>JAJTUP010000026.1:0-600000 GCA_021399435.1 Diaporthe sp. PMI_573 | reverse complement strand
GAATGGAGCGCAGAGCCTCCCCAGAGTTGGGCGGGTTGGCTCAGTCCCTCACTCACTCACCACCCGTCATAGTGTACAACCAACCCATCCCGTACAGTATCCTCGGTGTGCCCACTGTGACGGCTTTTGCATTTTGGGGAGGGGGGGGTGGGAAAGGGGGGCGTTCCCACTGGTGATTTTCATTGGCGTCTGGCCGATTGCTCAATGCTCTGGTTTATTTGATGTTGCACTCAATTATGCAGCTTCAGGGGCCCCCTGATCGTGATCAAGATTGCTCCTTTCTCCACGCGAGCCCTGTACCTGCTCTCGTCCCTCCCCGGCAGGGCACGGCAGACGTGTTGGCGGTCCTTTCCTTTCATACATAATCCTTGGTATGGCCTGATCCACAACGTCGAGTATCAGACAGCATTCTTGAAGACGTCGAGATTGAAGGACTTTGTAAATATCACACCAGCTAGCCCTGCACTCGTAGATTGGGCTGATCCTCAATCCCCGACTGTCTGGGTATGCCGAACGTCCCCTGCACGCGCTTAGCCTGTGGGTCTCTTCGGCACTTTTCCCTAACATGCCATTGGCCTCAGATGCGACCTGCCCTGGCCGGTGGGTTGAGCCTTCTGCGCCGCCCTGCCATGCGAGAATCTCCTGGACGAGACCAAAAAAAAAAAAAAAAAAAAAAAAAAAAACTTTCAATATTCGGCGCCGCGGGACGGAGATGACTCTCGCAGCTGTAACGGTGCTTCCGTCCCGCGAGGAGGACGGCCTGCCCTGTCTGGCCCTGGAACCTTATTTATGCTGCCCATACGGATAATTCGCTCGACTGGCGGGACACTCTATCCTTTGAGACGTATTTCCGCCGGGCCTCATCCTGCCGTCATGTCGAGATTCTGGCAGAGATCACTATGACTCGCTGAAAGCGAAACCGTCGATCATGCCTGGGCGAGGGCGACGGGTTCCAGACCACATCTATCGATGATGGATAAGGTATCGCTGTCGACCTTTTAATGTCATCAAGGCCATGGAAATTGTCGCTGCACAGGAGCTTGGAGGGTGAGGATCATCTGCAGACAATCAATGGATGCGTCAACACACGCCACCGCCGCATTCCGGACCTGTCATACAAAGCAGTAAGCGAGAGGATTTGCAGGAAATAAAGTAGATGTTAGACAGCTGTTGTCGTCTGGTTGGTCGTCCAGCTCAAACGGTATGGCCAAGAAGGGAGGGCCCGCTCACATTGTGCGACACGACTCCGTCTACCGTCTAGCCCGCCCTATCTGATCTAATCGATAAGCCCAGTCCCGCCAAAAATTATCTGCTCTGCATCCAGTCAGTCAGTCAGTTAGCAACCACCCATCAGCCACCGCGGACAACACGGCCAATCGCAAATATGCTGCGACAAATGTAAGTCCAGATGAGAAACGTCCTGATGGTCTAAAAACTCCTCTGACAGAAAATCGCCCGGCAGAAAACCCCGCAACGCCCGCTCCAAGCGCGCCCTCGAGAAGCGCGCCCCCAAGGAGAAGGAGAACCCCAAGACGTGCCTGTTCCTGCGTGGGACTACCTGCTCGCAGGTGACGCAGGATGCGCTCGCGGACCTGTACTCGCTGCGGCAGCCGCTTGCCAAGAAGTTCACCAAGAAGAACGCGATCCACCCCTTCGAGGACGCGAGCTCGCTCGAGTTCTTCTCGGAGAAGAACGACGCCTCCCTGATGGTGTTCGGCAGCTCCTCCAAGAAGCGGCCCCACTGCCTGACCCTCGTGCGCACCTTCGGCCACCGCGTCCTCGACATGCTGGAGCTCGGGCTCGACGCCGACTCCTTCCGCCGGCTCGCCCAGTTCCGCGGCAAGAAGCCCGCCGTCGGCCTGAGGCCCATGCTCGTCTTTGCCGGCCCCGCCTTCGAGAGCACCGTCCCGGACGAGTTCACCATGGCCAAGAGCATGCTCGCCGACTTGTTCGCCGGCGAGCGGGGGCCCGGGTCCGACAAGGTCGACGTCGAGGGCCTGCAGTACGTCGTCGTCATCTCCGCCGACGAGGACGAGGCCGAGGCCGCCACCGCCACCGGCCTGGGCGACGGGTCCGTTAGCAAGCCTGCGATACACCTGCGGTCGTACCTGATCCAGACGAAGCGGAGCGGGCAGCGACTACCGCGAGTCGAGGTGAGCCTTGTCCCCCCCCCCCCACGGCGAGGTATTGCCGGTGCTTCTGGTACGGAGACTGACAGACTCTTTCCCAAACATACAGGTCGAGGAGATGGGGCCCCGGATGGATCTCCGCGTCGGCCGCATGAGAGAGCCCGAAGAGGCCATGCTCAAGGAGGCCATGCGGCGGACCAAGAAGGGCGAGGAGAAGACCAAGAAGAACGTCACGGTGGACTCGATGGGCGACAAGCTCGGCCGAGTCCACATGGGCAAGGTGGACCTGAGTGCCCTGCAGACGAGGAAGATGAAGGGCCTGAAGAGGAACCGTGGTAATGAGGCGGAGGATGAGGACGAGAGCGATAGCTCGCCTGAAGGGGAAGCGCCCAACAAGCGGAGGAAGTGAGCGACCTTCACAACGGGAACGCCTGTCCCTTCTGCGTGCGGACAGTTTTTGCATTGATGGTGTAATGGCGTTGGCGGGCTCGCTCATGGCTCATTTGCAGGTCCATTTTGGCTGGAGAATACATTTATGCTTCTTGACTTTCGGCCTGGGATTTTATTGACGGGTATCCGAGGCCCAACCTGTCTATATTACGTGATATACACTATGTATAATGAATCGCCCAAGGGGCCATCCACCCAGTCCACGCCGGCCTGTTCCGACCAGCTACCCGCGGCATGGTCCCTCAGGACAACAATGAACATAGCTTCCGGCAACAGAGTGCCAGATTTGTGCTTATCGTGCCCACCTCGCGGTGGTATTGATATCACTTCAGCACCGGTAAAGCCTTCTCGCGCGCACGCGCCACGTTGTCGGGGACTTGTCAGGAAAGCGTAAATGCGGAACCGTACCAGCTCAGGCCTTTCCTGCTCACAATCCGCGGCGTAACCACGCGACGCCACCCCGGCCCAGGTTCAAGCCTCACGGCCTTTCCTGGCCTTGACTTTTTCGGTTGGAGGGGGGGGGAGGGGGCTAGTTGAACCGCTAGCCTCACCGCTCACCTCTTCAGCCTCACAGCGGCTTTCCTGTTGGCCGCCCTCGACTTGTGAGCGTCATTGCCGAATGTGAACTCAGATAATTCTCGATCAACCGAAATCGCTTCCCTCGCTGGCAACATAACCTGTGTCGGGACGGTAGATCTGATCAAGCTTCCTCCTCGTCGTCCCGGGGGTGTCGGGGCCAGGCGGCGTGGCGAGTTGATCGTTCTGTTTCGATGAGTTGTGCTCCTTCGGCGGGAAAGCCGCTCGCCTACTTCTGATGAGGAAGACCTCGAATTAGCACCGTCGTCATCCCCGTGCATAAGCCGCAAAAGCATGCATTGGTGAATCAGAAGGCAGGGGCGGGAAGCTCGAGTTGCACATGGACGGCTCACACCCCCTGTGCATGGACCTTGGGAAACACAAGAGCACGCGTCAATTGACTTCTTTCTTCAATGTGTAAAAAAAAAAAAAAAAAAAAAAAAAAAAAAAAAAAAAAAAAAAAAATTCAGGAGCATTCGAGGAGCAGGGAAGGGAGGTGTCAGCTCACGTGTCGCTCGGCGGCGCGGGGACGGGCGAGCTTGGATTGACCAGCTCGCTCAGCATCTCGATGTGGCTTGTGAACGTGAGCTCGCTCGGCTGCTCTTCAGCCCAGCCCGCCCCCCACATATCGACGGGTATATGGGTGTGGCCACTACTGCCCGTGTCGTAAAGTGCCAGGCGTACTGCCCACTCGAGGTGCGGCCACCACTTGCGCTCGATGTCCGGCCCGAAATAGTCCGAGTTGAAGAGTGATACGATTCCCAAAACCTCCCTCCTAGACATGCCTTGCAGCCACCAAATATTGTCGAGGACTTTCAGCAGGGCAAAGAAGGACGCTAGAATGGCGAGGGCCCGCGGTCGCCTCTCCTCGACAAGCTCGACAAACCGTTTCGAGACAGTTGCTGGAAACGCGAGGGCCCCTTTGCCTGGCTTGCTGTGCGCCCAGTTCAAGGTCGCCACTGCGTGTTGGTATGCTTGCCGAGTGCTTGTTGCGAGGTCCAAGGGCTCATTTCCAGGGACGCCACAGTTCGGATCCTGCGCCGGGGTCACTGGTGCAGACTGTGCTAGGCCCGCGATTTCCTCGTCCAGATCGTCAAGCAAGTGCCCAAAAAACCCCTCTGTCGCTCGGCTAAAGTTTAAGTTTAAAACCGGTTGGGAGTCGATGATCGCGAGGATGATGTCGTTCTGCTTCAGCCATGCCCACGAAGCCGCCACGACCGTCTTGACGCCCTGAAAGGAGTGAAACCAAGTCAGTGGTGGCTGATACACGCTTCCAGATGCTCCAATGTCCCTTCCTTCGTATCCTCCGCCGTTCATCAGGGCAAACGGAGACTCGTCCTTTGTGAATATGCGCGTTGCGGTGCTTTGGAAGGCGATGAGCGTGGAGGTAAGGAACAGCGTTGCGGCGTTGTCAGCGTTGATGCCGTTTTTTAGACTACTGCTGTAGTTATTGAGGCACGAGGCCATGTATGCGTGGCCCGCGCGGACCAGTTCGGAGTCGTTCGGGCACAGACTCCTCATGTGCAGCGCTGACACGGCGAGGATGGCATCAACCAAGTGCGTGGACCCGGCAAAGGCGAGGTTCGGGATGGCGACGCCCCACATCTCCGCGAGCTCCGGCGAGGTGATGGCGAGTGTCTTGTAGGTGTGGTTTGTATACTGGTGCATCAGGCGGAGCTCGGTCAGGCGTCCGATGGGTTGCGATCCGGGCAGCGGTTGTGGTGGTTGACGGTAGAGCGGGATGGAGAACGCAGAGGACTGCGGGGTGGTAGGAACAAAGCCTACTGGGCGAGACATCGAGGCTTCCGAGAGCAGGTCGTCTATCGAAGTCGCCTGGCCGCTGGAGCCCGGCGACGTCGCTGAACCGGCCAGGAGGGCATGGAGCTCCTGGGCAACATCGGGGTTCTCGAAGTCGCAGGGCACGCCATGCTTGACGCAGTTGCCACAGCGCGGGTGGACCTCATCGCACTGGAATCAATCTTGTCAGTCACAGGAATGTCGCATACGTACGTGGCAAAGCCCGGAAGAGGACGCGAGTTCGACAAAAGGCACAAGGGACAGATAGGGGCGTAGGAGCCGGACCTTTATCTTTCGCGCCTTGCATCGGCGGCACCCGGCTCGACTCTTTTTATGGGACCTTCTTGGAGGCATCGGGATATCCCAGGAGGTTGTGCTATCTGCTCTCCTCTTAAAAGGTAGGCAAAATCTTGGCCAAAGGCTATCTGCGTCCTTGCTACCGAGGCAGCAGGCTCATCGCGAGGCCTCTGTAGCTTGTGACCAGCCCGAGACGCGAGACAGGGAGCGGGCCGGTGTGGTCGGGTCCGTGCTCGTAATTGTTACACGTTCTGGGTGGATTCGGGGGAGGGAGCAGGAAGCAGTAGGCCCGGAGCAGATGTCTCGATGGAGGAGAAGGACGGGACAGAGGACGTGTCTATGCTCGGCAGTCCGAGTTCGAGCCGCGAGGGTTGGTATTAAGATCTGGGGCGGCGGAGTCGTGGGAACGGAGATAGATCGACTAGATCTCTGTGTGCTCAATCTGGGTCTCGTAAGGCGTACCGGCGGGGGTTCGAGCGTGTCTTGCTGGGATGACATATGCTTGCTTTGCTTTCGAGTGCTTTGGCTGGCAGGCTGGCAGACAGAAACCTTGGACGTGAATTGCGGGATCAGGGGGGTTGGCGGCTGGGGTGTTGCTGTTATGATTCGGGCCACTAGAAGGGCCCGATTGGCTCATGCTCGGCCTATGGTCGATCCGGAAGACAGTCGGTGCTCCCGGACCCGTTGACGGTGCTCTCGAGTGGCCCAGGCCCGAAGAAGCTGGCCTAGCCATGAAGGCACATAATACACTAATGTTGCACACTGCCACGGCTCCGCCTACCGGGCGCGCGTACGCACTCGATATGTCGATTCCTGACGGCCTTCAGACGGCGGTGCTATGCTAGTGTGCTGGAAACCTGGCTGAGACGCAGCCGGCCGGTGTGTATGAATCGTCCTGGTGCAGGCGTCCGATGGCAGGCAGTCGCAGATGTGCAGAGTGGACGAACGGGATTGGAGTCGTCAGAGAAGAAGTCTCATCCTTGCCAACGTTCCCGGTCTGGTTCTGGCAGTTTGCAGGCAGGCGCCTCGTTCAGGCCAAGACCAGGGCAGACTGTCGAGGGGAGAGCCACGTGCATGGCTCTGTCTCTGGCCCACAATACGCGTGAGGGGGTTGGTTCGTCAAAACTTGACAGGCAGATCTGGATCCCCTGAAAGCTTGCTGTGATACAAAGTACAAACCATCTAAATTTGTACATTGCGTGGGCTGCCCACGCAGATCTGGGGCAATTGGCTGTTGGGCTAGGGTTTGGCCCTGTCGCTTCTGCAGCCTCGCACCGGATCGACGAGATTGGTATGGGGCCGAGGTAGCTTATCTGATGGTGCGTTCCAACGGACGTGGAAGATATGAAGGGGGGGGCGGAAACCCTCACAGAAATCAGTGCATTCCTGATGACATGGCGAATATTGACATGGTGGTTACCTGCCATACGCGCGCGGATGCGCAGCTTCGACGATGGAGTAGGAACGTATCAGTCGAAACAGCTAGTACGGGCCAGGCATTGTCCACCTCGATGGCCCAGAGTATCACCTCGACGGGATGGCTAACGAGCGTGTGGCTGAGAAGTCCGTCCCCCCACCTGCCCGCGCCTCGCAAGTTCATGGGACGAGATGTCATCCAGTCAGAGGAGAGGCGGTGCTCGTCGTGAGTGCATGATTCTGAGCTCCAGGCTGAAGCTGTAGTCGAGGCTGATTTCCCAGCCTCGTGCCTGGTAAGACCGTTGGCACCGTCGATGATCTGATGTGCGATGGCAGGACTGATTGGGATGGGTTCTATCTCGTTCTGCATGCCAGCGGACGTGATGTGTTTGCGACAATCAGAAACATCGGTGCTGTATTGATGCAACACGTCCCGTCTGCTTGGAGTCAGAGATGGTACCAAGTGCAACGTACTGATCACCTATGGACCTATCTTGTACACCAGGATATCGCACAGCCCAAGGCACACGGTTGGCAGGTCGGGAGTCGGGATGATTCCAGAGCTGCGGACTCCGCAGGCCATGTGTGCTGTGGAGATCCCGGGTGGTGGGCAGGTACGAGCGCCGCCTCAAGGCGGCCCGGGCAGGGCATGTCTCGTACGATCTGGTTGACTCAGTACCTACCTTGTGTTGCGCAATCACTTGGCCATGTTCCTTGGGGTAATAACTGGCAAGCTCGACGACACCACCACCAAGTGGCACCACCCAGCCTGCCAGTTCGCGCTACCCGGCTAGCACCTGTGGGCCGGGGTGCGTCCAAGAAACCTTCGGCGGGTGACTTGCATCGATTGACCTGGCCCGCCTGCGAGCGGCTTCAGTCGGCCTCGGCCACCATGATGACGTGAAAAATATTTCACCGTCCACGCAGCGCGCATCGCATCTGGAGAAGGGCGCATTCAATGCCTGGTTCCTGTCCAGACCAGACCACCGCCCGCCTGTCCCGCATTCCCATCTGTCAGCAGGCGAAACTGCCAGAAAGGCATTCCCACATACCGCCCAATTAGTCAGTGTGTGCCCTTTTGTCTTGGATTGCGCCATCGCCCCTAGCGGATTCCCTCTCGTCATCACCGCCGTTATTTTCGTGACTCTATAAGTTGGATCATATACACACTATCACAGTATATATAACCCACACGCAGATATCTCCCTTGGACCTGGACCCGGACCCTGGCCCTGCCCCCCCAGCATCATCATCATCACCTTCCGTCTCATCCCAACAGTCCAGGTTCAGCCCCACCGCCGCAGCCATGACCGTCCCCGTCCTCAACGGCCACACCGCCAACGGCACCGGCGATGCCCACGACCAGCCAATCGAGACCCCGCCCCGTGCCCCCTCGCCCGTCCAGGGCTTCGGCACCCTCGCCGTCCACGCCGGGTCTCCTCATGACCCTGCCACCGGCGCCGTCATCGAGTCCATCTCCCTGTCCACCACCTTTGCCCAGAACGCGGTAGGCAAGCCCGTCGGCGAGTACGAGTACAGCCGGAGTAGCAACCCCAACAGGACGAACCTCGAGACCGCCGTCGCCGCCGTCGAGCACGCCAAGTATGCCCTCGCCTACTCCTCCGGCAGCGCCGCCACCGCCAACATCCTGCAGAGCTTGGCCGCCGGCTCGCACGTCATCTCCGTCTCGGACGTCTACGGCGGCACCCACCGCTACTTCACCCAGGTCGCCAAGGCCCACGGCGTCAAGGTCACCTTCACCCCGGCCATCGAGGTCGACATCAGCGAGCACATCACCGACGCCACCAGGCTGGTCTGGATCGAGAGCCCCTCCAACCCCACCCTCCGCCTCGTCGACATCCGCAAGGTCGCCACTGCCGCCCACGCCCACGGCATCATGGTCGTCGTCGACAACACCTTCATGAGCCCCTACGTCCAGAACCCCCTCGACCACGGCGCCGACATCGTCGTCCACAGCGTCACAAAGTACATCAATGGCCACTCCGACGTCGTCATGGGCGTCGCCGCCTTCAACAGCGACGACCTGCGCGCCCGCCTGTCCTTCCTGCAGAACGCGATCGGCGCCGTCCCCTCGGCCTTTGACTGCTGGCTCGCCCACCGCGGCATGAAGACCCTGCACCTGCGCGCACGGGAGGCCACCAAGAACGCCACCGCCGTCGCCACAGCCCTCGAGGCCCACCCCCAGGTCATCGCCGTCAACTACCCGGGGCTGGACTCCCACCCCCACCGCGCCATCGCCAAGAAGCAACACCGTGACGGCATGGGCGGCGGCATGCTGAGCTTCCGCATCCGCGGGGGCCACGCCGCCGCAGAGCGCTTCTGCCAGCTCACCCGCGTCTTCACCCTCGCAGAGTCCCTGGGCGGCGTCGAGAGCCTGTGCGAGGTGCCCTCCAGCATGACCCACGCCGGCATCCCCAAGGACCAGCGCGAGGCCGTCGGCGTCTTCGACGACCTGGTTCGCCTTAGCTGCGGTGTTGAGGACGCCGAGGACCTGCGGGCCGATGTCATCAATGCACTGGAAAAGGCGGTTGCCGAGACGGGCAATGGCAACGGTGTCAACGGTAACTGAATCTGGTGTGTTTTTGTCCACGGAGGGGGTCCGGAGGGGCTCAAAGGGCGGCGTTTTGTCGTTTTCTTTTTGATGAAGAAGGAAAGGCATTCTTTTCATGTTACGGCTGCATCAACCCAAAAACAAAATAAAGAGCCCCCTCATGTGGGGTGAGAGGGGGCCTGAGGCGTTCAACATTGGCCGGCGCGTATTTGATAGACATGGTGTCATACCAGCTGAGGAGCACATCACAATTGCGGCGTTTCCAACTTCGACCAATGAGGGCCTATACCCATGCGAGCGTTCGTTCCTGTTTCACTCTCCCCCTGGGAGGTGGGGAGCCTACATGTAGTTTTATGTACCCCAGTACTTGCTCTTGCCCTCGAGAGGCTGGCAGGCAGTATCGCATCTATTATTGATGTGTCTGTGTCGACGAGACGTGGGAAAGAGAAAGACGGAGGTAGAGCCGCAGATCATTTCCATTGAGTGCGGGTGATAGCTAGACATTAAGTACGCCTCCCGATGCCGTCCTTTCCATGATGTGTGTGGCCCCTCTGTCCCCCTTTTCGACAAACGTGACCGACCGACCTTCGCCCGCCCTGCCAATTGCAGGTACCAGTCAGTCTGAAGAGATGAAAGGAAAATAGGGGGCCAACTAGCCATGCACATTGTAATGCTCGTGCTCATGATGATGTATGGATGTGTTTAGGTGTATGTGGGTGAGAACCAACGGACCGCATCGGGCGCCCTCAGCAGCGCATGGATGTATGAATGTATGTAAGTAGGGAGAGGGAAGCAAGCAACAGGTCAAAGAAGAAAACAAACCGAGAAGCACTCTCTCCCAACCCGACCGAATTTGTAACATGACAGTTGCGCCCCCCTGACCCTCCTCTCTTTTCTATCCTGACAGACCGGTCCCCAATTCACCCGTCCACAGCGTCCCCATGTGCCGCCATGTTTGTAGGCGGGTGGGACAGGATGGGACGGGCCAGGGGGTGAGAGAAGAGGGGGGACCATGAGACCATACCAGGGAAACGCCGTACTAGAGAAATCAAGTAATGCCCTTTTGAGTCTACCTCCCTGTTTTCGTCTTTGAAAAGTAGAACGCACCACAGAAACAACGTCTCCAAGGGAGAATCAAGAATGCCAGGGTCAACGAGCCCTGTGAGATGCATGCATCAACGCTGTGCGAATGGCCCTGCTGTCCCACATTACCTGGCCCGCTTCTTTTTCTTTTTCTGGTGGTACCACCTCTCCACCTCCTACAGCCAGTTCGATCAGCGAAATCATTCACACATGTAGATTTTCAAGGAGGAAAGACACGTTAAGAAAATGGTCAGGTGCTTACAGTCGCGAGCGCCATGAACCTAGTGACCGTGGGCATACCTCCCATGGTCGTGACACGCCAGTTGGCCATGCGATGCTCTACCAGCTTCCTCGCGCTGCGGATGTACTTTAGTGGTGCCGTCCCCAGGTCTTCATTCGTGATGTTCGGGTTCTTCAGCTGCCAGAGAATGATCTGCACCCAGCGCTCCAGCGCGGTCCATTGTAGGAGGTGCCCGCCCAGCGCCAGGGTCTGTTCGGCATGCAGCCTAAACACAAAGTGTACGGTTCCGGATGGGAAGAACACCGTCTGGCCCGGCTTGAGGATCACGAATCGCCAGTTGCCCCCCGCGTAGCTTAACGGGGCGTTCATCCATCCCTCCTGTTCTTCATCGGTCGGTCGCGCTAGCCACCCGAAACCAAAGTTGCCCTCCTGGATCGTGATCCACGTCGACCAGCCGTGACTGTCCATGTGTGGGGCTGTATTGTGACCGCCCTCAGACATCAGAACCCACTCTAGTAGTTCCGTCCACTCGTTCCATTCCTCACGGCTTGCCTTGATCCTCTCGGCACAGTGGCCCTCCAACAGGGCATCGCGGATTCGGGGAAGCAGCTGGCAGTTTTCGCCGGTTAAAAAAGATGGTAGAATCGAAGGTGGAAGGGGGCTCCGAAGATCAAGGATGTTCCACGGGTCTCGTGACACCTGGCCCCGGATAAAGCGCTCCCGGATCGCATTTAAACTCTTTGTCTCGTATGATGGCAGGTCAAAGTTGTGGGAAGGTATTTGCACGGAGACCTGTCTACTCAGGTCTTCCATGCGTTTGAAGAGTTGTGCTATTGGCCGTTCGCTGCCGGCCCATTTGAACTGTTGCTGACCTGTCGTGATGATTGGAAGCCGTTCGGTCCCTCTCTCTAGTATCGTAGAAGCCTCTTGCGAATTCAGGAAGCCGGCATCAATAGGGCCCTTTCTGACGTCCGTGTTTGGGTGCTCGCACTTTGAAAGAATGGCGTGGATGTACCTATTGGTCGTTTCACCACGAGACCAGTCGTCCTCCTTAAGGTCGGTGAATTCGTGTTCCAGCTCGCCGAGAACCTTGCGCCTGAACTCTTCGTTGTACGCAACATCGGGCTGAGGCCGACAGTCGCTGGAGTGCGACTGTGGTTTATTCCAAAACTCAGCATGTGCTGAAGGTGATCGCGCCTCAGATTTGGACAAATGCTCCTCGGCGTCCAACCGCCGCCTCTTTGGGGGCAAGTCAAGCTCAATCTCCTCGATCCCTGGGATCGACGTTGCGCGTCTCCTCCGGGGCACAGCTGTCCACCTCGTGCCTGACCCCGTCTCCTCGAAGCTGAAGAAGGGCTGTTCCATCTGCGGCGTCCTCTCGACTGTCGGCTGGGGCGTGACAGCCACAGGGGTAGCCGAACGTGCTGCCTCAAGGGCGCTGGTAACGAGTTGGGCATACAAATTCAAGTGCAAAGCGCACAAGTCGTCCCGGCACGAGCCGTACAGCTTCGCCAAGGTCCCGATATCAGAGGAATCCCCATCATCCAGGGCCGACAAGAACGGCTGGGGCACGGAACAACAACGACAGCGTCTAGTGTGCGCGGGCGGTATTGAAGATGATAGAATGGGCGCTGATGGATCATATGGCCGGCTTCTTGGTGACTGCGTGCCCGGCCTAGGCGCCTCTGACGGCGCAGCAGGTGGTTGCAACGTTGGCGAATTCATGGTCGTCCCTTCCACGGGGGTGCTGTCGAAGCCATGTGGGGCTAAGCCGTTTGTACTTGCTGGTTGCGGCGGAGCTGCCGAAAACCTTTTGCGAGAAGGCGTATGGCCAGGCGTGAAGGCAGGGCCGGCCTGTGGCGGGATACCAATAAGTTCCTCAGGGCGGTCTACTTGAGGGTCGGCAATGGTAGTGTCACTCTTGTTACTGGCTGAGAAGTCAGAGTGTTGGCCAGCAAGCTCATCTGAGGACGTCGACACAGTTGGGTGGTCAGCGAGGGCGGGTACTGGGCCTGGTGCTGGAGCCGGAGCCATAGCCGTCACCGGTGATGGTGGCTGGAGCAGATGGGGCTCCTGGCCTGTTGGAAGATGAGGCTTGTAGCCGTTGACAGTTGGGGTCTCACACGGGTGTGGATGCGCAGGTGTATGCGCAGGTGTATGCGCCGGCGCATAGTGGGCTGGAGGAGTCAGGGTGGTGGGCGCGAGGCCTGACCTCATCTGGATGAGCCCCTCGGCCATCTCAACCTCGGAAGGGTTGATGGGCGATATGCGGGCGACATCAGAACGGGGCCAGGAGGGTGTAGACGACTGGCTGTTACCGCTGTGAGGCGCAGGTACATGTGCAGTTGTGGGTGCAGATACAGGCGCAGGCACAGGCACGGGCACGGGCATGGGCATGGGGGCAGGCTTAGGTGGGTTGAAGCCAGTAGCAGCCGGCGTCGCGCTCCTGGAGGGGTTATCGTCGAATGCGCGTAAGACAGCCTGGCTGTAGAATGGCTCGGGGGCGGCGTGAGGCTGTGGCATGAAGGCGCCCGCCGCGCCGGTCAGGTAAGCCATGGGCATGTGGGGAGGTGGGGATCTGGTGATGGGAAAGGAATGGGAGGAAGAGGAAGCGGCATAGAGTCAAATCAAACTGTCCGCCCAATGGGCCATGAGGATGAGGCTGATGTACGGTGGTCTGCGGTTCCGGGAGCTCGCTGTGTCTCGCCTCTCGCCTCTCGCCTCTTGCCTGTCACGGCCAGCCTAGGGCGTCTGCGGCTGGGCAGCGGGCTCGTTGTGGTGCTGCCGTAAGTAAGTAGGTAGGTACCTAGTGCTGCGCTGGATGGAGCTTGGGGGCAGGCACTTTTGGGGGGGGCCTGGGCAAGCGCAGCCATCCAATAGCAGTCGGAGCAACGCAACCCCACCACTCGGAGGGAAGATTGTGTGCAGTGTCCTGGCGAGGTTGAAGTCGGGTCCTCGGGAAGGGGCTGGCATTGGCATCGCCAGCTGCTGATTGAGAACGAGGCTGAGGCCTTGGGTTGGGTGATTTGGGGCCAGTGGCGGCAGTTTACACAACAAAGGGCAGCCTTGACTTGTCACTGCTGCAAGTCGGGGCTGGGGTCCTTTGTTTGCAGGCACTTATGCAAAGACCCACGTACGGCCCGAGCGCCTACGAGTGACGCTCCTCGGGCCCCGTCTCCCCTCAGCCTGTTGGCCAGGATTTTACTTGACTTCCTTCTATCCTCGACCTCGGCAACGTTTCCGTGTTGCTTGGCCCTGGACATGCGTGACCCTGACCTCTCTTCGGATTATCAGGTGGTGGACACCCGTGATGTGCAGGTTGTTACTGAGAAGACCACCTCTTATATCAGATCGGTCAGCCACATTTTCAGCACATTTGACGCTTGAGTCGACGAAATCCACCAGCCTTGGCAGGAACCACTCGACAGCCACGACTGGAAAGCATGGCACTGTCAGAGCAATATGAGAAAGGTTGATGTAGAAACTTACCTTGACTCCTCTCCAGAATTCGAGGCCTGTCTGCTCAGACTGCACCGCTGTAGTTGCGGCTTGGCTTCCGGCTCTCGCAGTCCTGGCTGTGCTGATGGAATGCAGGCCATCTCAAGGCGATGATATCTTCGAAAACCTCACTTCTGCAGGGCTTCTTCAAGAATGACAAATGACCCACCCCAAGCTTTCAATGCCTCCAGGGCTGTCGAGTCCCCATCTCAACAAGTCCGCCATCACCTGTCCCATTTTGTTTTTGGGAACCGGGCACGCCGCTTTGGCCCTCGAAATTGAGAGGCATTGCTCTTTGGGTATTGAGGTTTTGCCTTGGGCATGGTGTATCTGCCGCTGGCTGCTAAGCTTGAAGCCCGTGAAAGATCTGGCAGCGGCCACTTCTGTGGTGGGAGTCGCGGTATTTTCTGCGAGGACAAGAATGGCCGGGACGAGTCTTCAGCTCTGGGCTAGATACCTTCTTCGTATCAAGGAAGCGAGGATCCAGTCATCCGCTCGTCGAGACCAGTCGGTACCTGGGTTTCGTGCTGGGGGCCTAATTACCCAAGGGGTAAACGACCTTTACGAACACTTCGGTCGGGGCGGAACCCTCCCACCGACCAGTATGGGCCCCCATAAGGTGGTCCTCAGGTGCCCCCGATCCGGTGAATCCTTTGTGGAAGTCGAGCGACCCTGGCTTAATTTCGCTGGATCTCACAGCCATGATAGGTGGAACAGACAAGATATGCCCTCCCCTGCCGGCTCGCGGAGATCGACCACCTGATCAAGGCTTTGTCTCACACAGAGACTGGCCACCTTCAACAGTACGAAGAGCGCTGGCAGCCTGCGCCTGGGAAAGGTCATCCTACGCAATCATCTGCATGGAGAGGCAAGCCGTCGCTGTGCTCCCCTGCAATGTGGTCATACGGCGTTCGAGCTTCAAGTTGACTCAATGGTACCACGGCGGCACAAGAACCTTTCGCCAGAAGGTCGCTTTTCGCTAAGGTGAGCACTGGGAATCCACAGGAGTAAACAAACCTCTTCTCCAACATCTGTGGGACTCCTGGCCTGGCCTGGCGCCTATGCGTGCATCACACATTGATATCAGCTTGTTTGCGTGCCGCACGGTCGGTCGTTACTACAGTACGGGTTCAGGTCGAATACAAACTCCACTCGCGCATGATGCGGGTAAACCCCGTTCCATTGGAGTACCTCCTGGCTAGTCACCTCTGTCCATGGCCGTCGAGGGTTTTCAACAGTTGGAGCACCGTCAAGTCGAAACTGTTCGACCGCCGGAGCTTTGCAATTTCTCGTTAGGTAAGTGCTTGGGCTTTAACGGCCTGCTTGGAGTTCATCTTCGCAGCGCTCATCATCTGAGAGGCAGGGCCGGGGAATTTGTATACCAATCCACCGGGCTATTCTGGGTGGGTGACTCCAGTACTGTGCTGGTGTTGCCCTCCAGGCTGCGTCCGCCACTCGTCGGTGAAACTCCTTTCACACGAGCATGGTCTTGTCAAGCGCTTGCTTGAACTCCAATCCGCTCGTTTCTGCAAATGGAGGCGCAGTAATGTCCAGAAGCACCACAACTCGTCTGCTGCCTTACTTTTACTGCTTCGGGCTCGTTGGCATGTAGCATCCGCGCGTGAGACAGGACCCACGCGCAGTACATGTTGTGTAGCATCACTAGGTGAGGGGATTTCTGAGCGGGCCTGAGCTCTCGCCATCTGATTGAGGTTACGGGTGCCTATCCCTCATTTGAAGTCCGCAGAGGGTCTTATGCGTCCCTGGATGGTCAATGGCGTTCTGACCGCCCGCCGTTGATCGTTTTCGCAGGTTTTTGGCTGATGGGGGCTGACCACCCGGGACCCTAACGGCCAAGGAATTTGGAATATGTTACCAATTTTACGGGCCTGCCTGTCTGTCCCTAGCCGATTGGGGTTTTCTTTGTCTCGGGTCTGAGACCCCGACCACCCAGTCCATCGGGCGCACCATTCTTGGGAGTTCCTGTCCCGAGCGGCTGGAATTCATGGTCCGAGACATTGGCCACGTGCCTAACGGAAAGTCTCTGAATGATTTCCGCACTCTGAAAGAAGCTTTCCAAGCCCTCGGATATTGATGGGTCTGCAGCGCCGAGACAAACAGAAGGGTGTCTCCTGCAGGCTGACTGACACCTGTCGAGTTGATTATCTTGAACGGCGATCAGGGGCATTGCTCAGTGTTGCCGTTTGCCAAGCCCCTGGAGTCGCAAGTCTTTTTACCGTCTCCGTGGGACTGGGTCGCATTCTAAGGTTCGCAGTTGAGCCGCGGCGTCGCTTCTACGTGCGGCTGACGTTTGTCGCATTCCAATCGCGCCAGACCCCCTCCATCACGAGCCCCGGTCCACGTTAGCGGGCCATGATGTCCATCAAGGTTCTCATCGGAAGACTGGGCCACGGAGAACCAGAGACCACTCCATGTTTCGCGCCGCCCGTGTGCGCTGGCCAAATCCCTCATGGGCTGGACTCGAACTTTGCTTGCTTTTCTTCTCTATTGGCCTCTGTGTAGATGCTGGACAATCTCTCACTACTGCAATAAGTGAGGAAATAAGATGGAGACACCGGGCCCCATGACTACGAGACCATTGGCGTGAGACTGGAGCACTCGAGAAACGCATGCCCGCGGGCGTGGGGCCGAATTGGTCCTTCTCACCATGGCTATTGTGTACATGGACGCTGTCGACTGCTGACTCCGAGCTGAGCCTTTTGGCACAGTCTTCAATGACAACCAAGGTTTTCACCGCCTGCCGCGTCCTCCTGCTCTGCCACACTCCACCTTGTCGTTCTTTTATCAGTCCTGCGCTCGCCCGCCTGAGAGGCATGACCCCACAGTCCAGCTTGGCTGCAGGATACGCGATTGCTTGGCCCGTCATACGGTGGAGGACTGTTCCCGCAGTCAAGACTTCACTCTGCCGGCCCCCGAGACTGTTGCGGTCATGGCTGCCCGGCCAGTACAGACCTCCACAAGCTCACCAAGCATTTCCAAGAAGATCTGTGGCGGCTTGGTAGCCCCCACCAGCAAAATCTAGCTCTAGCATGGGGTTTGGCCTGGAGCCTGAGATCGACCTAGTAGTGTCGGTGCCCAATCAGTCCTTAGTGTCTGGTTGGTGAGAAAGAAGTGTTTGTGCCCTAATAAACCAAAATTCAACTTTGATCGAAATCGCTCAAGGAAAGCAATTCATGAATCGAGAACAGGCAAATATCCTGGGGCCGAGGGCCGAGCAGACGAGATAAAAGGTCGCAAGCATCCTGACAGGAGTCGGACTCCTCTCCGATGCTTAGATTAGTATCGCAGTAGTTGGTCGTAAGCCCCGGAAGCCGTGACAGATGATGAAGGGGGATCCCGCAAGTCCGGGTTGTATGTCTTCATCATCAAAATCAGGTCCACCCTTTCATGTCTCCTCTTGCCGCAGTTGTGCGTCGCAAGAAGACAAGTAGAGGCTGCGAGGCAAAGAGTGACATGGGCGAACCGGAAATACCTTTCTTTGTCAATCCCTGCGTCGAGCATCGTGTATCGGCCAGCATGAAATCATTTCCTTCCCGGGTGTCTATCTTGAGAGCATGTCCGAACGGGTACGTTTGGCCGGAGGTGGGACTGGGTTTATGTGTCAGTTGGGTCAGTTGGATGTTCCTCCGAACGCGTGCGTGCTCGTGCTCGTGGGGCATGAGGTGAGGTGGGAGGTGGTGGGAGGAGAGGATTACAACGGTCTGTCAGCGGGGCAGGGTGGTCTGCAGAACACAGAGTAGGCCCGGGTACATGGGTACGTCTGGGATACACACAGACCATGTCCATCAAGGTTCTCGCGCGTGTCGCCGCCCCTGCTTCTTTTCAGAACTCACTCGGCCGGTCGGAAACCCCTGCAAGGTTTCGAGGTCGACTGGGAAATCCTGCTGTGTCCAAACGAGGACCACTTTGATGCAGCCCACACGGCCGTAAGATCCCATTGTTCTTCACCACCGGGGACCCCCTGGGGGCCAATCACGCAAGCTTCAAAGGCTAATCTGACGCATGCGGTTGGGTCTCTCGAGGCTCTAGCAGCACAGCAGCGCATACTGCCACCCACCCAACCCCCCCCCGGCCAGCGCAGGTGAGCACCTTGATGGTCAGTCGCGCAGACTGGCTCGGCTATGGCTCGCCGGTGATAGTTAAGACTGTGGTGACTTCCAAGGTTGTATCTCAAGGCTCTGCGTCTCTGCTCCACGGCGGCCCCATCAAACATGCCCACGCCCATGGCTCGCAAGCTAATAACCAGTCCGCACAAAACTCGACAGCCCACTTTCTCCATTCCCCTCCTCCCACTCCTACAACTATCTGGTTTACACACCTGTTCGTCTCCTCCCACGGCGCATCGATAAAGTCCGTGGTCCATCTCTTTCTTTCTCTCTCTCTCTCGGCAGGTTGCTCTCAGACGCTCCGTCACCCATTCTCCTCCTCACTACTCTGTGACTCAGCAGCCTCACTCAAGTCGCTCGAGCCTATTTATCCTCCTTCCTCACCATAATCCTCATCCTCGACCGTCCCCGCCGACCAAACCATCCAGACCTCACTTTCGTCGTGCCCCACAAGGAGGGCCCCGCCCAGATTCACCATGTCTGCCGAAGATGCGGGTAGCAGTGTAACCGTTGAGTGCGGTAAGTCCCCCCCCACCTCCCATGCGGCCCAGGTTGTATAAACCTTCGGCCTCATGCATCGTTCCACCAAAACAAACGTGGCCGAAACGTGCTGATCTTCGGCACCTGTAGACTCCGGCAACGAGTACAATGGCTCCTTAGGCCTGCGCATCAGCTCCATCTTTGTCATTCTCATCGGCAGTCTCCTGGGCGCCGTCGTCCCCATCGCGCTTGCTAGGTCCAAACGAATGCGGGTGCCCAAGACGGCCTTCTTCATCGCAAAGTACTTTGGCTCCGGCGTCATCATAGCCACTGCTTTCATCCACCTCCTCGCTCCCGCCAACGAGGCCCTTGGATCGGAATGCTTCCCCGAGGACTCCGCCATCAAGTCTTATCCCTGGGCTGAGGGCATCGCTCTCATGTGAGTAGCTTCATGAGCATTCTTCTCTTTCCTTGTCTTTCATCTTGTCTGGATTTTCAAGCTTCGATTCATGGGTTTTCGGCCACGTCCTCGGGACCCGAACTTCCATGAATCATGTGTTGTCGTCCTGTCTTTTCGTCAGGCGCTTTTGATGACTGACCCTTTCCAAAGGACTGTCTTCTCGATGTTCTTCATCGAGTTGCTTGCGAGCAGGTTCGAGTGGAACATCAATCTCGGCCACAGCCACGACCCATCGATGGAGTTCATGTCGTCGTCCTTTAAGAAAGGAGGCGACGAGGAGAACGGGAGCGGCCGGGTTCCAAGCAGCACGGCCGGGGCCTCGGCCGGCAACCAGCACTCTGGTTTCACAACCGAGGTCACCTACCCGCCTGGAGGCGAGGATCACCTCGGCCACAAGCGCGAACACATCGATCCCGAGTCCTTTGCCGCACAGATGACGGCCTTGTTCATCCTCGAGTTCGGCGTCATCTTCCACAGCATCTTCATCGGCCTTACGCTTGCCGTGGCCGGCGAAGAGTTCACCGTCCTGTACATCGTCCTCGTCTTCCACCAGTCCTTCGAGGGCCTCGGTCTCGGTTCCCGCCTAGCTGTTGCCAAATGGCCCGAGGGCAAGGAGTGGCTGCCATATGTCCTCGGCACTGCATATGCCCTCTCGACTCCGATCGCCATTGCTAGCGGCCTTGGTGTGAGGTCGACCCTTCAGCCGGGCAGCCTGATGAACCTGACCATCAACGGTGTCTTCGACTCAATTTCCGCCGGCATCCTGATTTACACAGGACTGGTCGAGCTCATGGCCCACGAATTCATGTTCAACACAGAGATGCGTAAGAGCAGCATCGGCATGACCCTCTCAGCCTTCGGGTGCATGTGTCTTGGCGCCGGATTGATGGCCCTGCTCGGCAAGTGGGCGTGAGCAGGCAGACTCGATGAGTTTTGGGAGGAATTCTTGTTTTTATCCCCAGAAGTGGAATCTGGAACCATCTTACCAGGGCCCTGTTCGACTCTCCTCGACTACAGGGCGTTCACCTCAATAATTGCATGTTTGCTGGTGGAATCCGTTTGTGATTTGTGATGGACTGGATTTGTTAGAGTAAGTGCCCCACGTCTGGTCTGTGATGCGACGAGAGGCTCCGGAATTGGGGCTAATGCAAGACGGCACAGCTAGACGATGCGATACCCAAGAGCGTGCTTTAGGCCAATCATCTAATGAGAGTATTGAATTCTTTGTCGAACCCTGTCCACGAGGCGGACTGTTACTACCTAAGACTCAGGTGCAAAGCTAGCGATGGTGATGGTGACGATGATTCCTGCGCAAGAAAAACTGAACCATCAACCTGTCCTGCTGATCCGCCCGGTCGGTTCATGTGTCTCTCGATGTGTCTGTACTAAATCGACCATTCAACAACAGGGAACTAGCAACCCGGGATGCGAAAAATGAGCGTGTGGATGCCGAAGCCGGATCTCAACACGTATTCATGTTGTCATGATGCATGGTTATTTAGTGCTGTGGCCTCATTGTCAGTCTCGGCATACGCAAGAGAGGGGATATCAAAAGCAGGGAAGGAGCCGACGAGGCTAAGATGTTATCGTTTTACCTTGCAAGAGCCGCAAGAGCAGCCGGTGCCAGCGCAGGAGCTAGAGCAGCAGTTGGTGCAGGAGCTGGATAGAGGGGTTCGAGGTCAGCAGAGGTTTGTGGCAGACGAGGAGGCGTAGACGGTGGTACAAGTGCGGGCGGATCGTACGGCTAACCACGTGGAGGATACTCACCAGGGAGACATGTTGATTTGATGGAGACAAAGTCCTGAGTGACTGGACGTGTATGTGTGTTTGGTCTGGTGTTCTTGTATGGGTGGTATTCTTGAGGAGGTTTGGGAGATGAGAACCTTTGTGGACAGGAGGCGATGAAGACGGGGACTTTATATACCCTTCTCCAGAACCTCTACCTCCTTCGCTCCGGATTCGATTAGATAAAACTGCAACCCGGGCGTGAGGGGGCGCGATCCTCCATCTCACGAGGTCACACAGCATGTCAAGCCTGGTTTTCTGCAGCAAGCAGGCGATAGCCTTGGACGATCTTGTGTGGCCCGCTCGCTTCTCGTCCTCCTTCCCACACACACGCACGTACGCACACTCGTTGGGCATACGGAGACATGCGCACATAAACACACACCTTGCACATGCCACCCACGCCGCCCACCCACACGCACCCACACGCACCACACCTCGCAGCTGTATGCAAGCATGTACGCATGTGCTGGCTAGCTTTCCAGGCGCATAGGTGATTGGAGGGTGTGGGCATGGTCGTCTTGGGCAGGCAGGCATGAGAGCACGTTGCAAGTCAGGCAAACAGCAACAAAGCATGCCTAGTTGCTGCATAGTACATGCCAAGTCACGAACTGAATGCTCCGCAGTAACTGACTCTCCCAATGCATGGACTGCGCCGACCGGCTCGGCGATCCCCCAGCTTCCAACCAAGCCCCCATCATTGGTCTCCAACTCCTCGGCCGGCGCGGGAGAAGCCCTTCTCGGCTTGATAAACCCCCTGGGTGTCGGTCGGTTCGGTATGGCGCCTGGACGCAACTTGGCCGGGGATTGGCTATTAGGCGATGGCGATGATTAACTATCAGCCCACCAAACGACACTTGGCCCCGTGGGGAGGAGGGCGCGAAGCTTAGGTGTGTGGGATGGGGGTTTCGGTCAGGCGTGGGTGGTAGCTAGCTGTTCCCCCCATTCCTCCAACCATTTGGTCCCGTGGGACGTCTCACCGGATTCTGCCCAGGCTTTCCTCATCTCCAACTTCTTCAAACGCCGCGAAGGAATGGGCTGGGGAATGCTCGTGGTGGGTTGGTATGGTTGTCGTCTGCCGTGGAACCCGTCCTGCGACGTGGGAAGCCACGCGGAGAGAGCATTCGGGTGGATAGTGCAGGTAGTCCGGTAGCAAGTGCTAAAAGAGGCTCCTATGGTAGGGGGTAGCAGGCGGGCGCATTGTTGCCGGGCGTGTGACCGGCCTCGATGGCATTTCCCGAATGGGTGTCCCGCGGGCGGGCGGCTGGGGCGCGCCGTCCCATCATTGGGCAGCTGTCATAGTGTTGGCTTGCCTCGACTCCCTGCATTCATCCCGCTTGGCACATATGTTTGTACCTTGTGTGTATGCGTATGTATTAGCGGACGTATGCGAGCGCAATTTGTGCGTATGTACGTCTATGTAGGTCAGACAGAAGGCGGAATGGTCCCTCTGTCGACCGGCTGGCCCCGGACTGGATATCAGGGTGATCGCCTAGCCATACGTTGTATTCGCACCAACCGATGCAGGCCTTTAGCCTTTCGAAACAGCTCCGAGTTGCTGGTGTCTGACACGAAGTTGGGTACGACCTTACGTGGCTGGTCAGTCTTGTTCATTGGGGCTTGCTGTCTGAGAGGGTGTCCTCAGGCTCGGGAGGTTGGCGGCGTCGAGGCGATTGAGTCTAGACAGCCTTACTGGACACACTTTCTTCTACTCGACGTGCGCTTCTCAAGGAGTCCGACAAGCAACGAAATCGAGTGACTCCTGCGTCCTGCAACAAAAGTCGCCACGGTCCAACTCAAGGACACCGTACCTGAGGGTACACCCAAGTGTTGTATTGCTCGGGGTCGGTTCTCAAGCGGTCGTTCAGACCTGACATTCGGGACACGTTCAGCTCACCAATAATGCGAAAAGGGCCAGTCTCTGCCGTAGGCAAGTCTCCGGTAGAATTCCAGCAAATGCTGTGACTCCAAAAGTATGCAGAGGTTATCCCTTAACCACAACTCCTCGCAATGCGAATTCAGACAAGGCGGGGTCCATTCTCATGACACGCCTCACTTGTGGTTGCTCCCCAAATCAGTGGCCTTTCGTTTTCCATCCAGTCCTGCACCACACAGTCCCATCCGTATCTTGCACACTTCACTTCCAGCATGCAAAGCCACGAGGCAGACCGCAACTGAAAAACTGAAACATGTTGGCATCTTGCTGCAAGTGAGTTGGTATCGTGTGTCACCAACCTTTCGTGGGCGATGATGGTGTCCATGTTGGTCTCTGTTATCATCTGCACTCCCCTTGGTCATGCCCGAGGACGGGTATCGGTCCAAGTCCTCGTACCGGAGGTATGTTGCCGTGTCGTTGTCGCCACCTCCCGAATCACCTTGGGTATCGCCTCCGTCTAGTCACGAGAGCATCAGTCCCACTGGCTCCACTGAGAGGGAGCTCGGTTCCGTGGATCTTCGCACGAGACTGACTTCTCGTTCCCCTCTAAGGTCCATCTGTCGACGCACTTCTTGCCCTGGTCTTGTCTGGCCTTGGGCTCGGAAGATGAGGAACAGGCAGGGCGCCGGACACAAGGTATTCTCTACGCTTTTTCTTCGACTTGGGCCCATGTCGGTGCTGTGGCCGATCGTGGACGTGGTCATCGAAGTCGGGACGCATCATGGCCTTAGCATGACGCTGGTAGAATGGCCTCACGGCTTCGCCGCTGATGTTGTTGCTGCTACTGCTGGCTGACGTGTTCGGCGCCTTTCGGTCGGCAATCTTGCTCGCGTCCCTGGTCGTGGTCTTAACTGGAGCCTCTCGGACTTCCGCCTTGCTGACACCATTAATGCTGACTGGGGATGATTTGGTCTGAGACATGCTGTTATAGATTTGCGCGAGCGAGGCCTCCATCTCCTTGGACCTTGCAGGCGCACAGGCCTTGGCAGACTGGCCTTGGGAGGCGGTCGACTGCGTGCTGCCAGAAGCTTGTTCCTTCCTCACCTTCTTCCGTGACTCCTTCTTGTCGCTCAAGTCGTCGCACTTCCTCTTTCTAGAATTCCTGGTACCATCGAAGGCACCATCGAGGCCGACGGAAGGATCCTCTCGCCCCGTGTGACCGTTGGCGGGGTTTCCTTCAGTTGGTCGAGAGGGAACAGAGCCGTCGGTCTTGCCCTGGGCCAGTCCCGCTTCCTCATCACTCGGACCCGAGTCGGATTCAGAAGACGAGACATCTTGTTCGTCGTCGCCCCGTGGCTCCTCTGCAGCTTCCAGGTAAGGTCCGAGATGCCGCTTGAACTTCCAGAGCTGGGTTCTGATCAGGTCGAGATCGAGTGCCCGCTCTTCGGAAGGATCCTGATTGTAGGATTCTGTCCTCCCCTCTAGTTCTTTGGTTCTAGTCCTTATGTGATCCCTTTCTCTGCTGACCATCCGCTCACATTGTCTCAGGAGCTCCTCACGGGGCAGCCAGTCATTAGCACTGAGCTCGTCGAGGGGTCGGAAGGCCTGGACAAGGAGCGCCCTGTCAAGCTCATTGCGCTTTCGTATGAGTTTCGAGGTCTCTTGGGTGAGGATTCGGCGGGATTTCGGGCCCAATGGCTTCGGCAGCTTAGACCCAGAACCGCTACGCGCATCGTGAACCTCATCTTGGACGGTCGTAGTGCTGGGTTCTGGAGCTTTGTGCCCATTGAGTTTCCGCTTCGTCGAGGGAGGTGCGACGCCTCGGGCGTGCTTCCATGTCGCCGCGGGCATGTTGGCGAAAGTCTACGAGGAGAGCCCTCGACTGGCAGGTTGCGCGCAAGCGAGGGCGCGAATTCGAGAGGAGTAGCTCCGTCGCGGTCGAGTCTGCGACTGAAACTTTTCAGCGGATCGGCTCGCGTCTCGGATCCACCAGGTGGGGGGTACGGTTCGGTCCCGACTCGGCGAACCAGTTGGCCTCTGCGCAGTGACGCCACAGCAGAACGAGGGTCTTGTTCCACAGAGGCTTTGCTTCGCGAACCACGGCTTGCCCTGTGAAGACGATGGCTTCCAGCCCCGAGGCTCTGCAACTGTGTGCATTGGGTTCAATAGCTTCCGCTGACCACTCTCCCGAACCTCACGCAGGCGCAGGCCGCCAAGACAATCAGATCACACATGAAAGCACACATGAGGCGACTCTACACAGAACATCATCTTTGCCTTGGGTCGTCCGAGGTCGCGCAGACTTTATGGCATGCTTCCCTGTGCTGTGTTCGAAGGACTGTGGTATCACTTCTGCTGTCAGATCCTGGGGAATGGAACTCAAACGGTCAAACCCCACACCCGAAGTGCCAGGGGAAACCGCCGGACCTCGGCATGTCTGGGGATCGTGGCAGCTCGGCTTGGGTGCCGGGGTAGACTTACGGCTCTCCTCTCTCTCTCTCTCTCTCTCTCTCTCTTCACTTTATCAAGCAGCTGTTAGTGTTCAACCTCCATCATTTGTGATTGAATCTTCTTGCCTGTCATTTGACACTCCATATCGACATCAACACCATCCCCACCGACTTCACGATGAGCGGTCCCGGCGTCGGTTTCGAGTACCCAGCCCAGCCCGTGCAATGGCTGAAGCGGGACGCCCTCCTCTTCGCCAACAGTATTGGCTGCACGGCTGATGAGCTTCACTTCCTCTTTGAATTGCATCCCGACTTTACCGTCTTCCCAAGCTACCCCGTCATACTGCGTGAGTCCGCCTCACCTGGGCGTCCCACGGGACGACCGCCTTGCGTCGACAATGCTAACCGTCATGCCAGCATTCAAGGGTGCTACCCAGGAAGTCATTGACTTCTACGCGGCCCAAAAGGCCGTCAAGATCCCCGGTGTGCCTGACTTTGACCACACGCGGGTCGTTGACGGCCAGCGGCTGCTGCAGTTCTTCAAGCCCCTGCCGCCCTCCTCGGAAGGCAGGAAGTTTGAGATCCGCCAAAAGGTGGTTGGTGTCTACGACAAGGGCCGTCCGGGGTCCGTCCTCGAGACCCAGAGCGATCTCGTTGATGCCCAGAACGGCGACATCTACTCGCGAGCCATCGGGAGCGCCTTCTTTGTCGGCCAGGGCAACTGGGGCGGCCCCAAGGGACCTGCCACAGTCAACTTCCCGCCGCCAAAGGGCAAGCAGCCCGACCTGACCTTTGAGGACCAGACCACCAAGGAGACGGCGCTGTTGTACCGCCTGAACGGCGACTACAACCCCCTGCACGCCACCCCGGAGCCCGGCAAGAAGATGGGCTTCGGCGGCGAGATCATCCACGGCCTGTACTCGTTCAACTCGACCTGCCACGGGCTGCTCAAGCATGTGGCGGGCAGCGATCCCAAAAACCTGAAGGAATTCCAGGCAAGATTCGCCAGCCCGGTCAAGCCCGGGGATAAGCTGGTCACCTCGGTCTGGAAGACTGGGGATGTCAAGGACGGCTGGGAAGAGGTCCGGTTCGAGACCAAGGTGGAGGGCAAAAAGGTCTGCCTGAGCAATGGCCGTGCCTTGGTCAAGGCCGTCGGGTCTACCAAGAGCAAGCTGTAAATAAATGTTGCAAAGTGGGTCATGAGCAATGAGATTGTGTGAATCGAGTAAAGCGTGTTGTGAGCGTGTCCGTTGAGCAATGAGTAGAGAGCGCTGGTGAACTCCGTGTCGGTGGTGTTGGTGTGTAACTAAGTCGAGCGCTGTGGTAGCCCCTCTCCCTCGCTCCCGAGGTCGCTACAAGTGAGCCCCTGGCTTTTACAGGCGGAACCCGAACAATCGTATAGAGAAAATCCTCAACCAATTCACCCCTCGTTTGCTCCGCCATGCTCTTCAAGATACCACAACAAAAATGATCCAACATGCCTGTAAACCCCGAGTTTAGTGTCGGCCAGCGCCTTTCCTACGATGCAGCGCTCTGCACCGTTCGGTACATTGGCCCGGTCAGCGGTACCGCCGGAGACTGGCTCGGCGTGGAATGGGACGACCCATCCAGGGGCAAACACGACGGCTCGCACAAGGACGTGAGATATTTCACATGTGAGAAATCCGCCTTCAGATGCAGACACCTGGGTTGTGGTGTTGACAGACCGCACAGGCCGCTCCAAATCCCCAAAGGCCGCCTCTTTCGTCCGCCCAACGAGGCCGGCAGACCAGCCGCGGACCTTCCTGCAAGCCCTTCACGAGAAGTATGCCCCAGCCGCCGCGGCGGACCATGCGCAGGCATCTTCGGGCCACCAGGTCGTCATCTCGGGCAAGGTCGCCGAGGAGATCGGCTTCGACAAGATCCGCAGGCAGCAGGCTCAGCTGAGCGAGCTGAAGATTGTCATCCTCGACGGCTTGCGCGTCTCCTCGGCCTCGGCGCCCGGCGAGCAGCCTATCGCAGAGGTCTGCCCAAAAGTCGTCGAGCTGGATGTCAGCCGCAGCTTAACCGTTGACTTCCGGGAGGTCGTTGGTGTGTGCTCTCAGCTCAGGGCGCTGCGCCGACTGGGACTCAGGTAAGCGGCGTCCTACGTGCTCGACGAGGCGCCGAGACTAAGTGTATAATAGTGGAAACCGATACCAGGAGTCATTGGTCGCAGAACTTGACACGGAATCAGCACGGGAGGCTTTCAGTTCTGTGGAAGAGCTTGCGCTCGATGAGACTCTCCTGGGCTGGAACAGCATCTGCCACATATCTCACTGCTTCCGGTCTCTGGAGACCCTGCACGCCAGCACCAACCAACTGTCCCGACTCTCACCTCTCGGCACCACTGCGGCTACAGAGACGCTGACCACGCTCTACGTCGAATACAATGATTTCACAGCACTCAGCGACCTCGCCTGTCTCGGCCAACTGGCCTCGCTGAAGAACCTGCATCTCAAGGGCAACAACATCTCCACCATCACCACTGACACGTCCCAGGAAACACCAGTCTTCAGCAACACGCTGACTCACCTCGATATCTCATACAACAAGGTCAGCAGCTGGTCCTTCGTGGACGCCCTGCCAGGCTCCTTTCCAGGCCTGAACTCCCTCCGCCTGGCTCATAATCCCGTGTACGAGGACCCAGGCTTCGACAAGTCCAGCACCGCAGCCTCAGCAGCCGGCGCAGCAGGGTCCAAGGCCACTGTGACAGAGGAGGCCTACATGATCACCGTCGCGCGTCTGGCCTGCCTGCAGACCCTGAACTTCAGCTCCGTCACACCCACGGACCGCACCAACGCCGAGATGTTTTACCTGTCCCGAATTGGCCGGCAGCTCGCCTCCGTGCCTGAAAGCCCCGAGGCCGAGGGCGCAGTCACAGCACAGCACCGGAGGTACGCGGAGCTGTGCGAGTTGTACGACGAGCCAGTCGTGGTGCGAAGGAAGGAGGTTAACCCCGCCTTCCTGGAGGCGAGGCTTGTCAACGTCGCGTTTCGGTTTTGTCCATCAGAGAAAGGGGACGCAATGGGGGGCGGTGTAGAGGTGGCGAAGAAACACGCGCAGATACCAAAGACGTGTGACATCTATGCCGTCAAGGGGATCGCAGGCAGACTGTTTGGGCACGAACCACTCAAGCTCCGCCTGATCTGGGAGACGGGTGAGTGGGACCCCGTAGCGGGCTTGGACGACGCCGGCGACAGCAGCGACGAGGAATACGAGGGTGCAGCCGGAGGGCGGGAGGCTTTGGATGGCGCCTACGCTGCTCAGGAGGGCGCGAATACACAGCCGGACAGCAAGACTGGCCGGTGGATCAGACGGGAGGAGGAGCTCAGGGATTCCCCTAGACAGTTCGGCTTCTGTGTCGATGGGCTTGACGTTTCAATCAGAGTAGAGCCGAGATAGACAAATAGACCTGCAAGTTTGGCTGCGAGGCACTGGAAGGCTAAGGGCGGAAACAGACACAAGCTCATGCAGTTTGCCCGACGTTTCTATGCGGAATGGGATACGCACTCAGCTTGCGGCCGTTTGTTTGGCAAGCGGCCAACGGCGACGCCCTTTAGTTGACTGTTATATTGTCAGAGGGAGGAATGACGGATTTGGATCTGACGAATTGAGCCGTACAGCCTTTTTCATTTCATTTTCGAGGAGATCGATGCCACTCATTACATACCGCGCCAAGCTTCAGACACCATGCAGCCCAGACTAGACCACTTCATTGTCCGTCCAGACACGGAAGACGGCATGCCCGGACCGATCGTGCCCCTCATCGCCGTCGACCAGCTCCCAGACTGGATGCAGGTAGCCGGTGTGCCCCGCGGGCTCGACGCTGAGCAGACCATCGGACTGACCAACCTTGGAATTATCGAAATGGGGCAAGACAGCACCTTTGAGGTGCGCTTGCACCATGACAAGATCCGGGCCATTCTCGACTGCGCAGACGATGCAACGGATTCATACTCTTCGGGCGATGGGAAGGCCAGAGCGAAAGCAACGAAGAACAAGAGGACAACCTCTGTCTGTGAGATCAAGAGCAAGACCCACGAGAAGGCCGCCAGCGACGAGTCACTTCCTCCCTCCCCCGGCGGCTCCATCGACGCCGGGCCTCATGTAGTTGGCAAGCCACTGCCGCGCGGTCATTCAACCGGGCGTATGGCCAGCACCTTCCGCCACAACATCGACAACTCTGCAGTGGATGTCCAGGCCCGCGGCGGCAGCAACAGCGCCGTCAAGAATCCCCGTCCACACATGGTAGAAGCCACTCGCAACGAGCCGCGGCACACTGGCCCCCAGCGCACCACTGCTAAGCAAGACAAGCAGCCCGCCACGGCCTTTTGTCGCCACTGGTGCTACCACGGAACGTGCAAGTGGGGGTTGCAGTGCCGTTACGTGCATCGCATGCCCACGACCGTGGAGGGCTTGCGCGAGGTCGGGCTGAAGGACTTCCCGACATGGTACCTGCTCATGATGGGAAACGCCAGCAGCGAGCTGCCATGGCTATCCAGCATGGATGCCTTGCTCAGCGGGCTCGAAGGCCTACAGCTTTCTGCCCAGCAGTACACACCGGCCCAGCAGCCGCAGCCGCTCCTCGAGCACCACGTCCCGGACCCACCGCCCCCTGACCTCGGCCTGGGGCAGGGCCGCATATCCGCCCTGCTCGCCCCCGACAGCCCGGTGAGTAACGAGCAGAGGCTGAAGCAGATCAGGGAGATGCGCCACCTCGTCCTGCGCGGCTCGCATGCCACACAGGGGCAGCAGCGGCCACGCCCGCACAAGAATAGCAACTACGCAAACTTGTACACCAACGCGAGCGTCGCCGCCAATGCGGCCAGCATCCGGCGACAGGCGGATCATCAGCGCCGGACCAGAGACAACATGCCGGTGGTCACGCGGTCCCGGGCCAGGGCGAGTTCGAGTGTCGAGGATGGGCGTGACGGCGGCGGTGATGGTGGTGTAGACCTGCTCCCTGCAAGGAAAGGCGGGCGAGCCAGCAACGACTGTGCCGGCGCGATGAATGCGGGGAGCCTGGGGTTGGTAGCAAGCCGTGCCAGTTTTAGCGAGGAGAAGCTCGTGGACCTTGATTGATCAGATGGGATTCGGTGCATGCCTAGAAAATCCGGAGATAGCTGCCTCCATGGCTGAACAAGCCGCGTGGTGGGTTTCTGCCTTGAGCAACGCTCACTGCCTCTCACAGGAAAGCACCGAGAGACATGGATGTGTTGAAGGATGCGAGTCAGGGTGCTCCGAAGGCTTGGCCGCGAAGACCACGCGGCATTGTTACCTTCTTTGGGTGTTGTTTAGGCAAAAGTGGCTGACGAGGCGCCGAGGCAGGCGAATAGACGCTGTCGTGTGCCTTTTTTTTTGGGGGGGGGGCGGTTGGGGGAGAGGTGCGGCGCTTGTGTAACCTTAACGCCGGACGCGAATGAGGTCATCAACAGGACCCGCCCGGGAAGGCTTTGGGGCCGGGCTCGTTTCCCCAGTCTACCTAATTGTAGTAGCCGCTCATATCGCGACGATCGGAGATAGATGCGGATAATCTCCAAGCTTCACAGGCATACAAAAAGAGCCGCCGCACCTGCCACTGAGAGGCCGACTCCACCACCTCGGCATTGACACTCCATCCCCAGTCGCCAGCAAAGTCTTTCGTCAGAGAAGCTCCACATTATCACAAACAGACCTTCACAGTCAACTCGACAAGCCATGCCTCAGATCAACGGCCAGGAAGTCGGTCCCATTGGCTACGGCCTCATGGGTATGTTACACAGCAAGCATGCGTATCTGCAGAACCAGCCATACTGACACCCACTCTGATCAGGTCTGACGTGGCGTGCGAATCCCTGTTCCGAGGAGCAGGCCTTTGAGGCAATCAAGGCCGCTCTCGATAACGGCTGCAACTTCTTCAATGGCGGAGAGTTTTATGGCCCACAGGAGTACAACAGCCTTGTCCTCCTGGAGCGCTACTTCAAGAAGTACCCAGAGGACGCGGACAAGGTTGTCCTCAGTGTCAAGGGCGCGGCCGGACCTCACGGCAGGGAGCCCAACGGCACGGCGGCCGAGATCAACAGGTCCATCAGCAACGTCATCAAGCAGCTCAACGGGCGCAAGAAGCTCGACATCTTCGAGTGCGCGCGCCGGGATCAGAATGTCTCGATGGAGGAGACGTTCGGCGCCATGCAAAAGTTCATCGACGAGGGCAAGCTAGGCGGCATCTCGCTCAGCGAGGTGCGCCACGAGACCCTTCTCGACGCCATCAAGATCACAAAGGTCGTGGCCGTCGAGATCGAGCTCAGCCTGTTCGCGACCGAGCCCCTCTCCAACGGAATCGCCGCCACCTGCGCCAAGCACAACATCCCCCTCGTCGCCTACTCGCCCCTGGGCCGCGGCCTGCTCACGGGCGAGATCAAGTCGCCAGAAGATATCCCGGAGGATGACATGAGGCGCCACATGCCGCGGTTCCAGCCCGGCAACTTCGAGCACAACATCACCCTCGTTCACCAAGTCAACGAGATGGCGAGGAAGAAGGGGTGTACGCCTGGCCAGTTCGCCTTGGGCTGGGTCCGGACGCTGGCCAAGAGGCCCGGCATGCCCACCATCATCCCCATCCCCGGCGCCACGACGGCGGAGCGGGTCAATGAGAACTCAAGGCTGGTCGACCTGACGGACGAGGAGATGGGCGTGATCGACGGTATCCTTGAGAAGATGGAGGTTAAGGGCGCCCGCTACCCTGACTTCGTCCCCACTGACACTTAGCTGTCTTCACGCTTCTCCAGCCACCGGGCTGGGATTGGAACCGGGATCCACAAACGGCGTCTCGCGCTCTTAATTCACACAAGTATCCGGAATATCTTGGTAGAACTTAATTCAAAACACGCACCTCCCCAAAGTGTTGCAAGATATGCGCCCTCCCGCAGCATGCTCTGCTGTGGAAGACCATCCTCTGGGGACAGCGGTCCTCGAAACAATATCCGGTGAGATAACATCCCGTGGAATACTAGCCCTACATAGGATGAATTCTATGTAGAGCATCCTGTGACCAGGTGATTGGTCGAGGATAGCACTCGTGAGCATTCGGCAAAGCTTTGGGGTTCCTGCAGGCTGTAGTTAGCAAATGGCATCCAGTCTCAATTGCTTCTGGATGAAGATCTCAAGGACAGCATGCAGGTCGCGTCTTCAGGGCCCACGGAAGTGGGATTTGTTATGTTTTCCACAGCGAACTAGGTTTCTTGAGCATTGCAGAATTCAAATATCGTTCATCATGTTGACAAACGACCTGAGCCTTGATAGCAAGAATGTAAACGTAGCAGTGACTCACCTTGTTGTTTGTTAAAGCATGGCGGAACGAGACTCGAAGAATTCTCTACAGGACGTGTTGTAGAAGACAATATCGCATAACGTCCCCATGGAGACGGCTGCGGGTGTTGACGGGTATGGGCCGCTTCTGTGCTGACGAGAATCGCTGCTTGACAGAGAAGACATTTTTATCCCCACCGGTCTGGCTTACCTAAGACAAGTGGCTCCCAGGATCCTTTACAGGCCTGTGCTCTCAGGGGGCCTATCTCCGTCTCCCATTCTCCAAGTTCCAACAGTTTTAAAGTGTCGATTAATTTCCATTTACTTCCATGCTATGGGGGGAGAATCAAGACTCTGAACATGGCATCTGTCTCCTCTCATCCCAACGTAGAGGTCCGCGGGAGCAAAGGCTCGGGGGCTGCTGGCCGTGGCCTATATGCTACCAAGTCGTTCGCGCCAGGGGAGCTCATCACGACGTTCGCAGACCCGATCCTAGGTGAGAACCGGCTCTCGCATCCCGTCCTCCCCACAACTGCTAACGCGCCTTAGCACTTCCCAACGGTCCGTCTGCTAAGACGGTCTGCAGCAATTGTCTCGCACATAACGTGCCGACAAAAGCGTGCACTGCTTGCAGAGCCGTATCGTATTGTGGCACCGAATGTCAAAAAAGACACTGGGGCTTCATCCACAAGCAGGAGTGCAAGAGCTTTCGCAAGGTCAAGGAATCAGTTGACCAGGACTGGCTGCCCACTCCTGTTCGTGCTCTCCTCCAGGTCTTACTGCGGTGGGATGATGATGCGGACCTGAGGAGCGCCTTCGGGGCGCTGGAGAGTAACCTGCAGAAATTCAAGGCCAGGGAGGACATCTGGAAGGATATCAGTCTCCAGGCTTATGGCGGCATGACGTACGCGGGCAGGAAAGAGGAGGACGAGCAGCTCCACCTCGCACGAGATATTCTGTGCAAGCTCCAGACGAACTCGTTCGACCGGACCGACGTGGATACTGGGCAAGCCGGCATATTCCTGCACCCTACATTGGCCATGGTGAACCACTCCTGCGTGCCCAACGCGAATGTCAACTTCCTCAAGCGCAAGGCATTCCTGAAGGCTGAGTTGCCGATCAAAGAGGGCGACGAGATAGACATATCATACATCGACTTCACGAAACCAAAACTCTTCCGACAGCTCGGTCTGGCGTTGTACCACTTTGAGTGCACCTGTCCACGGTGCAAAGACGACCTGACAGTCTACGATGTCTGCCAGAAATCACCAGTCATTCCCCTCAACTCTTTTAGCCTGGTTCCAAACCTTGAGAGGCTCCGAAGGCCCGCCATCAGCCCGCCGACGTCCAAAAAGGAGCTCCAGGAGCTCAAGGACGGCATCGACGAGATCTACGTCGCCTGCCAGACCCCGGAGAGGTCACGGGGCCCCACAACCACCGAGGAGAGGCTCATGGTGCTCAAACATCAGTGGCGCCAGTGCCAGCCTCTCATTCAGGCCGGAATGTGGGCGCTGGAGCCGCTGGGGCTGACGGTCGAACATGCCATCATGTACTACACGGAGACAGGGAGCTACGCGCACGCGCTCTCGGTCGCATGCTTCGCGGCGCTCAACTGCGCGCCTTACAAGTACCCGGCACCCTTCAAGGAGAGAAGGCTAAAGGGCCTCATGGTGATCGCCAAGACCCTGACCAACACCGCCCCGCCGTCGGCGATGGAGGCGCTTACCGAGGTCACCGACGAGCGGGTGATGGTATGCCTGCTCCAGGCGGATCAGGTGGCCATGTGTGAGGCGCTGGCCCTGATGGTGGAGAAGAACGGCCCCGTGGCACAGACGGACGAGTGGGAGATACTCGACCTGGCCAGGAGCATGCTGAAGGACATCGCGAGCCTTCCCGGCCGAGAGAAGCAGGCCGGGCTGCTGCGGGGCTGGGCAGGGAGTAGGGACGAGGCTGGCACAAAGTACTTCAAGGAGCAGATCCTCCAGCCGATTGAGGACCTCTCCGGGTTTGCTGTTGAGATCATGAGAGGAGACTTCGAGACGGACGAGCCCATCTTGGAGGTTGACAAGGTCGACTGAGGTAGGTATGTATAAATGGCGGTGTTCACTTGCCAGACCACCTATTTAAACCATCGAGACCAGGGCGGGCTTTGCCCGCCCATCTGGCATAGATCAGGCCCGAATACACCTCATTCGACCTCGCACAAGGTAGCTGTCAGCAGCAGAATGAAGAGGATCATTGGAAGTGGAGACAAATGTGGGCTCTAAATATATATGACCTAGAGGAGAGTGTCGACCTCACGGGCGATGCTGTATCTTCAGAACCTCTCATACCCGTCATTTGACGCCTGCTTGATCTTCCAAATCGACAAGATGCAGTTCATGACCACCGCTATCTTCCTCACCCTCGCGCACATCGCTTTCTTGACTGCCGCGCAAGCTGATTGCAACACGGATGGCAGGGTTTGCACCTTTCACAGCGACCGTTGTTCTGGAACCTGCAACTTCGACAATGGCATTTGCACCTAAGCTTGCCAATTCAATCCTGGACGTGGATTATAGGCTCGCATTCCAGCAGCTGTGCCTTGGTAGCAGAGTCTAAAACAACTAGACACTAGGTACATAAGCGATTACCAGGCATATGATGGAACATAATCTGCACCCAGGCTTACATGGATTCTCCGAAGGGTGGGGTGGTGATGTCGTAGAGACTGGTGGTTGAGTCGGAGAGATCAGGAAGTGTCGGTCAAGTTGTACTCTGTCATTGAGACCATACTCCGTGGCTGCTTCCCTCGTGCACTGGCTTAGATTGGCATACAGTCCATCCAAGGGTTTCTAGGTACCTAGGTAGTTCTGCCCGTTCTGAAGATGTATTGAACTGTCCCTTGCCCAAGTCTCCGGGCGAACCAGCAGTGACTATGGCCTCAAGAAGATGCAATGGTTTATGGGAAATGTTTTGTAGTAAGCAACGAGGTTACCTAGGTAGGTGGTGTTACTTGAACATCCTGGCCCAGTTTCCCCACGGGGTTCCAGATTCACTGCATGCGCGGAAGCTTAAGGCACGCCCACTTGCCGAACAGGGCAGCAGAACCCCTGCGCTTCAGAAGAAGGCCCCTGTACACAGTAGATCATGCAGCAACCGATCAATACGATAAGATAAGTCGACTTTTTTGGGCGACTCCAAAAGCTGCCTGCCTGCCTGCCTGCCTACCTCTCACCACCCTCGTCCACCACTCATCGCCAGCTCACGCGACTCTCGTGCGTCTGGACCACGCTGCGTGCGCGTACTTGAATGCAGCGCCATCAACCAACCCAAGATCCATTCATCGTCCTTCATCATGGATGAGATCATGGCCAATGGCTCCGCCGCCGAGTCGCCCGCCGCCGCCAGACTTCGGGACACTGCCTCTGCCTCATCAAACAGCGAATCTAGTGCCGGTGTAAAACGGCCAAGGGCCGATGACGGGCAACAAGATGAGAGCGGTGGTGGTGACTGGCAGATCGTCGAGCGTCGCCCCTCCAAAAAATCTAAGAAGACACCCAAGCCAGACGGATCGAACTATCCGTCCATCACTTTCTCAAACCAAGCGAGGCTCCAGTCCAAGGTCAACCTCAATCAGTTGAGAGACCTCGTCCTGTATATTATGGCCGATGGCACAGCTCCTCAATGGGTTTCGGTTAAGCACAGGCCACAGTTCAGGAAGATCGTTACTGTACTTGTACCTGGGTTGGAGGAGGCAATGTTCAAGCAGAACGTGGATTTCTCCGTCTATAACACCAAGACGCCCGCCCAAGCGGTCGAGCGACTGGTCACATCACCGGATGATTACTACCCGCGCCCTCTCTCGGAGGAAAAGCTGCCAGGAGCTCTCAAGCCTTTTGCCCGCATGTTCCCACACCTCTGGCCGGTGAGAGCCACTGGGGACGACAAACAGGGTCGTTTGCACTCTCCCATCGTCACCTTCCTTACGGCACCTGCTCCAAAAGCTGCTGAGGACAAGGGGAAGAAGGGGCCCAAGCCGGTAAGAGATCCACAGGGCTGGCAGAATGTGAGGACTCGCATCACCGAGTTCATTTTAACGCCAGAGCAATACGTTGAAAATGGGTTTTCCATGCACCCCTGTTTACTGCCAAAACAGCAGCAGGAAGCCTTCACAGACCCGGAAGGATGGACTCACACCGAGGTTGACATATTCGAGGACGGCGACGTCCCTGAGAACGAAATACAGCATGGCAGCGTCACCGCCGGCCGGGATGTCTTGGCCATCGACTGTGAGATGTGCATGACCGGAGAGAAGGAATTCTCGCTCACACGGATCAGTGTTGTCAATTGGGACGGCACAGTAGTGCTCGACGAACTCGTCAAGCCAGAAAAGCCCATCACAGACTATGTGACGAGGTTCTCAGGCATCACCCAGGAGATGCTCGACCCAGTGACGACAACCCTGACTGACATACAAGAACGCCTGGTCGCCCTAATAACACCACGGACGATACTCGTCGGCCACTCTCTCGACTCAGATATGAAAGCTCTCAAGATGACACACCCCTTCATCGCTGATACCTCAGTCATGTTCCCCCACCCCAAAGGCCAACCGTTCAAGCATTCCCTGAAATGGCTCGCCCAAAAATACCTCAACCGCGAGGTGCAAAAGGGTGACAACACTAGCAGCGGCCATGACAGCATCGAGGACGCCAGGACGTGCTTAGATCTGGTGAAGAAGAAGTGCGAGAAGGGCAAGGCGTGGGCTGCAGGGGAGGCATCCGGCGAGAACCTCTTCAAGCGGCTCGCCCGCGCTGGCGTCAGCTACAAAGCCCAAGGCGGCAACGTGGCCGCTCCGACAGGCAAGTCCACTGCGGCCGTCGACTGGGGCGATGCCAAGCGCAGTGTTGCCAACATGGCGGAAATCGTGCTGGACGGCTGCAGCAGCGACGCTGACGTGGAGGAGAAGGTGCTCCGCGCGGTGAGGGGTGACCCGGACGGTGCGGTGGTAAAGGGCGGAGGAGTGGACTTCGTCTGGGCGAGGATGCGTGAGCTCGAAGCCCTGCAGGGCTGGTGGAACCGCGCCAAGACGGACGCCGACGATGCCGCGGGGCCCCCCAAGGAGCTGGAGGAAGCGCACGCCGCCACGAAGAACAACCCATTCGCGACAAGCCAGAGCGCGGATCCCAAGGATTCCGTTTTCACCAAAGCTGTCCTCGACATGAACAGCCTGGCGGTGCCGGAGCAGAAGCCCACCGTTTCCGGGACCTCGAGCGGGGAGAAGTCAGTCCTCGAGGCCTGCCTCAGCAGCCTGGCAGAGAGGTTGACGCGCATCCATGACGCACTCCCGCCTTGCACGGCCTTCATCGTGCTCAGCGGCAGCGGCGATCCGCGCGAGATGAGCAGGCTGCAGGCCATGCACGCCCAGTGGAAGCGCGAGTACAACACGCCCGGGTCTAAGTGGGACCAGCTGAGCGTCAAGTGGACGGACCGCGAGGAGCAGGCCCTCAAGAAGGCGGCACAGAGGGCCAGGAACGGCATTGCATTTATTGGTGTCAAATGATGCGGTGGCATTGCCCGTCATAGCGCACGACGACGGTGGTACGTGCTTTACCTTGGTTCATTGCTCCTACATATGTCCCCATGGACCTTGTTGAGGGAGGCTCACGACCGTTACCGCGTTTTGCCACCGGGGAGAGGTAACATGACACATGATGGTGAGCGTCCATCAATGACAGTTCATCGCATGTATTATCACAGCAACACAGCCACGTTCTGAAAAATACAAAAATGGCATTGCAGAGCCCTTAATTACCGTCTATATGGTTATTCCACGGGATGTTGTCCCAGAGGAGGTTATTCTATGGGGGATTACCCCCACAAGAGGGCAGGCAATGAGCATTGCCCAGGTGGTCCACTACATACAGATGCTGTGGCCGAAGGCACAAGGGGTGTGGAAGCCGCCTGGAAGGCGAGGTCAACTAAGTTCGTCACGGTACTAATCACATGCTCGCTCTGTCTTTCTTCCTTCCTTGCTTGCTTGCTCTGCTTGCTTGAGAAAGCGCTTGACTGGAATCTGGTTGATACTTATAGATGTACAAAAGTGTACACAGACCACTTAAAACTCAAACTCGGGGCGGAAGACGTCCGGGTCGACCCCGAAAACGACCTTCTCGCTCAGGTCGCGCCGACTCATTAGCGTGAACACCCTCCGCAGCGTGTCGTAAAGCGTGGTGCTCCTGTTCTGCGTCGTCATGCGGTCGAGGTGGTCCTCACTTACGTCGCCGCCGTCGCCGGTGCCGCTGAGCAGCTCCCTGGCCTTCTCGCGCCCGGCCTTCTCCACCATTTTGTGCATGTCGAGCGCCGACAGCAGGTGGCCGGCCGCTTGTTCGTAGCAGCCGATGTTCATGCAGCTGACGCCCAGATTGTACCGCGCGCGGACAAAGTTGGGCCGCAGTACCAGAGCCTGCTCATAGGCGTGGATGGCCTGCTCGCTCTGCCCGCTGTTGGCCAGCGTCGCGCCGAGACGGTTCCAGAGGAGGTGCCGCTGGTTCCGCTGGTTTGCTATGCCAAGCTCGCTGCTCCTTAGGGCGGCCTCGAAGCAGTCAACCGCCTTTTCAAAATCCTCGCTGCCGTAAAATAGCACACCCAGCCCGACCTGAACATCTGGGTCCATGTGCTCGCCGTCGGGGGCGTGCTGAGCCGCCTGTATGAACAGGTCGGTTACCTTGGAATGCAGGTCTGCGCGATCGGTGAACCCCATGTCTGCCGGGTCAGACAGCTTGTCTGGGGAGATCACTTGTGGGTACTTGACCGATAGCCAGCGCTCTAGCGTGCGGTACGCTGTGCTGTCATAGCCTTCATTAGTGTATGATACCGCGAGGCCCATGAGGGCATCCAGGTTGTTGGGGTCAAGCTGCAGCACGCGTTGGTACGCGCGGAGGGCGGCGTCTTCCTTCTCGTTCTGCGATTGTGCTGCGCCTAGTCGAGCCCAAGCCTCGATGTGCGATGCATCTTTTTGAACGGCAGCCTCAAAGGCCAGCGCGGCCAAGGATAGGTTGCCACCTTCGTCCATGATCCGTACACCCTCCTCAAAGGGGTTCGCCTGGTCTTTGAACAGGTTGTCCTCCTCGAACAAGTAGTCCTCGATCAAGGGGTCTGCGGACATGCCTCGGCTCGGGTTCCACGAATCTAGACCATCACCCCACTTGATGTCGAGGTCCTGCTCCGGCATGTCTCGCATGGCGGCCTCGTTGTCTTGGATACCCTTCCATATCGACTCGAAGTCCCCGAAGCCCGTCTCGGACTCCATCAGCCTTTCGTCCATCGTGTTAAGCTCGCGCTCTATTTCCTCAACACCGTCCTCGGTTTCGTCGTGCAGGTTGAACTGCTCCTCGAATTTCTTCTGTAGCTCCTGTGTTGACTCCTCGGGCTCGACTGCCTTCCCCTTCCCCTTGGCGTCGGCCTGAACTGGAGCTTGTTGGGAGTACATGGACATGCCGCCATACATGCCAGGCGGTTGCATCATCCCCATAGAGGACATGGGGCTGTAGATCCCACTACCCATCATTGGTCGTTGGTAGGTCGACACTGCCATCGACTGCTGTTGCGGCGCGGGGCTCGACCTCTGGGCGAGGGAGCGATTTGCCTGCTGGAACTTTGCAAACTCGTCTGGCGAGAAGGAGGGCGAAAACGACGGCGACGCCGACTGTGCCCGCAGGTGGACACCCTGATGAGGAGGATCGATCTGAATCTGACCGCCAGCGGGCCCTGGCCTTTGTAAGCGGTCGAAGGCCATTTCGGGCATGTTTGGGTTCTGTTGCATGAAGGCATTCATCTGGCCATCGAGAGCCGGGGTGCTCGGGCCGGCGCTGGTTCGGAAGCCCTGGGCAGAGCTGCCCGGCCCATTGTTGACGAAGCGGTCCCGCTGTAGGCTGTTGTCTTGCTGGGCATGCTTGTTGAGCTGGCCGATGGGATTCGAGGTTGAGCACTCGGCTCCTCCTGCTAAGAACGACATGGCGTTGTAGGTTTGTGCCTCTGCCCAGAAGGTAGTGGGTGTCGATCTCGGACGGCCGCGCTGGGACGGGGCGAGGGGGCGAGGGGGCGAGAAAGTAGTGTCGTAGGCAGGGGCGGGTGGGATGAGTGTGGAAGGACACCTACCCGCAACGACGTATACTGTGTAGAATTGACGGAGGGTAAGTTGAGGTCGTCCGGAGGCGAGGGGATGGGATGGAGCAGCCGGGGGGGGGGGAACCTGCCTGTTTGCTGGGCTGCACATGTGAGGGGCAAAACTTGGGGAAGTGGGCCACAGCCGATTTCCAACCACGCTCCCAGGGCTCCCAGCCGAGCGGCGCTAGAAGTATAAACTTGCCGAGGCATTTGCGAGCTTCCGACGCTGTCTACAATGAACCCTGCGTAAATTGGGCTATCACACACCATCCTGAAGAACCTGTACGGGCATGATCATTATATTACAATTAACATTTACAAGCACGAGCCTTAGTCCAATGTCCGCTACTCGGCCATAGCATCTATGCAGTGGACCACCGAGGAAGTGCCAACGGCCCAACCTAACATAGGAACAATCTCCCATAGGACGAATTCCTATAGGACAACCGCGTGGGAGGTAAAAAGAAAAAGGCCACAGAGGCTCCGCAATGACGTTGCGTACAGCACGGTTCGAGCATGTGGCTGTGTTGTGGTGATAGTATATTATGGGTGATGAGTGCCGATCGTGTCAAGGCCTCGAGCTCAGAAGCGGGCAGCTAGCCACCTCCCACGCAGCTGGCACATGCCCACTCCCATGGACGATCTGGCACAATTCAGAAGTGGGGATTTCTTCTATCGTTCGAGATTCGTACACTAAATGAATCTGAGAGCGCCGTAGCAAATCCCCGACGAGACGCCGAGAACGCCGCCCACCAGATTCTAGCTGCGCTTTCTACACGTACATTTTAAGATGCCTCGCGACTCGGTGTCGGGACCTGCTCCCCCGCCACGCTCAGAGCGGGCACTCTGCCCTGCTGCGTCCTCCTCGGCCTTCTTACTCAAGGTGAAGGCTGCTCCCGTTGGATAATCGACTGTTATCGATACCCGCCGGAAATAGCTAAAAGGGTCGATCCTGTCTCACGCAGCACACTCAACCCGCGCTGCCGCCTTGCCCGGTTCTCTTCCACTCTGTGTCGCATCCCCTCCGGGCCCACCATTTGCTCCATCCTCTTCGTCTTTTATCGCCTGTTGTTGGACTTGACGACCTCAGACGCGAAATCAAGTCTCAGCTCCCGGCCACCGATAGTGGTACCCGCCAGCTTCTCCTTCGCCGCCTTGCAAGACTCGACGTCCGCGAAATCAGCATGGGCGAAGCCACGGGGCCATCCCGTGGTGCGGTCAACAGCCACACGCACGTCGGTCACATTGTCCAGCTCGCGGAAGATGCGGTTCAGCTCTGCGTCGGTCGTCTCGTAGGGGATGTTGCCGACGTACAGGGACTTGGTTGGTCCCATGCTCGACTCGGCCCGGTTGGCCTTGGGTGCTCGGGGGGAGACCTGGATGCGACGTCCGTGCCAGAATGACGAGTTGGTGCCGGCGACGGCCTTCTCCATAGACTCCTTAGCGGTAAACCAAACGAATCCATACCTGCAGTAAAAGTAACGGATTAGTAAACGTGCGAGCCCGGTTCCATGTCTTTGCTGCGACCGGGTCACGACATACCCTCTGCTGAGACCGCGAGCATCACGGGCGACAACAGCCTTGGTGACCTCGCCGTACTTCTCGTAAGCCTCCCTCAGGTGGTCCTCGTTTGCCTCGAACACCATGTTCCGGATGAACAGCCCATGACCAGGCTCTTCTCCGTTGGGCCCGGCCCTCTCGGCTGCATACAGTTGTCAGCGCCTTGTGTGTGATGATGACGCGCCCTGAAACCATGTCTGGCGGGTCCATGTGCTACTAACCCTCGCCGATGTTGGTGGCGGGCTCCTCGTTGGCAACTCGCAATGTCTGGGAAAAGCAGCGCACGGCCGTGGGCACGACTATTCTTGGTGCAGAGATCTGTGTCGCGACTCCGAGCATCTGAGCCTTGGTCGCCGGGGCACGAGACGCCGAAACGGCGGCCCTCAACGCGGCGCGTCTGATGGAGTTCCTGTAAAGAGATTGACCGTTAGAGCCCATCTAACCCATTGCGAATCAAGATGACCCGACTGGTAGGAATTACGGTGACAAACATTTTGAAGAATTAAGAGTATTTGACCTCGAAACAAATGGAGAAATCCTCCAACGGTTGCGATTGTGGAATGGAAAGTGACGTTCTGGGAGAAATCGGCGAAAGGATGACGGTAAAGTCAAAAAAATTTCATAGAGACGGGCGTCGCCTGCTTGGCTACATACCTAGCTAGACCCGCCCCTGCAGTCCCCAGAAGTGTTAGCAACAAGGCCCACCAATCCCAATGCTGATTACATAACACACCCTGGGGAGCTGATCACTGGCACAGGGGAAAGCAACCAAGCATACAAGGCGTATCATGAAATTTTTAAAACTTTTTTTTACCGTGGTAACGTTCTTCATGCCCGGTCTCTTCATGGCATCCCACGTGGGCGAAGCGAATGAAGAATGTGTGTTTCGCTAACTCTGAGAACATCTCGGTTGTACTTGGGGTATATTCATAAAGTTCATGACGCCAGAAGCACCCCCTCAAACTCGAGCTCTGTGTCCAAGGCAGATCTCGACTAGAGTATGCGATGAGACATGATCCCTATCCCTTTCATCACCCCTACATTTCCGTCGCACCGTTCACGCCGACCGCCTCGACCCTGTTCACCAGTTTCTTGACGTTGGTCCACTCCTCATTCTTCAGGTTCTCCTTGCCACCCAAGTCTGGGCCAACCTCAAATACCGTCAAGGCGCCATCGATCCCCCCAACAGCCAACCGTTTGCCCTCCTGCTGTTCCCATTTCACCTTGTTCAAGCTCTTGGACAGCATGGCCCGGCTATCCTTCCTCGGGCTGGGGCTGATCCTCGCCACCGGCTCCTCCGTCTCGACGGTGATGTCCCACAGTTCAACCCAGCCCGCGCCATCCACAAGCGAGAAAACCCCTGGCTTGATGGGTGACCAGGCAGCATCGTAGACCACGTCCTCGCGGACGAAATCCATTAGGTGAGAAACCGCGCCCTCGCCCCCACCACCCGCACCACCGATGCCGGATGTCGTGGCTGGTGCCCGCACCTTCCAGAGCTTTACGCTCCAGTCCAGACTGCTGGAGATGACCAGGTCGCCGAGGTCAACCGGACCCCTGGCCGGGTGGAAGTCGAGAGACATGACTGGCGCAGCGTGGCCCTTGTAGCTGACCCTCGGATCAACACCAGCCTTGGCTCCAGCGCGGTCGTACCTGTGACACGGGAAGATGGTGCCTTCCTCCGTCCCGACCAGGAAGAAGGTCGGGTCAGCCTGTGGGAAAGACAGGCAAAGAGGGCTAATGTAGTCAGTCTTGTTGGGGGGTGGTGCTTGCAGATTGAGAGTCTCCGCAGGCTGTGCCAGCATATCAACCGCCCAGCCGCACACCGTGCCATCAGTCGAGCACGATATGATGTTGTTGGCGTTTTGTGTGCCGATTATGTCAACGGCGTAGACTGGGTGTGTGTGTCCATAGCCGGTGAGCGGGGTCTTCTGCACAGGCGCAGATCGGGCTCTTGTGTCCCAGAGAAGGACCTGTCCGCTGTATGCCCCACCCACGATGAGGTTGGGGTGGAAGGGCGAGAATTTGGCGGCGAGGATGTCGGACTGTGCGTGGAACACAAACTCGGGTCGATCGTGCAGGTTCAGGTTCCAGACTTGAACCACTCCGTCGGGCTCGTGCGGTGCTGAGGGGTTCTTTGTGTAAGACGCCAGAACCAGTTCCTGAAACTTTGGGGAAAAGTCTATGGCGCTGACCATGCGCTTCTTAGACCATCGTTCGTCGTAGAACTGCCGTATCTCCTTGACCTTGCGGCGACCCTTACCCCCGACATTGCCTTGCTCGTCCTCGTCCTCGATGTCCTGCGCTCCTAGCGTGTAATCTGTCAAAACGTCATACTGATCCAGAGTCTTTTCGATGACCTTCAGTGATCGGTCAAAAAAGTCCACAAACTCGTCTGACGAGACAATAGCATCCAGCTCGTCGTTTGTCAGTGTCCTGGTAGCGAAGCTGGAGTCCGGCAAGGCCGCTTTTTTAACGTCGCCTTCGGCTGTCAGGTCCTTTGCTGCTTGTAGCTCCTCTTCTATTTCCTTCCGGAGTTTTTGCCGAAGCTCTTCTTCCCTGTCCCGCTCCCTCCTGCTCATGCGCTTGTTGGGTGTTGACGACGCATCTTCGGGCAAGGATTCGAGCGAGAAGGCACGTGGTCGTGCCGCTGCAGGGAACAGGTCCTCCGACGTCTGCACACCTTTGCTGTAGGAGAATATCTCTTTGATCGGCGACGGTGGGCACTCATATATCGTCGTCAAGGGCACGGTACTCAGGGTCTGCGGCTGGCTATATACCGTCTGTGCTGGGATATCGATGCCCGGTGGTGACGTGAACTCCGAGATGGCCCCATTGCTGGTCTCTCCAGCACTGAGGACACTGTTTGGACGGCTTCCACGGTGTGCCGGCGATGCAGCGCCACCCGTGGTGACAGACCCAGGCCGGCTCTCGCCAACTAAGCTATTGATCAAGGACTCGATCTCTCGACGATTGTCAGCTCGGGCAGGCGCCGGGGAGATCAACTGTATTGCTGGTCAGCAAGATTCGGCCCAAGGTTAATACCGTTGGGGGGGGGGAGGGCGGGTTCCTGACATCGCTGCCGCTGAAACTTGGGCGGCCTGGTCCATTCTGAGTGGCGCGAAGCTCTCTCTGGCGCTTCAGCTCTGCGAGCTTGGCCTTCTTCGCGAGAATCTCGTCCCGACGTTGTTGCATTGCGGGTGCGGTGTGCTGCTGTTCAACAGCCCATTTCCAGGATTCTTGGGATCATCAACAGGAAGGGAGTCTTTCGAGGAGCTCTCTGTGACTGCGCCTGTGTCGTGCTTTGTCGGCCCTTTGATGTGAAGATGGACGATCGCCTTGTATCTCGAGTGCTTTGCTCCTCATGTGTCCAATGCTCCCTTGTCCAAATGTCAACAGCGCGTTCGCGACAGGGGGGCGTGTGCGACCGGTAGCGCCAGAGAGGAGTCGGTTACGAGGCTTTGGCCAGCAGGCCCAGTGGCTGTAGCTGCACGCCCTGGGCGTCTTCCGGCAACCGGGAACGTCCGTGCTCGCTCTCTTTCTCTCTGCCAGCCGGTTCGCTCATTCGGTGGTCAGCCATCCCCATCCTAGCAAGCCTGCTCTGGCTTTGGAAGCTCTGCCCGGCGAAAATTCCCGACAGACAAACTTCGCAACGCCCAGCTCCTAAACGACATCCAGATCCCCTCGACTCGGCTCGACGACCATCCCAACCGGGTCAATTGACATCAATTGCCCGCCCCGCGATCTGTTTTTCAGTCCTTCCTATCCTGTGTCACCAGCGGTCGCGAGGCGCCGTCAAATCCCCCAATGTCTGCCACATCAGGAGTCAACGTATGTCATTCGGGCGCACTTCGTGACAGTGCCCTTTTCTCGCGCACGACCACAACCCAGCCGCCCCCCCCCCTTCGCATCTCGTCGCCACCGTCAGAGGCGCAGACCCCGAAGAAGCGATGCTGACAGCCCTATCCTCCAGGTACTCCGGTACTCCGCCCTTGCCTTCGGCGTGTTCTACGGCTTTTCTCACCAGAGATCGATCAACGCCACCAACAGGGTAGCTTCGGAGAAGCGGGACTATGAGCACAAGCAGCAATTAATACAGAAGGCCAAGGATGAGTTCGCGAAGAAGAAGAACCCAGCACCCCTGGGCTCCACAACTGGCGGACGTGAGTATCGACCTTCAGAAACATACCGGAGCGGCGTGCTTGAGCGTTCTCCGCACAGTGCATCGACTCTTGTGAAAGCAGAATGCAAGCTTACGTGGCAAACAGTCAACCAAGATCCAATGAGCCCGAACTTCGACCTGGAGGCATACTTCAACGCTTTGGTCAAGGAGAGCCCTTAGAGCTGGTGAAAGTGGCCATTCGAATGGAGACCTCGGCAACGGGGTAGTTGCGGTTAAGGACCAGGCGGGAAAGAGGACAGGCCAGCTTCACAACAGCAAGGCAGGCGGGCGGCTTCTGCGGGGAGGCGATACGATCCCTTTGCGACAAGGTCCGGCGTATTTGTGGCACCATGGGTTGCCTGGCCGAAGCAAACAAAGCAGACCCACGCGATAATTCGATCCATGAGGACTGCGGTACCAGACCTTTCTGACCAACCTAGATACCTATCCGAAAAGTTTGCGACTGTACAATACTAAATTAGACGGCATGTCAGGGCTTTCATTGAATTGCGCTGTGACGACCTATCCAAACGCTTCCGTGTCCGGCCAAGGTCAGCGCCTGGATCGAGCAGCTGGCTCTTTGCGAGACCAGAGACGGCCTTTGCCTGTCATGTGAAAGGCCTCAAAGTGAATCCTGAATGGCCATCTACACACGGGGATAGTGCCAGTCAAGGTCGAGTGGGGACAAGAGTGACGGTGATGTTCGTCCACAACCAAACTTGTGTCCGCTACAACATGATGGCCCACCCGCTATTCCTCACCCTTTCGAAATCCCCTTCCACCATCTTCCGGCACCTTATCGGCTTGTTCAATTCATAGGTCCCTACCAACATGTCAACCCGGCAATCCTCTTTCCTCATACGGTAATCCATGACAGAGGCACTAGACAGTGTAGGCACGATCAATAAAAGTTATCTATACAGGCTACATGAACGCAGCAATATGAGCGGGAGCTCACGTACGGAAGTAACAATGGTGGGTTCCGGAGAGATAGACCGGGTGATCAACAGACTTGTGCGTGGGGGGACAAAGTCAGTTATGCCGAGCATCCTCACCCTCTGCTGGTCAATGAGTCCGTAAGGGGAGCTTCTCACGCAGACAGATACGGCCTGTTAAGGATTTAGTTGGCCCGAGCTTCTCATACTCAAGGTTCACACCACCTATTCCAAAACGGACCCACTCGCCCGGGCCTGCACTGCCGCCAAGACTTTACTGCCGCACCCCAGCTCCTGGACGGACTGACGAAGCTTCAAACTGTCCTGAACCTCTTACAGGCGACGTACCTCTGGAGCTCTCGGGGAATTGTCAACACCAGCTGCCTGACAACGACGACACTCCCACCCTCCTTTCCTCAGGCATAGCCTGTTTTCCTCTTCATCAATCAGCCCACCATGTCGGCTGGCGTTTCTACTCTTCTTTCTGGCAGCAGCCAGGGACAGAACACAAGAGCCCTGTTCCGTGTTGTTATCCTCGTCTTGATTGCTGGAGCCGCCGTCGCCAGTCGTCTGTTCTCGGTCATCCGTGAGTGAACCTGCCTCGCATCGCACGTGAAGCTCCTTCATGCCCTCAACATGACATATGATATTGGAAGAAGCGATCAATTGCATCACATTGATAGCCCAGCCCGTCGGAATTAAGCTAACAACTGTCTGGGGCAGGTTTCGAGAGTATCATCCACGAATGTCAGTCTGCCTCCGGCTTGCGCCTCCGTCGCAGCCCACCACCTTCTCGCCTCCCCACAGTTGCCACCCGCTCTGATCGCTGACCCTGTCTCCTCTCAGTCGACCCTTGGTTCAATTTCAGGGCTACCAAGTACCTCGTTGCAAATGGATTCTACAGCTTCTGGGACTGGTTCGACGACCGGACATGGTACCCTCTTGGTCGTGTCACTGGCGGAACTCTGTATCCCGGCCTCATGGCCACCAGCGGCATCATCTACCATGCTTTCCGCCTGCTGACCATTCCCGTCGACATCCGAAACATCTGTGTCCTGCTCGCCCCGGGCTTCTCTGGTCTCACTGCCCTCGCAGCATACTGGTTGACCAATGAGTTGTCCACCTCCAAGTCCGCCGGTCTACTGGCTGCCGCCTTTATGGGCATTGCCCCCGGGTATATCTCCAGGTCCGTAGCTGGCAGCTATGACAACGAGGCCATCGCCATCTTCCTGCTGGTCCTCACCTTCTTCCTCTGGATCAAGGCTGTCAAGCAGGGCTCCATCATGTGGGCCGCTCTGTGCGCACTTTCCTACGACTGGATGGCCGCGTCTTGGGGTGGATATACCTTCATCGACAACCTCATCGCAGTCCACAGTCTCATGCTCTGCGTTTCGGGCAGGTACAGCAACCGGCTATATGTCGCATACACCACCTTTTACGCAATTGGTTTCCTGGGTATCATGCAGGTCCCCTTCATCAACTTCCTGGCCATCAGCACCAGCGACCACTTTGGAGCCCTTGGTAAGTTGAATATGTACCCGCGCACACGTGGAGGAGTTCATGACTGACAATGAACAGGTGTCTTTGGCCTGATGCAATTTTACGGCTTCTTCAACTGGTTTACAGGCATGTTCGACCCCAAAGTGGTTAATAAGTGGCGATGGGTGTCCTTCTTTGCCCTCCTAGTGGTCGGCATTGCAGCGAACGTCCTTCTCGTCAAAACGGGCAAGATTGCGGCCTGGGGAGGACGGTTCTACTCGCTCTTCGACACTGGATATGCCAAGGTCCACATCCCCATCATTGCCTCCGTCTCGGAGCACCAGCCGACCGCCTGGCCAGCTTTCTTCTTCGACCTGAACATGTTGATATACCTCTTTCCTGCTGGCATCTACCTGTGCTTCGACAGACTGGGCGACGAGCACATCTTCCTCATTGTCTATGCTGTGCTTGGCAGCTACTTTGCCGGTGTCATGGTTCGTCTCATGCTCACGCTCACCCCCTGCGTCGTTGTCGCGGCAGCCATTGCAGCTTCAACCATCTTGGACAACTATCTGTCGGCCGAGAGCCCGGAGCCTCAGGATGAAAATGCCGAGGCTGTAGACGTCCCGGCGAAGAAGGACAAGAGCAACAAACATAAGCACTCAGACCCGTCCAAGAAACCCATTGTTGGGATCTACAGTAATACTTCGAAGCTGGTCGTGGCCGCGGGAATGCTTGTTTACCTCATCCTCTTCGTCATGCACTGCACCTGGGTCACATCCAACGCCTATTCCTCCCCGTCTGTTGTCCTGGCCAGTCGTATGCCCGATGGAAGCCAGCACATCATCGACGATTACCGCGAGGCCTACCAGTGGCTGCGACAAAACACCAAGGAGGACGCCAAGATCATGTCTTGGTGGGACTACGGCTATCAAATCGGTGGCATGGCTGATCGGCCCACGCTTGTTGACAACAACACCTGGAACAACACCCACATCGCGACCGTTGGCAAGGCCATGAGCTCCCGTGAGGAGGTTAGCTACCCCATCATGCGTCAGCATGAGGTTGACTACGTCCTGGTTGTCTTTGGCGGTCTCCTCGGCTACTCGGGCGATGACATCAACAAGTTCCTCTGGATGGTCAGGATTGCTGAGGGCATCTGGCCCGACGAGGTCAAGGAGCGAGATTTCTTCACGGCGCGTGGAGAGTACCGTGTCGATGACCAGGCTACCGATACCATGAAGAACTCGTTGATGTGAGCATACAACCCCCTCTAGGCCAACCCTTTATGTCTCTTACTGACTACGTCACAGGTACAAAATGTCGTACCACAACTATCATAGCCTTTTCCCCAAGGGACAGGCTACAGACCGTGTCCGTGGGGTTCGCCTGCCGTCAGAGGGCCCGGTCCTCAACACCGTCGAGGAAGCATTTACCAGTGAGAACTGGATTATCCGCATCTACAAGGTCAAGGACCTCGACAACTTTGGTAGAGATCACAGTGCCGTGGCAGCTTTCGAGAAGGGCCACAAGAAGAAGAAGCCCGTTAAGAAGCGAGGCGCTCGAACCCTCAGAGTTGACTAGGCAGCTGAGCAGATATAGAGGAATGCATGTACAAAACGGACGAAGTAGAGGGATTTTCATCAGCGCTATGGACCAAGGAAAAGTGGTTCGGCAAGTCGCCGATGTACAAAAGTCGATCGTGTCAATAGAAGACCCGAGATTGTTTCATGACGATTTCCCTGCTGTGTTGGGTTTTTTCCTCGTGGCTTTTTGTCCAAGTATGCAGCTTCCCTTGTGTACGCCATAATGATTATTGGGTCCAGGAACCGTCTGAAGTCTCCACACATGGTGGTAAGGAAAGGTGAGCCAGCCTACCATGGAAGTCATGCTCTGCATTCACTGCTCTGAACTGAATGGATTCTAGGGAAGAATGGGGTGGTTGTATTCATTAACACTAACTCATGTCTGAATCACTGCCCATAGTCTCACTTTGGCCACGCCAAAACTCCCTTGGAGAAAAGTCCGGCTGGTGTTCGTCTGGTGTTCGTCCAATCTCGATGTTGGTCACAAGCCCACTGCCACCCTGCGCTGCCATTGTAAAGAAATCTCTCCCACCTTCCTGCTCCCTCTGGAATTTCGTGCTTTACTGTACCAAGATCTCTTTCTTGCCGCATTTGCCACATTGCCAAACACATTGTCCATCTTTTCACCAACATCCCGCTACCTCCCTTCACGACGTTTGTCCTCTTCCTTCGCATTCTTCCTCGACTGCAGGGCCAGTGGTCGGGATTGCCTCAGAGTCACACTACCTTCCTTCGCAGTCAATAGTCTTTCATCTTTGGATCCCGTCTCTTCGAGGTCGCCTTCCCACGGTAGAACCGACTCACAAGACCACTGACAACATCTGTCTTTGCCGTGGCTATCTACTGCAGGCTCTCAAGCAGCTGCTACGAGGCTGCCACCAGGTACAATCTCATGTGTTTTCGTTGCCCTTGATCATTCTCAGGAACCCCCAAGTATGAAGTGGAGACGCCGCCTGTAAGCTTCCCCCAGTGCCTTCCATCTTGCGCATGGGCTCATATTCTTTCACAGCTCAAGCTCAGATCTCTCCATGGAGGACCGCCATGCTCACAAGCACATCAAACACCGCCCAAGAGACCAGAGCGACTACCTAACAAGTGAAAGCAACATGGTTTCACGTGCGAGCGATCACTACGATCGCCACCAAAAGGGCTTGCATCAGCATAACGGTGATGTTAAGTCAGATGCAGATGAGGGTTTGGCCGGAGCCAAACCGTCACAGAGGCCGTCGGGCCACGAGGAAAAGGCTGCCGTCTACCGCCAATTGAAAGAGATTGAGAGGGTCCAGCGCAAGGTTGCACCTTCAGATCTGTCATCAGAGCAGGAAATACACGTCCATTACGTCCCCATCATCAGCAACTCACCTACCAACCCTTTTCGCTTGCATCGTCGGTCGGGATCGCTTTCCGACAAACATGAGATCCACAAACCCAAGCCCCAGACCATCAAAACCACAGACAGGCGTTCTGCCGTGTCACACACCAGCAGAGATGAGCGAGCTCGTTCACCTTCTCAGGGCCGTTCCCGCAAGCGCTCCCCCAGATCAAAACACGGCCATGAAAAGCACGGAAAGCACGGCAAGAAAGTAGACCCATACCTTGAGCCGTTGAAGCAGCGATGGATCTGCTACGAGTGCGGCAAGATTAGATCTGACAAGATTCGAGAGCGGCACCCGCTCGCCGTCGATCAGAAGATGCAGCCCAATTGGTGTGGGCGTTGTCGCATTACCCACGAGTGTGAGGGCAAGCCACTGGCTTGGTACGGCCAGCGCCACTACTGCTGGGGATGTGGCATCGTCCGGTCTGAGAAATATCATCGCGACAACGAACTCGAGCCAGGCCAGCCCTCAGGACCCAACTACTGCAGGCCCTGTCGAGAGGCATCGCCTGGCTACGAGCACAATCTTCGTGAGGCAAGCGAGGTTGGCGGCGGCGAAACCACCGGTTTCGAAAAGGTACGTATATCGAACTTCAAATGACTGACTCCCAGCTTCTCCAGTCACTAATCTTTCATCGACAGGCATTCATGCGCCAGATGCACGATGCCAGCCTCAGCGACATCGAGGATGACAGGGATGGCTACGCCGGTGCGTCCAAGCGCGCACCCGGAAAGGAGAACGATGCTCGCCAGGGCCTTCTCAAGTCCAGGGAGGCCACCAGCTCCATGCTCAAGAACCGCTCCTTCAAGACCAAGACGTCTTCTGACACCTCCTCTGAGGGCAACGTGGCCATCGAGAAGCTCAGAGAGATGCACCTCGAGGCCGATACAACGCTCAACTTGGGAGGCAAGGCTGGAGACGGAGGGGCTCGCCTCTCTGCTGGGTCTTCCTACAAACCTCCTTCTGTCGAGTCGGCGTCTGGTTGCAACTCTGTGGTTGGCGGTGATGTCAAGACCTACCACATTTCCCGTTGCGAAGTCGGGCATCTGGCTCGAGCCGGCGGAAACGGCGACTGTGAGATGAAAGACGCTGGTTCCGACACTGCAGACAAGGCTTGCCAGGCAGACATCAGCTCATCCTTTCGGCTCCATCCCAACCGGCTTGACACCGCAGTCTCGCCTTTGCAGGTCCAGCAGAGCGACTCTGGCAGCAGGCCCACTACCTGCGGTACCAATGACTCTGGGGCCTCCTGTAGCTTCCCGTCCAGTACCTCGAGGACGTCGGCCGCGTCCATACGCATTCGTGCTCGCCGCAATCCTGCGGAAACAAGCACTGGAAGCCCCCCAGAGCGGGATGGTCTCTCTGCCGCGGAGAACATCGGTGACAAACTACGACACAAAGCTCCTGGCTCTGGCCCTTGGGCTCAACATCCGGTTCGCAATGGCGCCGAGGGACTGCCTTCGCTAGGAGTATCTGGAGGTGCTCCCCCATCCAGCGGCTTTGCAGGCGGGTACGCCAATGGCCGCGACATGTCTGGCTTTCCGACGCCACCCACTCCTCCTCATGAGTCCCACTGGCCATATGCCCAGCAGCAGAATCTCGGACCTGATCAGTATATGATGAAACACCATGAATGGGCGACCCCTTCATCTCCACCATCCGCTCCCATGGCCTTCGGTCACAGCATGTGTCAGGGCAAACCCGACGGATATGGGGCTCACTACGGTGCTGGAGGTTCTGGATCTAGCTCTGGTGCAGAGTATGCCACCCAGACGGGCTACCTCGGCCGTCCCCATAACGGCTTCAACTCTGCCGCCCACTTCAGCGATGCTCACTGTTATCGTGACTTCTCGGGGGACTCGTACTACGGCAATACCAGTGCGCAGCAGCACGAGTACGACAGGCCCTCATATCCGGGCGGCGGCTTTGCTCAAACTCAGCAGAACTACCAGCATGGACAACAGCACGAGTATGATCCAAGGTCGCAGTACCGGCCTCAGCCCCGATGCGGTACCCAGCCCCAGTACGGCTTTCGGAGTGAGCCCGGAAGCTGGCCCGAGTATAGTGGCAGTGGTTTCTCTCGACAGGACCCAGACCTCGGAGGAGACAACAGCGGCTACTCTGCGCCAAAGGATTTTGACTTCTCATTTATCGGCCAGTGCGAGAGCGGATGGGCCGCCAACACCTACGTCCCGACGAACGAGGAGATCAACGCGTACATGGAGCGGAGCTTCACGAACCCGGGACCGCAGACGATGAACATGTCCCACACCGAGCCGCAGTGGAAGATCTATGAGGACGAGGGCGACTGCGCCGCTCCGGAGCAGCAGGGCGGTGATGCTCGCCCAGGCGCATATGCGTGGCGCGACAGCAAGACTTCTGTCCACCGTGTCAACTCGTCAACCCCTGGCAACACTGTGACCATACTCTCGATCCGCGAGATCACGAGTGAAGAGGATCTCTCTGCCGAGTGCCATGGCGGTCTTGGTAATGATGACGGTATGTATTTTGAACCCCTTTGACACTGCTGATGGGAGACGAGCTGTGCTGACCTGTGCACCTTCGACGGGAGGTAGACCACAACAGCGATGCTTTCTCATCTCTGACTGCCTTCCAGACAGGCTGAAGGCTGCTTTTCGTGCGCTGAATTCTTTCTGCCCACGTGGCGTAAGTCTCCTCACCTTCTACCCCCAGGCTGAAGCGCTTGAGTCGCCGGGGACTGACAACTACACGATGCAGTTGTACAATCGATAGATTGATCGATTCCCCCAGATGGGCTACTGTCTACCTACCAACAACGCTTGCGCCTCAAGAAGAAGAAAAAAAAGGCTCTGTGCTTTCTGTCTATTAACGACAACCTCTTGCGATGCTCACAACGGACAATGCCTGGAGAACACAACACAAGGAAACCACTTATGTCTCATATTGCCAACTACAACATCTTGCCAGCAAATAGATGCCAACGACAAAGTTTGTCATACTGGCCAATCGATTGCAGCATCCGTGTCGCTGCTTGGGGACAATTCAGGATCCCTCGTTTCCTTTGTCCTCGCCAGTCGTCATCACTGGCCGCCCACTCACTTCTCCAGACATTGACGGAGATAATCAGGGGCATTTTGCAGCTCCCTACGCTGCTCTCAAAAGACCTACACCACCCTATCGCGAATAATGACCGTCCACCAGCAGGGGTCTCCCTGCCTGTACCCTCGCGATGGACGACGATGGACGACGCTTACGATGGGCGACTGGACCTCTGGAATAGGCCACCAAGATTGGAATGAAGGCTGATACTAACCTGAAGGATTGAGGTCTTATGTTTACGGTGGAAACGGCTTTGATGATAGCTCATGACGATGATGTCCCGTAAATGCGCTTCTTTTTGTGATTTCTTCTCTGCTTTATTTGTTTCCCTCTGTGTCTCTGGCTACAAAAAGCTCGGTAGCTTCCCGGAGGGCGTCTGGCCATGTGCCTGTGTGGCTTTGGATTCGCTCGAGTCCATCTGGATACTTACTTCTTGTACATATTAACCAGCATCGTTAGCTGTCAAAAGTTCTGTCGCTGTCAAGCCTGACCTGTTTGACCAGAGTACGTAGTACAGAATCCGTCTCTTTAGTCTCTGCCGTAGATGTGCAGTAATGCACTGGGGCTCGTGTAATTACGGAACAGTTCATGCATGATTAAGTATATGGTATCATTTCCCCGATTTGTGCATAGTATCTATCGTCTGCTTTCATGTGCGGGCCAAGACTTGCACACCATCACTACGCTATGAGTTCCCTGACCATGGTCGTTTGATGCTCTCAAACGAAGCATCCATTCGGACATCGTCTAATTCTCAACCGCATCGGCGCCTTGTGCCTCAGCTGTGCCCGACGTCGCGCCATGCGCCTCGCCCACATCGGCACCACCACCCTCCGCCTTCCTGCTCCTCCGTTTCCTCTTCTTCTTGGCAGGTTGGTCTGATGGTGCGTCCTCCTTGGGCTTCTCTGCCTCTTTTTGTTTCGAGCTGCTCTCTTGCTGTTGTGGATTCTTCTTCGGCTTCTTCACCGACAACGGGTTCGGCCCCTTCTCGCCCTTCCTCTTCTTTTTCTTCTTCTTTGGCTCCTCCCCCTTCTGCTCCGCATCGTCATCACTGTCACTCCCCTCGCTGTCGTCGCCGTCTCCTCGTTTTCTCTTCCCCCCCGTAGCCGTGTCGGGTTGCTTTAGCTCTGCGCGGAACTTTGCCCTCTCGCCCTTCTGGACTACTCTTGTTGTTGCTGCGGCCATGGGCTCGAGCTGTTGTATTGGGCACAGTCAGTGTTTTTCACTCAAGTGATGGAGCCAGGGCAAATCCAGCGCGATGGACTCACAATCATGACCGACCGGTTGATGTACACCAGCGGCACGCCCGGGACCCCCCTCATCTTGGCCCTGACCTCCGGGTCCTGGCTTGCGACGACGTAGCGGTGCTTATTCTTGGGGCCGACGACGCTTCCCAGGCACTCTAGGGTGGAGCAAGGCTCCGGGAACTGCTCCGGGTGGTGACCACACCGTCGGCGCTCATAGTCTTTTGCCTTGTCAATGACCTTAGCCACGCCTGGCTCCTTGTTCTGCGCGTACAGGTGGCGCATCGAGCACTGTGTGATCAGGATCTTGACCTCGCCATGCAGAGTATTGGAGAGGTATTGCGGCAGATCCATGGCGAAGCGGTGGGCATCCTTGACGAGCTCGGCGTCGACGAGGACCTGGTATGGCTGACGAAAGCCGAATGCGAGCTCGAACTGCCTGAGCAGTTTGCGATATTGTTTGGAGCGTTTACCTCTCATATTGGACGGTCAGGACTGGTATTCAATTGTGTTGTGTCGTATGAAGAGGCGCTGTGGGAGAGCATGAACAGCACGGCTTGGTGGCAGGGTGAATGGGGAGTGAGGCAAACGACGCGATGCTGGCTCTGCATGTCGCAAAGTCGGGTTTCGACCCAGCTCTCAAAATATTTCTTTATCATAGCTTCCCGCTTATCGGGCAGGTTCCCTGGAGGCATGGTACAGCGTTGTAGTCTAGTGCGCCTTGACACTGCCCCACCGTTTTCTAGTACTGCGTAGCGGCTGATCAGCGAATTAAGGTTGCAGTGAGCCGCTAATGGCCGCTGCAACAGCAAAATAATTTCGTCCCAAGTGATAGTCGCAGGCAAGGCGATTCCAAAAACTCCTGAACTCCAGATGCTGAATCCATGGTTTTCCCTCCGTCCCATTGCTCAAGCTGCCCACGGGAGGACAGACAGCCGAATCAAAGACCGCCAGACTCCAAACTCTCTCCCGCCCGGGTCTGGAAAGATGATTGCTGCCATGACTCCCGACAAGTGCCGGCCAACGTGTTGATCACACATCATCATTTCGCGTGCACAGCGCCGCCACAACGGTGATATCATCTAGCTTGCCTGGGAGCCAGAATGTTAGCAATCTGTGCCCTGTCATGAAAAATTGACATCAGAGCAGACTCACCTCCCTCGCTTGGGAGGCCCTCGTCGATCGCGTGTTCCATGAACGGGCTCTCCGCGAAGGGGTCCAGCGCAATCGTCTTGGCAGCCAGCATCAACTCCTCGGCCACAAAGGCCATGGATCCACTCCCCCCGGGGTTGTCGCTGCTCCTTGTCCTCCTCCCCACATCCCCTGCCGCCCACCTCTTGACACTATTACTCACGTTCTCCACGATCTCGTGCGACCACAGGTTGTCAATCACACCATCCGACATGGCCAGGACCACATCCCCCTCCTCGATCGGAACCTGGTCCAGAACCGCGTTCCGCGCCGGCGTGTCCGGGCTGTTGGTACCCAGCTGCCGGGGACAGTCGAACCAGTGCCACTGCTCCTTGGTCTTGAAAATCAACTCACCCGAGCTGGGCCGCACAACCATCACCTGCGAGTCGCCCAGGTTGGTCACGTACAGCACCGGCGCGGTCCTGCTGCTCTCGCCCGTCGCCTCGGGTTTTGCCCGCTCAGTGCCGTCTATCGCCCTGTAGAACAGCTGTGCCCCTGTGGCTGTCGTAGTCCCCTGCCAGTCGGGCCCTGACGTCGCTTCCTTCGTCTGTTCGTAAGCCTTTTCGAGGTATGCGATCGGGTCTGGCGTGTAGGGTGGATCACTCGCGCCCCGTGGCCGCGACGCGTCCTCGCTCACAGCCATCGCCCAGAAATGTAGGATCAGTCTCGCCCACAATCTGCACCATCACAGTCAGCCCAGAAGATCGTGTTAGGGGCGAGACGCCAGCTGGGCGCGAAGAGAGGGGCGCATACCCGGCATGTCCCCTCGGGCGGGCGCTCCACGCGCCCACGCCGTCATTAGCACCGACGAAATACTCGCTCGCGAAGGCGGCATCATCCCCGTTCGTCCACCCCTTGATCAACTGGCCGTTGACCTTGGGCCGGCGGTCGCGGCTCTGGTGGTGAGTGCTGAGAGGGTCGCTGAAGGATCCCGAGGGCGGGGAGAGGAACGGAGGGGGGAAGGGCCTCGGCGCACGCTTGGCGAAGAGGGAGATGCCAGTCTCAAACCGGTAGGGGAGCTTGGGCGGGGGCGCCGCGATGGTCCGGGACGTGTCTTGCTCGCGTATGTTCCGGTCGTGGTCCTGACCGTCAGGCCGATTTGTGTTTTGCAGGCCGCTGCCGGCGTCCGAGGCGTGTGCGGCATCGAGGGCGGCTGTCGAGGAAGATGAGAACAGCTCTCGTTCAAGGCGGGACGAGGAGACACATGGCGACGAGTAGTGGCCGCGCGACGCGGAGTAGAGCAGGGCCTTCCGGAGCTGGTAGGGGGTGGAGGCCGATTGTGGGGGGAATAGTTTCCTCATCCCAACGATGAGGCGCTTCGGAGTTCGAGGGAGTCGTGGTCAGCGTTGCTCGCAACCTCGCGGGATCTGGAAATCTGTTGGAAGATCTCGCTGCTGCTCGCTCGGTTGGGAAGTGCCGTCGCAGTGGTGCGAGGGTGCGATAAGCCTATCGCTGCGGGAGGTTAAAGTGGCATTCAGGGATTACGCCAGGGGGGGGGTTCGGGCCGCAGATCGTCAACCAAGCAGAAGAAACATTCCGGTAGACTAACGACTGCTCTTTTGTCGAGTTCACGGGTTTTTGATATAAAGGCCGAGCGCATGTCCCAGGAAGGAAAATATAGCCCGAAATAAATATACAAATTACAGGCAGAGGGGATTACTGCTCGGAGAATCTACTCTTGACTGTACTCGTGGATTGATTGTCAGCCGCTTTGGCCGGTCCTCGGACTCTAGAATTGGGGGGGGGGGCTCGTGATCCTCCCCTTTGAATGAACCATTGGAAGACAATCGTCCAGGCAACTAGCCTTTCTTCCCAAGACTTTCAGACTTGGGCGGTGGAATTTGGCATCAAACATGGACTCTGAGAGCTCCTATCTTCCCAGTCCCATATCGGTTAGAGCCCTTTCTCTGCAACAATTGAATTGTATCTGGTAACCAGCTGCAAATCTTTCCAATGAGTTTTGTGGTGTGTTAAGTTATGCAGTTGCCGTCCATCAGGACACACTCCAGGCTGTAAATGGTCGAGTTGCTTTGTATCTAAGTTGGCTAACCTTTCCGGTCAGAAATTCAGAACTACACATTAAAGTAATACTTGGGGCTGCTATCTCTTACCTTTTCACGTATACTTGATACTTGAAGTATATCAAGGGACTCGATCTTGGGAGACAGACAGTGTGTAGTCTCTGATTGATTGTTTTGGCAACAGGACAAACAATCATGGTTATCTGAAGGGGAACTGATTCAGTCGAGAAGCTTTTCTTCAAGTTACACACATAACTTCTGAATGCCAACTCTATGTGCCGAGGTGGAACATCATGGTAAAAAGAACATTAGGAAACAACATCATTTCAATGTAACGACAAAAAGCAGGCCAGTTTCCTCACCCACCTACCTGCAGCTGTCGGGCAATTCCCTTCAAAATCCCCGGGAATAACGCATCCACGTCGCTCAATGAGTCAAAGAGGATGGCATCATTCTCCTTGTCCAGCGGCCCCCGGATGTCTGCAATCTTATGCGCCATGATCCTCTCGGCCAGACGCTGCTCTTCCGCTCCCAGTGTCCTCCCGGACAGAGTCTCCTCGGTGATGTAAAGGACGACGAACACAGGCCTGACCGAATACGCCAACACGGCGTCACGAATGGCGTCCCGTGCAGGCTTAGCACGCATTTGGTACAGGGAGATGACCGCCGCGCACTGCTGCTGCGACCCGCCGGACCCTGCCTCCCCGAGCGCCTCCGCCCTGGGCTCGATTTGCACGTTCGGCTCGCCGGTGCTCGCCGGGAAGCCCAGCCGTTGCAGCTTGGACGACCAGATCCGCACCAAGGCTTTGCCGTAATTGAAGCCTCGTGCGGCCTAAGATCGGGCCCCACAGGTTGCTGCGTTGTGAGCCATTTCGGCCTTGATCCGTGGGCAGCCCAGCGCTTTTGCTAGGGAAACAGCAAGGGTCTCCTTGCCCGTGACGTGAGTCCCGAACAGGAGAACGGCATATGGTGGAGGAGGACGAGGAGGGCGAGGAGGGTCTCGCTCGAGTTAGCCCCAGCATGGCAATGTCTATGTGGGTGCCTGGCGGTGCCCACCGTAGGCCCCAGGTGCAATGATTGCAAACCTGGAGGAACGAATATACTGGCCCTTGAATGCTTCTTTGGAGAACCTTGAGTCGACATCAACACGACCAATTCACTGAATGCTCCTGGCGGATGCCAGGACCCTGATAGAACCTCGGGCCTGCCGACGTGGGTGGCGGATCACGAGCCTGGCTGGAAGGCTGTCAAGTTCCGGAGCAGAGAAGATGGCCACTTGCTTGACATTGCCAGCTGTGGCCGTCCGCCCATTTACTCTTTTCACATGCAGAATGATGGGAGCACGTCACTCAAACCACAAGGACTCATCGTCGGCGTTATCTCCGAAAATTATGCAAAGCTCGACATAGACGACGCCTCTCAGCAAGCGCTTCTTACTGACACTCTGGATGAATGACGGCAACTAGCAATGAGGGTTCTGTCATCTGTGGACCCTTCCCCTGTCGGACCTTGAAATGAGAACAGTTTTATGGAAGACATTGATCGCGAATGAAGACAGGCAAGGAAAGGCTACCGACGTTGCAGTTGCAGAGTCTCTCGAGGACGTCACGAAGCCAGGCTCAGGTCGTATCCCGCCTCTCAAGCTGGATCAAGATGAGACAATTTCAGTGCCCGGCTGCGAAACGCTTGTGCAACTAACTAGGCGCCTTTTGCAACCAACAATGGCCATGTTGGAATAGTACCTGGAGAGGCCGAGCCAAGTGACCTCGTTGTGGTGCTGTTCGGTGCGTCTCTGTCTTTTATCGTTAGGCAGGAAAATGATCATCATATTACCGTTGGTGAAAGATGTCAGTATTCCCTCAGGAATTGAAATGCGGCTGACATATAATAATTGTCCTCGACTTAGACACGCATGGGCTCATGGAGGGAGAAGCAATAGACAAGCTCGAGAAAGGGTTTCTACATGAATCAATTTTCGAATTCTTTTAATATGGGGCGCTTCGGACAGGAGGGATGGGTCCAGTCGCAAAAGGCAATACTAATTCGTCTCATTTGTTTACGATAATCTGAAGTCGGGACCAGCAAAGAATATTGAAGTGGCTTAGATGGTCTCGCGAGCCAGAATCGAAACCAGCTTAGGGAGTCACTCACTATCACATCAAATGCTTCCGAGACTTGCTTGATCTCACTGTTCGGTCCGCCGTAGAAGGCGATGATGATGATGGTGATGTAGCAGCTGATTGGGTGGTAGTGATGCGGGTAGGACTGCATATACTCTATCTAGGTACATGTTTGGAAGGCTCGTAGAGCAAGTTTATAGTCTATAGTGCCGAACTCACTCGCAGACTAGCAAGCAAAAGCATTGCGATACTTTGCTCCTTCTGACAGTAGCATGTAGCCAACGGGCAAACCGCCTCAGGAGTCTCTGGCCTAAAGCCTTTGTTGATGAGACGAATCCGATATCATATACAAGCTATGCGCCAGTGCAAAACTTAAGAAAGACACTGAGATAGCGTTACCAGAATTTAGTCTTGGCGATACAAGGCGTCTACATCGCTTCACCCATTCTCTCCTCACACGCATACATGTCACTGCAGTGGGGGCTGGCAAGGCTCGCGTTTCGACCATGCGACGCCAGCCATTGCCTGAGCGGCGCCAGCAAAAATACGACGGCAGCCAGTGCAGCATGACGTAGGTCCAGGAAGCTTGCTCCCGCGTCCAATCCTGCGAGGATTCAAGAGCGCACACATGCCACAGTGCAGCTCTGTCAATACCCAAATCCTGCGGTGGCAGACCAGCCACTTGGGCGTGCGTGCAGTAGTGTGCGCCAAATCCTGATGGCAGGCATGCTGGCGTCGTGGGGGCGTCTGAGACGCTCACCAGAGCTGACGAGCCTATGCAAGCAGGCAAGGTCACTTTGCAGGTGGCCGGCAGCCCGGTCTGTGCAAAGTTGAGCTCGGCAGCTGGATGTGAGTGTGTGTGTGAGAGAGAGAGAGAGTCCCCTGGTGGGATCGGCCGAGCATATGGGAGCGGACGGGCACTCGGAGCTCCCTCAAATCTCAAAATTGCGGGTGCTGCCGGGCTGTGCAAAGATGTGATGGGCAGTTAATACGTACCGTCTGGCTGTCGGAATACGTCGTTTGCGTATCTGGCGATGGGGCAGAGGCGTCGTAATGAGGAAGGCTGTGCCAGCATGCCGAGTTATGATCAAATCTCGCGGGCCACATTTGCATCGGGAGATCCCAAAGCACAGGGGATCAACTACCTGTGGGGGCGGGTCTAATGAGGGCGTGTACACGCGTTAAAGGGCTGTATGTTGTACATGTGTTGAAGGCCACGGCTTGGGACGAGGAGGAACATGAAGGCCCGGCGGGCATGAGTTGTAAGCTCTCGCAGGTGGACGAAACCTTGCTGTTTCTCCGGGGCGGTGAATCCTGGGAGCAACGCCAGGCGTCCCGGCTGTAATATGACCATGCGACGGCGTGTGTGTGACGGCGGCGTGGACAGGTCAATGCATTGGGGCAATGTGATGGCTGGTATTGACGAGCCCAGACCTGGGTGGACGCTCAATCCGAACACAGTCATGTGAGCCCAGAGCAGGAGGGGGGACGGGAGATTCAAGTCCGCAGCCCCGAGATGGCTGCCGGAAAGGCCGGGAGAGAACCATCTCTGTATGATCGACTATTGGTAAGATGAGCAAGAGGGCCAAGAGGATCGGCCTTGGTGCTGAGAATGGGAACGCATTCCAGGTGCGTGAGCAGGCAGGGCAGGTTGGACGAGTGGCCCAGCTCTCGAACAACGCCCATGCTTTGTTGCCAGAATCGTCCGCCGGGTTGACGCGGCGGCGGTGAGGAGCAAGTGAAGGCAATTGAATGAAATGAACATGATATCGAGGTTGAATTGCAGGGAGGGGCCCACCTGGCAAAGTCAACGCCAAGCTTTCACACCGGGGCCCAACGGCTTGGGACCGTGTGTGGGGTCTGGTCAACGACGTGTGCCGCCCCCATAAGTGTCAGCGTGTTGTTGTTGTTCTTGTTGTGGTCGTTGTCGTCGTCGTCGTCGTCGTTGCTCCTCAGTCATGAGCAGTAGATCGAAGGCTAGGGGACTTGGGCAAGTCTTGGCGTATATGGGCACTTCTTGTCTGGACAAGCCAGACAAGCTGTCATTGATGTCTCAACGCCCAACGGCATGCCGAGTGGATACCGAGGGCCGGAAAGCGGCTTCTCGACCTGGGCCGAAGTCTTGGAAGCGGCCAAACTCCGAGACGCTGGGAGGGCGTGCTAGGAGGGGGGGTGGTGTTTTTTTCCTCTTTGTTGGTGTTCCAGACCACTTGTTAACATGGTCTCGGAGACGCTGATTCTGCCCTGGATCGCGTGGTGCCAAGACCACAAGGCAAAGCCTCAGCCACCCGAAGCACAACACACCGTACACTAGGTAGGAAGCGGCTGGCAGGCTGGCAGGTCGCAGGACAACCACCCGCAGCCTCTGGATCACTACTGCGCAGATCGCCGCTAATGCGGCGGACGGGGCAGGTACGAGGTGGCAGGTGCATGAGGGATTCCTGGCTACCCTTTGGGGTGCACGACCTTCATCCGAACCTGCCGCAAGCCCAGAAGTATGCAGTGGCTGGTGCTGGAACGTACCTAGGTAGGTAGGAAGTAGGTACAGCAGGTATTTACCTCGACATCCACGACCCTGCATGCTGTCCGGCAGCTCTTGCAAACATCTACACTACATATACTCCAGCAGGCTGTGCACCGAGTACGCGGTAACACTGTAAATGTGTCCAGGGTCTCGAGGGCCATCCGTTCGTCCAGCCAGCTTGCTCTCAAAGATGCCCATCAGGGTCCTGGGGGCCTAGGGCACTGTGGGGCGACACCAGCTCGGGAGGGGAGAAACACACCTTGGGCGTGTTGCCCGTATCCTACGCATTTCGTATCCGTACCGTACCTAGGCCCAGCAAGCTCAGGAACCAACCATCCCTCCAGACTCGGGGGGCCAGCCCGCCACCCTCCAGTGCACCCGCTGCGCTGCGCTTCGCTCTGCTTCACTTACGAGAACGGCGCTTCTTGTGACTTTGAACCCCGTCCGCAGCCGCACAGAGACACAAGTACATACCTTGGTGACGGGCGGTCAGGCGCGACCAAGCCTAAGACAGCCACGCCCAGCTGGCTACCCAGACGCAGGCGGACGGTCCACACGGCACGGGCGGTGCTTGGTGCACGGCAACGACGGCATCAACAATGCCAGCCATTTCAGCACGTAGCGCGGCCAAGGTACCGCGCGTGTGCAGTATTATTCGTGCGTTCCAAGCTCACCTAGCCTGGGGCCAAGTTCCCGGGGCTGCTCGGCCAGTCTGGCACCCATCCCTCCACCTGGGCGGCTCGCCTAACTCGTTTCTCTGGGCATGCGAGACTCATACGCCGGTGACCGCCGACCAGTGCCGCAGAGCAATGCACAAGAGAGGCGGGAAGCATGGGCGAGGGGGGGGGCCAAAAACATGCGACGACGACTACACCACACTACTACAAAGACAAATGCTGGGGAAAATCTTACTTAAAACCCCCGGGCAAGGTTGCTGCCAATCGAGATGCTAGACCCCTGCCGTCGTCGTGCGCTGGATCCGTGACCTGAGGACGCCTGTCACGGGTATACCTTTCATAGTCATTACCATGCCTCATGCTTCAGGCGTGCCAAGCCGTCGTACTTGTCGGCAATCATGCCTGGAACCTTATCACCAGACACATGAATGGAGCCAGGCAGAGTTGGGGGCAGAGGGAGATGCCCATGTAGACCTCGGATCCTTGGGCTACGGGTTGCTAGGCCGTCGTGACCGAGGGCGTGCGGATCATAGACTAACCAAAGGTACCTACCTTTCCTGAGGCAGAGCAGGCATTTGGAATGAACCGGATGCTCAGGGAGGCACAAAACAAGAAAAGGACGGACGGGGAGGGCCAAGCCTTCTTTTTATCCTGCTAGAATTGATCCGATGCCAAATCGACATGGCTGCCGGCATCCCGGCTGGTCTAGATCCCGTCCTGGAAGTCCTCTTGAGACTCTTCCTCCTCGCCCGCCTTCTCTCTTTTTTCGCGGGATTGCGGTCTCGGGAAGCCACCTACCCATCCACAGCAGATACCCACCCAGCTGGACGGCACGATCGCTACCCTCGGCCTCGGGCAGTAACGTCACCACTCACGCCCGCGCGCCTCTCCGGATACCATTGACTACTGACTCGTCCTGGCCCTGCCGGCATACCACTTAACCCTCTCTCATGCCTGGCCCTCTCGCCCTGCCGTACTTGCTGACTGGCAGCCCAACTTCCACATCATCAACGCCACGGGGTTGACCTGGCAAGCTTACACACACAAGCGCGCAGACACAGGCGACGGTGTCGCCGTCCACGGCCAGCCATTGGGATTGTCACAGCCCCCCCCCTTGTACGCAGAACTCAGCGGCGATCTGGAACCCACTCGTTTGCTGCTCTGCCCTACAATACGACCAAGGCAGATGGGCACATGTGCATGCACAGGTCACGGCACTGGATGACTTGTCTTGGGAGACGACCATCTTGATACCAGCACGACCAAAACAGCAACAGGCACAGCACATCACGGGGCTGACCTGAGATCTGCAACCTCTGTGCCGGCGGATTAGACGCCACATGCCATTTTACCTCGAGACGAAACCTGGATGCCAGATGGAGCCGCGCAAGAGCAGCAAGCTGGTGACCTGACGTATGAGTGCCCAGACCCTTGTCGCGCGGATCACGTACGTCTCTCGCATCAATAATCCGTGCAAGTTCACACCTCCAGCATCTCTTTGCAACTCCGAACCTTCCCCCCTCGCCTCGCCTCGCCTCCTTTCCACCTCTCTTGAAACCCGTCGCTACCTGGGCCAAAACCTCGCCTGCACTCCCGACCACTGATTCGCACCGGCCCGCCTTGCTGAGCGCTGCCACGAGCGAGTCTGCGCCTCGGGACCACGGCCGTTCCTGCTCGACGTGAAGCTGTGCGGCCTCTGACGGGTGCCTCGCCGAGCATCTGGACAAGCAGCAAGTCTATCTCATTCCTTGAGGCCGTGTCTCAGTAAGCGGCGCTTGCACATCACTGTGAGAAGGCCTTTCCCTTTTTTTTTTTTTCCGACCTCGTACCTCCTACGTCTGAAATCACATGGAATTGGGGAGTCGGTGAGAAGTGAGAACGGAGCCCTTGTCCCACGGCGCAGCAAGACACATTCAGACAGCGCCGTGGTATCCGAAGCCAGTCTCTCACACAAGAGAGGGCGAGACGGGTGTATTTCTAGGCAAAACTCCAGCACAGCACAGCCCGCCCTTGACACATTCGCCCGCTGATTCTCTGGCGCCTCCCGTCCCAGTTGTTGCCATTTTCTGGCACGGCCGAGACCCCTTCCAGCCCAGAGACATTCGGGCGGCTGGCCGGCTGACACCACTCCAATTTTTAGGGGGAGTGTGAAGGAAAAGGGCGACGCGCAATTCAGGGATCTCTGGGGAGGACAAAAATGGGTCGAAGTCGCGGTAGGGCTCCTCCATCTCCATTTCCCCTTGCCCTTTTCGACCACCTTTTGCGCGCAACCGATTGCTAGCCTCGCCTCGCCTCGCCTCGCCCACCCCCCCGTCTCGCTCTCCTTCGCCCTCAACCAACAACCCAAATCCCCTCCCCCATGGATTGACACGCTGCAGCGCATGATAGCCTGACACATCGCCGCGAATCCTGACAACCCCCCACCCTTACCTCTGCACCAGACCGCACTCGCACCCACCTCAACCCCATACGCCAAATTTCCCAGTCACTCTACTCTAGCCACCCCCAGCCGGTCAACTTACTGCTGCACTGTGGCCGCCCTGCGGGACGATCTGTCGCCGGCCCCCTGTCCTGTTTAATCTTCCTTCTTAACCAGTGCTGATGGTTCGCAAATAATCACCAGTCCTCTCGTTTATGTCCCAGTTGTCTGGGCATAGCAGACAAAACTCGCATAGCTCGACGCCCAACTCATCACCTCCCCACGACGGCCCCAACCCGCTGCGTGCGCCGAACCCACACCGCAACTCAACACCTATCCAGCCATCGTCCCCGATCCACCCCTCGTCGCCCGTAGACACGCCCGCGACAAGCAACCCCCGCGGCAGGAATCGCAGCAATTCTGGCCGCCCCTTGTCCATGGTACAGACGTTCCAGCCGCCCCTCATGGACGTCGGCGACGACACGCCTCCGGAGCTGCAGCCCATCTTTACCTTCCTAAACAGCCATTCCAATAAGCTGTACCAGGAGGGCTACTTCCTGAAGCTCGACGACCAGAACACACGTAGGTTCATGTCGCCACTCCGCGCCTCGACTCTGGCTCTAACAATGCTCCTGCAGATGGGCGACCCAACCCAGACCGAACATGGACGGAATGCTTTGCGCAGCTTGTAGGGACGGTCCTGTCGCTGTGGGACGCCGCAGAGCTCGATGCGGCCGGCGAGGATGGCGAGGTGCTGCCAAAATTCATCAACCTGACAGATGCCTCCATTAAAATGGTAATTGACAGCTGGCAAGGCGCGGGGACGCGGGCACACACGTGTGTGTGTGTGTGTTGGGCACTAACAAGTGATGCAGATCGAATCATTACCCACAAGATCCAACGACGAGCAACCACTGCAGAACATCCTAAGCATATCGACGGCGGGGAGGAACCGTTACCTGCTTCATTTCAATTCGCACCACTCCTTGCTGCAATGGACCGCAGGCATACGCTTGGCTATGTTCGAGCATTCGACCTTGCAAGAGGCATACACGGGCGCGCTGATTGCCGGCAAAGGCAGGACCGTGAACAATATCAACCTGATCATGGAGAGGGCAAGGTTCAAGACGGAGGCGTGGGTGCGCGTGCGATTTGGTGCTGGAGTCCCGTGGCGACGCTGTTGGTGTGTCATATCACCGCCGGACGAGAAGGAGTTTCAGAAGCACCTGAAGGAGATGAGGAAGAGGTCCCCGTACGACCATTCGAAACCACCCGTGCTTAAAGGCGACGTCAAGTTCTACGATACCAAAAAGGATGGGAAGAAACAGAAGAAGACCAAGCCGATCGCCTCCATAACGGACGCCTACTCGTGTTACGCAATCTATCCCCAGGCCAAGTCCCTAATCGACGCCTCGACCCTCATCAAGATCGAGTGCAACATCACGATTCATTCCGAGCCGCCATCATCGACAGAAGGCTTTGTCTTCATCATGCCCGAAGTGCCTCCAGCCGTCAACGGGTTTGAGATGCTGCTCAGGTTTATGTTCCCGACGTGGGATACTTTCGGCCTGTATGGCCGTCCTGGGCGCCTAGTGGCGAGTGTCCTGGACGCGAGATCGCTCATGTTCGCCATGCCGAAACACAGGAGATATGGGTACCTGGAAATACTCGACGTGACGAATCTGATCCTCACCGAAGGCAGCGGCTCATGGTCGGAGCGGGAGTGGAAGAAGAAGCTGAAAGAGCTGACGGGTCAGAGGATGAATGCCGTGGACGACACGCCAGCCGCGGCCCGCAGTGACAGCCGTAGGAGCAAGCGCCTGAGTATCGGCCCTTCTGTGCCAGCTGCAGCGAGGACCAGAGGAGTGGGTTTCACAGACGATGGGCCTTCGGTGCGGACTTCTCGCTCGTTTTCTGCCTCGACCCCTGGCCCGCGCAATGACTCGGCTCCTCCCGGCGACAGAGCTCGCGGTCCCAACCCCATGGCCGGGGTGGCCGGCCACCAGCGTAACAGCTCAGACACCCAGATACGTGGTCCGACCAGTCTCGACGGCTTCGCGCCACATCTCCAAGATGAACGGCAGGGGCCGACGCCACCGCGTGGCCACACGCCCATACGCTTCGCAAACGACCTTGCTCCGACGCCAGAACGTGTCAGTTCGGAGGATGACCAGCCAGGGTTGGCCCCGCCAGTGCGAGACCTGGAGGGACTACACAATATGAGCACTCCGGAGCCCGTTCAGGCACCGCCGTCCTTTCAGCATGCAGCTACGGCCCGTCCACAAAGGGCATATCATTCCCCGGAACTCAGGAGGGCCACCAGCCGCCTGTCGACCGCGACCTTGCAGCAGCTGGGCGTTGCCCTCCAGACCAATACGGATCCTGCTCTGATGGAAGGCGGCGGAGAGAGGTACAGTGATGAGCAGAGCGCAGGATCCTCATCTGGGCAAGCAGATCCTCGGGGCTTAGCGGTACATACCAACGCTTATGCTAACTCGGTAGGAATGTCTGCTAATGAGAACCGATCTCGTGAAGGACTGAGTGTCCCGGGCGGTAATCCCACTCCGCCGCGGTCTCCGGGCATGCCACCACCACAGATGAGTCTGGAACAGAAAAGGTCCAGATCACCTCTGGCGCCCGGCGCTCATGGCGATGGACAGCGACGCCCCTCTCCAGGGCCAGGCCCAGGTCCCTACCCCCCGAATCATGGTGGCAGGGGTCAATATCCTCCCGGCCCAGGGCCGCCAGGCTCACGCGGTCCGCCGCCTCCGCCTCATGGGGTTGGACGGGGACGTGGAATGCCGCCGCCTGGGTATTCGCAAGACAACAGAGGGCCACCTCCTGGGATGATGGGGCCACCTGGGCCTCAAAACCAGCACCTGCCCTACCACCCTGGGGCCGGTGGGCCTCCGCCTAATAGCCGTAGGACGCCACCGCCCGGCGCTCAGCGAAAGCCACTTCCACCATTGCAGACAGTCGGGTCTCCGCCGATCCAACGGAAGCCTTTACCCGCACGGACGGATAGTCTTCAGTCAAAGGCAGCATCTTCACGTCAGGGTTCCTCGCGGAGCAACACAGGCGATGTGACGCCAGTTTCCCCGTCGACTAACAGCAGTCTGCGCAACCACATCCTAGACGAAGCCGCATTTCAACTAGTCAACTCGCCCGAAGCGCACCCTCGTGATTATGACCAACAGGAAGCCCTGCGGCAAAGGCAGCGGCAGGGAACGATGAGGAGCGAGGCTAGTAGCAACTACGACGACACCGCATCAACGGATAGTCCCGATTATGCCAGCACCCGCAAGTCTTCCGAAACGCAAGAATCCCGGGAGAGACCACGTGCCGGTGTGTTGAAAACGGTTGGAGACACAGCAGCGTCGGACTCTGGTTCTGGCAGATCAAGGGTAGACGTGCCGGACATCAACTTTGGCCCTACCCTCAACCTTGCTCATGGCGCCGAGCGGGCTGTCGCCGGTGGGCCTTGGGTCCCACCCAATCCGCCCGCAGCCCAGCCTCCGAGGTCATTCTCTCCTGGGCCGCGCAAGACACCCGCTCCTACGACGCCTAGTGCGAACATTACACCTTTCACAGCTGAGTTCGGCCACGCACGAAATGAGTCTGAGGATACGCTCAGGCGTCGGAGCATTGCCTGGCAGCCTGGTGTGGCCGTCGGCGGTGGCAGCGGGCGAGATGGCGCACTCTCACCCGAGGAGTTTGTAGCGCAGCGAGCAGCCGCGGCGACAGCTCCGCAGTATGCGCACCAGCGCACTCCCTCGGGCAACGCGTTGGCAAACATGGCGCCTTCTCCACCAATGGTGAAGCGCACTGGGAGCCAGGATCACCTCACCAAGCGGCACTCGAGGTCCGGCAGCGCTGATCTGCTGCAGCATCCTCCTTCCCGAGGCTCAGGTAACATCCTGGGGGTGAACGGTAGCGGAGGAGCCAGCACGACCCTGTCAGCGCGCGAGCAAGAGCATCTAGCCCGGACTACCGGTACGCCATTGATCAGCATGGCTACCAACAACAGTCAGGCACCTCAGTCCCAGGGGCCCGGTCTTGTAGGAGCGATTGATGCGCGCGAGAGAGAAAAGGCTCAGATGAAGCAGGGCTACCAATCCCAAACCGTCCAGAACGCCATCCATCAGCGACAGCAGCAACAACATGTCCAGCAGCAGCAGCAGCAGCAGAAGCAGCAGCAGCAGTACGCTCAGCAGCAGCAGCAGCAGCAGCAGCAGCAATATGCCCAACAGCAAATGTACGGAGCGTCGAACATGAGCATGGGCAATCTGAGCAACATGGGTATGAGCCCGATGAATGCCCAAGCCCCGTCAATGTATGGCGGCAGCATGGGAATGCAGAGTAACATGGGTTACAACGCAGGTATGGGTCGCGGAGGATACCCTGGGCAACAGCCTGGCCCGCCACGGTCAGCGACCCTATCTCCCCCACCTGTTGGAATAGGGATGCCAGTGAGCCCAATCAGCCCACGCTCAATGAGCCCAGGCCCCCGTTATGCCATGAGTCCTCCACCTCTGCAGCCAGGCGGTCCTCAGTACGGTCACCCTCAGGGTGGCTATGGGAATCCCGGTATGCAGCCGCCGATGCGCATGAACAGCCCCGGCCCCGGACAGGGCCCGATGAGGATGGCTTCTCCAGGTCCCGGACAAGGACCAATGCGGATGAACAGCCCGGGCCCGGGCCCGGGGCCGATGAGGATGCAGAGCCCTGGCCCAGGGCAGATGAGGAAGGCGTCTCCCGGCCCAGGAGGGTTCAGTCGACCCATGATGATGCCTCCTCAAGGACAATTTGTGCCGCAGGGTCCTCGTACGCCAGGCACGCCGGGTACGCCGAGGGGTCCTATGCCACCGCACCACCAGGGTCATGCCTTTTGATGAGATCAAGGTCGACCAACTCGGTCTTAAGAAACGAGCATGTACAAATGATTGGCTGGCTAGCTGACATGGAAGGTGTTTCTCATCAACAATGTATCATGGCTTGAACAAGAATAGATTCTGAGGAGCGGGTGCAACACTTATCCCTACATAACATACACACACATTACGTGCATATCGGGGGCGGAAGGGACTTGGCTGTTCTTATAGCAAAGAGAGCGTTTAGCATAGCATGACACCGCATGGCATGGCTTGGAGTGAAGCGGCTTGGGTGTATCGGGCAAATGATGGCCTGTTTCGCATCATAACACTTTTTGTTGTTTTCACTGTATATTCAACGTCCCCAGCCAGGCGTGCAAAAAAGCGAAATATGTCTCATGGGCATTACATGTGCCATTGGCTGAGCTCTAAGGGTGATCTCAAGCGTGAATGAAGTTCATGCCGGGCGGCACAGATACGTATCTCTGTGCAACCTCATGGTGCATCATTCATGTGCCTTCGTAGTGCTGACCTTGCGTTACACCGATGGGGTTTGTACCTGTATGCGTGTCTAGATGCAAGTATCAAGAAAGCACTGAGTAATGCAAGTGCTCACTCACTCTATTCATGTCAAGGCCTGGCTTGTGTCTCCAGGGGCCAAGTTCTGATGGAAGACAATATGTTAAGTGGCTAGTTGACTAGTTTCTCAAACGTAGGTGGATACTACAAGAGTAGTTACAGAGCCACCACACTCCAGCTTGTTAGCCAGGGAAGAACCCCCACTCTTCCCCTGCGTCTATCGACATGCCGAGGCCAATTGTTCACATTTCACAACTCATATGCTGGTTGCTGATTAAGACTGCAAAGCCAGATGACCCGATATCCAACTCTTGACCTATCAAGCTCGACGCTTAACATTGTGGACTGTGAGCTTCTGCCCTAGTGCCGGCGCAGAAGAGCGGTTATATAGCGTGACAGCCGTTGCTGCAGCCATCGGGCAAAGGCAGCTTCGCCAATTCGTCGGCTGGAGGTTGCTTCGGAATGCGAGGATATGTCCCTTGTGTGGTTTTAACCATGCTAGTCTATGGAACGCCGGTGAAGAGGTTGCTTTGCACAACGTCATGTACGAGGTGAAAAACGTGAAGCATGCGTTAGTCTGACAAGCCCCAGTACGATATGATGGATGTGTGTTAATTATAGTTAGGATCTTAAACGATAACGGAACTTATTAAGACGGTGTTTCGCCATCCCTGGGTGACCAAAATCAATTTATTCTGCATCGTGCTGTGCCACAAGGGCGACTTCGTCTCAGCCGCCACCTCGTGGTCTCATTTATAAACTGCTCAGCATCAACTTCCAGAGTCATGGCCTGCCCCTACCAAAAGGAGCCGAACCTGAAGCCAGACAATGTCGTCGAGCCCGGTATCGATGGCCCCGGGGAGCCAATCCCTCACCCGCCTGAGAGAAGTGGTTGATTGGCAACGCGGGCGAGGTTGATCCCACCTTCTTCATCTCGTCGGTGTGGCACCTCGCCGATACTTTCGGGCCCAGCTACAGCCTGAAGCTCTTTGGGAGGACCGTCGTCGTCGTCGTCGTCGTCGTCTTCTCCAGCCACGAGCTGGTTGATGAGGTCTGCGACGAGGCCCGCTCTGAGAAGACGACAAAGGGCAATCTCGAGACGCTGCGGGCCCTGGTCGGCGGCGGGCTTTTCACGGTCTACTCGGACGAACACGTAAGTGCTTCATTGTAACTCTGAAATATCGCCGGTTCGGCGAATGTTTGCCGATGGTCGACTGCGTGTCGCAGACTTTAACACAACCAGCAGGTACGCGCAAGATAGTCATATTCTCGGACTGCCAGGCAGCCTTAAGCGGGTGGACGAGTTACGCCGGCGCACATTCAGCGAGGAATGTTTACGCCGTGAAAGTCAAGTCCACTCGGTTCTACGCAAGCTGACCACAAGATCACAATATTTCAGCAAAGTCGGGGTTTTGGTTGAGCTCCGTTGGGTCCCGTCTCACTCAGCCGTGGAAGGAATCAGACGTGCTGATAGGGCCGCTCGAAGGGCAGCCGCAGACGACAGTGGCGGCCCAGGCTTCACAAATGGCGTCTACTCGGACGAGGCGCTCCAGTTGATCGAGCTTGAAGTCACTGGGGCGAGGAAGGAGAAAGGGTTGTCAAGGGACCATGTGGCCCTTGCCGTTGGCTGCCAAATCGTTACTCCTTCGCCTAACAACTCTGATCCTCTCGGACGACGACGAGGAGGTCTTCCACTGGCTTGTCCTGTAACACGATAATTTTGGCATCCGCGCACAACATATCGGTCGACGTGTAAGAGAAAGGAGCTCAGTCTAACTCCTGTGCATGGCTGGGGGAGAGGGGCTGTATGGTCTCCATTGCCGAGTGCGACTTGGTCGTCCACGAGAAGGCTGAGCCGTCGGTGCACATCAGCCTGGAACATTGACAACGAATATCTGGGTGTGGAAAGCCTGTTGCCGTGGACTGTTGCTGAATCGTGTGAAGCTGGAACCGACGGGCTCATCGGCCCACCGTCTGTGCCCCGGGTCGGTGAGTGATGCACAGTAGATCGCCATGCCCATCTGATATTGTGTGGTGAGAAGTGATGGATCAGACACAACTCTCATAGCGTGGTGGAAATATAGGCTCCCTTGTCATCCTGAAAACAAAAAGACACCGTAGTCTCGGGGCAGCCGTATTCGCGGTACCTCTGGCAGCTGAATGAACCCTTTCCTAAGCAACGCGGGGAGACGTGCTACGAGTGATCTCAAGGGTTCAATTTTCAACATGGTGTCCACACACAGTAGAACCATAGAGTACATGCCGGGATGCTTCGCCATCAAGGTGGAGTGAGGGCTGCAAGGCGGTCCCGTATCGGACTCGACGCCGTGGCTTTGTCATGAGGACAGACCCCTGTTCAACCGAAGCCGTCCAGCCGTTCTCCGGGAAATAGGGCTCTATCCGAGAGCAGCCCCTGAATATCTCTCCGAAATAAGGCGCACTTTGCCTGTCTGTCAATTCTGAATGGGTCTGCCCGCCGTCACCTCGCCTTTGAGGAGGGGCAGACCTGGAGCCCTGACTGAATGATGGTGTTTCGAAATGAACAAATTAGATTTGGCCCTTCGCGCAGGCCGAAACCCAATCGCCCTGAATCAGGTCACAAGACGGGATGGGATGTGCAGAACAGACCTGCGATCACCGGACCCGGGAGTCAAAATGCCACCCAACCTATGCAAGCACACGTGTAGACATCCATCTATCCCGACGTGCGGCAGGGTGTGTGGGAGGAACCGCTCACGGACGGCTCTGGGCAGGCTAATACACCATAAAAATAAACAAAATAGTCGGTTTGATCTACGGTGCATGCACAACACAGGTTCCTCAGATTGCAACATGGCGGCTGCCGCGATACCACGGTACCGGCGGCCCCGCCCAAGCCGTACGCGAAACGCGATTCGCAGGGACGAGCTGGAGCCACTGCTCGATCGATTGCCGAGCGCGAGTCCAAGGAGTGTGGCCATTCAGGCTGTCAGGCCTGCCATGGTAGAGAAGATGTGGTTGTGATCAACAGCAAGCCTCAAGTGATATGAGCCGTCTGTGCGGCGACTCTATCAAAACCTATGGTGTGTAAGATCATGTGGGCTAGGGGAGCGTCAACATGTGCTATTGCTACAATAATCGAGGCGCTTGGTGTTCATTGTAGTACACAGTTAACAGTTAGGTAGGTAGGCAATCCCGGCGGATCCAAAGGCAGGCGTCCCGGGGCCCCCCTTGTCGCTCTTACACAGCACACAGCTACCCGCCCGCCCCATCCGCCCCGACCCTTTTTCGTTCAAGGTTCTTTTTTTGTTCCTCGCCGCGCGCGGATGGAAATAGAAAAAGTCTCCAGTTTTACACATGCAAATGCACCCATATTCCGGTCCACAGATGTTACAGTAGCCACCGGTCCTTTTCTGACAGGCGGACAAGGCCTGATAGGGCGCCTATCGTGTGCTAGGTAGTGGTACTGTACGACTTTAGAACGTGCCCGTGCCTTATTCCCGCCTGACCGCCTGTTCATCTTCTCCCAGGTGAGACTGAGTCTATGATGCCTGAGGAAGCAGAGACACTAAAAAAGACGGACAGAAAACCACGAGTACCAACACAAGGCCAACACGGCACAGGGCACACGGCACACGGCACACGGCACACGGCCACACGGCACACGGCACAGGCACGACACGCGCACAACCACACCGCAGCAATGTGCGCCCTGCCTGGCCCGCGCCCCGTGTGAGCGTGAGTGTGAGCGTGAGTGTGAGCGTGAGTGTGAGCGTGGGGCGTGTGTGATGCCCGTGCTATTGTCATTCAGCGACATGGCCTGTCTGTCCCTTTTCAAGTGCAGCCAGACAATAAATGCTACCCACCGACCACCCAGGCCACCCCCTCCCCCCCACCTCATCCCAAGAGAACAAACCACATTAGGGGCAATGTGTGCGTGCGTGTGCGTGCGTGTGCGTGCGCGTGCGTGTGCGTGTGGGCAAGATCCGTGGTGCATCAGAATCCTCGCCAAGGCCACAATGCCGCCCAGCCTCCTGTTGTACAAACACACACACACACAGAAAAATGTGGTAGTTGCCGGTGGGACATGGGCCTCGATTTGCTGCTGTCGGTCTAGGTCAGGTCGATGATCGTCGAGCACCCCGCCCGCCGGATCGGGACACACTGTCCGACTGGACTGTCTGGGCTGTCAGCAGTGACACAGAAGGCAGCCGGGCTCGTGTCGGGACTCGGCCGTCGATCAGCTGCAAATGGCCCAGCTCGGCCGCCTCCTCCTTCAGCTGAGCCCTTGCAATGCCAGTTTGGCATGCGTGCCCGTGTGGACTATTCCATCCTGTGCGACTCACTCACCCGCAGGTGCACATGCAAAGACGAGCAGGCATTGATTAATTGATTGATTGATTGGTTGACTGACTGACTGACTGAACGGCCGTTTCCTTTTCATTTCCTCTGCGTCCGACCGGTCCGTAAATCACCCATCGATAACTCGGCTCCGCACAATTCCCCCCTCTCCTCCCCTCGTCGCGACTGACCCCTGTGCCGCTTTGTTGTTTCTGTTGTTGGAACTTGTACCACAATTTCAAGTTTTCGATCGTGCCCCGGCCCTATCGCGCGAGGCGGAATTCTGCAATATCCCTCTCGTCTTATACCCCAAGAAATCCATGTTCACGCCTGCCTGATAGACCTATCCCTGTCTGACCCCATCCCCCTCGACCACTACGTCAACCCATCTATCTATCTATCCGGCACTTGGGGCATCGCACCGGGGGAGTGCCTAGCTGGCACGGCCTCACAAATTGAACTTGCAACCCTTGCCTGCAGAGCCGAGAGGGCCAACTGCCCGCACTTCCTGCCCGGTGAAGCCACATCATACCACCGACAGTCGAAACGCCAATCTCCAGCACTCCGGTTTGTTTCGTGACAGAGACCCCCCTGGGGCCCTGGACTGGGGGGCCTGGCTGTGGCGTGTCCGTGTCTTGGATCCACCCACCAAGCGCTTCCGAGCGACTGAGCGAGACAGGCAGAGAGATACAGCAGACAGTGTTCGTTTTCGGGCTGTCGGGGCAGTCCAGTCAATCCCACCTCAGGCTTTTGTCCACACTATCTACCTAAGCCTACTCCTTCCAAGCCTCCGCCCACCTGGCACACACACACACACACACACACACGCACACACATCGTATTCTCTCGTCCCTCCACATACCCCCGAAGTCTTTGATCAGACCTCTCGAACCGCCTCCTCCCCCGCCACTTAGCACCCTCTGCCAGCTACTCCGGGACCAACTATCAACAGTCGCTGCTCGGACAGCCTGCCATCCCGCGGCGGCGCCATTGCACAATTAGCGTACCGCTTGATCGGAGACGAGATTACACTGTGTTCGCCTCGCCCGCCCTCTGCCGGCCAGAGTCCGAACAGACTCACTGCGACGGTCCGGTACGAGGACCTGAGGTGAACGGGCGTGGCGTTTTTTTGTACCTCTTTTTTTTTTCTCGACGGCGCAAACAAGACCAGCAATCCTGTCCTATCGTCACCACAGCCGCGGGCCCGTCTCCATCAGCTCCTATTACCCCCCCCCCTCTCCAGCTTCGGCTGCTGAACCGAGACCCCGACTTGCTTCGTTCGAGGAGAGCTGTCCAGTCAGTTGATCCAGTGCGCGAGTGTCTTGCGTTTTGATTAAGATCCACCCGGCTGCTTGACAGCTCCTATGACTTTGGCAATGAGATGAACGGGTCAACGCTGACGACGGCCGCTCCGGCTGTCAAGCAGAGCCCGATCCACCGCTCTCATTCCTCGCCAGACCTCTTTCTCGATGCAGCCCCGCTGACAAAGTCCTCGCTGAGTATCAGCTCCCCAGGCGAGTTCGACCACAGTTTCAGCGAAGCCGCCGCCACCCCCCAGGGTGATACCACAAGGTCCGAGCCGGCCACTCGAAGCTTCGAGGTGCCCCCTTTCGACTTCGGCTCAGACGTCGAGACCCTTCTGCCCTTCGAGTCCAAACTGTCCAACCTGCAGGTGGCCAAGCCGGATGACAAGCCAGTAAGCCCGCTCTGGCCAAGCAAGCTTCTGGAGCCTATGGCTGTTCCGAAGGCCGCCACGACCAAGTCGAGCCGGTCCAAGTCGATCGCTGACCGCCCTCGCTCATGGCTTCCGAGCAAGTCAGCAGACGGAACCGAGAAGTCCTCGGTGCTGAGGAAGGCGAAGAAGCCGGAAGACAATGAGAGGGCAAAGGACGAGAAAGAAGCCGGAAAACCCACCGAAAAGACCGACAAAGCCGAAAGGACCGACGCGCCCAAGTTTCTCACGACCCGGGACAGGTCATCCTCGTTCGCCGATTTCGCCCGCAAGTCCTGGATCGCCTCCTCCAGGTCGCCCTCACCCAAAGCAGATGGAGAAAGAAAGGCATCGTCGAGGGGCGAGGACGCCGCAGTGGAAGCCGAGGCGCCAAAGAAAGACGCGTCACTATTATCGCCCAACAAGCTCAGCCGGCGCCGCCTCACAGCCAGCAGCCCCAGCGGAAGCGAGAGGAGCAAGTCGTCAGACTCGCTGAGCAGCACCAGCCGTGCCCTGAACAGGGCCAGCGTTTACTTTGGGAAAATAAAACAGAAGCCACCACAGGACATACCGAGGGACGGTACCCACCTGGTAGTGCCCCCTCAAGGGCAGTCACTCAAAAATGATACCGTCTCCCCGGCGGCATCTCTAGGTACACCCGAGAAATTGAACCCGCGACTCTCGTCGCAGACCGCCCTGTCCTCGACCTCGGACACCAGCAGCGGTGGTACAGGCAGCACTGGTATAACAGAGCCCTCGCAAAATTTCGAGACCATGACACAAAGGCCACAACCACCGCGTGACCCCTTATTCGCGGCCTTCCGGCGGCTCGACTCGGAGTTCTCCATCTTCCTGGGCAAGTCGACCACGGCTCAGAGGGTTCTCGTTGCTAGGAACACGCTGATACCCTTCTTGCGGAACCACGGGAACCACACCTCCAACAAGGACAACAACCTATTGTCTCCCGAAGACATCGACAGGCGGGCGACGATCTTGCACAAGTGGTGGAACGGCTTGCTTGAACTGCTCGACGGGTCTGCTGTCAAGAACGCCGGAGGCCCCGCGATGAGCTTCGCAGCCATCCAGGCGAACAGTTCGAGCACGGCCATGCAGCCCGTGGCGGGGGTCGACCGGCCAGGACTGCTCGAGCTAATAACTCTCATCATGATGCGACCTGAGTGGAGGCTGAGCACGCCCGGCTTCCGCCCTCTCAGGGATCGATCGCCTCAGGAGGTTGTCCGTGGCCGCGCTGGTACCAAGGACTCGATTGATTTTATTGCCGAGTCTGCTGAGCACAACGTCCGGACCATGTTCGTCAACAATCTGCTGACGCAAATGTCAATTGTTGTTGAGAAAATGTCCAGCAGGCACGCCCCGGTCTCACTGGTCACGTTTTGTGGCAAGGCTTGTGCCTATGCGTTTTTCTTCATCCCTGGGATTGCCGAAGTGCTCGTACGTCTATGGGGCCTCACGCCAGACTTGTTGAGACGTGTCGCAGACGAGTTCAATCTGCCGAGGAGGAGCAAAGGCGAAAGCGAAGACATCGTGTCTTTGTTTCCCTCGACGTTACACAAGCTGGGCTGGACCTCGGTCAAGACAATGACGGATAATTTGCGACTGACGACCAAGCTGTCTTTAGTAGCCGCCAAGATCCCTTGGCACGGCCCATGGATTTCCAGGTGGCGGGGCGGTGATACCGATCTCTTCTTCATCTTTTGCAAGTACTACTACATTCTTGCGGAAGACTTTATGCCCATGGATTTGCCATTGTTCGAGAAGGCACGCGCGCCGGCGTACGCGCTCATACACGCACAGCTCCTGAGTGTGCTGGATACCACCATCCACCATCGCCAGGCGGCATTCGACAATATGATGGCACCGAACGTGCTGGACTCGGCGAATGGCGCTGACGCAATGGCCGCCGCTCTGGCTCAGCTGCCACCCAGCAACCTCTTGAGGGGAATGGACGAGAACCGGCTGATCATCCTGCTCAAGGATATGCTTGGGGACAACTCGGTCGGGGGCTTGGAAACCGGCGCCAGGCAGACGTTTGCCACGGCATTCATGGGCGTCCTGAAGGCAGCGACTAAGAAGACTCCGGTCTTCAAGCAGGCGCCGGTCCTCGTGCTTGTCGACTTTTTGCAAGAAGTCCTGCAGGCATTCGATACCTATGCTGGGTATAGCGATCCCGGCCTCAAAGGCCGACCAGAGGAGGCGGCTGTAGCCATGGATCATTTAGATTGGAGTTTTTGGCTCGATGTCTTCCACAAGATCCTTTTTGAATCCAACAGTACAATGTCGGAGATCCGAATCCTTTCGTTTCTGTACTCGGCATGGGATGTTCTCGCCGCTGACCCGGCCAGGAAGGAGAAGCTGTGCATTGGTTGGTTGCTTTCCGAGGAGGTGTTTGACAAGTTCTTGAACAATTACACACCTATGGTGCGTGCTTACTTCATGCGCCTGCTGTGTTGGAGGATATGTCGCGACCAAGGGAGCGCTAATGAGTTGGATATGTGAGTCGATCTCGTGCCCATGCTGCAACAGAGTTCCAAACTGACGACCTATATGCAGGAAAATATTCATGCTTGTTTCTGAGCGGCTCAAGAAAGTATGGTCGCACTACCTCTGGCTGAAGCAGGACGCCGAGTCGTCGAACAGGTTGCTCCCTTCTACCGCCCCATCCCACCCACAGCCTGGCAAACGGTTCATGATTATTCGCATGGAGATGACGCCTCCCCAGACAGGCTTGTTGCAGGCTGGTTTCGACACGATGAATGGAACTTTGGGCTTTGGGGGCATCGACTACAGCAGCCCCGGGTCAGGTGACAGCGGCGACAACTCGAACGAGCAAAGTGAGGGTACATACAAGAAAAGGTGGTCCCTTTTCGGCAAGATGTTGAGCTTCGCCTCGACAAGTGCCCCGGGAGGCTCTGCGACTGCGAATGCGCCCAGACGAAACAACTCGGCGGACGAACTCGAGATCGCACGGCGTGCCACAGCAACAGCACGATCCGGCCCTCCAACTCCGCCCAAGGGCTCGCTGCCTGAGTCCGATGCATCTTCGACTGGGTCCAGCCCGGTGTACGAATCGACGCAGTTCGTCTTCAAGTTCACCCTAGGCGCTCTCCCGTGGAACACTGCGCCAGACATGATGGGCCATGCCGGGAGCTTGCTGTCGATGCTCCCCCGGGAGCGCGTGTTGACAAGGCCGCGCCTTCCAGCTCCAGCTCAGGCAAGAGTCAGCGCGCGGGCGGCATTGACCGGCGGACGAAGCGACAGCCCGCCGCCGCCAGCTGCGGGCATGCCTCCTCCCCAGAGGATGTACTCGGGGACTTCGCAGGGGGGCCTGATAAACGAGGCCCGCAACGCTGCGACCCTCGATGCCGACAACGAAGCCCCGGATGAGGATGACACCAGCAGCTCACCTGTCGCCCCTAATCTACCACCGATCGAGCGAGTGACGAGCGTCGAATCCAATCATGACAGCACAACGAAGAGCGCGACATCCGACGAGAGCAGCCATCTCGAGGTCCCGCGGGGCAGATCCGAGGTCGAACGACAGCTCGTACAGCCTGTGGAGCCCACTGGATTCTGGCGCCAGCGAGCGACGTACTCGGGCCGCGCGCTGGCGGAGTGGAGCATCGTCGTGAACGAGTGCAACTCGTTCGTGGAGAGGCGCCGCGACGAGGGCGTGTGTGGTCTGCAAGAGGTCGAGGTGCCAAGTCTGGGGGTCGAAAACTTACGACGCATGGGTTAGGGGCCCTCTCGGCCGACGAATGAGCATGTCGGCTGCGATCATCTTCGGAGCCGGACCGCGAAGAGACGGTCCATGAGCATTTATTTTCGACGTTCCGAGAAAGCGAACAGGCAATTGAGTTGGTGAGGCTTGCCGCGGCCTGGGGCCAGAAGGAGCGACGCGTGACGTTTGCGCCTGCAGCCTTTACTTTGCATTGCACACGCATTCGGTCCTTCCTACATCCACGGAAGGAAGTCACGGTGGTGGGCATTAATGTGTAGCGGCCGAGCATTGTTCTGCGACTCAATGTTTTGCATTCGTCCCTTCATTTGGAAACAAACATCGCATTGGTTTTTTTTTTGGGGTGGGGAGGGGGGAGGAGATATCATTGCTGTTGAGAGGGAGTTCTTCCCTCTTGCATTTTCTGGCGTTCCATGGATTTGTTTTATGGGGAGTTCCCGAACACGGCATTTTAGAACGGACGGGGGCGGGACGGTGAAGGTTTTTCTCCTTTTTTTTTTTCCTTCCCGCTCAGCAAAGTCCTGAAATTGGCATTGGCAGGTCTTTGGAAGACTGTCGGGTCTCTAACTTCTCACTGCGAAGGGATTGTGTATTAAATAAGCATCTTTATGAAACAGACATTCTGAGGCACATAGCACAATCCGAACTCGAGTCAAATCGAGGACTACGTGCCCCAGCGTTACTTGCACGTATGTACGTGCTGCTCAGGGTGTCACAGCAATGGCCTTTGCGTTTTTCACAGTCCACATGATCTCGTCTGAGCGACATTGTGTGCAGTGGGATGAGACGGAACCAGTAAAGCTCGAGGACAGATTCAGCAGCTGGTTCTCAAAGTGGTTTGGAGAAGCAAGAGAGTACTCGAGCGCTCGCTTGTCAGGGTCCACAGGAACGGATACGTATTACCTTCGTACTGGCCACGAATATCCCATCTGGACATTCTGGTCGGGCATATTGTTCAAGGACGATGCGGTGTCTAGATCAGCCCTGCGACCTGGTCAGCACGGTCTCTCGGCACCACGATCGTGGCCTAAAAATCTTCCCTGCCCGATTCCAACTCAATAAGCAAGACCAGACCGGCCGGCCCAGCAAGTTAGTCGTCGAACCGAACGCTCACGATTTCTGAAACTGACTCGTAGTTGTACCAGGACAACAGGCGCATATGAGATCGATGGCACGACGCTTGGATCAGATCCGCGGTGGGCACGGTTGCAGGAGACAGGAAGCCACACAGCTCCGTGTGCTTGAGCGGGGATCTAGTAGCCTGTCGCCCACGCCGCGGGGTGGGAGGACAGTGATGGACGATGCACGACATGCCATCCTCAAGGCGCCGCTATGGAGAGTCCGAGGACTGGGTGGCACGCTCATACAGAAGGCCTTGCCCTCCGCTGCCGCCCTCAACCCCTCCAACAAGATCTATCCACATGGAGGTCAGGCGGCCGGCCGGGCAGCGGGCTGGCGATCGTGGGGCGAGACAGGCAACATTCCAGCATGTCATCTCAAAGGCGCACCGCCCTGGTTCTAGAGCTGTGGCCATTCCAGAGCGAGGCAAGTCTGGAGAGGTCCATGTGGTTTGTGTTCTTCTGCACCGGGGTGGCCACTTCCCGGGGCACCGGCATACAGTAGCCGAGGCCCTGCCCTTCCGTGCGCGTGCTGGTGGCCCGGCGTCGAGGCCCGGGCGGGAAACGGCAAACCACGTGCCAAGCGCATTCGGATTCTCCGCCGGGGGGGGGGGGTTGTCGCTGCTCGAGGGGGAATCTAGGGGAGGAGAGCTGGCAGCCAGGAGCCGTCTCCTTGACGACCTGAGACTGGATTTCCTAATCTGCTCCGTACCGTAGCACACAGGGCAATAGGGCGTCATCTTGGGCGTCGCTCATGCTCGGCCTCGCACAGGAAAGATGCAGGAAGTCGTTTCTCAGCAGGTTTCTAGAAGTGCGTGCGTAAGGTATTATTTAAGCCAGCAAGCCCAGCGTTGCATCTCGGGTGGTTGGATGCTGGGCACCTTCAATGCCATGCTTCTCGGCAGCGTGTCGGCGTACACGAGGGCCGGGTGAAGCGAGGATAGCCATGCTTGTAGAGATGAACCCCGATCGGTCTCAGCCGAGGCGAAAACAGATGGTAACAGGTGTCGGAGGTAACCAAACGGTAGTAAATAATAGACAATGAGTACGAAAGACGGACCGCGCGTACTTGGATTACGACTGGTGGCCAGGTTCAGCCCATCTCCATCGATTGTGCTGGGAAAGCAGGGCAGGAGTCCATTGTGACTGCTTGAGAGGGGCCAGAGTAGCCGCACTAAAAGAGAAGGAGGCCGAACGGCCGGATCCACAACCGGCGGGCTCATTACGGTAGAAGAAGTCTAACGGGTTTGCAGCGAAAATGAAAGGCTTGGGGCAACCATGCTATGTAAGACCAGATTTGTTGATCAACATCAGATATTGCCTGTCTCATAGCTTGGGCTCTTCTGCTTTGGGAAGCCCGAGCTGAACCTGCTCTGTTTGTGCAGGCAGGACGAGGCTCGCCTACGTCGCCCTGGTGGTTGAGGTGGACACTCAAATATTGGGAATTGCAAGCGCGGAAATGAGGACAAGGAGGCTTGCTGAGTCCTGGGGGGCAGGGGGGGGGGGCCGGGCGCGGATATCAACTCTCCACTTTGGTGACGACGACAAGAGAGCATCGAGCGGCGGCCAACGCCCAAAAAGAGATGGTGCGATTCTGGCGCGGCCTTGGGCCATCGCAATGATTTGGCATATTGGGGATATCAACTAGGAGAATTATTGGTCTTCATTTCGTCGATCAGATCGTGGGGAGGGCTCAAGGATGGATGGGGGGGCTTGGGAGACGGGAAAGAGGGGCGGGCGGTCCTCGGTTGTTCATGTCCCCAGAGTCTGTGCATACACAAAAGCCATGCTGTGGTATATTGTACGTATCTACGTACGTATATAATGTATGTGGATACCGTAGATAGATAGATAACAGTAGGCATCAGGATTACACTAGACGCAAGTGACCGTGCAGCTGGGCAAGGGCCAGGACCAGGGTCCGGGCCCCGACCAAGAAGTGTACTATGTGGTGGACTGTGTAATGAAAAGGCAACGCGGCAGAACGGGTGATGTCTTTCAGTCGTCGCCAGGAAAAGATCCGAGCCAACAAGTTGCAAGGTTCCACCTCGACAGGAGCCAATTAGAAGCCGACCCTTGATGCCCCAAGTGTTCAAGAGCCTTATGACGTTTCTACTGCGTAGGGAAGTTTGCATCAATGGGGAATTTTTAAATTGCATGTCTTTTTCGGGGTGCCCAGGCGACATGGCGGCGGTTGTGAACAGGGCTGGGCTGAGCCGGCACGGCAGAGGCACACAGGCTGCTGTTTGGAGGGCGGCACGGCGGCTGGACGGCCAGCGCAGGTGAAATAGAATAGATGCAAATTGCGCCTCCCCCGTGGCTGCACGTCCGAGCTGCCAGCCTGCCAACCAGGTGCCAGGAGGCCAGACTGTGGTCGCCCTCCAGATGCAGGCTACGGTGGTAGCCAATGTTTAGGACCACCAAATCGAGCGTCCAGCCCCTCCACCATGGCACTGGCACTGGCGAGGTGCAGGCCTGACCAATACCAGCCCGCCCTCTCAAATGCTTGGCTTAGCCCGGGAGATTTGGTGGTTCCCAAAGCGGACTAAGTCAGGAACAGCGCCAGAAGCCGGGGTCGGGGTGGTGTGGCCCCCATGGGAAGGTGCTGACGATCTGAGCAAGGGAGGGGGGGGGTCAGCCGACATCAATTCTAAATCAAGGGATGGAGATGAGAACACACGATCAACCACCAACAACACCCGCGATATGGCGAGATGGCAACACACGGCTGAGATTGACGATGGGTCAAAAAAATAAAATAAAAAAGAATAAAAATAAAAAAAAGGGACAAAGCACCCTCGCCCACCGGCTCCAGCCATCACGGCAAAACGCAACCACCCTCTTTAATGCGGCAAGTGATCATCCAACAAAGAGCATATGCCACCCTGGAGATCCTCATCATGGCCGCCGCCGCCGCCCTCGCCTGATCTCCTCCTCACTCTTCAGCCCACAGGGTGCACAACAACAATCGACTGTGTGTATGATCAGCCGTCAGTCCCCGCATTTTTAAGAGTAGAACCGAGCATCACAACTGCCCCACGTAACTTGCTACCTCCGCCATCCTGCCCAGTCCTCTGCAGAGAGCCCCCTTCTCGTCAAGACATCAGTCCAGCTGCGCCTCCTTCCAGGAGTAGTCTCTGCGACCACACCCAAGCCCTTTTTAGGTCTCTGAGCCGGTGAGTCCCATCCTGGATGCACTGTTGCAGGTCGGATCTGCACTCTGGCCCTCGCCAGCATCCTGGCCTTCGCACCTCGACGGCAACGTCGCACTCGTATGGCCCCAGGAGCTTGGCCCTCGTGTCGTGCGTCTGTTCTCGTGCGTTGCAGCCGGTCCCTGCTGCCAAAAGTCAATTGGCGTCGCCCATCTCCTAGTCTGGTCTGACCCTCCCCTGGGCTAATCTAATTTCGCGTGCAACAGGGCCCACCCCGTTATCCTGTCCCGTTGACAGCCACGAGACCCCTGGCCCTCGAGCTCTGGATAATCTCCCGTCCTGGCTCCATCTCTCATTTCCAGCCTTTGCTCCTTCGCCCACGCGCCCACACGCCCTCACGCCCTCACGCCCTCACGGCTCCCCAGGCCACGCTGCCGCTCCCTCTTTTGCGCCTCTCCCCTTTCCCGACCCCTGTCCCTCCCACAGGTTCCTCTCATAATCCTCGCCGGTCCCTCTCGCTCAAGTGCCCACTGTCTCTCCCCGCGAGATTCCTCACCCTTCTGGTCCCACGGCATCGCGTCGCTTCCTCCGTCCAACAGAGAGTCATTGCTCTCTATCACATTCTTTTGGAACTCGCGAACAACTCGACACTACGTCTCGTCTCGTCGTTCGTTCGTTCGTTAATTCCCCAGCGTATCGTCCTGCTCGATCCATCTCGAAAAAGGTATCCGGATTCGCAACCTCATTAAACCTCGTTTCATCTAAACAAAAAAAATGTGAGCCGGTCCCTGCCCAGTTCCCATGTACCTCGAGAGAACAGCACTCAAGTCTTGAGGCTCTCACTGCTGTGCTCTGGAGTCACCTCCCGGGGCCCGCAACCCACGGCCGTCGTTTGCACGATCCCACAGTGCAATTGCGGTCCTCTCGCAGGGACCACGTCGGTGTTCAGGGCGCATGCTGACATGGCTATCTAGCTCTTGCATATCAAAAAGTAGCATCACACGTCTTCTCAGGACAACCTGTTCCAGAAGATCAAAAATGAAGGGAGCTCTTAACATTGCCATTGCGGCATCTCTGGCTGCCGGTGTCACTGCCCAGCCTCACGCGCACCACCACCGACACCAACACGCCAAGAAGCACGAGCAGGCCCCTCATGTGGTCCAGCTTCAGCAGCGCGGGCCCTCGCCCGTCCTGAACGGGCGGGATGTGGTCGTGGTCTACGAGACCCCCCTCGAGACGGCTTACGTGCTGGGCGGCGAGTCAATCACCCCGGAGGAGGCGGAGGACTGTCTGAGGGACAAGCTGTGCGAGATCGTTGGAGAGTCGGAACCTACCTTTGTCACCCCCACGCCGACGCCGACGCCGACGCCGAGCCAGCCGTCCACCTCGGCTGCTAAGCCAACTTCTGCCGCCGCCGGCGAGTTCTTCGAGGCCAAGAAGCTCAACATCGCCACCTCGTCCAGCAGCTCCTCCGAGCCCGCCCCGACTTCGGCTGCTCCAAAGGCCACCCCGAGCTCGTCGTCCTCGGGTGCGTCCGGCATCGATGCCGACTTCCCGGATGGGGAGATCGACTGCAGCGAGCTGCCCACCGAGTACGGTGCCGTTGCTGTCACCCAGGTCGATCACTCTGGATGGGGTGGTCTTCTGGACGTTGGCACCAGTGCCTTCACGGTCGGCTCAACCAAGGCTATCGCCAGCTACTCTGCCCCTGATGGTGGGCTGCAGCCTGGTATGTTCGGCACCTACCAGTGCCCTGAGGGCTACGACATGGCCCAGTGGCCCGAGGGCGCCCAGGGCGCCACCGGCCAGTCCATTGGCGGACTCTGGTGCGGCCTCGACAGCAAGCTCTACCTCACCCGCCCTGACAGCACCAAGAAGCTGTGCCAGAAGGGTGCAGGCAACGTCAAGGTCGTCAACAAGCTGGGCGACAAGGTGTCCCTGTGCAAGACCTCTTACCCTGGTAAGGAGGACATGATCCTGTCCAACGTTGTCGAGGGCGGTGCCACCTACAACCTCTACAACCCATACCAGAACCAGTCGTACGTCTGGGGCGGAGCTTCTACCTCTGCTCAGTACTACGTCAACCTGAAGGGCCTGGACAAGGACATTGCCTGCCAGTGGACCAGCCCCCAGCCTTACTCCGAGAACGCTGGCAACTGGGCCGGTGTCAACCTGGGCACCAGCGTGAACGAGGATGGCACGACTTTCCTGTCCATCTTCCACAACACGCCCACCAGCAACACTCCCCTGGACTTCAACATCAAGCTGAGCGGTGACGTCAGCCAGGAGTGCACGTACTCGTACTCGTCCAACTCCTTTAGCCCAAGCAATGGCAACGGCTGCACGGTATGTTTCTCTCTCACCGGATCGCCTCGCGCCGGACCTTTACTAACTCCGTATCAGGTCGCTGCGCAAGCCGGTGGCACCATCTTCGTGACCCTTTCAAACTAAGCGCCGTGTCATGATGGTCATCCCTGTCGCGATTTTCTGTTCAGCGTCATTTTCTACTTGATACCTCGAGAGACGGCGGACTTCGCGGTCTCAGTTGCGGCCTCGAACCCCACCACTGGCGGTCAAGGCCAGCACCTGAGGCCGGGACCGCCCACTATAACTATACGTGCACATAATTGCTATTGTATTATTTCTAAAAGAAACGGTTTCGACAGCCCTGCCGTCCAGGCGCACCTGGGACACAACTCGCAACTCGACTGATAGGCGGGAATCCTGTGCGGATTCAACCTTTGAAGTCGATTTCCATGCGACTGGGCGGTGAGCAAGCAGTACAGGACGCCCACTGCGGCTCCGAGACCATTTCGGAACAGTCCACTACAGCCCAATCTTGTCAAATATCATGGTTGTACGTGGAGGGGCCTCATTCATTTCAACTCTTTGGCTATCTGGTTGTCATTTCTGGATACAATGATGATGGGTGGAGCGAAGCTGGCCTGCCAGGATCTCCAAAAACCGGGCAGGAACAGCCCCAAGGCGTCGATCTCATGGGTGGTTGGGGTTGACAGGAGTAGGGAGGGAAGGGGGGAGTGTTTGGTTGATGGCGGGTGACGTTGGATGCAAAGAGAAGATCAAGGGCGTCTGGAGGCTGAGCCTGCATCTGCAGAGGCGTTCACTCCCTGCCCAAGCCCATCTTAGCCTACGTCGCCAGAGCGGAAATCAACATGTCAATTCTTTCTTTTTCCTTTGTACAGCTTTGAGGCGGAGATGCCAGCCTGCCGGTCCAACAAACCGCTGTCGACGCCGTTTCTTGAGGAGAACAAAACTATCTTAAATGCGTCTCATTTATAACACACAACATTTGGATCGGAACTATGCGTACATGCGTCTGGGTTCAGTGAGATGTGGTTTGTTTCTTCACCTGTGCCGACCATGTAAATTTACTCTTCACTATACGAGAGGTATGTTCTGCATCCGATGTCAGACATGCTTGCGTAAGAGAGGTGTCGACCAAGTTGGTGTCAGGATACAAGATGAGAGAGGTGAGGCTCAATAGTCACTTACTGTGGGGGACCGGGTTCTCTGCTCCGGACACTCGGGATATTTCCATGGGTGTGAGTGACATGAGGAAAAACTCCACCGCACAGGGAAAGGCGCCGTTGAAACTTGATGCTCGCGGTTGAAACAAACTCGCACTGCGGCCTACCAACGTGCGGGCTGGGGACCTGGCTCTGGCGCTCGCTCTCGCAGGTGCTGCTTGCTGTCCACCACCGCATGTCGTCGGGCTTATGCACTCACCCATCAGCCAGCCAGCCAGCTGCAGCAATATTTGGAGCACATGGTTATCAACATGTCAAAGTTGGAGTTTCCTCGCCCGTGGAGAAGGCCGCCCCCCCCCCCCCAAAGGCCCCCATACCCTGCCTGACGCAGCTCTGGTGGGGCCAGCGTGGCAGCGTGGCTCTAGCAACGAGGAGTGTTTCAAGCTCTGGAGCTTGTCCGCCGCACCTGGCTGGGGCCACTCGGGGCTGGGAGCGAGGGATGCTGGCGCTAGGCCTACACCGTCGTTGCATGACGAGGACGCCCCCTCCTGTGGTGAAGCAGTGCAGCACGGGAAGTCCCACGCTGCCTAGGTAACAGTACCTACCTACCTACCTGCCTAGGTACCTACTTGCCCAGGTACCTACCTACCTAGTCGAGGCAGGCACAGGCAGGCACAGGGCAGGCCAATGCCAAGGCCACACACACACGGCCCACGGCTCGGGGAGCTGTGCTGGTCGGATCGATTGCGTACCTCTATTCTTAGCTTGGCTCGCACGGTACCAAGTACCTGCGTATACGCACGCCTGCGGTATGTCCATGCCTATGCCGTATGCCTCAGAACTCGGGCGCCCTGAGACGAGACGACGCCACCCATAGCCTGGGCTAGCATAAGCAGACCCATCCATTGACACGACCTGACCTGCCTTCGACGACGACGACGACACATCATCCTTTCCGCACTGCTCGTACATAACCATTATCGCAGAGCGCCACCCGCATCGCCATTCGTACTACTTGCCTTTCCGACCGCGCCTCGTGTCCGCCCGACGCCCTCCTCCCGCCGACCCCCGACCTGTCCAGCTCGTCCCGATCGACACCCACATAGACACGCACATCTCTCTCCCTTCCCCTCCTTCATGATTATCACAACGCTCCGGCCGACACGATGAAGGCCTGGGGAGCTTCCAAGGCTGCCGCCCTGCTGCTGGCTTACCTCTGGGCGACGCCACATGTGCTCGTCCAGGCCAGGGACGAGCCTAACATCGCCGTCAAGCAGTTCCCACACTTCCCTTCAAACCTCAACTACTTTGACAAATCCGATATAATCCTATTCCAAGACATCAGCGACCAGAATGTATACCAGTCCAACGACGGCGGCAAGACATGGGACCGCGTATCCGATGTCCCTGAGGGCAAGGCCTTTTCCCTCGTCATGCACGAGTTCAACAAGGAGCGTGCCTACATCCTGACCGAGGGCAAGGTCCACTACATGACCCTCGACCGTGGAAAGACCTGGAAGTCCTTCTTCACCGACGCCGAGATGAGCATATTCCGGTCCGACACATTCAACTTCCACGCCAGCGACCCCGACCGAATTATATTCAACGGCATGGACTGCCAGAGCATCTTCTGTGACGAGATAACAATGTACACAACAGATGGCTTCAGGGGCGACGCCAAGTTTCTCCGCGGCAACACCGCAGGCTGTTGGTGGGCAAAGTCCTCAGACCTGTTCACAACGGGCCAGGAGGACCTGGACAAGCAGCGCATCCTGTGCGCCGTTAGGGATAGCTTCTCCCCGCTGAGACAGGACAACCGTCTGCTCATATCGGACAACTTCTTCTCTGCCAAGGACGAGAAGGGCGTGATACAGGAATTCGAGCCGAATCTGGACACAAACAGGCCCGTTCAGGGCATTGTGAATGTCGCTGCCGTGAAGAAGTTCCTCCTGGTCGCCACCACCTCCCTCAACACGGATGAGATGGCATTATTTGTCACCGACGACACGCTCAAATGGCACCGAGCCATGTTCCCTACAGACCACCGCCTCGATCAAGAGGCTTATACCGTGCTGGAGAGCACAAATTACAGCATCCAGGTCGATGTCATGACCACGCGCCCGTCCAACCCCATGGGTGCCATGTTCACGAGCAACTCCAACGGCACATTCTTCACTCGCAACATTGAGCACACAAATCGTAACATGATGGGCCATGTCGACTTTGAAAAGATCGCCGGTATACAGGGAATATTCTTGGTCAACAAGGTGGACAACTGGGAGGAGGTTGAAAAAAGCTTCTTGCTCGAGAAGAAGATCGTCTCCGAGATCACCCATAACGATGGGCGCACGTTCGACTTTGTTCAGACGCATGATGCAGGCGACAGGATTCATCTGCACTCTGTAACGCAGCTGATCAACGTCGGCAGAGTCTTCTCGAGCCCGGCCCCCGGGCTGATCATGGGCAATGGCAATCCTGGAGACTACCTGAAGCCTTACTCCGACGCAAAACTGTACATCTCCGACGACGCCGGCATGCATTGGTTGGAGGGCCCAAAGGGGCCACACAAGTACGAGTTCGGTGATCAGGGCAGCATCTTGGTGGCAATCCACGACTCTGATAAGCCTGACGTCGGTGAGATCAAGTACTCGCTGAACCACGGAAAGGACTGGAAGGCCGTCGAGCTACCAGACGGTCTCAAGATCAAGCCCTGGATCCTGACGACGACCCCTGACTCCACGAGTCTCAAATTCGTCCTCACCGGTCAGACTGGCGACGATGACAACCCCAAGTATCACGTCATTGCCATTGACTTTGAGGGTTTGCACGAGCGCACCTGTGGAGAAGATGACATGGAGGACTGGTGGGCTAGGGTGGACAAAGATGACAACCCTACGTGTCTCATGGGCCACACGCAGAAGTACAGGCGCAGAAAGAAGGATGCCGACTGCTTCATGAAGGAGGAATTCCACCTGGTCTCGGTCGAGACGACTGACTGTGACTGCACTGATGACGACTTTGAATGCGACTACAACTTTCGCAGCAAGGATGGCGAGTGTGTCGCCGCCGGCCCGGTCATCGCGCCAGATGGCGCTTGCAAGAACGCAGGCCCGGACGACACCTTCAAGGGTTCGTCGGGTTGGCGTCTGATCCCCGGGAACACCTGCAAGAGGGCGTCTGGCAAGCAGAAGGACGACCCGGTGGAGCGCAAGTGCAGCGATTCGCAGTCTCCGCCCAAGGCTCCAGGCAGCGGCAAGGTCGAGACGTCACAGCACGTCTTCAAGAACTCCAGGGATGTCGAGAAGCACTACCTTGAGCGCGGCGAGTCAAGCTCTTCGGACGACGAAACCATCATCGCCAGGGCGGACGGCAAGATCATGATCACCCACGATGCCGGCAAGACCTGGAAGCAGCCCGAGGCCCTGAAGAGTCAGTACTGGGGCATCGTCCTGCATACATTCTTCAAGGACATGGCCTTCTTCATCAAACCGGATGGAAAGGTCACCTACACGATTAACAGAGGTAGCACCTATGATGAATTCGAGGCACCAACGAAGCCCGACCTGAAGTCTCGGAAGTCGCCACTCTCTTTCCACCCCGACAAGAGGGATTGGATCATCTGGGTCGGCGAGAAGTGCACCGGTGAGACCTGTTACGACGAAGCCTCGCTCTCCAAGGATCGTGGCGACAACTGGAAGACCATCATGCGGTATGTCGACCGGTGTGAGTTCACCGGATCCAGTTCTTTCAGGTTCCGCAACAAAGACCAGATCATCTGCAGGGCCAGGAAGCGGGAAGACAGCGACGTCAATGACAACCCCTGGACGCTTGTTGGCAGCAACGACTTTTTCGACACCAAGAAGACGCTCCAGGACGACGTGAAGGACTTCGCGACCATGTCGGAATTCATCGTCGTCGCAACCCAGAACACCACCAAGAACACCCTCCGGGCTCTCACCAGTCTTGACGGCGAAACATATGCCGAGGCACACTTCCCTTACAACTTCGAGGTCCCTCACCAGCACGCATACACCGTCCTGGACAGCTCCACCCACGCCATCAACCTGTTCGTGGCCACCGAGACATCTGATGACATTCAACACGGAGACATCATGAAGAGTAACTCGAACGGCACCTCTTACGTCATGTCCATCTCGGGCGTTAACTGTAACAAAGGATACTATGTGGACTTTGAGAAGATGCTGGGTCTCGAGGGAGTCACGACGGTCAACATTTACGCCAACCGGGACAAGAAAAACGAGCCAAAGAAGCTTCGCACACAGATCAGCCATAACGATGGCGCTGAGTGGGCCTACCTGCCGCCCCCTGACAGAGATTCTGAGGACAAGAAATTCGAATGCAGCGGTAAGGCCGATGAGAAGTGCGCCCTACACATCCATGGCTACACCGAGCGCAAGGATCACCGCAAGACGTTCTCCTCTGCTGGGGCTGTTGGCCTCATGTTTGGCTGGGGCAATGTTGGTCCGTACCTGGGCAAGCTCGAGGACTCCGACACGTACATGACCACCGACGCCGGCATCAGCTGGAAGCAAGTCAGGAAGGGCCGCTGGCTGTGGCAGTACGGTGACCAGGGCTCCATCATTGCACTGGTGCCACTGGAGAAGAAGACAAAGACTCTGTCGTACACCATGGACGAGGGCAAGACATGGGTCGACGTCGACTTTGCCGAGGAAGAGGGGAAGGTTACCGATTTCACCACGCAGGCATCTGGCGTCTCGCGGAAATTCATTGTGTGGACAGAGGACGGCGAGGACACCCATGCCACAACCGTTGACTTCACAGGCTTGGCTGACCGGCCATGCGAGCAAAAGGATGACCCCGAGGACTCGGACTACCGCATCTGGTCGCCCAGCCACCCTCTCCAGGACAATGACTGCCTCTTCGGGCATGTGACGCAGTACATGCGCAAGAAGGTAGACAAGAAGTGTTACAACGGGTACAGGATACAGCACGTCTACAACGTCCAGAACTGCACCTGCAGTCGCCGGGACTACGAGTGGTTAGTCGCTGCGAACCTCCCCCCCGAAGCACCATGCATGTTCCGGTCACTGACGTTTCCAACAGCGACTACAATTACGAGCTCGACAACCACGGCTCGTGCCAACTGGTCAAGGGCCTCGAGCCGGTCGATCATTTACAGTGGTGCAAGGATGACCCGTCCCGAACGAGTTACTTCGAGCCAACAGGCTACCGCAAGATCCCCCTGTCGACGTGCCAAGACGGCATGGAATTCGACAAGCAGGCTCCCGAGCACATCTGCCCTGGAAAGGAGGAGGAGTACGCAGAGAAGCACCGCATCTCGGGCGTGGGGCTGTTCTTCGCCATCACGGTCCCATTCGCGGTTGCCGCGGCGGCCGGGTGGTACGTCTACAACAACTGGAGCCACAAATTCGGCCAAATCAGGCTGGGCGAACAATCCAACGCCTCCCCCGCCGGGTTCGGTGGTGGGGCTTTCGACTCGGACTCCCCGTGGGTGCGGTACCCTGTCGTGGCTGTCAGTGCCGCGGCGGCGGTCGCGGGCGCGATACCGCTCGTGGCGGCGGCGGTATGGAGGGCAGGTGTCGCGACTCTCGACAGGTGGCGTTACGGAAGCGGCGTCGGAGGCGGCTGGAGCAGCCTCAACGGTGGTGGAGGCCTCGGCAGGAACAGGCCGTTCACGACGCGGGACAGCTTTGCGCGTGGGAGGGGCGACTACGCTCACGTCGACGACGATGAGGGCGAGCTGCTTGGGGAGGACAGCGATGAGGAGGTGTAGGGGCAGCGTCTGCTACAGCAGGCGAGTTTGGCAAGCAGAGGGAAAGAGAAGAGGAGGGAGGTCTCGGGTGTTGTTGGGTAAACTGGGCCCGTCCGGTGTGGGTGATGGTTGTGGGGGGAGGGGGCGGGGTGAACGGATGGTTAAGCGGCGTGGGGGGGGGGGGCAACATTGTCTAGGCATAAGGCGCTGGGGAAATTTATTATTATTCTTGTTCGTCCTTGTTGTGTCTGCTGCCACAGCTTGGGGCCATGGATGGGCGTTCGTTGTCTGCCTTCTCCCTTACTTGATCCCTGGCCGAGCCATGCCTTGGGCCCATGTGATGTTCGAAAATGGAGTGGGGAAGACCCTTGGGAGGACGCGGCTGCTTGTGGGTGGCTCTGGGCGGACAAGGCTTCGAAGACGGCTGTTCATGGGGTAACAGGTCTTGCGCGCATGTCGGGGGCAGCGTGGAAACAGCGGACGGTCGACGCCAGTTCGCTTAAGCCTTGTCTTGAGGACTGTGCTGCCGTCAAGCTTGGTCCTGGAACCCTGGCCACGTCTCGTTGTGTCCAGGGTGGTTGTCGGCCTGAGAGTGGACGGTCTGGCCTGGCTACCCACCCTTGTGAGGTCCGTCTCGACTGCCCTCTGAAATCCATGGCCAAATAATACCTGACTGATCTCATGACCGACCGGCTGACTGCTCCCGCACAGCTGGAACCTGGGAAATGTCCTGGTTGGTTCTTGTCGTTTAGCCGCCGTCTTTGAGGACACGATTGGTGCTGACCGATTCAGAAGTTTCCAGGTTTATCATCGCTGCAGAGGTAGAAGCATTCTTTTACCCTGCCGGTCTTTTCGACCTGTCATGTCTCCACGAGAGCGGCGCGGCAGGTCGCGGCAGAGGCAACCGAGAGCAGCATCATGGAGGAGGCACGGCAGTCGAGGGGCCCACCAAGCAAGAGGTCAACAACAATAGCGACAACAACAACTCGTTGCCCCCTCGGCAGGGGATCGCTTCCTTTGACCTGGCTGTGGAACGCGGGTACGCCTCCCGCTTGTCGAATACTGCCGGCGAAGAAAAGAATCCTTGGAAGGAATGGGCTCCCGAGACAAGCATGAGGCTTGGGCGGAACGGTGCTCCCGCGGTAGCACACGCTCCGAGGCTGCTTGCATGCGAGTAACAGATCACTTAGTACTCGCTGTAATTAAGTAAATTGCTGCTCGTTGAAGGATGGCAGCATATCAAATATCTCCGCCCCATCCTCGGACGCCCACGCATCACGGCAGGTCCATTGTAAGGTCGGTCGACTGCAAGGAATAAGGGGGCGACGTCGTTGTGTGGTTGGTTCCATCCGGAGGGGATACATCAGCACATTGATATCCTCGCACCCGCTGGTGTTTAGCGGGACCGGAGGCTGAACCTCGCTCGCAGCTCGACACAAGATGGCTCGCATTCGATGCTCGCTGTCAACATGCCAGGGCCATACCGGGGTAGCGTGTTGCTGCCACCCGACCAGTGTCCAGACGCATGCCGCATGCAGGTGACAAGGAACAGTTGTGCATGCAGCTGCGAGCGCGCCCGTGATCTTTCCCCGGCGTGCGTCAGACTGGAACCCAAGACTGACAGAAAACCCCCAATCGGACCGCAACCCAGCAGCCAAGGTCTTGGGTGGTGATGTCGACGTCTGATCTGTGCGACTTTATACCTGTGTGTCTGCCTGGCAGAGCCGCACGTTGGGAGGCAATTGTGCTTTGTTTCTTTCACCCGTCTCCTACGATGGAGGCCAAGCCAGTCATCCAGGTTGGTCTTGCGGCCCGCTCCGTGAAACAAGACTCAGGCCTGGACGCTGCCCTACGCGATTTGAGTCGCACCTGGTCCGAAGGTGGGGTCCATAGGGAAACGGGAGGCTGGGAAGCGTGGGTCTAACTAACCATTCCGTGGACCAGGAATTGAGATTTGGGAATATTGGTGACGGAGGGTGCATGATTTAATAATGCTCACATCCCATGCAGAGCTCTTTTGCAGGATCTTGTTCCTATCGTGTCAGTTGGGCCCACCACGGCCATCCTCGGGGTTTGTTCGCTAAGTGACAGTTTGTCTTGCGGTCCTATGCCTTGTCATGGGGCCACTGGGGTTGCAGCAGGACGGGCTGAAATATGCAGAGTGTGGACGGGCTAGCAACTTTTGGACATGGTACATGTATGTGCATTTTTGTAGCATCGAACCACGGCCCGTTACCAGACTGTCGGGTCAAGAGAGGACGCAGGACTCGCAGCTGATAGACCGGGGCACCCGGACGAGACGCAACTTGCGACCACCATGACCTGATTCGCGAGAGACACCGAGCCTCTTTTCGTCTCGTTTACTGTACTTGCAGGCATCCTCACGGTAACAAACGATCGATCAACAGTATCCATCTCGATGCGTACGACCGGTGGCGCCTCCTCGCCTATACTGCCAGAGCTTCAGGAGGCGAAAGGCGCTCAGCCGCCTCCCCCCGGAGCCAAGGGGTCCCTGGTGTGGATGGATTAAGTTTTCAAAGCGTTCCTTCAGTCTTCCTACTGCAACAAATCTTGATCCTTTGACTCATCCATCCCCAATTGACCAGGTGACGCTGGGAAGGAGGTCACCGCCGAGGTCGCAGAGGATCCATTCAAATTATTGAGCACACACTAAACAATGATGACAATATCTGACAGACTTTAAGAGAATTATTGCGAGGATAATCCCTTATCCTGCGCGTCCATGTGAGCGCAATATGATCGAGATGGCTGAACAGACGCACAGAGTGTTTGGGATTGCCTAGGCGCCACCTATCGCTGCATGTCTGCCGCCCATGCACCAGAGATTTGAAATCGGCTCGAATATTTGGAGTTCTAGCTCAATTTTACAAGGCACGGACACCTGCAAAGCCACGGCACGATGCTGTCGGGCAAATTCCTCGCCAACTCCGGTCTGGTCCAGGCAGGCCTCACCACACCGGAAACGTGAACCTCAATCTCGAGGAATGGGCTACGACAAGTTTGGAAGACGCGGCCGATGCAGTGACAAGGAACTGAACCTCACGATTACCTGGTTGCATTATGGGCAAGTTCTGCTTGGCCAGAAGACAGAATCAACTTGTCAGTCTGCAAGGGGTAGTGTCCCGGCGCCTAGACATGGTCCTGTACTCGCACACGGCACGGGCTTAATGTCATAATTCTACTGTTGAAGTCATTTCTACGGACGCATAAAGGTGCCTTGAAGGTACGCAGTCATTTTCAATCGATCGATTTCAAGTGATGCCCACACTGAACACGCACCCAAGAGAATAATTGGCCGGAGCTAGCCACGGGATCTGAGGTTGTGTGACTCTGTAATGTCGTACGAGGGGATCAAAACATCGATAGGCGAGGAAGGACAACCATCGCCATGTGTCTCGGGATTTTCGATGAAAAGCGAGGCAGAGCGCGGCCGAGAAGATTTCCAGAAGCCGGTGAGAGCTCCAGCGAGGTCACAGGTTTCATGTCACGACCACGACTGAAGTCAGTATACACCACATGAGCCAGTCCTGCAATTCGACCTGTGCTTTCCATATTACTTTGCGGCAACCGGGAGCGGGTCCTTGCGATAGACTGCATGCCAGACCGTCGCCAACGGCTCGGTGCAGCCTAGGCCGTACAATGTCCAACGGGAACACCGCCCCCCAAGGCAGAAGTTTGATATCAGGCAGCGTTCCAGCCTACGAACAATAATCCTGAAGATAAAATGTGGAGAGGGGGAAAAAAAAAACAGAGCTGAACTGCGGAGAAGAGAAAAACGAGTCGACAGCCTCATTCACCAACGCGCACAGAGCGAGCCGTCGCCGACCCACAGCAGCAGGTGGCCAACCCAGATGCAACCTCGGCAAAGGGCCAAAGCATTGAAGCCAACCGTTGCGCAGCGCATAATCCTCTAGTTGGCAAGAGTCTGCGGCGATTCCAAGCTCTCATTTGTCGTCCTCGTCGTGGAACCCAGCAGTAAGCCTTGTCCAGGTGCTCGACGTGCCACACCACCTCGTCCCGAAATGGGACCCGCATGCAGTGGTCCAATGTGCTGGTAGCCTGTTGGAATAAATCTGATGAGGCCAGGGGGTAGGAGTTTGTACTCATTCTATCAATGCCGTCTCTGCGTGGCATTGGGTGCTTGCGCTGAGAGAGTGTTGGGCCGGTCTGATGGGCTTGCTGCATGTTGGAGCACACGGGTGTGTTCATGCGATGGACAGCAAGAAAGTAATTGGAATATAAAGACCAAACTGTGTCTCTCGAGGTTCCTTTGAGTTCTCAAGTCATGTCCTCAATCCTCTGTGTCACGCCTGGGCAGTGTTGTTGCTTGCTCTTACCCAAACTCTTCCAATTCGCGTCTCTTTCCAGATCCCAACGGGCGAACCCGAACCTCAACCTCGCCCTATACAAGACTGCTGAAAGATTGAACGCTAATCTGGACTTTCAATGATCTATAATCTACACTGAAGGTTAGCGTCGGCTTCCTCACCTGGTCTTACGTTGGTGCTCCAGAATCCTATACTCGGTCCTCTGGCTGCTGACCACCACCTAGGCTCTGTCTCAATACGACATCGCGATCCTTCCCTCCCTAGCTCCTCTGTTTTCCAACTGAAAAACATTTCGGTAAAATGCCGTTGAACCCATAGCTCTCTCTTTACCTTGAAAGCGTGTCCTAGTCCGTGGACTGACAAGCTCCCCCTTCAGCCACTCTTGGTCCCGGCCCACGAGTCACAACCTTTTTTCGAGTCTACCACAAAGTGACAAGCCCTTCCTCAGTACAATCAAGCAAAAAAATACTCCAGTCTTTATATTCATAGTGTCTTCCGTGGCTCACATTGCTTCGACACGGAACGGGGTGTATAAGGGCCACCAGTTCTTTGAAAATCAGCTCGAAGTCTCAGCAGCATCTCGAAGAAAACAGAAACACGCAGAACTGTCAACAAGACGTCTACGACCACTCGGATCATGCTCTCAAGCGCCCTCAAGAGATCCCTGCCTCGCCGGTCACTTCTTCTTCCTCAGCAGCGAGGCCTAGCCGCTCATGCCGACGACAAGACGACCTCCAGCGCAGGCGGAATGCACCAGGCCCACGAGCACCCTCAGGGTTCTTCCAAGACTCATCATCCTGTGTCGACGGCCTTGTTGTGGGGCGATGAATTCTGGCGAAACGTTCCAGAGTACAGTAATGTGTCCAAAAACGAGTTTCTCTCGTATCGATGGAGCGTGAGTCATGTCTCGAGCACACCCAACACCCTCACGTTCGTTCACCTGCCTGCTTCAGTTGGCTAACTTGAACCTTTGACGGCAGACAAAAAACGCAGTCGACAGCCATGATAGGCTCCACCAATTTCTGAGTTCCGCAGTACCTGACGAGGTCCCAGACGGCGCAGGAACTCAATCCAAGGAGCAGTTCATAGATGACGTTTACTATGGTGTCAAGCGGTCTATGATGTCTCTTCGTATCACGCAAGCCAGCTCCTCGTCATGCCTCAAAGAGCCAGACTAACATCCCGCCCTAGACCTCACCTCCTCAGCCGCATCAACTGGCAAGACCCCAGGAATGACCCAATCTTTCGTCAATTCATCCCTCTGGGATCATTACTCTTGCCAGCTCATCCGAAAGTCGACATTGACTCTCTGCATGAGGATAAAGACATGCCAGTCAAAGGACTGGTCCACAGATATCCAGACAAGGCATTGTTCCTTGGTTAGTAGATGAACCTGTACACTTGCCAGAATCTGGCCACAGATGCTTACACAACCCGACAGCGGTGTCCGTCTGTCCTACATACTGCGCCTACTGCACTCGGTGCCGTGCTGTTGGAGCCGACACCGAACTCGTAACAAAAGCTTCGTTCAAGCCCGGACTCAAGAGATGGAATGAGATCTTTGCCTACATTGAGGCCAACCCTCAAATCCACGACATAGTGATCTCAGGCGGTGATTCCTTCTATATCCACCCCGAACACCTTCGCGGCATCGGTGACCGTCTTATCAAGAGTAAGTGGATTTGCACTGGAATGCGCGTCCGTGAAATATAGAAATCAACAGAAAATTCATTCGCCACTCAAAGAGAATGCGAGCCTCGCTAACAAATGCCCAGTCCCGCACATTCGCCGCTTCCGCTTTGCCTCCAAGGGACTGGCGGTGGCGCCAATGCGATTCCTCGACACGTCTGACGACTGGACCGATGCGCTCATCGAAGTCACGCAGAAAGCGAGGAAGGCTGGAAAATCTGTCGCCCTTCATACGCACTTTAACCATACCAACGAGTTCTCTTGGATCACGGAGGCCGCGGCTCAGAAGCTTTACGCGGCGGGCGTGACAGTACGGAACCAAACCGTGCTTTTGAAGGGCGTCAACGACGACGTCCAGACCATGTCGACCTTGATAAGGAAGCTGTCCGACAACAATATCAGGCCGGTGAGTAGCCCAGCGCTTTATGTTTTGTGGAGGCGGAGTATGCTGAAACATCATGTTCTTGTTTCTCAGTACTATGTCTACATGTGCGACATGGTCCCCAACGTCGAACACTACCGCACGCCGCTTCAGACCATCCTAGATCTCGAGTCCCAAATCCGGGGTTCCATCGCGGGCTTTGATACGCCACAATTCATTGTCGACCTGCCCGGCGGCGGTGGGAAGCGTAACGCCTGGTCGTACGAGTCTTATGACCGCCAGACCGGAGTGTCGAGGTTCAGGGCCCCAGCAGTCACGGCGGCAGCCGCTGCCCACGGCAGGATGGAGAAGCCGCAGGTGTTTGAGTATCATGACCCCATCAACCACGATGCTCTTTCCGAGCTGGACGACTAGGGCCCGGCCAAATTCCACCGACACCCGGCGATGGTGCAACTTTGTTGAGAGGAGCTGCACACTGTGTTTTGCCACGCGTCTGATCGCCACTCAGCACTTGTTTTCTTTTTGGTCTGGTTACCATTTCGCAGCGATCGCCTCAGGTCGTGAAGGGAGTTATTGGGAGACTGGATTGCTATTTCAACATAGACCTGCAATCGATGAGTTTTTTTTTTTTTTTTTTTTTTTATTTATTTCTTTTAAAAAAAAAGAAGGAAAAAAAAGACTTTACGCTGTTGCTGGCCGTTAGGCAAGATGCCACCAGTCCTGGGGACGTCGATAAAGCAATTGGTGGACAGTTTGGACATCAACATCCCTGTAATTTCGTGTAAGACGATTGGCTGCCAACCCCGGTCTGACTAGCCAGGGCCCTTGTACCCCCCCAAGACCCAACAAATGACTTTTTGGGCCTGTTTGATGGGAACCTCAGCTGCCTTCCCATAAGATGAACCATATAGTGAGACCAGCAGCTGATCTCCCCCATGTGCTCTGCGCAGGATTGATCCTTTGGACAGGCGCAGATCGCTCCTTGCTTGTGCAATCTCGCCAAAGCGTCCGTGCTACAACCCCTGGGCCGGTTGGGGGCCACAATGCCATGTGAGAAGGCTGCCAATCCATCCCGCAGGTACTCTGCTCACATGACCGGCGACTGACGCGGCGTTGGTGACGCGAGGAAGAGGCATTTTCTGACGTCTGTATGAGTTAATATCTCATCATCCAAGACCCGGGCTGTGGGCGGGGACACCGTCAGGACCGCAATCCCAAGGGAATGGATGGGGCCAGATGGGGGAAATGAAATGGCATGATGGAGGAGAACATATGAGCCCCTGCACTCCATATAAAAATGGGATTATGGGTCCTTGTACACCGAGAATAGATCTACGCCGCATTTATTTGTGTCTGTGTGCTCGCGATCGATGAGTGCCTTTTGCCATGTTCCTCGATCGCATTGTCGGAAAACCGCCCCGAGCCCGGATCTGTGGGGCGCGTTCACCCCTCCCGGGTATTGGGACAAATATCGCATGGTAATTGAGAACGCGCGGAGAGCTGCCGTGAAGGGCTCGAGCCTCGTCCGGTTTTATGTCTCTTCCCCCGTTGTCCTCATGAGGTGTCAATCTCCTCGGTCTTCCTTACCCTCATCTCCTCTGGAGGCGTACTCATTGCTCGGCCTTGCCCGGATGGGCTTGCTCTGATGAGCGGTACCTTGGACGACTCCGAGAGAGATTTGTGGTGGGAATCAACCTCGACTCGTGTTATATGACCGAGTTAGTGAGGGGTTTCAGACAGGATTGTGACAAGCATAGAGTACCAAAGTCTGTACCCAAGGGGCATCTGGGAGCTCTATAACCTCGGGGAATGTTGTCAATCAGACTTAGCAGGATACATGTGCAGTCTTTTAGCGTGGTGTTTGGCCGTGCACAGTGGCTTGAACCTGCCACACGCAGCACTCACAAGGTCTGTCTTGCGGTCATTGGCGGGTAACTGCGATCCAATGGAAATACACTTCCATATACTGTAACACAAAGCAAGAGGAAATGCACAAAACTGTCCAGGATCCACCGGTCCACGTCGACCCGCATTCGGGCAGCTGAGACGTAAACGCACTCATTTACATACAGCACTGAAAGGACCCAAAAAGGGGTTTCAGAGATGCTTTTGGGGCCGTACACCTTGTTATCAAATCTACGACTGTACGGAAGCATCGCGCAAGATTTAAGCTTATTTGTGTGTGTGTGGGCACACTCTTGGCTGCAATTCCCACGGGGGACCGCCTTTAGACCTTGCAACACGGGCAGGAATCCTGTCAACGCCGGGCTGAATCCTGAGCTGAAGACGCCACGAAAAAGGTTCAACCCAACTCTCGACAAAGACAATCTCGCCTCCGGGCCGGATTGCCGCCGGAGGAGGGGGGGCTTGAATGGCCGATAACGCCCGCCGTGAATCAGACCCAAGGCCAAACTGCGGCTGATGGTTCCAAACAGATCTCGAGGACCAAGCATGGGCACTCCCTACGCCCTCTGAACAGTGGCAGGCAGCCCAGATTGTGACAGGTCACGAGAGCGACCCTGGCAGCCCCGACGCCACGTCTCAGATGCCTTGGGTGAGCAACAGGATTCGAGGTGGCTCATGATAAACTGCCCGATGGTTTCGCGTGGCGGAGGAGCGTTTGCGCCATGGGGTCCTGTAACAGAGGGTGTTGGACAACATCACACCGCTTCAGGGTGGCCAAGAGTCCTGCAGGCAGCCGGCCGCGTGAACACCCTGGGGGGGGGGGGTCCGAGCTTGTTGGTGCTGTTGGTGTTCCATCAGCTGAGGAGAACAAAAAGCATGCGCGACATCGATTTTTAATTTCCACTGCTGGCTTGTGGTGGCGTGTGGAGAAGCCAGTCCCTGAGGAAGCCCGCCTTTCCCCCCCCGAGCTTTTGCATGCTGAACGTCACGATACGAACACATGTGCGACCCCAGATTCCCAGGCCGTTTTCCTTCTTTTGCCTTTTCCCCCCCTTCACCCCTGGTCTATTGAGCAGCATGAGGCTGCTGTCCGCGGGCACGCGACTCATGGCACGAGTACCACGCAGGATTCGGCGTGGTCCTTCTGTGTCAATCCATCTTGGCTCCTGTAACGCCTTCCCACCGCCGAGTCAACCGACGACACATGTCTTCGCCGCAAAGATACCCATACATACCAGTGGCATGAGGTTAGCTTGACTAAGGTGTCAGTCACACTTGGGCGGGGCTTGTTTCCACCCGCTGCGTCCAGGCGCATCGCCCGCCCGGGACCGGAACAAAGCACAATGCAGGAACCAGAGGCTGTTTGCAGGGACGTGGCTGTCACCACGTGCGCTCCCGAGACGAGCACAGCATTCGAGAACAAATCAGTCACATACCAGTGCATACTACGCAGTCCAGTGCCCGGACACGTGCATGGTTTCGCCTGAACCAGGTCCATCGCCACCTACCCACTGACTCTGCCGTTCTTGACCTCGGCAGACTATGGATGGGCTATTCGTAGCTCGTCGTCACCATCGCCAGCCTCTCCCCGTCGACCTGGACAGGACGGTACCACATTCGATGGTTCGCGGCCGCCATTCGCGATACGCTCATATCGGGGCCGCGAGAGACTCGAGTGCCCACCAGACCAGCAAAGCAGAGAGAGCATGCCCCCACTGCAATACCCTGCCTGGCGCTGCCAGCGAGACGCCGGACCGTCCCAAAGGGCCCCATCCTCTCCACATAGCTGCGGCGCCTATTGCTTGCAGTCAGTCCCCTTAGCACGAAGGGACTTTTTTTCCTTCTTCTTCTTTCGCACGCACGCCGAGAGTCAGTCCGTCACCCGAGTGGGTGCTGGGCTGACTTGACTGGCCACGGCAGATGCCGTAGCATCTATCCACACGTATGCACGACTTTTCCCCTCCCCCCCTCCCCCCCTCCCCCCCTCCCCGCGAGCCCCTTCGTAACACCGCATCACCTGCCCGCCCAGCATCCAAGCAGATTGAGGCTCCATCCAATCGTGCTTAGCGCACCTACTGTTAGGTGGACCTTCGTGGGCTAGCCCCGAACGAAGAATCTCCGTAGCCGTTTGGCCATTTGGGGAGGGCTGAGGTGACGAAAAGTGCCTGTCGAAGCGGCGATTGCCTGGCTCGCCGGTTCTGAGCCAAGCCAGCAGGGGCAGGGAGCAGCATCAGTACCGAACACTGCTACTACGCTGCCTCTGTACCGTCAGCAAAACATCGCCGCAATTCTTTCATCAGCGTCAGTCGGTTTCTTTTGATCTGCCAGAATGCCAGATTCCGTCTACAGTAGTGCCAAACTTTGTGCGTCGCGCGTCGATCGAGAATGTTGTGCATAGGCGGCTATATCAACGACATGGGGGGCTGGCTATATGTGTGCTCGGGCGAATGCGTCCTGCTTTGGTGCGGCACTGCGGGTGCACTGACTTGGCCGGCCGCCCGTGCCCAGACCACCGCCGTCTATTTCTTGTCTCAGTCACGACAGCGAGGGAAGCACACCTTCTTCATGCGCGACGGCGGAGAAAGAGAGGAAGAGGGCGAGGGCGAGGGACAGAGAGCAGGGTGTCGGACACAGGAGTTGTACGGGACAGTCTAGACGAGATGAGAAGCAGTAGATCCGTGCGCCTCGGAAGGTGTGCTTGTGCTGCGGGTGACACAGCAGAGCACATGTTGTGAAACTGTTGATCCTGTGCAGCTGCACCACGTTCCTCTGCAGGCGGCCAATAGCCAACCTCCCGGAGCGGAGTACGAGAGAGAGAGAGAGAGGCCACCACAGTAAGACGCCTTCGTGATGTGATAAGGGCTTTTGGGCGTGCCTCGACTGTGTCTGTCTGCCCACAACAACAGGCTCCCTGATCCCCCTCCCCCCCCCAAGCAGCCGTGGCAACCAACCGAGGCCGAGTCTCGAGGACGATTTGCAGGTGGCTGACTGAACTCAAGGAGGATTCTCTTGGTATGGCGCTGCACTAGAGCAGGCCGGCCCACACCTGACAACCAGCCAGCAGGGAGAAACGACATGTTCAGAAAACGGAGCAGCTGCGGTGTCAAGCCCCTCCGGTCCTGTTGGCAGCCGTGCGCGCTGCCCCAGGGTGCCCATGCCCAGGGAAGCTCCCAACGGCGGCCGGCAGTGACCAGCAAGCTTTGGTCCTGCTGGGAGCTGTCCAGTCGAATCGCTGTCCACAGGGACAGGATCTTGGGGCGAGGCGTGGGCTCTAACAGTTGCAACTGCAGCCGTCGAGTCTGAGCGTCGGCTGTTTTCTCTGTGTTCCGGCTGTTTATATACTGCGCAGTTCGCCCCGTCAGCAGGCGACGAGACGAGACGAGACGCCGGCAGCAGAGGGACTCTCGACTCACCTTTTGTTTTTGAAATCTGGTCCTCACGGGTGCTCTCGACTCTCACGGGAAGGCCGGCGCGTGTTTTGTTCCCGGGCCAGCTGGACAGGACAGGCCCACCTCTGGAGGTTGTCTCTTCCTTTTTTTTCTCTTACTTTTCTCCACCGGGCGTCGAACACAAGGAAGCGGTGCCTTGGATGGATGTACCTTGCAGGCTCGGGGTCGCAACAAGCCATCACATGCAGCTGCCAGCTCGCAGGTGGAGCCGGGCAGCCCACCTGAGGGCCTGCAGCTTGGGCAAATTGCAACCCTCAGCCAAATTATCACCGGGCTAACAAGAGTAGCGAAGCAAGCCCCCCTGCAAGCCCAGTCCCCAGCTAGCGAGATGGGCAGCCTCCCTCTCGAGGATCCCGAGCCGCTCACTGCACGCGCGGTGCAAGGGGTCGAGGAAGCAGTCGGCACGGCTATTGCCCAACCTGGGGTTCCAATGGATGCCACATCACGTACCAGCCTCGATTCTCCGACCTCGTTTACCGGTGCCGCGGAGGATTTAGGGTGTGATGAGCCCGGAGTGTCAAAACACGACCACTCCCACCGCCCATATCTTCTAATAAGCACTGGCCCCGACCCGCCGCCACTGTCCCCTTCACCCATCGACAGCGCCGTCTTCCAAGAGGGCCTGAGCCGACTGCACTCCTTCCAGGACCTCGCCAGACTCCGCCTGAAGCACGCGACCCAGATCGAGTGCTACGAGACCACCGCCCTGCAGCTGCCAGAGACCACCAGCAGCGACGAGCTCTACGACCTCCGGGACCGCCGGTGGGCCCATCTGGACCTCACAGGCGACGAGGGCGGGGACGACTTAGGGGCAGACTTAAGCGGAACGGACTCCCCCTTATCGGGCTCACCATCCACCTCGACCTCGACCTCGACCTCGAACTCCCCCGGCCGTCCCTCACCTGCAGAACGCCGCCCCTTCTCGTTTGAGGCCTTCTTCGACGCCTCGACAGAGAGCCCCGAGGGCTCTCCGACCCTGCCGCGCCGCGACTACCCCCGCCAGACCACCTACCGCCCCATGCCTCCAAAGACGATGCCTGAGCTGTCCGGGCCGGGGGGCAGCAGCGACGGGTCTGCCTTCCTGTCGTCGACGTGGGCGTCGTCCAGCGGAGGGACCACGACGGCCCCTCACCATCACAATCACCACGCACACCTGAGGCCACGCTCGGCACCGAAGAACCTCTCGCGCACGTCGAACCCCTTCACCGGGCTTTGGAACAGGAAAGGGCAGCAGCAGGATGACGTCCCTGTGGGGATGCTGGGCGAGGCCGGCGTGGACTCGGCCGGCCCCTGGAAGCGAATCAGCGACGACGGGACGGCAGTCGAGGTCAACGAGGGCAGGATGACGCCGCCGCGGTCTGCTTCCGGGGCGCCAAATGGCTTGAAGGATGCGAAGGAGCCGGCTAACGCATCGGAGGGCGGAGGACCACCACCACTGACGCGCGAGGAATATGAGGCACTACCCCTGGCCATACAGCGAAAGGTATGTTGGTTTGCTTGTTAAAAAACTCATCAAAAAAACAAAACACAAAAAAACAAAGAAAACGGACATGGGTCGTGGTCGTTTCTCACTTTTCTCTCACCTCATTCCCCCCCTTTGGCCCGCCCGTTCTCCCCAGCCGAAGCGTCGCGCCGCATCGCAATGCAATGGAGCCCGATTCTTCAGCTGCCGGGTTGCTACGGCCCTTCCATCGCGCCAGCGCGTCAGCACTTACTTGACCCCCGGTCCCGTTCCGACACTCCAGTGGCCCGCGGCCGGCATTCCGGTCCATTGGGTCACTCTCTCCCCCCCCTGCACACATACAGTATCTCATCCTATTGTGGGCTGTCCCCCTACTTTCCCAGCAGGGCATTTTGGTTTCAAGGAGGCGTGCACCCAATTGGGAGGCGTCCAAGTCGCGCCGCATGATTGTTTATCAACCCGTCACCTGCGCGGCCCAATGGCACGGCGCGGAGATAGGCACGGTGCCCTGTCCAATATGCAGTGCAGCCACTTCTTCATCCGGCTGCATATTTTCAGGGGCGGGGCGCGTGGCATACGAGACTTCCAAGTCCCGGCAAGTGACGGGGAGAGTGCGTTGTGTGCGCATTTGTGTGTTTTGAGTGTCACGATTGAAGCACGACGGAGCAAGCACATGGGCTGGCTTGACAAGGGGCCACGGCATCTGCATTGGATACTACGGAAGTCGGTTGAGAGTGGCAGACCCCGGAAATGTTGGGCGGTCAATCGGCGTTTGAGGTCGTGGAAGACTAGGGCTTTCGAGGCCTAGGTGCCAGCGACCATTGGACCCGAGTGGCAGACGAGGCGCAAGGCCGCCTGAGCCTGTGCGCAGCCGAGCCGCAGTGTTGGGTTCGGGAGGTTGGGGCAGAGAGTCGGCGGCGGTTTCTGTTGCTGCAGCAGCAGCAGCCTCGTCACGCCCCTTAGCCACCCGACCGCACCCAGTGCTCTGATTCAGTGCTCTGCTCGCTCCCAGTTCCCCTGGCTTCCCTCTGCCCTCCTGGGTGTTGTGGGCCGGGGCCCTTAGCTATGACGAGCTGCTTCTCCATCGGTACCGGGAAAAGAAAGGGGGGCCACCAGACGGAGGCTGCCGTTGGTCTGCAGGTGCCCCGGCCCTGGGCCCTGGGTGCCTGGGTGCTGGGGTTCTGGGACGCAAGGGTTCGTTGGGTCCCTGAGCCTCAGGACCTTCCTTCCTTGCCGGTGCGTTGTCTGGATTGGGAAGGGATCCAACAGACAGTCCAATTGCGACAGGTCCCAACTCTGCCATGATCGCCAGCGCTCTTCAATCTGCTTTCCCATTCCATCGCACCGCATGAACTCTCGGTTATTTGCCTCGCCCGGCACCTCCTCAACCCCGGATTTTCTTTTGGTTTGGGGGAAACGTGCCCTCGTTGGTTTCCTTTTTTTTTTTTTGTCGTCTGTTTTCTTGAATTCTAATTCTCGTCTCCCTTCCCCGCCCCCTCCTTCTGTCCGTTATCATCATTGTCTGTGCTCGATTGAACCTGATCGAATCTGCCCAAGAGGTGTGTTTCCTTTATATTGCCTTCTTACACAAGCTCACACACACACACACACACACACCTGCCTCTCCAATCTCACCCTCCCACACCTGCTGCAGCCGCGTCCTCGAGGATCGATAGGGTTCAACAGTTCCTGGGCCAAAGAGAAGCTCGAGCCAGTCGCGAAGTGGTGAGCCAAGCCCCCGAGCTCTGCTCGTTGAGCGCTTGTCTGTCTGTTCCTCGTCACCGCGAGCAGTATCGTCACCACCCCTATCACTTCTACCACAAACGCACACCACGTTCCTACCCTTGTTCTTCTTCTTCTCTTTTTCAAGAACGCTATTATGCTGTGTCCATTCATTCAGCTTCCAGGCTGCAGCAATCCCGCCCCCCATATTTCGGCCGCGACTCGCGCTCCGCTTCCGTCCCCCGCTGCGTGCCTAGATGTGGTTCCGCAAGTGTGGATGGCGGAACTTGCCCCTGCCCACACATGGCCAGGCAGAGAGGGTGAGGAGACAGACAGGCACACGCTTGAGGATCAGGAAGCTCGTGTTTGCTGTCACCGGTTGCGGGAACCGGTGGGCCTTTGCTTTCCTCGACTCGCATTTGCAGCATGGCTCGCCCGCTCGCCCGCTCGCCCGCGTATAGTAACTGCAGGAGCGACGGCGCTTGGGCTTCCAGGGCACCCGGCCCATGTCGGGTGCCCCGTACACATCCCTGCGCCCATGCAGTGCTCCTGCATGCCTCGATAGCCCCGTCCCACCCGAGCACTGCAGCACGCTGCGCAAGCGAAGCTCTGGCCCGCTGTTCCTGTCCGCTGGCCCCTCCGTTCCTGCTGGAGCAACCAGACTGCCAGACTGCACATTCTCGCACGAGTCGTGCGACATGCCCCAAGGCCGTCAACAAGTCTTTGTGCCTTTTTAATAATTCCTCCTCGCGCTTGTGTCTCCATTCTGTGCTGTCCTGGTCCTCTGTCCATGTCACCTTTGCCCACGGACGATGCCGCTCTTATCTGCCCAGAGCTAACGTTTCACCTGTCCCTGCTCCAGTACTTCTCCACACTTGAACGCCTTCGCTTTGCACAGGAGTCCACCGACGTGGACGACATCTATAATCACTACGACGACATCACAACCCACAAGAATAAGCGCCGGAGACATACCTCCAAACGCAGCGCCCAAGATCCCTACGCCATCCGCGACTCCCCATCGACGGCCGTGTCAGACTCTTCCTGGTTCTTGAACCACCCAGACAAGGCCAGGAAAACACAATTGTCGCGCCAGGAGCAGTGTGAACTGGTCAAGCACCTGCGCGCCAGTGTCATACTCGACGCCGCGGACGAGGCAATCTACAAGCTCCGCCACAAGACCAGCAACCTGACCCTGACGCGCACTCCAGAAATTGACTGCTCCACGAGCACGCTGTCAACCAGGCGCGGAAGCTTTGATTCGCTAGCAGACGCAATGGCTCAGTCTCAGGCCGCCGGCCGGGAGGACCCCGCGAGAGAGAGCCTGTACGAGAGCTTCCGGTGGCTGGACGAGGAGGAGGACCTGGACCTCCGGCTCTTCCTGGATGACTACCACGCGAACCTGCGGGAGGAGCTCCCACATGCGACCAAGAGCAGGCGGCCGTCTTTCCGACGCCACCTGTCAATATCCAGGCGCCCGTTTGGTCAGTCGACGATATCCGGTAGCCAGTCAGATACGAGGGACAGTGACACAGCACCCAACTCCCCGTCCAACAACACAACCCTTCCACAACATCAACAGCAGCCAAACGGTACACAACATGCCCAACGATTATCTCGCACTCTGTCACTCATGAACCCGAGGCAACAGCATGTGCGGTCGGAATCCCTCACAGGCATAGACCCTGGTGCGGCCCACTACCAAGATCCCGAGGCCCGGCTGAAGCTCCGGGTGTACCTGGCATCCCCACAAAAGTTCGACGAGGCCATTGAGTTCGGCTTCCCGGCAACAGATTCCGTACAAGCCCCCTCAACCCTGTCAAACCGACGTTCCATGGTCAGGAAACGGCAATCACGGCTGCAGCTGAAGGACGATTCGGCCGACCACATGCGGTCGTTCCTGGACGACGGCGACGACGAGGACTTGAGCGATGACGACGACGACGACGACGCAAGCAGCATTTCGGACCCGGACTCGCCCAGGACGCCCCACATGGGTGGCCTGACGCCCCCACCCGGCCACCACCGCCCGACAAGGGTTCTGACAGACCCGATCCAGTCAGCCCAGCGGGGCGGCCTGGTGGTGCGGGAGCCCAACGACGCGTACGCACAGATCCCGGCAAACTCAAGGGAGATGACCCTGCGGATGACTCTGACAAGGCCGGATCTGAGGGCGGACGACGAGCAGATCTACGGGTGGCAGGCCGCGCAGCAGGCGGCCTACCTGCCGGCCACGGGGAGGAAGAGCCAGCAGTCCAACGCCACGAGGGGCGACGAGCAGCCGCAGCAGAACTTGTTGGCGTCACAGCAGCAGGGCCCGAGCTACATGTCCCAGGGCCGGACGCCCAAGGAGAGCATCGAGGACATCCTGACGGGGACCGACCACTGGAGCCCAGAGGTGGCGGCCGGGGGCGACAGGGGTTTCATGAAGAGGATCTTCAACCGCGTCAGGAGGGCCTAGTGGACTCTTCGCCTCCGGTGTCCTGAGATCGGCAATGTCTACCCTCAGTCTCGATTCTCGAAGCATTTCAGCCGCCCGTCGTAAACCTGTGCTCCTCACTGTTTTGTCGCACTCGACAGCCTCGACATCAGGAAGTACTTGGACTGGACGACTCGGCAGATAGGAGTAAGACCGGGAATGTTTTTTTTTTGGGGGGGGGGGACAGAAAGAGGGTGCATTTTGCGAAATAGGTCTGCCTTGGAATGTATGTGCCAGCTTCAATTGTGGCACATAAACATGCAGTCGTTCGTTATCATTATCCCAAAGGCATCATCATCATCACATCATCATCATCATCATCATTATCATATCTCGGCGAAGGGGTTTTTGGGTCAAATCAAATGGAATTGGAAGAGGCGCAACTTGTTCATATTGACTCCTTGTTTCCTATTTTCTTTTGTGTCTTGAGCGAAAGAAGCCTTGCCTTATTGTACTGTATTTGTTATGTAGCCTCCAACTGCAAAACTCAAGTGCTGAGTATTGCCAGTAAACCAGTTCATCGATGCGCTATTTTTGACAGTCTCTCTTTCGTAGACAGGCGTGATCAGGCTTCGAATCAGCGACGGTGTCTCCAAATGGTGTGCCTCCCAGCGTCAATCATACAGCCATCATACAGCCATCTATTTTACGAGGTTAGGTTAAGCTGGAGCCGGGACACCATCTCCGGACACCCCTCTGATTTCTTCAGCAGACCGCACAATCCCATCCGGGCTGCAGCGAATGCAATGCATTGCCTTGGCGCTCAAGGGGGTGTCAGGCCTTTGAGGATCGTATCCGGTCAGATTACAGTGACAGTGAGTCAAAGCGTACAGGAATCCAGAGCCGCCGATGGGGAAATAGATTCGCCGGCCATGCGCATGTCATCCATCTCGTCTAACCCCCCATGAACAGTGTGACAGCACATGTGAGAGCCCAGTGACCGAGGCACTGTCTCCGATTCGCCCTCCTGGCCCCCTTCCTAGACACCATCACCCCTTCCTCGCGACATCCCACCCCGCCGCGGGCCGGGCCCAGACACAACCCCAACTGCCGGCGCCTTCATGCTCTTCCTGACGCCGTCGTGGACCTCGGACTCCTCCAGCCGTTGGCGCCGCACCGACTCGCGCACCGCGTGCTTCATGTCCCTTACGGCCGCGCCCGCCTGTGCCCGCAGCTTCCTGCTGCTCCACCCACGGCCGAGCCAGAAGCGGTACAGCGGCGCGGCGGTCACGGCGCGGGCGGCCGCGTACCGGAGCGCAGAACCGGCGGCCGCGCGCGCGAAGGGGCTGAAGGCGGGGATGATCACCGCCAGGACGGCGCCGAATGAGACGGTGACTAGAATTGCGTGCGCCTGTGTGTCAGCTGTGTGCTTTTCTTTATTACTTCTTCGACGTCTCCCACCCCCCCCTTTCTCTCTTTCTATTGTCCTAAAGGACGGCCTCCACGGACCTGAGATGGGACCAACGTACACATTATCAGAATCTGCCTCTTGAAGGTTATAGGCCAGAAGGACACGATCTCGTCTGGTACCGGCCGCGAGTCGTCGCCTGCGCCGGGTGACGGGTCTGAGCCCGTAAGCTCTACGGCGTTCATGCCGAAGAGGGAGCTCATGAAAGACAACGGCAGCTGTGATGTTTGTTAGCTTAGATTGTGTGTGGCGTGTCGGGGAAAGGGGGAGTAGTAAGTCTCGTACAAATAGGATCGTCATGACCGTAAAGACCATGATAGCCTTGCCCTGGCGGACCGTCTCCTCGCCCTGCTTCATGGCCTCGTATGCCTGAACCACGCTTGCTTGCTGCTGCTTGAGGCTCAGGAGGTCGTTCACCTGGGGTAAGGCCGGTCAGACGAGCTTGATGAGACAGACAAACAGAGGGCAACCCACATTCTCCGCCGTGCTGAGGGCGCTAGCCTTCAGCCCTTCGAGCTCCTTGATCCTGTCCTCTACCTCGGAGAGCAGGCCAGCCCTACGAGCCTCGAACGACTTGATCTGATCCGCCACAATGTCTTGTACGTCAGCGGGTGTAGAAGGGGCTGCCTGCCCGTGAGGTTTGGCGGGATTGGTCTTGAGCACATCCTCGGCGAACCTGACGAACCGCTTGATCACCTCCTGCTGCTGCCCGACGATGTGAAGCAAGATGTTTAGCTCATCAATTATGTCACGGATCTCACGCTGGAGCTCAGCCTCTGGGGTCACATTGAGAAGGGCGAGCATGATCCTCGGGTCGACTTTGTCTTCTATATCGGACTGGTAAATGCTTGGGTCGACCCTCTCCTCGACATCGCTTTGGTAGATTGCTGTGAGGCGCTCCGAGAGGCTCCACAGATGCTTGAAGGCAACCGCTTGTTTGTGAGTCTGGCACGGTGTTAGTGCATGATCCTCTGCCCCGAGCCGAGGGCAAGGCAACCTACGACACGGCCAATGCTCTCAGCAAACATGTCCATGACCTGAGGTCTTTTGTCGGCCGTCCGGGCTCTGTTGAAAAATGTGTTGAAACACTCGTCCAGGATGATCAGGGCAAGGTCGAAGACAGACCGGACGTGGTTGTCTGGGTTGCTGCGGGTCTTGATTCTCGTTCGGATGGACTGGTGTACACCAGACTCGTCCTTGTAGGACATTCCGTACCTCTGAGGGAAGCACGTAAGGATCGTGTCCTTGTCCAAGACCCACAACCATAACTGGTCGACCATAATTGCTCGCGGTACTTCGCGGATGTCTGCATCGCACTGCGCGCATCCGTACATCTCTTCAAACTCCCCGTGGCGACTCCACTGCCAGTTCTCTTCCTCTACCGTGTTCTCTTGCTCCCCGACGGACGGGGTCAATTTCTTCTTCGATGACAACATTTTCTTGTCGCCTGAACGGGCTACATCCACAGGTCGGTACTTGTGCGCAAACTCTGCGTTGGTGTGCCGATAAACGACTTGGTCGCGGTCTCTGCTCCTTGTCGTGCGGAGTCTCCAAAAATACGCTTGGTCTAGGGTGCGTCGTGGGTGAAGTGGAGGGTCGGAGAAGAGGTCCTTTTCCATGATTCTCTGGTCGGGGTATGTCATGATCTGCTCATAGAGTCTTGCGGCCTTGATCAAGACTTTGGCGAGCTTGTTTCTAGGTTGAGGGCACCCGTACTCGTCAACCTTGACCCCCTTGAATATCGTCGTTGGTGACTGGAAGATCTGCCCTGGTGATCCGTTGCGGCCCGCACCCGCGCTGTAAGATTGATGATCGGCCGCGTCCTCCTCCACTTGGGACTCTTTTGGGTCTCGGTCATTGTCGTCCTCGAAGCCTCTCCTACGGTCAGCTGATTTCCTAGCCTTCTTGATCTGTTCCCAAAAGATGTCTTCCAGAGCGTGCGGCGTTGGATAGCCTTTGCCAGCCTCCTTGATCCTCCAGAGAGCGTTATCCCAGTCAAAAGCCAGCTGCTCTTTTTGATCAAATGCGTGGTTCGAGATGAAGCTTTGGAGTATTTGTGGGATTTCCTTGGCGCGTGCCTTGTCCAAGAGCGCGTTTTTCAAAGCCTTGATCAGGGTGTCTTCGAAGGCCTCGTCCCTAATCCTCTGCCACAACGTGTGTGGCAGGCCTGTGGGCATTGTTGTGGAGCTGTCTTTCCGGATTTTCTCCCATAATATCACCGCCAGGGCTTGCAATATCTTGTCTCTGTCCTTCCCGCGCGTCTTGTAATAGTCAGGCTCCCTATAACCCGTCGCCGCTGGAACAGGACGGGGCTGATCTAATTTGAGAAGGCCCCTCCGGTCTTCTTTACGTATATCTTTCCACATCTGCGCAGTCTCTCTCAATTCTAGTTCGTGCTCGTCTGCAAGTCGTTCGATCAGGTTCGCAGCCTGGTTTCGTCTTCTGTCTGTTTCCCAATGGAGAAAGGGCATCTGAACTGCATGTTAAGAAGCGGAATTTAAATGCATGCAAAAAGCGAGACTCACAAATAGCACGAGGCTGTTGTCTCCTTTGTGGTAAGCATCATCGGCATCTGAGGCCACGGTGAGTAATGGTGCCCCTGCTGAAGCATTTCCGCAACGGTCATTGACGCGAACGCGGACCTACCTGTTGATATCTTCTCGCACATCGGACGCAAATGGCGGTTATGTACCATAGAGTGTGGCTCATTACCATGCTCTTGGCCTCTCCAGCAGTCGTCTCGCAAGACCAGTTTGGTTGAGGGATAAAAGTCATGTCCTGGTTCAGGATAGGGCTCGTCGAAGTAGCTCGCAATAGCTTGCTAAGACCAAGTTAGACTTTCCTCTGGCGGCATTCACTCGTTTAAAAATGGTTATTCTCCTACCTCAGCCCACTGTGAAGTCTCGTCAGTTTCACTATACTGTGCCAGAAGATTATATATTGGGGGAGTGGGCTTCCGGGGGGAGGGGGTTTTCTAAAGGTACGTCTCCAGAATACTGTTTCCATGTGTTGACAGCCATAATTACACGTAGATAGGCCACCTCTCCTCTCTCCCCTTTTTCGGAACGCGAAGTGTGCTGGTAAAAAAATCCAAAGTCTTGCTGGTGCGACTTGATAGAAACAATACTTGCTTACCTGCATATTGTTAACAGGAATATGGTAGTATCTCAGCTTCCTAGGGCAAAGCTCGTCCTCCCGGGTCCTCTTTACAGTCCTTTCCAGCTTGCCCCTGTTCAACTGGCCACCCTTCAACGCCCCGTTCAAGAGGTGGAACATGGACACCTGTTGGTCAGGGAACCGGCCTTTGAAGATCTCATCTCCGACATCTTCCCAGTCGGGTTCCATGACGTTGCCCATAACCGATGGTGCTCTCGAACCCAATGTCCTCGGGCGCTCGAGCAGAATCAATTGTGCCTTGATGTCTCGTTTGAGTTCGTAGGAGGTCATTGGGTCAATCTCTGGCGGGGCCTCTTTGTTCTTCTCACGTTCCTCGTCGACAATTGTCTTGAGCATTCGCGAGAAGTCGTCATGTTCCGTGAGGCTTCCTTGGGTCAGATTCGTGTTACGACGCCGTTCTTTGCTCAACGGAGGACCTGGTTCCTGAGCCGAAGCGGCCACGGCACCTCGGCCCTCGGGTTGACGGGGGCTCCCAGGTGTCCAGGGGGGCAACATCAGGCGGAAGTGAGTTGTGTCGATCCTTAGTCTTTCGACATTGTTGATGTTCTTCTTGTTCTCCTCTCTCCATGCCACGAGACTGCGCTGGACCTCCCGTACCAGCCCCCTGAGAGCTGGGGTTCTGCGGAGAACAGATATCCTTTTCAGCTCCGCCTGCAGGCTCAGAGCCGTGACATATCTCATTCCCGGCTGATATTCATCGGGATCTATGAAGCCCACGGGTGGTGTTTTCGAGTTGTTCTTCTGGATGGGTTCTGTGTCTTTGCTCTCCAGTGCCTCAGCCTGTGGCCAGATAGGATCCCTGGCATTAGCCAGCACCTGAAGCCGCCTGTTGATCCCGAGACAACCAAAGAAATGGCATCTCAAGTCGCGGATATCCTTCAGATCATGTGGCTCGACAGAAAGACAAGAGCTTTGCAAGTCGTTTGTTGACAGCAGTTTCTCCAAGGACTCGCGCGCAGCTGCGTAAACCGCAGGGTCGCCTTCCTCGGGCGACCGAAAAGGCTGGGCAGACATGGTATCTCACGAGGCTGGCCGGCACTGAACCCATTTGATAGACATGCACGTACGAGCTCATCCTTCATCCCCGGCTTGGGGATCGGATCCTGTTTATGACCCATTACCATTCAGCCAGAATTGACGAGGCTGGCGAGAAGCCGGGGAGTAGCTGCTGTTGGCACCCGAAATTGGTGGGATCAGCTGTGGGATCGCAGCATTAGAGCGGCGTCGCGCATTGAATCGCTTCCTCCAGGCAGATGCAATGTAACGTGAAGGACAATTCTATTCCTTCCATGACTTAGCCTCGGAACAGCCCGCAAGCCTCGTGCTCCTGGGTGGGCGTGCATCCATTGTTGGGGCTGAACATGGCGGTTCTTTGAGAGGTAGGACTCGTCAGCCGGTTCAAGTGATTTGTGACGGTCTTTCCAGCTCGTGCAGCCACACCGCACACCAGCCTCGACAGCGGTCCTGCACGCTCTTGTGCTGCATGTCTGGCCTCTGATGGGACGACCCCTCGTTTCCCATATCGGAATGGGTCACGCAGATGGTGTCAGCTGAGATATCCATTGGGCAGCAGTACATGCCGAACGACTCGACAGAGGGCACGCCCAGGTCGACCTTGTGCTGATCGAGATTGTTGTGGATTTCCAAGCATGGTGGTCAGGTTCTTCTAGGGCCACACACAGCAATTTCGAGGGCGTGTAGGTCGAGTCGGCACGGGCAGCACTGTTTTAGGGTTCAACCCTTGATCTGGGCCTGTCTGCTCTAATCTGAACTCCCTATCTTGGCACTGGGTCCAGGGCGGCTCTGACGGCAATGCTGGACAGATGCTGGGCCAAGACGATCGTCATGACAAAGGGTCCCCTGGGTTTTGTCTGTTCCATAATCAGATCTTGAGAAATGCACTGAACTCCAGCAATGGGAACTTCACTCGTTCTATACCGTTTCTTCGGCCTGCCTCCCTAAGCCGGTCATCCCCTCGACCGTCCGAACGACAAAACATTGCCATGTTTCCCCGTGTCGCGGGCCCTCAACGCCTCGCGTTGGTGGCGGGACTCGTCCTCCTGGTCTGGTTCGCGATCGCCTGGATGTTCCTGCCCTACGACAGCCCCTTCTTCTCCTTCCTACGACTCACCTCATCCAAGGTCTCCGGCACCTTCCGCTCCCCGAACGCCGACGAACGCCTGCTGCTCGAGCTGCCGGGCCAGCACCCCTTCACCGACGAGGAGGTTGCGTACATTGTGAAGACGGGCTATGGCACCCAGGAACGAGTCCCAGCGCTGCTCGAGGCGTCAGGAGCGCTGCTGAAGGCTGGGAGCGAGTATGGAGACAATGTACTGGTCGTTGGGGACTTTGCTACGACACTCGAGCTGAAAGGGAGAACAGTCCCCATACACGACGTGGTTGCGGCGGCGATCGACCACGAGGATGTCGTCAAGACAGAGATCCAGGGCACAGAGAGGATACAAAAATACCGGGATATGACGTTGGCCATACAACAAGGACGAAAGGGAGATGCCGAACAGTTGTCCAAGGCCGTGGGGTGGGACTTGGATGCCCTCAAGGTATTAACTTGGGCCTGCGAAATGGTCCCAGATTCCCCAGCTGACCAAAAGATTACAGTTCATACCAAGCCTTGGATTGGCGTGGAGTACCATGCCCGGGAGGAAATGGTACATAATGCAGGACGACGATACATTCATCATCCGACCGTCGCTCTACCGATTCCTTGAGCACCTCGATGCTTCAAAGGGGATGTATCTCGGCAACGCCATCGGCGACTACAAGACCAGGTTTGCGCATGGGGGGTCGAGCTTCATCCTCTCCTACGAGGCCATGAGACTCTTGTTCGACGACAACCCGGAAGTGGTATCGGAGGCTTACGTCGCCTCCATTGACGAGACGTGGGGCGACAAGCTGATTGCCACGGCCCTGAACAGGATCGGTGTCTATATCAGCGAGAGGTACGGTCACTTCTTCAACGGCGAGAGACCGTTGATCACCAAGGCGTCCGCAGATCGATTCTGCTCGCCGGTTGTCTCCTTTCACGGCCTGGCACAGCCGGCGCAGATGAAGGATGTTGGGAAGACGTTCGCCAGGATCGAGAAGCCGGTGTTCTGGAAGGACCTGTGGGAGATATACGGCCAGCCAGACCTGGACGCACTGGGCAAGAATCCAATACGGTCTGGTCAGGATCACGTTGGCAGGCAGGACGACATATCCATGATCAACCACGCAGGCTCGGTTGAGAAGTGCCTGAATTCTTGCGTAAGCCAGCCTAAACAGTGCCTGGCATGGGCGTGGGACAAGAAGACGGAGCTGTGCATCATCAGCCCATGGGTCGTTGTTGGGGAGGACAAGCCTGAGGACCGTTACTCTGGGCTCAACGTGAACCAGGTGAGGAAGCTGGTGGGCCAGTGTGGCAAGTACTAGAGATAGTCTGCACGCTCCGCCGTCCTGGCCAGTGTCGTCCCGGTGCTAACCACAGAGCTGGTTTGTCTTGTCTTGTCGCTGGAGTTTTGGGTTTTGGGTTTTGGGGAGAGCCGGGAATGGATCTAGATACCCTGCGCACACGTATTTCTGCTGAGCCTCGTTATCACGCGTTTCTCACATCATGGGAGAATTAATTTTAAAAGCGAGCAATTCACATAGACCCGATTACAAGCTGTTTTGGTGGTATCCGATGCCATTTGGTGTGCTGTGCACGAGTGAGATCTATCGAGATCCTGGCAATGCCAGACAATGCCAGGGTCCCAGGCCGGATATAAGAGATGCGTCAGCCGCGCTTCCCCGACCCATCACCATGCGGTGTGGCTTGTTCGGATGACGAAAGCGAGTCTAGGAAAGGTGTCTGTCTGGACCAGACCTGTAGCTTCCCATGCAGCCCCGCGGATCGTACTGACGTCAGGCGACAGAGGCCTCGAGCTCGGCCGATTTTGGGGGCACGCACCACAGGTTTAGGTGAGAGCAGGCAGCTGGGAGGTGGAGGGCCACCCGCGCCAGACCTCAACGAAGTTCGCGAGCATGCTAAAATTACCTGCCACATCGCCGAGCTTGGCCTAGGCAAGGGCGGGCTGGCCTGATGACGGGAGGATCTGTGTCTTCCAAAAGGAGCGTCTTTTTATCCCTTGACCATGCATCTTAGACCACAACATAATCAAAAACACCTCACCCAACTTGGTCCTTGTTCCTTTGGGAGCCCTGTGAAATACCTTTTGGTACCGATCCGTAGTTGCTCCAGAGGCACCGTAGCGGGACTTAGTATTCGTGAGATTTGGTCGCTACTGTCCCACCTTTCAAAGCCAAGCTCTCACCTTTTCACAGAAACGCCGCCCCGTGAAGGTACGATCCTGAACCCCACTTACCCACTCCCACACCTGACCTTATTATCGCATGCCGATCTCGCCCAGGAAAGACCCTTCCTAGAGTCTCAGGGGGGGGAAGAGGCAACTGGACCTACCTCCCATACTCGAGTGCCGAGACTGTCACTTACACCGAGGGCAGACCTTTTGGCAGCATAGACCAAGAAAACACGGACTCGCCTCCAACCCATCTTGCACTACCTGCACACACACACTCAACATGGCCGACACCGCACAGTCAAATGCGCAGGCGGCCCAGAGCGGCAGCTGGTCCGCCTTCCTCAAGGTAAGTCGGCGCAACGTCGCCCTCCCCCTCCCCCCCTGCCCTGCCCTGCCCTGCCCTGCCCAGGTGGCCGTTGGGACACGCCCCTGGTCGGCGAAGCACTCGGTACTGACCTCGGTGGCCCCCCGGTGCCCATAGTCCATCGCCTCTTTCAACGGCGACCTCTCTAGCCTCACCGCACCGCCCTTCATCCTGTCCGGGACCAGCTTGACCGAGTTCAGCTCCTACTGGTGCGAGCACCCATCAATATTCGTCGCGCCCGCCAAGGAGGCCGACCCCGAGAAACGAGCCCTCCTGGTGCTCAAGTGGTTCTTGACCACCCTGAAGCAGCAGTACGCCAGCAGGAGCGAGCAGTATGGCAACGAGAAGAAGCCCCTGAACCCCTTCCTCGGGGAGCTGTTCCTGGGGAGGTGGGAGGACGAGGCCGGGACCACAGAGCTCATCAGCGAGCAGGTCAGGTAAGATGGCCGCTGCGGTGTCTCGCTGGTCTGTGCCTGTACTCGGGCTAACTCCTGTGCTCCTCCTATACAGCCACCACCCACCCGCCACGGCGTATAGCATCACCAACCTGCCCACGGGCGTCCACCTTGAGGGCTTCAACGCGCAAAAGGCTAGCTTTAGCAAGACCATCAACATCAAGCAGATCGGCCACGCCATCCTCACGGTGCCCGTCCCCGACAAGCAGGGCGACAAGGAGACCTTTCTCATCTCGCTACCGAGCCTGCACGTGGAGGGCCTGATCTTCGGGTCGCCCTTCATCGAGCTCGACGGCGCCTCCTACATCACCTCGTCATCGGGCTACACCGCCAAGATCGACTACAGCGGCAAGGGGTGGCTCTCGGGCAAGAAGAACAGCTTCACGGCCGCCCTCTACCCGACGGGCAAGGAGAAGGATGTGCTGTACAGCGTGACGGGCCAGTGGACCAAGTCCTTCGAGATCCACTCGGGCCCCGCCAAGCACGCGTCCTCGTCCAACCTGGTCGACAGCTACGACGCCGTGGCCGCCAACTCGACGCCGCTGTCCGTCGCGCCCCTCGAGGCACAACACCCGCTCGAGTCGAGGCGCGCCTGGCAGAAGGTCGCGGCCGGAATCCTCAAGGGCGACATGGACGCCGTCGGCCGCGAGAAGGGCAAGATCGAGACGGCCCAGCGCGAGCTGCGCGCCAAGGAGAAGGCCGAGGGCCGCATGTGGCAGCGTCGCTACTTCACCGTCCGCACCGACCCGGACCCCGTCCTCGCCGAGCTGGCCAAGTACGTCGGGGTCCCCGACCACGGTGACGGTGACAAGACGGGGGGCGTGTGGCGCTTCGACAGCGCAAAGGCGGACAAGGTCAGGGCCGAGCCCCCGCTGGACGAGGAGGCCAGCGCTGCCTTCGCGCAGGTCCATCTGGGTCAGTAAGCAGCGGGGCGAGCATGTGGACATCAAGGGACGTGTATGTTCCTTCTAGATTAGGCACAGGCACCCCTTGGGATGGGTAACAGCAGCCAATATCAGATTTGATGGGTTTTGTTAGCAAAGCGTGAGGGCTTGTCGAATATACAAATGTAAATGGTCTTTGAGCCAGGGCCTGCGACAACGCACCAGCCCGAACTCCCCGAGGCATGGCGGAAACGGGCATCACATAGTAGAGGAGCAATAAGGATGTTGTTTCTAATGCCAGTCACGGTCTAAGGGATGATACGGTTACTTCGGACAGTGGCAGGTCACATGCAGATAGATGCGATTGCTTCTGCTCAGGTATCGATTATTGCTTTTCTTTTCTTTTCTCTTCTTTTCATTTTGAGGTATCACCAATGGAGGTCTTTTTCCAGGTCAGCTTCCTAGATGCAGGCAAACCGACCGCCACCATTCCCATTTATGCTCCCAACCGCCGGGGCTTCAACGCTCATGTCATCTCATTCAGCTTCAGAAAGCATCCCCGTAGATATTGTAGCCAGACCAGACACGCAACAGGATCCCATCTACAGCTTGTTCTCGGTGTTGAAGTCGTTGAGGGCGACCTCGAGACGCTTGGTCATGGTCTTCTCACCCTCGCGCACCCAGACACGGGGGTCGAAGAACTTCTTGTTGGGCTTGTCGGCGCCGTCGGGGTTGCCGACGGTGGTCAAGAGGTAGTCCTTCTTGTTGAGGACGTAGTCCCGGATCCCTGACAGGTAGGCGAACTGCATGTCGGTGTCCAGGTTGACCTTGACCACGCCCAGCTTGATGGCCTGCAGGTACTCGTCCTTGCTGGAGCCGGAGCCACCGTGGAAGACGAAGAAGACGGGCTTGTCCTCGTTCCTGCCGAGCTGCTCCTTGACGTACTTCTGGTGCTTGCCCAGGAGCTCGGGGTGCAGCTTGACGTTGCCAGGCTTGTACACGCCTGATGGGTGACGTATTAGTGACTGCATCACACGCTGGTGGGTGGGGGCAGGACCAGGAGGGGCGTGCTTACCGTGAACATTGCCGAAGCCAGCGGCGATGGAGAAGTAGGGGCTGATGGGCTCGAGGGCCTTGACGATGGCCAGGATGTCCTCGGGCTGGGTGTACAGAGAGTTGTTGTCGACATCCTCGTTGTTCACACCATCCTCCTCGCCACCGGTGATACCGATCTCCATCTCGAGCCACTGCTTCATGGGGGCAGCGCGCTTCAGGTAGGCGGCGGTGGTCTGGATGTTGTAGTCGACGGGCTCCTCAGACAGGTCGATCATGTGAGAGGAGAAGAGGGGCTCGCCGTGCTCCTTGAAGTACTTCTCGTCGGCGTCGAGCAGACCGTCGAGCCATGGCAGAAGCTTCTTGGCGCAGTGGTCGGTGTGCAGGACGACGGGGACGCCGTATGTGGGAGCAATGGCTCGGATGTAGTGTGCTGCCGCGATGCCACCGGCGATAGAGGCAGTCTGGTCCTTGTTGTCAACGCCCTTACCGGCGAAGTAGGCAGCACCACCCTGGGATGTTTGCCTTGATAGGAGCCGTTAGCCGCCACGGGCGGGTGGGTGGGTGGTTGGGGGGGGGGATCAAACCTACAAGATGATGGGAGACTTGGCGTCACGAGCACCCTCGAGAGCAGCGACGACAGTAGAGCTGGAGGTCACGTTGATGGCGGGGATGGCGAACTCGTGCTCCCGGGCATACTTGAAGAGGGCGAGAACATCGTCACCGACGATGACGCCGGACTTGCGGGACAGAACGTCTTGGACACCCATTTTGTTGAGGCTTGGGGGAGGATTTGTTCAACAAATTTTTTTTTCTTTTTTTTTCTTTTAAAAAAAAAAGGGTTGAGGTGGTCGTGAGGAGTTTCTTGTTTTGGCTGTGATGAGGTAGAGTAGAGTAGAGCAAGATGGTCTCGGTCACAGCTCAGGTGAAAAATGTAGGGGAGAGCGAGTTATAAACAGCTGGAGTGAACCTGGTGGCGTGTCAGTGGGGCTGAGGAGACTGAGTCGCAGAAATTGTAATGCGATGAGGTGTTTCTTATGAAGTGAGCGATAAATTCTCCTGGCCAGTACGACCGCAGTATGACACAGATGGGTTGGGAGCTTCCGAGTGGGCTGGAGGGGTAACGTGGGTAGGGGACGGTCCTCTGGGCCTGAGCCTTAGCCTGGGTCTGCGGCTGCCAGTGGACTGCGAAGGTGGACTGGGGGAAGGCCTGAGCACGGTGAGGCTGATGCGCCGTCCTCTGCTGCCTCTTCCCACATGCAGTCCACTTTTACAAACAGGCTTGACATCATTTGCACATCCCCAGGCCGGGGCTCCAGGATGACTTCATGGCCTGACTGTGTACTGTCACAATAGTGAGCAGTGTGCTGGTGATAGTCGGCCAAGCACTGGGCCTCCCCATCCACGGTCGCCCCGGACCACGGACGAACCTCCCTTGGAGACAATGCCGGTGCAGAGCGAAGGGGAGTAGTGCTGTCATGGCGGGGTAACAAGCTCGTCTCTTGAGGCGTGCGTGTCCAACGGGAGAAAGGCTGTCTGGCAGAGAAGGCTAGGGGTTTGACTCACAGGATATAGGGAGGCAGGCACTATATTCAATCGCACTGGACACACAATATCTTGGGAGGATCTCGAGAGTCAATTGGGAGAGCTGTCCTGTCAATTCCAACATGGCCGAGGTGGGGTCTGCCCGATGTTTAAATCATCGTCATAGCTCCCGCTCCCCCCTCCCCCCTCCCCCCTCCCCCCTTGGCCCTCCTCTCTCTTCTTTCCCGAGCTGCCAGCTACCCCGCCGAATCTCGGCAGCGGCAGTCCCCCTAGCGGAATCAAACGGAAGTGACGGCAGCAAGACGAAAACGGGCCCTGGCATTATCTATATACGCACATGCAGCCTGCCTAGCATGTGTGCGTGTGAATATTTTGTGTTGGTATGTAGGACTCTCGCACTGTAGCAACTTCGGGAACTTACTGCCTTCGACTCGAGCTAGGGGCTTGAAACCAGCCGGCACCACTGCACCACCGCAGGACGTCGTCCCAAAACATCCAACTACCGACTGATGGGTAAGAGATAAGGTATGCTCTGCTTTGACTGACCATTTTGCACGTCCCTGTCGGAGCCTCCCCGAAACTGTAGCGAAAATTTCATGTCTGGCACCAGTTCTCGAGCGGCCCTTGGGCCGCTTACGCCCACGACCGGCCAAGAGTCAGGCCATTCCTCTCATGACTACGGAGATGAGTAGTGAGCAGTTACGGATACTTGGCATGGATGGAACCCCGTCCACCACCCAGTTGCTTCAGCCGCGTCCACGGCTTTTCTCTGGAATTGCCCTGCTCGCCTGGGAACACTCAGAGCGTCCATTGCAAGACGACTGGCAGTCTGGAGGTTATCGAGACGTTGTGGGGCATGATGGACAAGAGCCAGCCCTGCACGTTCCTCTCGCCTCACATCCAAAGACGTTGAGATCATCCGCTTAGCTTCATGCTCGGGCATCCGGTTGTCGCACAAACCCGGGCTTACATGCAGCATTGCTGCTCTGACACCGCTCAAATATAGATGTGCATGCCTTCATTCTGGCCGATTGCTTGAGCATGGAGGCCAGGAATTTAAGAACTACTAGTCCCTTAGGACAAATAGGCATCGTTTAAAGTAAAAACACATAGATCATGTCACTCATCAGTACGTATACATATCACGGGCATGAGAAAAATAGCTTTGTGGGTCAACAAGTCTCATTTCAAGGTATTAAAAATTAACGGGAGCCTTCTCAACAAGCTCGTCTCTCTGTGTGTGGTATTGTGCTTCTCTCTCTGTGTGTGTGTCTCTTCGTGTCCTCGTGGCTGCATCTCGACAACCACCGCCGTGGCGAAACTCTCACAGTGGGCCGCTCAGAGGCCAGTGTTCCTTAAGTTGTGTAATGGTGTGGTGTGGAAGCTTCTTCTCGGCCGCAAATTCGTGGAGCCTCTTCCTGAACAGCTCGAGGTTCACCCCCAATGTGAGGTCAGGATCCCCTTCACCCTTTGCTGACCGGATGAATTCTCTCGCGTCTGGGTTGTAAACGGACCCCTGCTCGATGATTCTCTGGAGAGTATGCTGCAGGGCCTTGGGGATCTCATCCCATGAGACATCCTCAGTGGCGTCGCTGCCCTTCTTATTCTCTGTGTCCTCGTGGAGGAGCGCCTCTAAATCTGCAGTGAAACTCGTCTCTGGAGCGTTGGACTCCTCATTGAGCGCCTCCGCTGCATCATCAGTGAAACTCGTCCCTGCCACCTGAGGGCTCGGGTCCTCATCGATTTCCATGGAATTCTCATCTAGAGCCGGCTGCTCCTGTGCGACACCGTCGTTCCCGGTGGCACCGGGGGCCTGGGGCTGGGCCTGAGGCTGGGCATGAGCCTGAGCCTGGGCTTGAGCCTGGGGCGGGCCTGAGCCTGGGGCTGGGGCTGAGCAGGCTGCGGGTTCTTGGCCTTCGGATCAAGTGGATTGTAGACCTGGATCGGGATCTCGCCCCTCTGGCGCATGGCCGCGATCTCCTCCAATGTCTTCCCGTCCAGCATACCCTCCGGCATCCCGTCCACACCGAGGGTATCAAACTCTTTGAGGGTGGCCTCGTACAGGCGTGCCTCTCCCTTGGTGTATGGCCATCGGAAATTGACCTGTTTCGGCATATTGCCGTGGCAGTAGAGCCTGGCATAGTCGAGAACGACCTCGACAAAGTCCAGCGTGAGGTCCTCGACGCGGAGTGTGCTTTATGCTGCCGGTCCACGACCAGGCTCTGGATGAGGAATTCCCAGGCCTCCCTCGCTTTCTGAGATGTTTTCTCATCTGCTCCCTCCTGCGCACCTTTCGCTATTGCATCCTGTGCCTCCTTGACGAGTCTGCAGGTGAGATGTGCTTTGGTCCACGAACAATCAAATATGTGACCTCGTTGAGGGTGTTGTCCCGAGCTGTTGTGCATCGGACACACGGCAGTATCACCATGATGAGAGCTGCTTGGAGGCGGGCATTGCCCTGTTGGGTGTACCTTTGAATGGCAGATGACACACAACGTTGGGCGGTTGTTACCCTGGTTTCGAGCTCTGTCTCGATTCTGGTTCTGGTTCTGGATCTGGATCTGGATCTGGTTCTGGTTCTGGATCTGCTTCTGGTTCTGGTTCTGGATCTGCTTCTGGCGCTGGATAGTTCGCAACGGTAGCACCGCAACGTCTGAGTTTTGGGCATTCAATGGCGCGCAGATACGCTCGAACTGATCGGAAGTACCAATGTCCTCAGCGGGAGCGATTGTGGCCACTACCCGGCCTGTGGTGCTGCCAAAGTATGCCCCCATGGCGAGATTGGCGATGAGCTTGGCACCTCCAGATGTTGAGGGATCCGTCTCGACCATGACGCCGCGACCGACTGGGTTTTTCACCACTATGCTGGGTTCGTCTGCCCTAGGGTTGTTGGCCCTCAAGCCAGTGATCTCTCCACTGCTGTTGGTGCCGATCGTGTAGTCACCGGGCCTGAAGAAAGGCATTCGCTCCTTTCCCGTGAAGCCCACGTCACCTATGTCGCGGTCTCTCTTGCCCAGCACCTGCGGCGGGTTTCTCGCAACTTGTTGCTCGACATTTGGGAAAATGTTTGGGCGTGTGCCCTGGTTTTGATGACCACCTCGGCCTGTGTTTGCACCACGGCCTCTGTGTCCACCTCGGCCTGTGAAGTCTTGTGGTGACTGGTGAGTCGCATTCTCACCTTGCCCGAAGTAAGGCCGGTATGCCTGGTGCTGTGAGCCTTGAAGCATACCCAGATTTCTGCGCCGCTGCGTGCGCGCTGTTACAAACTCTTGTTGGGGTTTGTCAACATCCATTTCCACACTCTCAGGGGGGTTTGGATTGTTATTGTTGTTGTTGTTGTTGTTTTGGCCCGTTGGGCTTAGGTTTAATGGAGTGTTTGAAGACATTTTCATGAGAATTTTATCGAATTTTCTTCTTGAAAGAAAATCTACGAGAAGAGTTAGTTATCATGAGAACCGAGCAGCGTTCTCAATGCGTGTATCAACGGTCGTGCGATACTGGTGGTGGTGGCTTACCTTCGTGCGTGGGTGTTGAGGAGAGGAAAAGAAGGTCAGAAGTCGGGCGCAGCTGGGGAGCTTTTTGACACCACCAGGGACGAGGTGGGGAAAAAAAGCGGGGCCCAGCTCTGAATGGTATCTCTCTTGCTCCCACAGGCAAGCTCCAAGCCCTGGAAGCTCTGACAGGGGAGGTGGTGCCTCTGTATTCATCTGCATGCGCTGCGTGTTGGACGAGGAGGTCATGTCACGAAGGCTGAGAAGAGTATTTCGCATCTGCTAAAGCCATGAATCTGAGTGTATTTACCCTTGAGCCGTCAAATCAAGAAATAATCTGTTTTCATGAGGACAACTAGACAATCTATCTGCTACAGTTCCGAGTATCTCATGTGATACTCAGTGCTGGATCAGTGTGATCTTCTCGTGTCTCTTGTCCGTCACCTGCCTTGGTCGGCTGCCTACTCTAGAGCCTACCGCCACCGAGAACTAAATCAACTACTTCACGATCGACTTACACTTCTTAGACAGTCCCTCTTGGCGCACAAGATTTACACCAAGCTACTTGAGTCATACGTGATACTACAAGCTCACATTTACAGGCACGGCATCGTTTTCACATATAAAGTCACTTGGTGAGAGAACGGGGTTTTCATTTTCTATCATCACCTCAAATGCTCTCAAAAAGAAGAAAAACTCCGGGGCCACCCTCTGTGCCAGGTTGTTAGCTCATGGTGTGCGGACTTGGTCCGTTTCGACCTTGTTCAGCAGGTCTTGTCCCTCGTGTTCGTCTTTGGTCTCATTCAATACCCTCCACACTGCCTCCCATGAGACATGCGTCATGTCTTGAGCTGACCACTTGGGCCGGCCGCTCTCGTCTTCCTCGACGCACAGGTATGTGTAGAAACAGAAGATACCGGGAGGCGCCCGCCCGCCCGGGAGCCTCTCAAGTGTCTTGCAGTACTCCTCGTCTAGCTGACATGTCTGCGGACCGCCTGGGGTCTGGATTGGTCGGTTTGACGTGAGGTCGTACGCGAATGGCGTCTGGTTCTCGATGTCGGGCGAGAGCGGGATGTAGGCCAGCTTGTCGAGGTACGCGCGCACAAGCGCCTGCTCTATCCTCAAGAGATCCTCATTGCTCAGCTCGTCTTTGAACAGACATTCTCCTTCCTGGTTCCCCCCGAAGACTTCCCGCAGGTTCTTCATGGTGCGATCCCACTCGAATGATCTCCTGCGGTTGATGACCAATGCGTTGCTCTGCCCTGTACTGCCCAATAGGTCCAGCAGGGATGGGACATTTGTCTGTCGATAGACGCTCTCTTCAGCCCTGTAATTCTGGTCGACACGCATCTCGTACCAGAGGGCAAGGCACACCCACAACGGCCCGCGCCCGAGGTTGGCTACCGGGCCGCTTCTGAGCCCCGCTGCCGACCTGAACTCCTCGATGGACCCCCGGTTTGCCCTGGTCGTGTCCACGATACCTCCTAGCTGTGTCAAGCCTTCTACTGTCTCGAGGGCGGTTGCTATGTTGAGAATCGCTGCCTCGGCCATGTCTGTCGGCCGCGTGTCGTCGCCTTCCATCTGGGTCAAAAAGTGCGCCACGTGGATGCTCTCTATTCTCCTGGTCAGCAGCAGCATGGCGGTCGTGCTGCCAATATCTGTGAGCTTCAGGACGCTGTGCAGCCTCCGGCGTCCAACGGCCACAAAGGGGTTGGGAGGCGGTCCCTGGACCTCGACCAGGCCCTTGACCACCAGCCGGCGGAGCTGCTCCTCCACCGTGTACTCGTCTGGGGGTAGCGCGACTGGCATGTCGGCGAGCGGGAGATCAGAACCGGCCCACGTGTAAATGTAGATCAATAGTAGCCTGGGGAGATCTGTCGTGTACGCAGGCGAGGTGGTTGGGATCTGTGGCGCGCTCTGAAATTCTGCCAGCGTCATGTCACAGCAGACTTGCGGCGAGTGCCCGCCCTCACCACGAAAACGGCTCGCGTACTCAACCTCTGACCTTGAGCGCCGGGAGAATGTGTTTACGACCACCTGGCTGCTTCTGCTGTCAAACTCAAAGCCCGGGACATGTTTGGGGACAAGAACGCGCCCGACGTTCTTGACGGGGCCGAGGTATGCAATCCCCGTGTTAATGGCAATGTTGGCGCCAGTGCTCTCAGGAGAGACCTCGTACTTGTGTTTATATACCACACCTGGATCGTGGATCTTCTGCACTCGAAGAAACGTCCCGCTGTCCATTTCAGAGACAAGACCCTGGAATAGGGACGTGGGCATGATTACCCTCTTCCCGTCGCCCTTCTGCTGGCAGGCCCTGCGGAAGAGGCCGAGTGCGTCCCCTGTTTCCTGGTCTTCCCGCTGTTGTCCTTGCGCCCCCGCCGGGGCAGGCCCCCATTCGTACCTGTCCATATTGGACTCCTCGTTGTCGATCTCGTGGATCATCCTGGGAGGCCACCCACGGCCAAAGAAGCCTCTGCTGTTGTTGGACACGGTGCAGAGGGCAAGCGTGTTGTTCCCCGCCGCCACGAGGTCCTTGATCAGCTTGACAAGGCTGGTTGACGCCACCGCCATGTCAAATGTGACGAGCCCGTAACCAAAGTTCATGACGATGGAAACATTCTCTGGGAATTGGTCAACACCGCGGTGCAGTGCCCTGAGCAGAGAGTCCGTCAGGGCATCGAAGGTGGTGATACTCAATTTACCCTTTTCTGCCTCGCATGTGACACTTGTGACGAGCTGGTCTTCTGTTATTGCTGGGGCTGCGCCATCTGAGACGTGGCCGCCCTTCAGGTCGTTATAGACGAGGCCCATCTCTACAGGCGTCTGCACGACCCCCCATGTCTCTCGCTGTGGACTCGATGTGGTGTCCTCACGCCACTGTTTGAGCAGCACGTAGGCAAACCCCTCCGCAGAGCTGTGCTTTATGACGACTTGCTCGGTGAGCTCCCTCGCCGCCGTGTCGACCGGCTTGATCGGTGTGAAGTTTGTAAGGATTTTGTGGCTGATGGCAGCCTCGTGGTCCATCTCAGATGCCATTTTTTTTTGGTTCTGTTTCCGCTTTTTTTTTTTTTTTTTTTTTTTTTTTTTTTATGATTGATTTCTTGATTTGTTCTTGAGGTTGATGTTTTTTGAATTTCTGCGAGTGATTGATTTGGTAGCTTGGTTTGTCAAACAGAGTTGCGCTTGGTGGCTGCAAAAAGTCAAGTTCGAAAAATACACCTCTACTATGCGAGCTGACCAGGGTGGGGCAGGCACTCAGTTGAACGAGACAATGTATTGCGGCTACGGAAGAACGGGAGCAAAGAAGCAGAGTCATGGTGCTGCATTCTTCTTTACTTAGTACCACCACCAAGGAAACAGTGACATTGGCCTGTCATTAAGCGCCGTAATTGACCGCAGTCAGTGGCTGAGGGCACTCAGCACACACACTTATTTGATCAGAGTAAAGCTCTGTCAGAGCACTCGTCTGAGCTGTCCGCTTTCAAGACCACGGGCTTGTCAAACTTTCTCCCAAAACATCAACCAACCCACTCGCCCAAACAACCACAACTGACAGACAAGAAGATACACACCCACCCCACACCTCCCAAGATGGCTCTAGTGACCAACCTCGAGACAGCCTCGGAGGCCATCCAGGCTATGGGCTACCCCAGGGACCCAGAAATTCTGAGCTTCGTCCTCTCCAGGACCTGGCCATTCCCAGACGGCCAAGACCCATACGACATGAGCGGCCTGGACTGCCTGATGGTGGTGATGCGCCACATCCTGGCACAGTCCTCAGAGATAAATTCAGACCTGTCCGAGAAACTCCAACAAGACCCACTGGTTGACCTCTGCCGGCGGGATTTCTCAGGAGAGACGCCCGAGAAGCTTGCAAACATGCAAAAGGAGAGAGTGCACATGTTTGAGTACATCAGCGATATCATAGAGGAAGAAGACATACCATTCAGGAGAATCGTTTCTGGTGGCGCCTTCTGGGAAGAACTATCCTGCGATCCATACCTGCCAGTCCTGCACCAAAAGCCTGGGTCCGAGCGATGGGTCTTGGCACCTGACGACAGTTACTACACGCCCCCATCCATCCGCTTCAGGACGACAGAGCACAGCACGATACAGGCCGCAGTCGATGCCAGCTTTGGAATCCATGAGAACCCTAAAAGCGGCGCCAAGTCCGCCCTGTTCGGCGCTGCCCCCTGCTTCCTGTCCGTTGTCTGCGTGCCCAACGGCGAGCACATCCCCAATTTTGGTATTGACTCAGTCGCCGAGGTCAAGTTGCCCAGACACAAACCCAACAACATCGAGGGCGGCGTCGTCTTTGAGGAGGCGGGGACATCTAGGTACCGCCTGATTGCCGTCGTACGAAGGCGGCTCATGGGAAGAGACGAACACGATTTTGTCCGCATCTACGATGTTGATGGCAAGAACATTCTGCCTCTCGGCGACAAGAGTCGGTACGCTGGGATAATAGACGACAATTGGTCACTTGCAGACCAGGACAGATCTTGCTTGCTCTTCTACGTGAGGCTCGACCGCCCAGTCCCTGAAGGTGGCCCACCACGGATAGAGGAAGTCCATCACGAAGAACACGTTCAGACCAGTGAGAATGACGGAACGGCAGCTGCTGTATCACAGGTGAATGTTGCAGATGGAGAGCAGGCACATGGAGAGCATGCACATGGAGAGCATGCAGATGGGGAGCATGCAAGGAACATGCAGACCGAACCAAAGACACCAAATAAGCTGGCACCACCCCCAATTGCCCCTGATACATACAATAATGCCAGAGTCGTCGGTGTCAAGGCCGTGGGTTTACGCCCTTGAGACCCATCACTAGTATCCTACAGGCCAGTGCAACTCGGTTACACTGTCGAGTCAGATACTTTAGTTAGGTACCCTCATGGTCCATACTGAAAATGAAGAACCATCCCTTCTGGTTTTATTTTAATTAGTCCTGACCTGAATTGTTTTTACTTTATAAGCTTGATATAGGTTTAATTACCTCTGAATTTATTAGTAGTAGACTACCTTTATGTTAAACGGAAACGCTTGTGTGGGCGCTGCACGCAGAGAGTTACCCTAGACTTGGCACTGGATTTTCTCTAAGTGCCTATGGGGCGTGCACGCCGGCAGATAAGTTTGGTGGCCGTGAGTCGATTTTTTGGGCTGTTTTAAGACCCTAACTTCGTACCTCTGCATTACCCTTATTTCTTACCCAAAAAGCATGTAACCTAGTTCATTAGATAGCCTGATTTCAGAAGTTTATCTGTATTTAGTTTGGTTACTGTTAGGGTTAGGGTTGGCTGGTTATTTAAAGCCAAAGATAGTGGGTCTGAGGGCCGAATTTTCCGGCCTCCCTATCTGCGCACCAGAGCCAACCCACGCGTGCCCAGGGTTGAGACAATGTCGGAGGGACTGTGAGGAGGGCTGACAGAAGCCCACTCAAATTCAATGCAAAGTTGTCTGAACCACTCTCAATCGTCCCAACTCGCCTCCAGGCACCCTGCTGCGACCCTGCCACACACACACTGCTGAAGGCACTAACCTTCAGATATATTCTAGATAATAGTATAATATTTATTAATATTATTAGTAAAAGAATAATAGACTTATTATTAATATTTTAAAAAATAAATAAAAGTCAGCTCGTTATTACTTATAAAATAGAGGTTCTGGTGTTCTAGCCGCCGAATTTAGCTGGTGCGCCCTGTCATTCTAAGCGGCCTCGACACTGTGGAGATAAGTCCCCAAAGAGTACCATATACCTACAGCCGACCCACTAGGCTTGTATCCCTTTTTGGGGTTCCAACTTCCTACAACCCAGAAACCACAACTATAGCTGCCAGCTTTCTAGGAGCCAGGCCTCCTAATCCTACAATAAAATGCACTTATGCATCACCAGCTGTCCCAAGGCTCATGTATCGGAAATCATGTATGATTGCCTAGTCGCTGTATGAAGTTTTTAGGTTGACGCCTAGTAAAAGCGTAGAATCGGGTTTTCACCGTAAACCCAGCTCGCCTCGCTAGCAATCATCGCTGGAATGAGTGAAAAGGGACGTCAAAAATCTCCTACCTTCGACATGACTATTTCCTAATGGGAGTACACGGCAGATTTTGCTTACACACTGGATTATTAATAAGCCTCGTCATTAAATCACAATAAACTGTCACCTATGCTGGGATCGGAGGGATGAGTCAAGATTATCAAAGATCTTTTTTCACAGCAGGTTTATCGGTGCCTTCGTCCAGAACAAAGTGAAGATTGGCGTAACCTCGATGCTATGCAGCTTTTGGACTTTCTGTGATAGTATCAGTGAGAGAGAGTCCAAGCCTGGGGCACTTTCATCAAACCCGAGGTGTTCCGTGTCAATTGGATCTAGCTAGGCAGTGTTGACACTGAGTACATACATAAAGACAACACTCCGAACAAAAAAGTATAAGCGCCTCCAGCCAGCATCTGAAGAGTCAAAGGCGGCCCTGCCACCAATGGCGAGCGTTTCAAATCCAATCCATCCTCCCCCACTACCAGGAACCTTTTTACAGGAACAGCATGCAGGACTCGAATTGTGATGTTAATTCTTCGTCCTCGGCCTGAAGCAACCACTATCAAATCCCTTGGAAGGTTTCGCAGTTTTCGGACAGTGGTACTGATCTGCTTGTAGACTGCTTGCAGTCGCCGCGGTGCACAGCAAACTCAATGAATCAGGAGTTTTTCGCACCTGGTCAAGTTGAACATATGTCCGTACATGGCACCATGAACATATGCCTCGCCAATGAATTGATACAGGCCATCACCCTTGGCTCCCCGCAAGATTACCGGCACCTTCCCGCCCCGAAGAATGAATATCTTATCACCAGGGCGAGCCCATCGAGGCGCGAGGCCAATCAGAACTTCTTTCGTCATATTGTCTGTGCCACAGAACATCTCTCGCTCAGCCGAGAGCTGTCTGCGTGCGTAGTATTCCCCTCTGTTCAAGGAGAATGGGCCGTATCCATATCGGCGGAGCAGTGGTTCAGCTGCGCGTAGCCCCAGTATCATCACAGCTAAGACCGCTACGCCGATGAGTTCCGAAGAACATCCCTGACCGAATGTTAGGTGCCGCCAGATCTTGACCTCAAATTGGTCATTCTTATAGAACGGCCTCATGTTCTCTAATATCTCGTCGGTCTCGCCCAACAGGCAGGTGCGCATAACCGCCTCGTCCATGCTCTCTCCCGTTTGAACGTAGTGCCCTCTGCTCTTCGCTTCCAGTTTTCTTGCCATTACGTCCCAGGACGTCTTCGTGTTTATCATGCGCAGATTGTCCTGATATATCTCGCCGTTGTGCAGTCGGGAGGATTCAATCTGAGACGTCATACGCAGTCTGTGGATCTCGAATAAGTCTCTCCTGGGCGCGGCACTAGTAGGCAACTCATCGACGTCCCCGATGTAGTGTCCTAGTTGTTCCATGGTGCCATCTTCGGAGAACCTGGGCTCAGTAACAGCGCCACTGCTGGCGCAAAACTCTGTCAGAGAACTTGCTTCACCAGGCAGAAGCATACCCATGCCAGTCAGGCTGTGCGGTCCCGTCGCGTCGCTGAAGTCCGGAACCCATGAAGGCATGGGGATTGGATCCTTTCCGCAATGTGATCCCTTTGGACGAAAGAGATGCTTTGCACGATTCGGGTTGGAAGGTTCACCGCAAAGACCAAGTATATCTAGGCAACCCTTGCGGACCGCCCACTTAGCCGTCTCCAAGAAAACGTCCTTTGTGCTAGCGTTTTTGTAGTCTGGTTGCAGCGGAGGTCGTTCCGAAGTTAATCCCATAAGACCATAGATATGATCCCGAGAATCTGACGCCGCGGCCGTCCGGTGTCGAGCCAACACCTGGTCCAGAGGCTCAAGCCTCCGAGCCTGTATGCTCTTCCGGCAAGCCTGCAGCGCTCTAAGACGCAAGAAAAAATCCCTGATGGGCCGATGCTTTGGATTAAACTCGTATATGTCGAGCGATTCGACAAAATTCAAAACACTGATGAACTGCTCCCACGACCTTTCCAGATTTGTGTAGTGGACCTTGACCCTGGCGGGCCACGCAACCTCTTGAACAATCCAAACGCGGCTGAACCAAGGTGCGTCGCAAAACCCGTAGAAGAGAGCCCATTGCGCGTCAGACTCGTCGGGAAGGCCATACCTGGCACGTTCGTCCTTGCTCAAGTCTCGGAGGGCCTTTTTGCTATGTTCTTTATAGATGTTGGGCCCAAAAGTCTGATGCCTCTGCGGTATGTCGTCTTCAGATAGCTTTCTCATGGTTGTCTCGACTTTTCTGAAGAACTCGGCCAACTCGGACTTTTGAGGCACGAGCCAAGGTGGGAGTAGAGGCCGTCCCACCCTAAGCCAGACGAGAGCGCATTCGGTTGAAGAGTATATTTCCTGCATCAATTTGACTTGTACAGACTTTTCATCCTCGTCCTTCTGATTTATACATATCTGATCGACCCAAAGGATGCGCTCTACCTTTGAATGTCTGAGGTAGACGAGGGCATCATGAAGCGTGTCTGTGATGGGTAGAGACCTTGCAGGGACTAGTTCGCCTGTAGATGCTGCCGATGATGATAATGGCTGAAGTTTTATGCATCTGCTGCTCGCCCTCTGGCCCCAGCAATAGGACAAAGCTTCGTATGTGGGTTGTTCTGTAAGTCTGACAGCTGCAAGGATGCATTGAAGTTCGTCGCCGGGCAAGCCTGGACGAAGGCGAATGACGCGAATGCTGTCGGGAGCTGTCAGCGGGCAGGCAGCATAAGCCAATTTCGCTGCTTCTTCTTTCTTGAATTCCGCTGGCCTCGCTCCCCGTATCTCCAAGTACAGGTTGAAAAAGAACTCCAACTCTATCATTATTGTGATAGTCACCGATTGGATTATGAAGAAGATAGGAACGCCTCCTATGATAAAGGTGGATAAGACGATGGAAAGCTTCAGCGGTGAGATGTCCTGACCACCCCCGAACATGAAACTCCACAAATAACGAAAGGCCTCATTTGACGCAAGCATATAGAGACACAAGGAGATACCAAAGCAAAGCCGAGGAATCGACTTCCGGACTCTACTCTGCCGCATCACCTCTCGCTCGTCCTTCAACACTCGGTCATCTCCTTCTGCGGATTGCTTGTCCTTCATCAGACAGTAGAAGGCCAAAGGAGCAAGGAAGGCCAGTGACATCAGTGGAAGTTTCATGCTCTGTGGTTGCGATATATGCGTGGCCACGCTAGGGACCAGTTAGCAAACTTCGCACACAGGAATCAAGTTCAGACAAGACTCACGCAAGGGCGTAGAATAGCCACGCAAGGAGAGCTGTGAGAATCCCTAGCAAAAACCAATACGCTCTGCGCTTGAGGGGGAACGACCAGAGAGGTCTTGCCATTTCCTGCGATTCCCCGTTCCGTGGAAGAACAACAGTGGATAACGTGAACAGCATCGCATGAATACTAGCGATGATGGTGAAACTCCGTTGCCATGAGAACATCTCGCTTAATCCAAGACCGAAAAGGCCCGCCGATACAGGCCCGCTAATCAGAGCCGCTGCTGAACAGCAAAGGATGATATGTCTCATCAGCCCGGGTGTTCGGGTAGACGAGTCCACAAAGCGTATGGACATCGCCATCAAGACGGCCAAAAGAAATCCTATAAGGGTGCGAAGAATAAAGAAGTGTGTGCCAGTGCGAGCGAATCCGCATAAAAAGACCAGAGGGCACAAAATACCGCTTCCAATTAACCACGTCTGCCTAGAACCTTTGATCCCCAACATGAACAGTATTGGACACAAAAGGGACACAATTTGCCCGAATTCGAGGAAGTTGCTGTTATATGTTGGATTGATGTTGGTGGCAAGTACGCGGTTTGCATTGCTCAGAATTGCAGCTGCTGTGAAGCCATTCAAAATGACGCCAATCACAACGGTGATAACCGACAAGGCCTTCATTATGCTCGTGCTGTCCTGGTTATCGATGAGGCTGTGGTCCAATAGTGTATCAACCGAGATCGTGCCAGGCTCCGAGCCCTGCACCTGAAATTGTGCAGGTAACGGAACAGGAGGCGCCGCTGCCGCCATGGTAATAGTGGGAGTGGGGGATGAAATCGTTAGTGAGGTGCTAGTGACATCGAAGAGGGAGCAGGAAAATCTCGGTGGCAGGAATGGGGAATATATTTTGAGAACAATAAATAAAAACGGTAAATGTGGTGTGGTCTACCGAGACAATTATGCCTCCAGGGCTGTGAAGGCATTGTAGGCACCCCGCAGTCAGGTCGGAAGGCAGATGCGTCAGGGCGGCGCAGCGGGCCAGGGGTCCTGCCAGTCAGTGCATATGCATTACGCCCATGGCAAGGCAGCCTCTGCTCTGGAAGGACTGACTGTTTGAATCTGCAGGCCTATGAAATCGCGTGCAGCCAATATTCGAAGATTACGGGAGTGCCAAAAACTGTAGATGTTCCAAAATTGCCGGGCTTTCAGGCAAACAAGCACCTAGGCATACGCAATCCCAGTAAGCGGGATGGCCTGGTCATCCAAGGCTCCCACACTGTGGCGAAGGCCAAATTTCAGGTACAATTGGTGCTCACGGCGCAGAATGGGGTGACACAACTTTAGCGCGCGGGGGGCGAAGCAGCAAGACCAATAGCTTACAGCTTGCAAGGGTTTCAAGAACTCCCTTCCAGACGCATCAATACGATCAAGCTCAAGGACCACACTGCTGCCTATTTGTGGTTGTATAGTGGCGAAAGTCCAGGGAACAGAGACAGTATCCCCAGGCATATATGCACATGGACTCAACTATGAATGGGCACCCAGGGTTTGCAGGCCGTAGATCGATGCGCGGGATCTCAGAGGGGACGCCACCCTCAGATCTGCCATGCCTTTGTCTATCCCCGCCGCGGCTAATCCCACTTCTATCGCTCCCCGGGTCGCTTGTCCGCAATCGCATCTCAAGCTCTTCCCAGCCACCCCTCACCGCCGCGTCCTGAATCATGGGTTTATAGTAGTCAAATCAGATGGCCACCCTACTCTCAACGTAACGACCCCTTATACAGTCCAACGTAACTAACACCTAAAATTAGTCCAACTACAGCCATATACTAAGCGGTAGAGGCCTCCTACTATCATCTTAGTATTAACATATTATAAACTACAGCATTTTTATAGTTAGATTAGGCAGCACCATGTTTACAGCAAGGATCCTACTAGGTAGACATAGAGCTACGCCTTATAGATAAACAGGAGGATGTCTTAAGGACAATATTTAGTACATAGGGGGAAGTTTATAAGGTGTGATGGAGTTGCCACAGTGTGACGATTAGGATAGCTTAGGAGCTATTATAGCAGCTATTCTAGTCACTCGCCACCCAACGCAGAATTGGTCATAGGGTAGTTTGTCAATCAATCCAAGTCGGCTTGTAATCCGAAGTCTGGCTAGAGAGGGCAAAGTCCTCAAGTGCAGACAGGAAGTGGTAGCAGAGAGATCCACAGATCTGGGATATAGGGCGACGCGACGGTGCGACGGTGCGATGGTGCGATGGTGCGATGGTGCGATGGTGCGATGGTGCGACAGTGCGATGAGGACACGCAGGGTGGGAACCCAGCGAGGACTGGAAGATTCCCGCCGTTAGCGAGACGGGGCCAAGGGTCTAAGGGCGCTGGCCGTCGGCAGGGGAAAGAGGTTCGAGGGCGATGAGAAGGAGGAAGCGTAAAGGTCAAGAGTACGACAGTAGGACAAAAGGTAAGGAGGGCTGTATTTATGCTGCAGGCCAAGAAGTAACGCAACAGGTGGGCTAATAAGCAGAGGCGCCCACAGGCCCAGTCAGGAGCTAGGCTAAAACAACATAACCGCTAAACCCGCAGGGTGCAACACCACATCCACTTTTACTTAGATAATATACAGTAACGAGCTTATCTCTATTTATTTAATAAACTTACTTAATTTAAATATAATTTTTTATATTTAATATCTTAGGTATTCTACCTTTACTATAAACTATAGATTATACTATTAATCTCTTTTAGATCTAAAACTCTCTGGCACTCTGATAAAGACTTAGCCTACCCGGGCTGCCAGACTACTGCAAACTAACTAACACATCAAGAGTGCTCCACCGCTGTGCATCAACAAGCTGGCTGGCGGGGTTAAGCTTATAGGTTTCCCCGCACCATTATGTTTCCCAGTTTCTCGAAAATTAAATCTCTCAACACTGCCTCAATGTTTAGAGCGTCACTTGTCACTTGTGAAATCATACACTGTATAGACTGAAATATCCCTACCATACCCCATCAGAAAAAAAAACTACAGACCTGCACAGGCACAATGGTCCTCGCCAAACACCCAAACCCAAAGGCCCCGGTCCTCTCCCACTTTGACCTTACCGGCAAGGTCGCCATAGTCACGGGAGGCTGCCGTGGCATTGGTCTGGAAGCCGCCCGCGGGCTCGCAGAGGCAGGCGCTAACGTGGCCATCACGTATACTAGCCAGAAGCCCGCCGACGCAGACGCAACCGCCGTCTCCCTCGCCGCTGCTACGGGCAGGGTGGTCAAGGCGCTCAAGTGTGACGTGAAGAGCCGGGACGACGTCTTCGCGGCCATAGACAAGGTTGTGTCCGACCCGGAGCTCAGCCCGAAAGGCAGGCTCGACATCTGTGTCGCCAACGCCGGCATGGCGAGCAATACGCCCGCACTGAACTACCCGGAAGACCGGTTCAGGGAGATGCTGGATGTCAATTTTCACGGCTCGTTCTGGGCGGCCCAGGCGGCTGCGCAGGTGTTTGAGAGGCAGTATAGGGCGGATGGCGGCAAGGAGGGCGGCGCGCAGAGCCGTTGTAGTATCATGTGAGACGGTTCCCCCCGGCTTGTGTTGTTTGTGGAGTGCGATTGGCTGATCCGGACGGAATGGTGTAGTTTCACGGCTTCGGTTTCTGCGATACTGGTCAACATCCCGCAGAAGCAGGCTGCCTACAATGCCAGCAAAGCAGCGCAGGTACACCTGGCCAAGTCCCTGGCGGTGGAGTGGGCAGACTTTGCGAGAGTCAACTGCATATCCCCTGTGAGTGAACGTGGGAAACGAGAATCCACTGACTGTCCTCTTGGCTGGGATGAGAGCGCATGCTGACATGAACGGGACAGGGCTTCATTCTGACGGATATCCTTGAAGGCGCACCTCAAGAGATCATGGACAGATGGACGAGCATGGTGCCTGCGGGTCGAATGGCCCTGCCCGAGGAGCTCAAGGGTTCCTATGTGTACCTGGCATCTGATGCTAGCAGCTACATGACAGGTTGGTTGCGAATGCTGCCAAGGTTCTTTTGGCAATCACTGACAAGACTCTTAGGAGCCAATCTTGTTATAGATGGTGGCTACACGTTGCCTTGATGCGAGCATGTAAGGCCCAAATGGCAACTAGTGGCTGGCGTGGCTCGTGCCCTTAAAAGGAGGGCCCGAAGGTTCCACGACCCACTTACGAGGGCAGCAAGAATCAGTCTTGCAACCTACCTACACCTAATATCAGACCTCCTCCCTTGACCCTCGGGTGACTATCGTGCCTGGCGCCTACGCTTGTGATAATTCTGATTCTTCTCTTCGCGCTACCCATGATGCCACCGAGAAGTAATCCCCCTAGGGGGGCATCCCAAGGAAGTCCTAGCAATGGCAAAGGGAGTTCGGAAACCCTCTAGCAGGAAGAGACCACCCGGCTCTAGCGAGAAAACCTCCGCCTATAACAGCAGCTTGATCTTTTGAATATAGCCAGAACACTCTCTGAGAAGCAACCAAAGGACCTTAAACTCGCCAATATTGCTACTTTACCTATAGGCTGCTTCCTCTAGCAGTATAACAGCTAGATAATGGACCTTAAATAGGCCTATATCTCTTAACCCTAATTACTCTATAATAATTATATAAAGGTTATCTATACCTTAGACCATGTAGATAAGGAATGCTGAAACTGCTAGGATATATACGTAAAGTCCTAATTAGAGGACAGAGTTGTGACAAAATATATACATTTTAGATATACACTTTTTTAAAACCTTAATAACTTCTTAAATAATAAATTTAAAGCTTAAGTAATATAAGAAACCCTAATTTAAATACTCTAAAGGAATTTAATATATAGTTCATTTAGGGTTAGGGGTAAGGTAAAGAGGTTTTTACAGGGGGGTAAATATTAGAGAAATTTGAAGAGAAATATATACAAAATATATACAAATGTTACCCCTGTCTACAGCATTACGTGATAACCCTATCCCTAAGAAAAATATATCATTAGATAGCGCTTCTTTCGAAATTTAATATAATGTTACTTTTATAAGTATTAAAAAATCCTAATATATTTTAAAACGTGTTTAAAAAGTTGTATATATTTTGTATATATTGTGTCAATACTCTGTTAGAGGAGGATTGTTCTACTTTCTCTTGGAGGTCACGTGAGGATCGAGGGGATGATTATGTAATCAAGTAATAATAGTATAAAGATAAAAGTATTGTTGTTGAATTTTTCTGGTTGCTTGCTTGCTTTTATATCTAGCTTATTCTCGAGAGAGAACCCGCTTATTTATAGCTTTAAAAGAGGGTATATAGAATATTCGAGAATTTATTAATTACTAATTACCAAGTGGTAATTAGTAATCCATTAGCTAATAATTAGCATATTATTATATAATATAGAATTCATTGGAAGTGGGTCGAATAGACTAGATCCAAAGAAGGTGGGTCGAGGCGTATATATAGTTTCCGCCTACCCACTAGGTGGAAGGTTCTAGAAACCGGCTTACGTAAGCAGATTACGTAAGCATATATTATTAGCTTATATTATAGTATGGGTTATTAGTATGCAAGATATATAGGTCTTAGCCTTATAGCCCTAATAATTAATAAGTTATTAAAGAAAGAAATATTTTTATTTATTTATTATTTGGGCTTTTTATTCTTTTATTTTATTTCGGGGGTTTATTATATATACGTAATATATATTATTATGATTCTTATTTTATTTAGTATTACGTAAGAACGTCTGCTTACGTAATCGGGCTAATATACTTATACTTTCGACTATTATAAGTGGGATAAATTTAAGGAATTTAGTAAGAACTATAAGAAAGACCCCTAGAACATTATAGGTTTTATTTAGACTGCCCTTAACTTAGCCTATTAGAAGGAAAAACAGGACCTATAAAGCTTTTACTAGTACCTCGAGATGCTGGAATTGGAACAAGAGTCTTAAGGTAATTAGGAACGGGTAAATTTCTATCTCTTGCGGCTTATCCTCTAGCTATCAAGCTAGATTCAGGTAAGCTACGCCATAAATATACTAGAGATAAGAGATAAAATAGTTACCTTAGCCCAAGTAATTTAGGCTAGTACTCTAGAATAGGTTAGAAAATAAAGATATGAGGAAATGTAACCGAAAAGGGAGGATATAGTAGAGACCCCTAATAAGAGGAGTAGAGGAAACCTTACTAAACCTCCCCTAAATGGGAGGGGAGAAAGCTTTCCTAACTCCTAAAGTCGGAGCTATGTAGGCAGGGGGCAAGGATTAAGAGGTAGAGTTATTACTAATCAAGGAAACCGAAAGCCTTAAGAAAGTACTAGTGAAATACTCTTAAGGTAGAACCCGCTAGATAAACAGAGTAATCTAACCAAGTATTTTCATTATAGGAGTACTTATTATTATACCCCTTGCTGCCTAGTCCTGGCAGTAGTCGAGGCCTAAATAAGCCAAGTCTGAGAAAGAGAAAGTATTTATTTTTAAGGATATTAAGGATATTAAGGATATCAGGGATATCAAGGTAATTAAGGATCTTGTGGGAGCTAGAGTAGGAGCTTACTAAGATTAAGATCCTCTAAAACTCCTGTAAAGTAAGAATAACTATACTTGGAAAAAGATTAAGTAGAGAGAAGGGTAACTTTTGTAATTACTAGCTGAGTAGCTACTAAATAAGGCCTCTAGAGGGTAAAGGTTAACCTAGATATATAGGTAGAGGTTAACCTAGTTAGTCTTTCTTTTATAAAGTAGTATAAGCTTACAAGGTTTTTAAAGGACCCTATCCTAGTTATAAGAGTTTAGCATGCTAGTATATCTATGTATGGTGTTTACTAAGTCTCTATTCTCCTAAAAGACTACTATAGAAATTAAAGAAAAGAGATTTGAAACTATATTATAGTAGAATAAGGGTGTATAGAGTCTGCTTTATTATTAGGTGCCCCTAGCCTTTATGCTTTTTATATTGGTCTAGAATATACCCTAAAGAATTGGTAGTTAGGACAAGAGGATATATGCCTTAAGGAGTAGACCCCCTAGGCCTTTTATAAGGAGTTGAAAGGGGCGGCCTTCTATTATTTAGCTCTTTTCTCTAAGGGACCTTATAACCCGACCCTTAAAGTCGAGATAGATTTATAGGAACCTTGTGGGATAGATGATGGTAGTAAGAATCTCCTAGATCCCTCCTAGATTTATTTATAATTAAGGAGGCTCAAGCTATTTTTTACTAAAGAGAGGGCTAAAAGCCTACCCTTAAGGAGACTAGTAGATTATATTATTAAATTAACTCCGGGCACTTTACCTCTATTTTTTCCCCTATGTCTGTTATTTGAAAAGGAGCTGAAGACCCTCTGAGAATAGCTTAAAGAAAGTCTTACACTGGGCTGAATTGTTCCTAGCAAGAGCCTAGCAGGTATGCTTCTGAAGGTTGGTGGATCGAATGGGAGTCAGGTAGCAGTAGGGTGCACTGAGGTCTTGTTGGGACGCTTGAGAATGGTTTGGACAACTTTGCATTGAATTCGAGTGGGCTTCTGTCAGCCCTCCTCACAGTCCCTCCGACATGACCTCAACCCTGGGCACGCTGCGGTTGGCTCTGGTGCAGGAATGGAGGGGCCGGAAAATTCGGCCCTCAGACCCACCATCTTTGGCTTCAAACAGCCAGCCAACCCTAACCCTGACAGTAACCAAACTAAATACAGATAAACTTCAGAAATCAGGCTATCTAACAAACTAGGTTACATGCTTTTTGGGTAAGAAATAAGGGGAATGCAGAGGTTCGAAGTTAGGGTCTTAAAACAGCCCAAAAAATCGGCTCACGGCCACCAAACTCATCTCCCAGCGCGCACGCCACTAGCAAAAAGTCTAGGGTAACTCCTTCCGTGAAGTCTAGGGTAACTCCCTACGTGCAGCGCCCACACCTAAATGAGCGTTTCCGTTTAACAGTACCCTTTAGCTATTTAACTCTTAAATAGTATAAGAAATAAAGAAAAAGACTAAGGTCCTCTATAAGAAGTCTCGCTTAATTATTTAGAGGTATAGTAACAAGAATAAGAAGAACATCTTTATATAATTACCTATAATTTAACAGGCTAGTTAATAACTTCTTATTATTATAGTACCTGGCCTAATTAAGTCTATTAATACTAGTATTAAACTATATAATGTAATACAAGCATATCTATAATTAAAGTCAGAGCTATTTTATAAGATTCTAGTCTGACTTCCTTCTAAAATACAAGCCTAGTATCTAGTTAGTATAATTATAAGGGTAGTAAAGCCTCTCTACAGAATCGCTAAAACTAAAGTTTATTAGTAAACTACCTATCATCATTATTACTATAAACAACTATAGATACAAACCTTAATGTTTAATCTATATCTTCTAGTATCTACTAGTAGAAAGAATAAATTTACTATTATAGGTATATAGACAGATAACACTCTACTACTAGATATATTAAAGTTCTCAGCTTTTAAGGATAAGAAGATTATCAAGGTAAAACTATAATATAAGCTAAAAGAAAAACTATTACTAGAGAAAGTATTTAACTTTAATAGTAATAAGCTAACAATAACCCTAAAAAGAGCTATTTACCTTTAATAAAAGGGTTAAGGTAAGAAGATTATAATAATTAATCTAAAGTTATATAACTTTACTTAAAAATATCTTAAATAACATACTTATAGTACTTACCTTACCTTAATTTATTAACCTAAGGCTTTATTTAACTTATTAGTTATTACCTAAGCCTAAATACCTAATAAAAATAATTATACTAAGTTAAACAAATGCTTAGAATGGTAAATAAAGAATCTATCAAGAAAATTACAATACATTATAATTAACTTAAAGACTACCAAACTAATAGTCTTTATTAATAGTTCTTTTACTAATAACTAAGACCTTAACTTTTAAATTAGCTTTATAATAATCCTTGTTAACAAGAAAGTAAATAGTATAATATTATAGTATAAGCTTTAAGGAAACATTATATACTAGTCTTCTATAAAATATAAGAGAATTACTTAAAGTATTCTTACTTCTAAGATCTATAGAATAACTAATAGCTTTAATATAGAAATCGTTCTTTTATCAACTCTAAAGCTAATCACTAACTAATTAGGTATTAATTAGATATCTCTAGTAATCTATATAGATTCCTACTTACTCTATAAGTATTTAGTAAAACTAGAAACTACTAAGGAAAAGAGACTTATAATTAATATTATATCTCTTTACTAAACATACAAACAACGGGAAATTAATAAGGTACGATAGATAAATAGTAACAACAACCTTATAGATACTATAACAAAGGTATTACCAAATAAGGTTTTAGAACACTTTGTTAATACTAATAAGGTAATTATTTAGGTAGAGGGATATATAGACCAAAGTATATAATAAAGTACAGGATAGATCACATAACCAGATATATATAATATAGAGGAAACTACGTTTTTAGAAGAATTAGCCAAAAGTAGGAAACTGCCAGTATGGAATAAGTAATAACAATAGCAATAGCAATAGCCGAAAGTATCAGTCCAAAGCAGACCGCTACAGCTGGCCACTTCTGGCTAGCTAGCTACGGATAGCTGCTTAGTCATCTCAGGCAGCCATTGGCAACAAGGGCGCTTAGACCAACTACTAGCCCATACACACCTTAGATTAGTCAGCCTTCTGGCTACACCCTACTTAAGCGCTTCGCCGCCCACAAAGGGGTCAGCCAGAAGCAACAGACAACAGACCCACCAAATTGAAGCTATTTTCTAGCCACTTCGGTAACCCCTTTAAGTATACTCAATTACGTGTCCAACCAACAGTAGGTCTGTGCTATGATTTGTCTAAGGAAATTATACGGCCTGCTTGCCTTTTAGAAAGGAAAGTCTATTATAATTATAAGTCGGCTAAAGAATGTTAGTAAGAGTTTAAGAGGCTATATATTGGCCAGTACCTAGGCCTAGCCTAGGTCTAAGTCGTATTTAAGGCTAGTATAAGGGATATATAGGTAGAGGAGGTTAGATAGGCTGCTGTACTATAGGTTGTAGAAATACTAAAAGTAGATCCTAGTAGAGCCTTAAAACCTTGATTTTATATTTTAGTACTACCCTACTACCAGCTATATTGTCTAGACTTACAAGCTTTAATCTCTTATTTAGATCTATTAAATTACTACTAATCTTTAAGCATTTCTAGATAGTTTAAAGCTATTCTTAAGCATAGAGGGCCAAGAGGGCATTTTTTTAATATATATATTAGTAGGGGCTTACATAAAAGCTATACAAGATAAATACCCTAACTAAGGCTAAGGTTGCCTTAGTGTAACGGCCGGGCGGAAGCCACGGGGAAGCCCCGGTGTAGCCCCGGCAAAGGCCCTTCTAAAAAGGGACCCGAAGCCCCCACGTCTCAGACTTAAGGGGGGCAAGAATCAGTCTTACACCATACCTATACCTAATATACGTACTAGCCTTCCTAGTTCACCAGACCATCGTACCTAGTACAGAGCCCATTATAATTCTAATTCTTCTTACCACACTACCCACGATACCACCAAAGACTGGTGAAAGAAGGGGAAGATCCCAAGGAAGTCACGACGATACCAAGGACAGCTCGGGAATACTTTAGCTCGATAATGCCCTAACACGAGAACGGGAACATAATCAACTACTTTAGCAAAAAATCAATACTCTAGAAGCAGCTCAAACAACCATCAAAGTCAAGTCAAAAGACCTAAAGCTAGCTAATATTACTTCACTACCTATAGCCTACACCCTTCAGCAATACAACAACTAGATAATAGACATAGAAAGGGCCCATATCTCACAACCACAAACCCTCCACAACAACAAAACAAAAATAATATATGTATTAAACCACGTTAAAAAGGAGTGTCAAAACCACTAGAATACTCATATAAAATCCTTGAGAAGAGGAGACAAGTCTATATTCAACTATTACAAGTAGGACGAGTTCAAGACTTTTAGCTCCAATTTCAAGAAAGATCCCCAAGGCATATTAAGCATTATTCAAAACTCAATTAATACTACTTACCAACAAGAAAACCAAGATCCATAGACCTTTCACCAGTACCTCAAAACATTAAAATTAAAATAAAAAATAAAAAATAATAATTTAAGGGCTAAATTCTTTCTCTCAAGGTTATTAGGATAGATATTACTAGAAATTCAAACAAAATACACCCTAAGTATACCAGAGACTAGAGACAAGATAGTTAGAGTCGCCTAAGTAATTTAGGTTAATACCCTAGAGAGGGTTAGAAAGAGAAAACATAAAGAGGTAGGCCTAAAACAAGGGGGAACTAATAAAACCCCTAACAAGAGAGGACGAGGAGAAAACTTCTCAGGAAGTATCAGAGGAGGAAACTTCTCAAAAAGCATCACAAATTTAAGGGAAAGAACTCTAAATAACCCCTAGCCACAAGGCTAAGGTAGAGGCTAAAGATTCCAGGGCAGGGGTTCTTACACCCCACCAAATCAAAACACTCAGGGAAGTACCTCCAAAGTAACCCTAAAGCTAAATCCTCCAGACAAAACAGGTAAGACAACCACATACTACAGGTATAGAAGCACCTACTACTATACTCTAAACTATCCAGTACCAACAAAAACTACAATATTAGTAAATCAAGTACAAGGCCATAGCAACTATCAGTCTAGGGGCTATCAAGGTCAGAACTAAGAGAGAGGAAGTCAAAGTACCTCTCAACCACCCACAGAAACAGTATCCAAGGTTAAAGAAAGGGACTAGTAACTATACCCAAAAGTAGAAAAAGAGACAGTTAAAGTCTAAGAGACATTTACAATCTCAGGTAAAGTAACCACGAAGTATAGTTAAAGACATATCAAGGTTAACCTAGATACACAGGTATAAGTAGACTTAATTAGTATTTCTTTTATTAAGAAGTTTAGCCTTAAATTATCCATAAAGACATCAGTATCTATAGTAGGAATCCAAGAAACCACGGTTCCTACTCATAGTATCTATCAAGTACCTTTATTACTCAAGGACCATTTTAGAAATTAGAGAAAGGAGACATAAGATTATATCATAATTAAAAGGAAACGCTCAGAGTCTATTTTACTATTAGGTACCCCAGGTTTAGAACATTTTCAAATAGGGCTCAAAAGCCGTCCAAAGGATTAGTAGCTTCAACAGGACAAGATTTATATAATAGAACAGACTACAAAGTCTTTTATAAGGAATCAAGAGAAGGTCTCCTATTATTACATAGTCCTTCCTACTACTAAACCTTCTAGTCTAGCAAAACAAGAAGGGAGAAATCAGTAGGAGCCCTAAAAGATAGACAAAGAGGAGAAGTCACCCCTAGATTCATCTCAGATACACCCATAACTAAAGGGATTAGAGAAGTTTTTCATTAAAGACTAGGCTAAGAAATTACCACCAAGAAGGAAAGTAGATCATATAATAAAGCTAGAAAAGGGGACTTCACCCCCTTTTCTACCCCTACACCTACTCTCATTAATAAAACTCAAGGTCTTAAGAAAATAGCTTAAAGAGAGTTTAAAGTCAGGGTAAATCACCCATAACAAAAGTCCCGCTAGTATACTAGTTTTATTTATACTAAAAAAAGATAAAACCCTTCAACTTTATATTAACTATAGGGCTCTAAATAAAATAATAATAAAAAATTAGTACCCCTTACTACTAGTTTTAGAGATTCTAGATTAACTATTAGGCATATAGTTTTTCTCTAAGATTAATTTAATAGACGTATATTATCAGATTCGTATCTAAGAGGGTAATGAATAGAAGACTGCTTTTCGTACTCAATATAAACATTATAAATTCAAAGTAGTACTGTTTAGATTAACCAACATACCAGCTACGTTTTAATCTTTTATTACCAAGGTTTTAAGAGATTATATTAATATCTATATAATTATTTATTTAGATAATATCTTGATTTTCTCAAGAAGCAAGAAAGAGTACAAGAAATATATATAGATAATTATAGATTATCTCATAATAGTAGAGTTATATAGTAATATCAAGAAGTACTGCTTTTTTCAAGAAGAGATCAAGTTTTTAGGATTTTTAGTTAGAAGAAAGGGAGTCTAAATAGACCCTAACAGAATCAGGACCATCCAAGAATAGCCAATACCAACCACCTACCACAACATTTAAATATTCTTAGGTTTCTACAACTTCTACCAAAGGTTCATTAAGGATTACTTAAAGATTATATAACCACTTAATAAGTAACTAAAGGGTATGAAACACAGCCAAAAGCTAGGGGGGATAGATCTCTTTACCCCAGAAAACACTAAGACACAAAAGGTATTTAAGAAGCTCAAGACAAGATTCTAACAAGTACCTCTTCTCTAATACTACGACCCTATACTTCCTACTCAAATCAAGTATAATGTATTAGATAGAGCTACTATATCAATAATCTCACAACAACATTACCACAAGAGCAAATCTCGATAGCATCTAATTACTTTTTAGTTAAAGAAGTTCTTAGGAGCTAAGCTTAATTAGACGACCTACAACAAGGAATTAAGTACTATTATTAAAAGTTTCAGGCATTAGCAACAATACCTCAAAGGGGTACAAGAACCAATCACAGTTCTTTCTAATCATAACAATCTCCATAGCTTCATAAAGTAAAAAAAACTAACATAAAAACAGGTTTAATAGCTAATATATTTAGCTAGATTCGATTTCACTATCAAACACTACTCCAGGAAGACAAACCTAGTAGATAGCCTATTAAGAAGGCCTAACTATATATTAGAAGAAAAGCCTCTAAATTTAAGTTAGATCCTAACTCTAGAATCAAAGATGGTTATAACTATTAAAAAGAATACACGATCCTATCTAAAAGACTAACAGCAGGCCTAGTTTAAGGCTATAATCAGAAGTACTAAAGTATAAGAGGTCTTAAAACTTGATTCCTCCTTAATAAAGCGTTAGCTTAAGTCTATAGCTCCCCTATAAGGGTAGTTCATAATAAGAGTCCAGGTCTAGGTATATATTAGCAACGCAAGTATAATATACTAAGAGCCCTACTCTCTACTATTAGACTTAATTTATAAAGCCTAGAGGGAAGACCTTATAATCTAGGCTATTATTAAGAAGATTAAATCCTTAAATAATACTGTTTTAGATAGTTCTAGTTATAAGTTCCAAGACAGGCTACTATACTAGAAGGGACATATATATATACTAGAACAAGAAGCCTTATAACAGGAGATCCTACAAACCTACTATAATGAGCTGCTAAGCAGGTACTAAGAGTAAACATAGATACAAATCCTAGTTAAAAGATATTTTTACTAGCCAGGCTTAAAGGCCTCTATCGCGAACTACGTATATTCTTATACAACATACTAATATATATCCACACCATGTCATCACCTATATAGAGAGCTTGCTTTATTACTAATTCCATCAAGCTCTATACAAGAACTTAGTATAGACTTTATCACTAGACTCCCAACTATTATTAAAGATGGCTAGGAAGTAGATATAATCCTAATTATTATAGATCATTATACCAAGATAAGTTTCTTTACTATAATAAGCACGATAATAAATACTACTAAACTAGCCAAGATCTTTTATAAGGAGATTAAATGTAAATAGGGACCACCTAAAGGAATCATAACTAACAGAGGCATAACCTTCACCAGCAAGTTCTAGAAGATACTTTGCTAGCTAAATAGAATCAAAACCCAATACACTACTACTTACTACCTACAGGGTAATAGACAAATAGAAAGAATAAACTAAACCCTAAAACAATACCTAAAGATATTTATAATAGAAAACACCTAGAACTAGCCAAACTTATTACATACTACATTCTTCACTTACAATTTAACACAAAGCACTATAATTAAAATAAGCCTATTCAAAGCTCTCTTTAGCTACAAACCATCTTTTACTATTCTATATAATAAATAGCCTACTAAAGACAGTGTTCCTCAGAGAGAGGTACTAGTAGTCAAGGAACGTATTAAAAAACTTTAGTAAATTCAAACAAATTATAAGGAGAACTAAAAACAAGTAGTTAAAACACAGGCCCGAAATTATAACAATCAACACCAGCCTATACAATTCAAGATCAGCTAATAAGTATTACTAATAACCAAGTATCTACTCCTAAAAAACAGGAAGCTTACTCTATAGAGGGTCAGCCTATTCAGGATCATGTCTTGAGTAGGTAAGTAGGCCTATAGTCTAACCCTACCAAAAAAGTACTCCCAAATACACCACGTATATCACGTAAGCTAGCTAAAGCCCTAAGTAGCAAGAAACCTAAAGGACCTAATAGAAGACATCCTAGACCTACTAGACTTAGAGGATAAATAGGCTAAATAGGAGCTAGAAGAGATCCAAGACCACCAGAAGATCAAGAATACTATATACTACTTAGTAAAGTAGAAAGAATAGCCTAGTAAATATAACTTATAGGTACTAGAAGACGAAATGTCGGTAGATAAAACCATCATGAAGTACTAGAAAGGGAGAGGACTAAAGTAAAGCTAGAAGAGGACCCAAGACTAGACTAGCAGAGGCTGCAAGAAATAGCCACGAATTAAGTAGCGATAGGCTAATAAAGGCCAGGATAGCTAGATGACTAGCTAATGAAGTCAATATTAGCCTAATAAGTACTAGATAGCAGGCTAATAAAGTCAATATTAGCCTAATAAGTACTAGATAGCTAGCTGATAAAGTTAAGGTTGACTAGATAAGTACTAGAGGCTAGCTAATAAAGTTAATGTTAGCCTAATGAGTACTAGATAACTAGTTGATAAAGCTAATATTAGATAGATGAGTATTAGAGAACTGATAGGTAAACTAGAGGCTAGCCTAATAATAGGGAAATGTTTCTAGGTAAAGGCCTACCAAGGGGCTATCAAGTATTACCTAAGTAGAGGAGGGCTTTGAAGATTAATATATTAGAATTAAGCACAAACGACCTTAGAAATGTCTAGGTTAAGGGGGGACTAGAAGAGTCCCTGAAAAAGTAACACAAGGGTATCATTATCCCCACTCCTAAAAAACTAAGCCCCCTCTACCAGCACCAATCACCAAGCCACCATATCCCCAAGCAACTAGCAGGGAAGAGCTATCCACATCCCATGGGTCATCTCCTACAGCAGCAGCAGAAACCCCTCCAGCCAGGTCCCGAAAGCATCATCCATAACCCACGAAACCTCTAAGAGAAACCCCTAAACCAAGCTATACTAGACCAAGAACCCGTTATCAGCCAGAACCATACACGGCATACCACGACAAGTGTTAACTAGGTCCCTTAAGATCTTCTTATGAAGGGCATCTACTAAGTCAGCCGAGCCAAACTACACTAAATAAAGTAGGTACAAATTAGCCAGGGCCTGTGACTAAAAGATACTAGCCTCTATAATAGCTAATTCCTAAGTAGATTAGTATATAATTATACCTTGAAATGTAGGGGACTCATGTTTATAACCTTAATCTATTTCTTCTCCCCCTAGGAGCTTCTCTTATACTTTAGATTCTCCACCATCTTCCAAAACACCAGAGTACTACTTAGTCTATTCATAGATAGGTTTATCAAGGTTTAGGCCAGGTAAACCCACGAAATCAATAGCTAGTTCTCCTACATAATTAATAGAGGAGGATTCACAGCTTAGGCAATTCCCCTTAAAAGGGTTCTTACAAAATATAAGTCAGAGATCAACCTAATAATTAAAGGATCCCCCTATAATAATTAATAGAAGTAATAACGATAGATAGAAGGATACTTACCATCATACAAGGCAAGTAATGCTTTGTAATATACTAATTATACCAAAAGCTCCCTGAACTGGTCACGGTATAGGTCACATCCTCCTACAAGGAAGGTACATCCTCCTCGAACCTCTTAAGAAAACTATATACACAGGCTTCGCAAGGGGCTCGGGACTAGATCACCTGACTCCAGGTCTACACCCTCTCGTCCTGTCTAGATATATCATGTAAAGTTCAGACAACGTCCACAGGAGCTACTACCACATGCTACTAGCTAGGAGGCATCACGTGTCTAAGGGCCTTGGCAGGTACGTACAACTATATAAACTTACTAGTAAAGGAAGTCAGTCCCTTCAGGGTTCGAGGTACTTTCAAGGGTCTACTCCGGTTCAGCTTACCTAGCAACGCAGCAATGCTCGCTACTACCTTGTGACGAGTTCAAGGGGTCCGCGGGGTAGTAGTAGGCTACTTACTAGCTACCTTTAAGGACTTGCCTTGAGTCGTGGTTAAGGTATTGCTCTATTTAGAGGAGGACGGCTCTAAAGAGAAAGAGATGGTTAGAGGATTTATGATGGGGCTAGTATAATCACTACTAAACCCCTTGGGACTTAAACCTGATAAGTTAGGGAACCCTATAAACAGGTCACTCTAACCTTACAGGGAGGATGACTACAAGCAGTACAAAGAGCTACCTTTGCTAGTAGAATCGACGGAAGGAGAATGAAAGTAAACAGGGGCTAGAGGCCTAAGGCTAGAAGTACTCGCTAAAGAAGACCAGGAATGATTACAAGACCCCTCTAAAGAAGAAGGTAATACCTTACCTAGTAGTAAGGGCAAGAAGCCCTTAAACAAGCCAGACGAGCAAGACATGATGAAGGTATTAAGAAGTAATTATGAAAACTACTTAAAGCAGTAGATAGAAGAAGGGCCATAGCGACGACTTTAAGAAGTAGTGAAGTATAGGTTGGAGAGAGAGAGAGGTTAACAGCAGCCTAAAGGGCAAGCTATTTAAACCACGCTACCTAGCCTATACGGTACTAAAAAGGTTATATATAGGTTCAGAATGTTCCATGAGTCACCAGAGGTAGTGACTAGAAGGTACCCATGAAAGCTATACGAAAGCCGTGGTTAATAGCCCAGGGACGGGCCTCCGGGGGGAAGGTATAATTATAACGGCCAGGCGGAAGCTACGGGGAAGCCCCGGTGTAGCCCCGGCAAAGGCCCTTCTAAAAAGGGACCCGAAGCCCCTACGTCTTAGACTTGAGGGGGGCAAGAATCAGTCTTGCACCATACCTATACCTAATATACGTGCTGGCCTTCCCAGTTCACCGGACCATCGTGCCTAGTGCAGAGCCCATTACACTTAGTTAGTATCTATAAAGGTAGCACCTAGTGCTACAAAGATGATAATGAGGGACTTCTATCTAGATTTGGAATTAGAGTACTTTTTTATTTACTTAGGCCAGACAACATCCAGCTAGTCAGTTAGAGGAAGCGATCACCACAGTAGAGACAACGCCAGCAGAATAAGTCTAAAGTTTATGAGTAAGGGTTTAAACTATCATTCGAGTCTGTCAACTGCCTCTAAGACACTGTTTATATTAAAAACGCCAAAATACTCAGGTACAGCTTTCGATGACATGTGATTTCTTCCTTTGCCCCGGGACGAGACTATCGCAGATAGATCTAAAACAGTACGACAGCTTTTCGGACATGCAAAGGCGCCTGAAGTGCATCCCGGTCGACCTTGGAGCCTTTTTCAAGCGAATCCTCGAGTCCGTAGAGGCTTTCTATATTCCGAAGATGGCGACGACTCTGCAGATCTCGCTGGCCGCGACAGAGCCCGTCGATGTTGCCGTCTACAGTTTACAGAAGCTGGAATACGAAGATCAGGACTACACATCAAAACTTTCCTTGCACTCTCTCGCGGAAAGTGATATTGCGCCGTCTTGTGAGCAGACGAGACGCCGGTTAAAAGCTCGCTGCCGTGGCCTTGTGAAGGTGAACTGTCACAGCAACCGGGTCGAATTTCTTCACCGCAGCGTCATGGACTTCCTACGGACCGGAGAGATGTCAGAATTCCTGGCAGATAAGGCTCCATACTGGTTTGAAGCGAGGCTCTCTTTGGCCCGAGCATTCACTGCCTATGTCAAAACCACTGAGTTCCCCGAGATGGTCGACAGGACAGATTTCAACCTTTGTACAGAATCTGAGCTCATGTCAGCAGTGAAAGAGGTCCTCGCCCAAGTCAGTGAACTGCGAGGAGAATCAGCCGAGGCGGCATACCCGCTCCTTGATGAGCTGGACCGCTGCATCCCAGAGATGCACAGTAGTGGTCAGGCATACTTGAAGATCTTGGGCAACCCGGCAAACCCGGTCACGCTGTTCTTCAGAGAGGCGCTGGTGGACGCAAATTTCCATGAATACCTAGCTCGCACACTACCTGGGCACACGGATTACTTTGCCGACTTCGAGAAACCTGTCCTGTCATATGTCGTCCACAGTTTCAGCGAATGTTTCGGATATAGCCACAAGGGTCGTCGTGCATTGCACTCTATAAAAACGTCGTCGACTCCTCCTGAAATGTGGACAAAACCCAGGATGATCCGCTGTCTTCTGGAGAATGGGTGCAATCCCAACGCATCATACTATGACCCATTCATGCCAGGGGAAAACGAAAGAACGCCGTGGAAAGATTTGATGGAATACGCCAATTTGACGGCAGACGACTATGGGGAGGCCCTGAGCTCCAAACCGGCGATTTTGCAGGAAGTGATAACCTTGATGCTCGAGCACGGGGCAGACCCGCGTCTTTGGTCTGGCAATGACGGCATACTTCAACCCCTTGCAAGAACCACGACGCAGAAGTGCTCCTTATCTCAAGTCGATCTCAGGCCTTCGAAGAGATACAGACCCTTTTAGGGCAGCCATGTGACAGAATTATGGACACACAGTGGGCTTGTGTACATGGGACTGATAGGCCACATAGTCTGTTCAAACTCTTGCTGAGGGAATCATGTCGGGTTTCAATTTTCTACATAATATATAAAGTCATACCGCTAACAATCCATCAAGTGGTCAGGGCCAGAGGAACACGTGGGGTTGAGGCTTGAAGGAAACTCAATCACGCGGTGCGCTATGATTGCAGGCGGACTTAGGTCATTCCCTTCACTGAAGACTACCTAGGTACGGAAATCACAAGAAAGCTTCTAGAGCTCTAAAAAAACCATATTGAAGATTGTGTATACTCACATAAACCCAGTCCTAGGGCCACAGGCTCGTCCGTAAGCCAATTCACCATTTCATGATGCAACAAGCACGCGTCACTCTTGACGTATTCGTAGCAAGTTACTTGAGAGTGAAATCCAAGACTCATCCAACTGTGTATTTTGAAGACCGGGGGGGGGTGGGTTGTTGTAGCACTGTCTTGGGTCTGCGGAAGTTTAGCAAGGCATGACAGGTTAAAATTTATCCTGTCGAATTGCCGGTCAACTATCAAGCTCCGGAGATACGTTTCCAAGCTCTATTTATGTAGAACATCTGTTTGACGAAATCAATTACGCCGCTTTCTTGGGAAGATGTCTTCACAGCACGTTTCTAACGCTCATAACACCGTCTGGCATCATCCTCGTAGAATGCTTACATTTTCAGTGGTCTATGTGGTCATGTGGACCTGTCCGCTGCCTTTGTTCTTCTGTGCTTTGTTGCTCCTGTAGACTCCAAAGTCCGTTGCTGCATGCCTCGCATGAAAGCAAAGAACTAACATGTTAAAATGACGCTACGATAAACGTCCCTTGGAAAGTTACAGAGTATAAGTTGTGTAAAAGCCTTGAGCTCAAACGGAATGATATACTTTTACATTTTATGCCATATACCGTATTTACTTGACGAGATATTGCAATGAAGTGTCCATATTGCGCCCAATATGGCGAACAACGAAGATCCTCGACCTGCGTACAATGCTCCTGTCGTACCTGCACACGTCACAATTGATCCAGATGGCACTATTATTATTTCAGACGACAGCAATTTCAATTTCGTACGTGATGGGGCAGACGATAACTTAGAACACCCGCCCCCGGCCGCGCCTCCGGCACCACGACCTGGGTATCATCCCGATGTTCGCGATAGAATAAATTCATATGCTACTCAACTTCCCGGTGGAGGCTAGACCGTTCAAAAGTCAGACGACCCAATACGAACCTGCTCAAATCCGATATCGCCTATTTCCTGCGATCGACAGGAGTGATCGAGTACCGGATCATGGATGCACTGTTTGCAGCTGTCGCGGCTGTCCCAGATGTTCGAGGTCCGGAGCAACGTTACGATTACGGGAATGCTACCAGAGCAGAGACCGTGGCCTTGCCTGCCATAACCTGGGACCACATCGTTCGAAAGTTCCAGCACCCGGAAGGGGAGGGCTCTCCTCCCTCTGCTCTCCCTGAGTATATGCCAGGTTTTCTCGACCCTGCTACCTCTCAACCGGGTGACCCAACAAACCTTCACCCCACGGTAAAGGCAGCACACTCAATTCTCCTCCCGATACAGTTGCACGGCGACCACTGGATGTTTGCCTTTATCGTCCACAGACGCAGGACTACCGTGATTGTTAACTCGGATTATAATGGCAGAGATGCCCGAGAAGACTATCGGACGGTGGAGAAGTATCTGCATCACTGGAACTCGCAAAATCTGGCGGACGATCCTACCTTCTATCCGGATAGGTGGCACACCATTCACGCCCCCGGGGTCAATCTGGGATGGATAAATCGTCTACAGTCAAGTGGTTTGGCTAGTGTACTGGGTGCCCTTCTGATCATTTGTAATGTGGATCCAAGAAAGAATGTCCCCGTTGTCCCAACAGATTTAAGGGCGTTCTTTGCGGCTGCCTTGGCAGAAGGTGGTTTCCGTGGAGATTATTATTTTCCCCATCAGGATAATAATAACACGCGCGCTTGGGGCGTTTTGTTTGATACCCGTGGGTACTTCGATACATTGGGAAGGCCTGCAATCAGCAATTAAGCACAGTAACAATAAGTGTACCAATTGCGAAATAAATTCAGGAAGTTCTTTGGAAACCCTAATATTACATCTTGATCGTTAGTAAGAAGCTAAAAAAAAAGCTTCCCTAGTTTGTGGTATTTGTGAAAAGTGAGGCTGGGGTCCGCGGCTTCCTATTGTGCAGTCTCGAAGACTTGGGACAACTAGCCCCGATCCAAATACTATGTAACATGTGGAGAGACATTTCGAGTACGATGAGCACCTCAGATATTTGGATATCACTCATCAGCCGAATTTTCCTAACTAGTGCCCTGTCATTACATCGAAAGGCTGAGGTTCCACGATAGCTGCTCTGTGGGCCAGAGTCGCGCCAGACAGCACGCTTCTGGGCGGCCTAGGATTGGCCCCAGAGCCGCAGGTCGCAGAGAAGCAGGTGACGAGCAACCTCACAGCGAGCGTGGTCAGGGAGTTGGTGATGCTGAAAGTGTTGACCTGGGGGTTGGCCGAAGCTTCGACAGTGTAGTTACACTGTCCACCACCAAACGGTCTGTAACATTCCGAGTTAGCACCTCGAATATGATATTGGATAAGATGGTGGGAAGACTTACGGCTCGAGGGACCCCGGAACACTTGGGCAACCAACCTTGAAGGTGTCCTGGTTGATGGCTGTCTGACATGTCACAAGAACCGAGTTCTCGCCGGGGCCACATTGTAATTCTTCAGGCTGCTGTTCTCCGCACAATGGAAGTCAAAGGGACGTATTTCTCTCACTGGCATTGGGGCCCATCCTCCCGTCTTGGAACGGATCACTCGGTCCTGTTAGCAGCCGGTTCGGCGCCCTCAACAGGACCGTGACCTCGGTGTGGCCGGCCTCCACAAGCGTTCAGAAAATCCCGCCGACATCCATGTCCAGAACTGGCCCGAGTTGGGACTGTCTAATTGGGCGTCCGGCTGGCTGAGAATTTCAGGAGCTACGGATTGTTCGAGCGTCTGGAATCCGGCGGCAGCGGCGGCAGACTGTGTCAGCGGGAACGGCAGGCCAGACCAGAAGGTGCCCTGGTTCCTCGCTGGGGCTCGGATATATCTCTTCGTGGACTGGACGCCATCAATCACCGGAATCGGTGGGTCTGGTGGTGGAGGGTCTGTCTGCCGCTTCTCCAGCTGTATGCTGGCTCTGAATGGGTCCAGCGACCAGGCGATGCTGCATTGCGCAAAAATCAATATCGTCAAGAAATGTGTCATGACGTATCTGAAAGACAATATGGGGTTGATACAGCTGCCCATTGTGACTGAGTGACTAAGTCGAAGGGTCTGAATTGGAATGTGATGCTTTCGAGGTTCATGCTGTCTGCGAGTGCGAGGGTACGGCCTCAATTTATATATACAATGTTTTCGACATACAATACAGACAATCAGCACTGCCATTGCGATCCCAACTCATTGGAGTTGTTGCCGCAATTAACATGAGGCAGGCTGTCAATATCCAAGCCCCGCTATATATCCATTGGCATCGCATAGTTTGATCGCGCGTTACCAAGGATGACCGGACGACCAAGCTACCGCTTCTTGGCTATTAAGAGCTCTGTGTCCATGTAGCTCGTGGGTGAGGCTGTGATCTCTAGTTAGCTTACTTTGTTGTGGAACAGACGATGACAAAATCGGATTAGTCTCAGTAAGGCTGAAGAAGACATAGAAACAGCCTGATCCTTAGCTAGCAGCGACTAAGATCTATAAGTAGCATGGATTCAAACATGGCAGAAAGTTTGTTCCTGCCAAGTGAGTCTTAGTTTACAGCGATCGGGCGATCTTGGGTCCGTAGTTGATCCATGGAACAGAAATGGGTTAGGAGACCCTGAACTAATATCATAAAATTCTGATTCAGTATAGGCTGCTACAGCTTCCAAGAAACCAAACTAAACCGCATAGAGTCAAGCCATATGAACATCCCGCGGGGTTTCCATAACGAGTCAGGCCGTGGCGCCTTGGAACAGCATTGTGCGCTCGGGTAGCTGCTCATGTCCGATTTATCCAATCAACGTAGGTTCCGAGAAGGCTTCGATGAAGCATAATTCCAACGGCCACATTTAGTGGGCTTTGAACTGGATCGCACTTGATACGGATAAGTTGGAAGCAATAGCTACGCACCCATGATGCTGGCGGCACGGTCTGTTTCCGAGGCATGTTGTAGAATACCTAGACACAGCCTTGCTATTTCGGCGTAATCTTTGAAACTCGCTCCCACCCCCATAGAACTCACTATCTCTCTCGGCTTTCCGAAGGCGATTACCCCCTTGGCCCGTGGCGCAGTTTGGTCTATCACGGTCTTGTACCAGCTGGATCATTAAGACAGTTTCCAAGGCTATGACTGGATGTACTGATTCATCAGATGTCAGTCGGCCAAGCAATCGACCGCAACTAGAGCTAGGGCATGTACGATTCAGCACACAACACATGTGGGATTGAGAACCAAGCGAAACAGTTGGCACAAGGACTATTGTTTCTGCTTTTTTGGAACCCTAACAGCATGTCACGCAACAAAATTATAAGACAGAAGGGACAGTCTCATAGCCGGAACTCGAACACCGGTGTCGAAATTGCATAAATTGGACTTAGAATACTACCCGCCTCTCCAAAAAGTGCTGACTACTGACAGCCATGACCGTGCTGAGCCCCCAACTACCCAAAATCTACCAGTAGCACGAATCACTGCTGGGGCTTGTACGCCTCCACCTCAATCTCGATAAGCATGTCCGGGAACGCAAGCCGCGGCACCGAGAGCTCCGTGTGCAGCGGCCTGTGGGCGGGCAGCCTCTCCCGCAGCTTCGCCACGAGGTGGTCGTGCGAGGCGTCCATGGAGAGGGAGTAGGACCGGACCAGGTAGACGTCCTCCCAGCCCCGCAGCCCCGCGGCGCGGAGGACGTTGTCGACGTTCTGGAACGCCAGGTCGATCTGGCCCTTCATGTCGGTGGGGTCCAGCGCGCCCGTCTCGGTCCAGCCGCCTTGGCCCGACGCCTTGACGATGGGGGTCCCCGGGATGTGGACCACTTGCGAGTAGTGGCATAGGTCGCTGTGCTTTTGGCCTGCGCCCTTTTCGTTGATGAAGTTGAGAGAAGACATTGCGTCAGAATATAGCTGTCGAGGTTGTATCTTTGTGGATGTTGATGTGGTGGTGGTGGCCTCGATTTAGTCGTGGTACCTATGTATTTCTTGTGATTCTCTGAGTACAGGTCAAATACCTCTTTGAAGATTGAAAGACGAACATTGTTCTATAGGATCAGTGGAATTGGAAAATTCCAACCGCTTAAATAATTTGGGACCGGTGTCTTGGTACACCTGATCGGTTGGGAGAACATGACGTTGAGTCGAGTAAGTCACCGAAAGTGGGCCCAAAGTCCCCGTAGCGCGTTGGAGAAGCCAGCCTTGGCGGTGATGGACTCAACATGGAGCTGTCAACATGAAGCTGGGGTAGGATACGCTAGTCGTAAGCATTTGCGGACCCAAGGTTGTTGCGGTCTCTTCATTCTTTCTGAATCGAAGACATTGTGTCTATACGGAGATACTGTCAGAAAAGAACCAATGTTATGTGCAGCATCATGAACGCAACCGCCTAGTAGAGGCTTAACTTGGTAGGCTCACAAGTCTTGGTGTAGCGCTATGGATACAACGACGCAACTTGTACCACTTTGGAACTTAGAGATATTTCGCTGCCTCCTTCATATGCACTGCAACAGATATCATTAGCAGTACGCTTTGATAAAACGTGAACATTGAAAAAAAAGAAGTCATCAACTCACTGGCCGCATCTTCGAGATGCATCCACACCTGAGAAAAGCCGTCAAGAACCTCCATGCACGAGGCCGCACCGCGTTCGCACTCGCTCGTGAGACCGCGGCTCCCAGGTTCAGCCTCTACAGACGCTTCATAACTCTCGGTCTTGTGGCGAAGCATGAGAAAGGTGTAGCCTGCGAGCATGATTGAGCAGGCAAAAGGTGTGAATGTGTAGAGCTTGGAGTTAGTGCCGGCCATGTGAACTTGTGACACTTCGGGCAACGTCCGTAGAATCACGCCTGCTGATTCCAGACAGTAGCGCATGGAGAGCGTGGAAGAGAATGGAAAGTATCCGCCCGAGCTTCTACTAGCAGCCAAAGGATCCGTCGTGCTGGCTGACGACGGTGGTACAACATTGCCGGAGGATGCGGTTGCTGCAAGTGTGCTTTCGGCGAGAGGTCGATCTGTATTTGCGCCGGTAGGAGCATTGTCATCTTCCAGTAGTGCGCAGTAACGATGGACTTTAATACGAGCGCTTTGAGCTGCCAGTCAGGATCACAGGGCTTGACAGCGGGGGACAGGGTCGAATACGTACCCGTGCAGCCTGGCCAATGCCACCTTCCTGTGGAAAGACATGGGACCCGGCGATCCAGAGGCCTTGAGCTCGGTCAGCGAGCGAGATATCTCTCCATTCAAAACCTGCATGCTTTTGCGTATGAGCTCCATTTCAGCAGGATTCCCGAATTCGAGGATCAGGTTCTTCAAAAACAGCGTCGCTAGAACAAGGATCCGCTCCGCGCCGACACGAATCTTCCAGTCGCCGCTCTCTGGATATGCTGCTGTATACATAGCGTCTTTGAGAGGCATGATTGGAGGCTGTATGATGTTTAGCCTCTTACGACGGGAACTCTTCTGAGTGAGTTGTGGGAAGGGGGTGGATCTTCTGACTTACGACGCACGAAACGATGGTTACGTTGCACACACAGAGATACTGAGTTTCAATCAGATTAGCATAACTCTTGCAGCCAAAAGCGCTACAAAGAGTCTCGACATACTACTGTCCACCAAGCTCTCCGGCGTGCGTCCTCGAATTTAGATTGGTTGCTGCATGGCTGAAGATGTAGTTGCAGCCGCAGTGCGGTCTCCACGGCCTCCCTGGTGAAACGCTGCATCTTCTCCATGTTCCCATTCTGAAGGTACTCGTATTGACCTAGAAGGCACAGAGCCAGAGTACTTTCGATATCCCGCGTTACCAATGGATGCGTAGGATTACGAACAAATCCCGAACCGTCCTGTGACGACTGGGCCTCGATCGCAATATTCTCATACGCGCGTCCAGAAATGGCGCTCGAGAACTGTCGGCGCACGGCCGAAGTGTTGGTTTCAGCCTTCCCAGGCATCGGAATCATAACCACTATGGCGAGGATGGCGAGAATTAGAGGATTTGAGGGAGAATGAATTGGTAATTCGTCGAAAGTCGCAGGGAGCCACTCCATTGGACGATCAACAGGGCTATATTTAGGGTCTGGCAACGCTGGGAACGTTGGGTGGATCCATACGTAGTATGCATCCATACTTAGTGGCAGGCTGGTGAGCATGATGGAAATGCGCGAGAACTTTGAAGGCGGTCACGTATTTGGCTACTCACATATCATGATCGCATTGGTACTGCCGGAGGACACCAGGATTCTGGAGATTCTCACCGCCGACCAGGAAGTCGAGAGAAGCAGAGAAGGGGTAGCTTGGGTTGAAAAGCAATGAATCAAAGACAGCATCGTTGTCATCCATCAAGAGGTCCGGGCAAAGGTCGGCATCCAGGTCAAGCTGTGTGTTGACATTGCTGAATGCAGCGGTAGCCTCAGGCGCAGCCCAATCTGGACGGAGGGGCCTGATAGAATCGAATGTCGATCTTTTGAGGCGTCTCCCGCGGCGACTCTGGGCGTAGATGCATTGTTTGCCTGTCCTTAGACACTGGACCGTAAATCTTGGTAAGCATCCATAAAGCTGGCAAACGACTTTTGGACATGATTTTTTTTTTTTTTCAAAAAAACCAAAAGAGAATCATACCCTTTCGCAGGTCTCAAGGCCATCACAGCGGACCCTTTGCGAGCGGCTGTAGAGCAGTCAGCCATTTGTTCCGCGGCGTAATGACACGGATGGGGTCATTTACCATGCAAGACATGCCAGCTTTACAGGTGGCCTAATTGGCTTTTCTGGTGATGGTAACGATTCCATGTCTTTAAAGTTCAACAGAACGCGTACACAACTCTATATGTGTACATTCGGTTGCGTGTACCAGAGTGTGTAGGAGAGATGTCCGTGTGAAAATACACTTCTTCAGTGCCGCGTGAGGGACGGGGAATTTGGAGGCAGCCCCACATCTCTCGAGGATTAGTCATCCTCATGACAACGACAAAGTCGACTCAGTTCTCGCCTGCGGTTTTGATCCAAATCGCTCATGCAACGGCAGACCCGGCCTACATGGATGGAGCTATCCCGTGTCGAGCGAAACTTCACTTGCACCCACTGCAGCAGGGCTTTCAGGCGCCTCGAGCATCTTCAGCGGCATAATCGCACCCGTATGTAAGGCATGGCAATTGACTGAATTTGACTCGCGCTCTTGTTGACCCAGAGAGAGAGAGAGATGAAGAGATAAAGTGCGAAAGCTGATCAGGATAACTGTAGACACGAAAGAGAAGCCTTTCACCTGCCAGTGTGGCGCCTCATTCACCCGCAACGACCTCTTGAAACGACACTCGCGTGTCGCCCATCCACCTCCACCGACTCATGCGTCCACCGTATCAGATGTTGGCGTAGAGGCTCTGTTTCCGGGTAACAGTGGGAGCCTGGCCCAGCCAGCTTTTCCGGAAGGCCACCTTGATGGCGCCGCCATATTTGAAGCCTCTCTACCCGACCAGAATGCCCGGGACCGCGTAAAGCGAGCTCTTAGCCTTCCTGTTCCTCCAGAGTATCGACATGCGGGTTAGTGGTTTGAATGGCTCATGAGGTTTCGGAGAACCTTTCATGCCCGTTTATTAACAATATGCAGAGGAGAGCTTCTGTACACACAATGGCGGAGGTACGCTCCAAGAGTTGCTGCAAGATCTGCTGGAAGATGCCAAATCACGAGCTGATGGTCCATCGCTGGACCGAAGCGCCACTGTTGCTTCTAGCAACGACACTTCTGGCGCTGTCCATCAGGCATTGTCCGGACCCGATTTCAACGCAAAGTGTGATGCCAGGCATGCGACTTCAGATGGATCGTGGCGCGATTCTAGCCTTGCCGATATGCGAGAGAACTTGGTGCAATCACTGTTACGCCACGGGCGAAACGCAGAACCGCTACCGTCAACGCAGAGTGTCTCCCGCTACCTCCATGCATTTTTGGATGGATTCCACCAAAGATACCCTGTGTTTCACACACGTACAACGCCGCTCACCGGCCTTCCCTCCGACCTGATCTTTGCCTTGCTCGCCATCGGTGCAGACTCGTGCCTCGAAACCAAAGCGGCGTTCTATCTCTTGGAATCGGTGGTGGCGATCTCACCCGTGGGGCTGGGACAGCGACTGAACGATCTCAATGTGGTGTTTGCGAGTCACGATACGTCATCCACGGGGGCGACGCCAAGCTTATCGGGTGAGAACTCGTGGCTCGACGAAACATCGCATAGGCTATGTATAATGACCCTCCTGACCGCTTTCGCGCTCCAAAACCGCAGCCCGCCTGCGATGCGCGTGATGTGGTCTGTCCAAGGCGTCTTTGCTCACGAGCTGCGTCAAAGCCTGTCGCTCTGTGACAACCAAGAGGAATCTGCTTCTGACCACCGCACAGCGTGGCTGGAGTGGGCGAGGCGGGAGAGTCAGCGGCGGGTGAGGCATGCTGCCTTCTGCGCCTTGATCCTCGTGAGCTTGACTTTTGATTTTCCGGTGGCTGTGGCATTCGGACAGCTCACTGTTGCCGTGCCATGCTCAGATGAGGAATGGGATGTGCCGAGTCCGGAAGAGTGGCTGCGGGTGCGCAAAAGCACTCATTTCGATCCTTCGTCGCTATCTAGGGTCGTGGAGGCTTTGCTCACCGGTGGCGGTGATATATCGGCTCCATCTTCGATTCTCGGCGACTTCACCATCCTCCACGCTATTTTGCAAAGGATCCGGACACTCCGTCAGGTACTCCCAACAATGCCTCAAGATATACAGACGAATATAGAGTACGTCGTCGTTGTAGATTTTCTCTATCTTCCCCCCGCGTCTCCTACTACGGTCTTTCGATACGTTGTAGTGTATCGACTAAAAACATATCTCACAGGTCTGGCCTGTCTTCACTGATAAGAGCACACTCCATTTCCACCTACCCACAAGATCTCGGGGTGAACGCCCTTGCGGGCGTGGCTTACATGGAGCTGCACCTGAATACTGGACAGTTCCCCTCACCCTCGCAAGATTCCGCACAACTAGCAACTTGGCTTCAAGACTTGCCCTTCCCAGCGCAAAGTCCTCAGCTGTTCCCGGCTCTGCGTTGTGCGTTGTACGCACTGAACGAGCAGGTATCGATGGGTCTTGGCTTGAGAAGCTGTCCCTTGGACATCGGCGCTGATCATCAGGGCTTCCTCTCAACCGTGAGGCTATCGATATTCCTTGTGAAATGGCTACAGCTCATGGCCGGCATTGTACATGAGAATCCTGCCACAGGTAAGTAGCTTGTTCCATGATCGAGACATTGTGCTGATACTATTCCCCCAGAGGACGAGCAGCGATTCATTCAGTCAGTAAGAGACGTAGTCCAGGAAGCAACACGCTGTGTTGAGCTTGGGACCCATTTCGAACTCGAGGACCTGCTGGGACTCTCCATTGGAGTCTTAGAGATCCTGGGCCATGTCTGTCAAAGAAGCCACAGGGAACATATCGACCTTGTCGGCAAGTCGTTCGAGTTGTACGCGAACATGCTTCGGATTCAAGGGGAGGACCTTGTCGGGCATATGGAATGAGACAACGAGATATAGAATAATCCCAGGCGTACTAGTTGACTCACACATGATCACGCAATGACTGGTTGATATGTAAACCAACTTCTTCCAATAAATTCGTAATGATTAGTTGTAACCGTGCTATTGCTAGCCTAACACTACTCTTTAATTATGGTGCTGGAACGTTGGTGTAAAGACAACGGGATTCGCAGCTGCGATTGGTACCCCTTGTAGCAAATATAAAGATACGGGTTTACTGTCGGATATATTAGCATCGTTTGTCAAGAATATTGCTAAAAAGGAATTCGGTGTACTTACCACCTCAATCCAACGCGCCATCCATTTCTCCACGGTGGCCTTGGCCTCATCGACAAGACCCAGTTCGAGCATTAGCTGCACACTACCGCGGATGCCCGACTCAAAGGGCCGAGGCAATCCAAGCATGGGTATAAGAAGTGTGTTCACCAACAAAGATCATCTGGTATGCATTGTTAGCATGGCTTTTCTTTTTGGTCCATAACAGATGTTCCACTATATATATTGTTATGAGTCTTGAAGTACTCGGGCTGGTAAAGCTTGTGCTGGCCGATAAGCGAGCTTGCCTACAACCCGCTCTCCAGCAGGTCAAGGGACCAGCACCGCCAGTTGTACTTGTCGATGAACTGCTTGTTGATAACATCGCCGTGGATCTCGGCTATGGCCTATAGCATGTACTACATATGCTCCTCGGCGCTTGTAGAAACCCATCTCTCGCCCCACTAGCCGCTGCTGATATAGCTGCCTATCAAGGAGTTGCATGCGTTAGTATTTCTGTTACGCGTGAAAAAAGGTGCTGTAAAAGACTCCTGCTTACCTAGGATGCTTACGGGACCGGTACCGTTAATATTATACGACGGGTAGTAGATTGAGCCGATCCCGGGAATATCCGTTAAGGTAGAATACAAGCCGATAATGGGGTTGTCCAGGTGCTTCTAGAAGCGTGTCTTAAACTTAAGCGCGACCTTGTAGGCCTGCTTATAGGGCATGTTGTTAATGGCATTAGTTATGGTTGTAGACATAAGGCTGGGCAGCCTTTAGTTCTTAACTACGCTAAAGGAGACCGTAACGACAGTATAGTCATACGACAAGGTCTGGAAGTCCGTATCAGTGTAGTTATTGCGCCACTATAGGCTGACCTGCTGGGTCTCGGCGTCTCAGCCCACACGTTTAATCTTACGGCCTATGGTGGTGTAGTTGTTAACCAGTGGGTGGAAAGATGCCGGGATTTGGCTTAGGTTGCCGTTAATTATTAACCAGGTGGCAGCGGAAAAGTAGATACCTTTATACTACGTGTCCTAGAAAAAATGGTCGCCTAATCTGCCAAAGACAACGTTAATGTCGTTAAGGTTTGCCTTAAGGTAGTTGACCATATAGGCAAATTCAAACCATTGGTTGACCGGAAGGCCGTTAAGACCAATTTCTATAATGTTGTTAGATTAGACCTATCTTGTCATATTGAGTACGGCAAAGCTTTCTAGTAGAGTAAATACTTACCAAGGAACTCCTTATAAGCTGCAAATATGTTTATTGCTATTTTGGCATAAAACTCCTCCGAGGTTGTGATTGAGTTGATCTTGTCTTATAGAGCTTGGGTAGACGGCAGGTTTTCCCTTATAATTGACAAAGATGGGTCGGCAGTAACCTGTAAGATAGTAGGTGGCAACCTGTTGTCCAGTTTTATGCCATTATAATAATACAGCCTGTTGGGATTTAACTGATGCCAAGAGATAAAGTCGACGCTCCAATTAGCAGCATGGTTGTTAAGCTTATTTATTTTAGTAACCAAGTTATAGACAAGTTTATAGTCGTTAATAGGGTAAGTCTTATTTGAAGATAAAGTTAATGTTAATAGAAAACGCATCGGACCTATTTCTAGACAATGCCAGTCAGCCATTAAGTTGTCTCATTGCATATTGGACAGTGAAACCGACCTTGGTAGGAGTAATCAAACATTCCTCCAGACAGGTATATTGTGTAGACACGACCACTAAGCCTTTTGCTAACCTTAATAATCTCTAAATTTGTAAAACCAGCCTGTATCAAAGACAGAAAAGTTATAAGCTCCGACATACCGGCGCCAATAATGGCAATATGCTTACTCTTAACCTCCTCGACATTAACGTAGCTATGGTTCTTAGACTCAAGCAGCGCAATGCTGTTAAACCAAGGCCCCCAGATAGGCTTGTAGCAGGCTATTACTAGAGCTTTTATTATCTGCCTGCTTCTCTTCTCCGCTAGTTATGCTCTTGCTAGAATTGTCGTTACCATAAAGGCGGGCTTTCTTGCTAGGCGCGAAGCCTATATATAAGCCGGTGTGGATAAATTAAGCAAATCGCCAAAAAAACGTCTTTTCGACATCTATCTAGTTAATATAGCCATTTGACGCAGGCCTATTAGAGATAAAAGCATAGAATAAGTCGGAGAGACGAGACAGAAGGCCTTGGTAGATATAACAGGCTACCTTATTGCGACCGACAAAGAATAAGATGGGCTCTGTAAAGTGGCTAGTACTAACACGTTAAAATAGATGGTTTTCTTAGTGTGTAAACTTACCTTAGCTGCTGGGGCAGCTTTATGAATTGTTGGCGGCAGGTAGTAGGAAGCGACAAAGCCGTCGTCCCCTTTGGCGGGGAAGAAGACTCCTATGCCAACTCCGGCAAGGTGGGGGTAATGTGGGATGTCATAGTCCCTCTTGTGGTCCTCTTGGTTAGTCAAGTCGCCACCATCCCCATTATGGCTCCCGCCGCAACCGTCTACCGGCCAGCCTATTTTCACGGCGTTATCGGCTTAGGCTTTATAGAAAGGTTGACCCCCACAGAACCTATCATCGTTACTAGTATCTTATAATCTATCTATTCCGCAATGGCAATTAGACTCGGCGGCCAAGAAAGGACTCCATAGATTCTGTAATTCCCGTATCTCGTCTTTAGCTAAGGAGCAAGAAAGGGTTATAGAACAGAGCCAATTCGACTCGACTTTTCAGAGTATTAAAAATTCGTATTCTTTTAAAGCTCCATATATAGCCGGTAAGGATTATCGTCAGATCCAGTTAAATCCAGGCGCCGCAAAATCAGATTAAAAGGGATAGCTAACCCGTATTAGCATTAAACAAACTCCTCCGGTTTCCCGGTCTATAGGACATCACGTCGCGGCTGGATAGGGATAAGCTAAAACTAACATACTCGGTAATAAATCTGCAGATAACATAAAAGACCCGGCGCCATATTTTTACCTCCAAATTATATCAATTAGCTTTAACTATAACTAACGTTAAAGACCAACAAGCAACGCACCTAGAAAGAGGCAACCCCTTATATCTTAAAATAAATGGCAAGTAGCTAACCTATAACAAATAAAGCAAGCAATTCGATATGACACCTAAGTACCAGAAAGAGTACTCTATATATAACGCAAGCAAGGATACTACTTTGTCTAGCAAAGATACAGCTACGGCCGACCAAGGCACCAAGGGTTTAATTACTAAGAAAGACAACTGCAACAATACACCAGCTATAGATAACGGTGCCTCCATAATTACCGAAGAGGCAAGCTCTTAAGTTTATACAATTGTGAACAACTATTACGTCTGTAACGACAAATAAGTTATGGCTTTTACTGTTATGGTATATTTCTCTAACTTTAAGAATCTGCTAGCAAGTTACTACTAGATATACCACTTGCCGATACTCCCAACTCCTCTATATCAATAATCTTCTATTGCGAGACCTACTAACAACTCCCATACTGACATTTTATAATATACGGAAAAACACGCAGAAGCACCTCCGGTTTAAAGATGCTGTCACCTTTTTAAAGATTTATCAAAACAGTATGTTATTAATGACGCTGTCGCTAAACCCCGAAAGCCAACATGCCGTATCAGACTATCAGTCCTGCAGACAGTCCAAAAGCACGGTTTAAATTATCTAGTCTACAAGCTAAGGCCGGGCTCAGCCGGAGCAGTCGAGATCGCATATCTGCTATATCCAGCCAATAATAGGTTAGTTAATAACTTAGAACAAACATAGCAGTAATACATAAAGACTAATAGCAGTCCTGCCTATCCGTACACTAACACTGACTTAATACTATTTCTACTATATCTTCTTTTAGTGTCGTTATATCTACCTTTAAACGTTCCATCTCGAAGAATCAATAGCCCTGCTGTATTTAGAAAACTACAAGCTATCTCCAAGGTAGTGAAAGATATTTTTCGAGGCACTGGATTTCTCCTCCACGCCCAGGGAGGGACTCAAATTACCTCATCGGGCAGAACTGAGATCTCTGGCCTTCCGCCCTAACCCTTTGGCCCCCAGTCAACATATCCCCGCTTCACTCGCCATCGACACGATTACAATATCGGAAGAGGAAAGATCCAGATCAAGCCAGCATCGGTGGTATGTTTCTTATTCTACTCTCAAATCCCCAGCCATGTCAAGACTCTTCGGGAAAGTAGAAGTTTGCCTCCAAAAAAAGACTGAGATCTTGGTCCGTTATCTCGACATAGCCCGGATGGGGGATGCCCTCGATTTCATTCGGCAAAAGTTCTTGTAGCGTCTCGACCATTGTCATATCAGTCCCCCGAGCGAAAATGTCCCGGGAAGTTGGCTGACCAAGCTGGCGGTTTCCGGTTGTTGCTTGAGCCCGGTATTGGGATTGATATCCAATGTGATGTGCCCCCCCCCTTCCCCAAGGGAGCTGAATCCAGCAAAGCCGACCCCGTTTGGCCGCTCGTGATCCGCGTTAGGAACGGTAGCCAGATACTCTGATTAGGGAGCTGGTGAGGGCCACATGGAGGTAATATCTGGTACTGGATTTCATTTTAGGCTACATGGAGGAGAGGTCTGGTGCTGAATGCATTGTAGGCCACTCATCCATCATCTTGGGGCTCCACATCGTATTAATCCCTATTACCCTGATCGAATTGGCCGTATCGGATCCAATAGGGCAATATCCGTCACTTCGGGACGAAGACTATGTGGGGCAGCTTACTAAAGGCTCCGTAAGACGGACGTAACGTTACAGAAAAAGTGGGTGAGATGACTCACAAGTAGCGAAGAGTGTCCGCCAATTGAATGAGAAAACTTCTCCGCACTGACCACGCCTCTTATATCAACATATGTCAAGCATTAAAAGAAGACTCCACAGCATGAGAAAGACTCACGGAGAGAGATTCATCTCGCAACCCTTTTTATCTCCCACGTAGACTGCTTGCCAATGTTAGGGGTTTAGCGACGAACAAGATATTTATTGACCGAAATAGATTACAGCAGGCGCTAGCTGTCGAATTCTTTCTCGGCACTTTCTAATATGCCAGGAATACCATCAATCTTTTTAAAAGGTCCAACAATGCTAAACTCATGCCATATACGACTCATGATCCGCCAGCCATTAACAGTTTTCTCCAACCGATCAGTGTAAGTTCCATGGGTTTGGAACATCATTGGTTTCCCCTGCTTATCCTCGAGGCCGCTTGGGTTAAGGGCCTTCACTTTCACCACTGCTTTTTGATTTTGTTCCAGAAAGTCGATCCTGACATTCGCGTAAATGTGGAAGGCCCAGGGAAGAAGTTTCCCCGTGAAAACTGGCCCTTCCTTGGCCTCCTTGTACGTCATCTTTCCACCACCTGTCGAGGTCCAGTCGAATGTTGTATTTGGTAAGAAAATATTATCCAAAGACTCTCGATCGTCAGCTGCATGGACATATCGTGTGTACATGTCCTGGATCTCCAGGCGGTCGGAGATTTCCTCAATTGAGAGTGTCATGTTGGTAGGTATAATCCATACAGAAATAGTGAAGGAAGTGAAGACCAAGATCGAAATAAATATTTTTGTTAACAAAGCGTTTGTTAATGCAATCTTAAAGTTATTTATTCAATGTTGTCCATTCATCGGGGTCTCGCATCAGTCCGGAATTCCGTGACGCGGAAATCTAGTGTTTCATGTTTAAACAGTATACGTGGCCTTTATCCACTGGCAAAGCCGAAAAATCTTCCCGTGTCTTCTGTCATAGTTGAATGACAAATCCATGTCTCACAAGTTAAGGGGTGCAACGTAGGATGTGGCCAGAAGACATTGAATTGAGCTACTTCTATCTAAGAGAGCGACGAAGGTCGGTCTCTTATACCTATGTTCAAACTGCCAATATCATAGGCAGCAGGCTGCTGCCTGATACTAGTTGCGGTCGTTCTCTCATCGTGAACTTGTTCACGATGATTCAGGTTCGAGCAAATCGACTCTCGCAAGAACACCATCAAAGCTGCTCATGCCAAGACGTGCCACTGGCTTCTCACCCACCCAGAATACCAGGCATGGCTCGATCCTCAGAAACTATCACAGCACCATGGATTCCTGTGGATTAGGGGCAAGCCTGGTGCTGGCAAGTCGACAATCATGAAGTTTATATACACGAAGATGAAAAGAAAAGATCGTCGGCAACTGGCCATCACTGCCTCATTCTTTTTCAACGCTAGAGGCGTGTTTCTGGAGAAATCGGTTTCGGGGATGTACTGATCCTTGCTTTTGCAGCTCCTCGAGGGGTTCCCTGACCTCCAAGAAGTCTCGACGATTCTGACCTAGTTCCTCAGAGTCAAACTGATTGCCCTTCCTTGAACGTTCTCAAAGACCTTCTCCGCAGCGCAATCTGCGCCCTTGGTTCACGCTCATTTACTTGCTTCGTCGATGCTCTTGATGAATGTGATGAGCAGCAAGTTATGGACTTGGTCGAATACTTCGAAGAACTAGCCGAGCATTGCACAGAAAATGCTGTCCGGCTTCAAATCTGTTTCTCGAGTCGCCGTTACCCCTACATCGATGTACGACTAGGCATTATTCTTGACACATGTTGGGTTATCTGGTGGGATGTCTGGGTCGTCTGGGTCGCCCGAATTTACCGCGACTGTCGGTGCATAGCCGAGTAGCGTCATTCAGATGTCGGACTGCACATGAGCGCGCGCTGTACCAAGGGTCTGCTCGGCCGAGGTTTCCAAGCCGCCTGCTTACAAAGCCCGTGACGCTGTGAAGCCCACAGACTACACAGCTCTGATCACTAATCTCCTGCTTGTTCTGACATCAAAGTTTTGTAAACTGTCTACTTGGCGCCTCTGAGAGCTCGGATGAGCCCTTAATCGCGAACCTGAGGGTAAAAGTTCACCCCCTCGGCACTCCGAAACTGGGACCTTACGAGAATCAGTGCCAGGTGTCAACTAGCACACAGCCAACTAGTACCCGTATAGGGTGATGAAGCCCGCCGAACTGGGTAATATAAGTTCTTGGATCTCGCCAGATCCTCACATTCTCTTGCCCCCTCTTCTGACATATTTCCACCGATTCTGTACAAGCTCACCATGGACACCTTGACGAAGAAGACGATTACAACGAAGCGTGGCTTCGAGTACACGTATTACGTGTCCCCAGCCGCAGATGGCAAGCCAACTCTGCTCCTACAGCATGGCTGGCCCGACGAGGCCGCCGAGTGGGAGGGTCTGATAATCAACTACCTCCGGCTCGCAGGCTACGGCACAATCACGCCTGACCTGCTCGGATATGGCAGCACGTCGAAGCCAACTGACCCGGCGGCATACAAATATGTTGATCTGGCTGCGGAAATGGTCGAGATCCTTGATGCCGAAAAGGTTGACAAGGTCATCTCGCTGGGCCACGACTGGGGTTCTGTCCACGCCCAGAGGCTTTACAACTTTCATCCGGAGCGCGTCTCTGGTCTCATCATAGCCAACGTGGCGTACGCACACCCGTCCAAGGTACCCTTTGACATTGATACGCATATAGCGTTGACGGAAAAGGTTTATGGATATGGTACGCATTGGTATTGGAAGCTGTTTACGGCGGATGATGTGGGTTGCCCCCTAGTGTATTCAAGAGCATCTTCTTGTGCCTAAGCCAATGTGCACATGTGCGGTGCGTGTTACTCTGCACAGACACAAAGTTGCAAAGACCGGCTCGAAAGCACGGAAACGGCAACCTCGGATGGCGGACTGACCTGAACTTCTCATCTTAGGGGCCAAAGGTCTTGAATGAGAACGTGGACGTGCTCTTCGACCTGATCCACGACCCCGATTCGGGGAGGGCAGCATTCTGCACCAAGGACGGCATGCGCAACGCCTTGGTCAACAGAGGCGAGGGATTTAACATTCGGCGGCGGGCCTACGCCACCGACGAGATGAAGAAGGCATTTGTCGAGCGGATGAAGAGGGATGGCTTCGAGGCGCCCATGTGCTGTAAGCCGCCTTCCAGTTTTCTTGTCCCTAATTAACCAACCCCTGTCCGAAAGTTGACCAATGCTACAAATGCTGACATGGCCTTTCCTTCTTCCCCGGGACTAAGGGTACAAGAGCTTTGCGTTCGGCTACCAGCTCGACGAGCCCAGCCCCGGCGGCGAGGTCGTGAATGTCCCCACGCTCTTCCTTGGATATGACCAAGACCCCCCCTGCAGGCCCGAGGATATCCTCCCGGCCATGCAGCAGGGCCTACTGCCGCAGTTGACAAGAGTCACGCTCAAAGGTGGCCACTGGGGCCTGCTTGAATCTCCTGACGAGTTTGGGAAGAATGTGGTTGAGTGGCTTGAAAAGACGTACGGACCTGTGAAGCAGTAGTCACCTGTGACGCATTCTTGCGGCTAGTTCTCTGTCAAGCTTTGTACCTGCTATTGTGGGACTTACTGTGAATTTCCGATAACTATGAGCTTCCCATGCTATACTTACAATAGCTTGAAGAACATGTCAAGTTGCTCTGTTCAACTTTGCCAAGCTCGATTTCGTCACATATTCGCCTTATGCGCCTATGGGTCTAGTGTAGGGGTCTCAGGGTCCAATCTCAGGGGCCCCCACCAACCAAAACATCACTGCAATCTTGTTTCCAACCTTGAGAAAATCGCCTGCATGCCGCCACTGTCGCCCTGTCGCACTCAGGGGTCTGGGTTACTTCTTGAACCACCCCCTTCCCCTTTGCTTGCTTCGGAGGAAACCTTTGGATGCGGAATCCTGAGGTCAATCCCAAAGGATGCCAAGCACCGCTTCGCCCCCACTTCTGCTTTGGCTGGACGGGCTTATATCGTGAATCGACCGCAGTAATGCAGAAGTACAAGGCTCAACTGACAACCATGAATGTGCTTCAAATGTCCTCTTCTAGGACGCCTGCGAGCCACAAATTAAGTCTGACATTCTTACATTAAGACGAAACTGTTGTCGAAAAGGAGCCCGTTGTAATATCCTCGAAACAGGACCTCTGCAGATGCGGTGCTGCCGTTGTTCAGTCCGCCGGCCCCTCACCGGCGAGAACACCGTTCCTCCACATGTCCCGGACATGCAAGTGCGTAGATAGATGGCATGGTCCCAAAACTCTGATCTCAATAGTGTGGGAAGCACGCAATTCAACGTTGCAGCTTCAGCAAACAGTATCCAAGCGCTTGACCTGCCCCTGTTCAGCAGTCTCTTTTTGGCTTTTCTAGTATCGCATTAACTCGCACCAAGCAAGTAGTCGACAAACTGTTGAAGAAGCGAGACGGCGGTTCATTTTGCCCAAATCTCGAAGAAGACTGGTCTGGAACATTAGCAGTCAGGTACTGGAACATGTTCAGCATATACACAGACATGAAGCCAGACCGAACGCGGTGGTAGCTCTTCGAGTACACAGTTGCTCTTCGGCCGGTTTATATGACTCGCTGGCTTCCACCGAAGTTCCACGAAGCCGTCCGTCTTCGATCAGGTCTCCTCCTCGCCAACTCAACCCAACCATGCTTTCGGGAGAGGCAACTCCTCCACCCTCCCACAGATCAGAGCCTCGGTAGCTCTGCATAAGCTTTGCCCAACCCATGGGTATGCTTGGCCATCGACGCCTCTACAAGTTTCCTTTCACACCTCCATAGAAGTGACCGAGTCAATCAACGCTATGCAGGCCAACCAGGAGCTGTGTTCTAACCTCGGGGCAATCATAGCTCTGCAACCGGCTGCCCAAGCCTACAAGGTTCCCGGAGCAAGCTCTCCCTCTGACAGCCCGTCCTTCCTGCCCGCGCGTCCTCAAGCCTTAAGATGTCTGTGATCTGGGTGAGAATGGCCTTGTGCTCATTCTCAAGCATAGCAAGTGACAGCCCCCGCAACGAATTGGCCCCTTTCAACCGTCCTGCCCCTGTCGTCAGCCACCTTTTCGCGTGCTTGGGGGACTTGATGGACAAACCTAGCCGTCGGTACGACTTGTTCAAGATGCAATGGCGCCGCCACACCCGAGCTCTGCCGTAACCTTGGAGATGAATTTAGGATATATGCCCAAGATATAGGTAGGTATTTAAAGCAGGCAGGCAGTTTCAAGCAAGCCTGTCGTGCCTGTTCACCCCAGAAAGCAGCTAATGTATCAGCAGACTTGGTATGTGCTGGGTATATTAATCCTCATACTTCATTACATCGTTAGGCTCCAGATGGTAGGCATATAAGAGTACCAAGGTAACAACTACTTATCTATACTTATATAATACCTTACTACCATCTAAGAAAGATAACTAAGCACATCTATTAGTATTAATACTTTCTTGTACCACCAGCAATAGTTTCTCTACTTATATACTATTAACACTACCATAGACTACTTCGCTTATTATACCAATAGAAATATCAATATAACTACTAATAAGGTTAATTTACTTAGCAACCAGGATATATATATCCTTAAGATAGGTAGCAAGATAGAATTTATAACCTAATATACCTACCCAGGGTTTATCTAGGTCCTTAAGTTTTATATCCTCTCTTTCTACTACTGCCTAATGCTGGGCCTAATCAAAGAGTAGATTTTTTACTACCTATTTATATTTTATAGCGTTACCTAGACTATATTTATTATTGCCATAAGCTTAATATATAGGCTCTATTATAATAACTAGACTATTTACCTATTACTAGATAAAGAGTATATCTTCTATGCCTAAAACTTTAAAGCTCTAGTAATACTTAATATTTCTACTAATATAGCCATTTTTGTTAAACGGAAACGCTTGTGTGGGCGCTGCACGCAGAGAGTTACCCTAGACTTGGCACTGGATTTTCTCTAAGTGCCTATAGAGCGTGCATACCGGTAGATAAGTTTGGTGGCCATAAGTTGATTTTTTAGGCTATTATAAGACCCTAACTTTATACCTCTATATTACCCTTATTTCTTACCCAAAAAGCATGTAACCTAGTTTATTAGATAGCCTGATTTCTAAAGTTTATCTATATTTAGTTTGGTTACTGTTAGGGTTAGGGTTGGCTGGTTATTTAAAGTCAAAGATAGTGGGTCCGAGGGCCAAATTTTCCGGCCTCTCTATCTATATATCAGAGCCAACCCACGCGTGCCTAAGGGTAAGACGATGTCGGAGGGACTGTAAGGAGGGCTGACAGAAGCCTATTTAAATTTAATGCAAAGTTATCCAAACTATTCTTAATTGTCCTAACTTGCCTCTAGGCACCCTGTTGTGACCTTGTTATATATATACTGCTGAAGGCACTAACCTTTAAAGATACTAAGAGTGTTAATAAGGATAAATATAGTATAAATAATGGTAATAAAGATAATAAATAGCCCTCTATAGAGCAGTAAAGTAATACTAGTATATTTTTATAGTAGGATATAGAGGTACTAAATTATAAATATAAAAATAGTTAAAATTCTAAAGGTTAGTGCTTTTAGTAATGTATATATGGCAGGGTTGTAGCAGGGTACCTGGAGGTAAGTTAGGATAATTAAGAATAGTTTGGATAACTTTGCATTAAATTTAAGTAGGCTTCTATTAGCCCTCCTTATAGTCCCTCTGACATTATCTTACCTTTAGGCACGCGTGGGTTGGCTCTGGTATATAAATAGGGAGGCCGGAAAATTCGGCCCTCGGACCTACTATCTTTGACTTTAAATAACCAGCCAACCCTAATTCTAATAGTAACCAAACTAAATATAGATAAACTTTAGAAATTAGGCTATTTAATAAACTAGGTTACATACTTTTTGGGTAAGAAATAAGGGTAATATAGAGGTATAAAGTTAGGGTCTTATAATAGCCTAAAAAATCAACTTATGGCCACCAAACTTATCTGCCGGTATGCACGCTCTATAGGCACTTAGAGAAAATCTAGTGCCAAGTCTAGGGTAACTCTCTACATGTAGCGCCTATACAAGCGTTTCCGTTTAATATATCTTAATATTATATAGTTAGTAACTATATAGCCGTACTAAATAAGAGTTATTAAAATATAATAATTGTTGGAATAGCACTGAGGCTGATCATACATAGCCATCTTGGCTAGGGATGATGACTAATCCAACAAGGGAGTACATACAGACTTAAGAGGTCTACGTACAAGCTTCCCCGCTTATTTCATAGTTTAGACAAACATCAATAAATTCAGAACTAATTATACAGACACATACATACGTACATTTACGCCATATAGCAAAGGCCATTTAACACTAATCAGTGATTACTTGGTACGATTACAGATTAGCAAGAGTGAAGAGACGAGTATTGGTATGACTCCATGGTTGCAGCTATAGAATGCCAGACGGGATGTAGAAGCAACTAGAATCGCACGCTTATATTAAGAGCCCAGAGGCTATCTCGACCTCCCCGCTAGTCAGGAAGGGAGAGAACACTCCTGGAAGACAAAATCTTTTCGAAATTACATAAATCAAGACTGCTATATTAAACACTAGACAGAATATATCTATAGCCAAGACCTTGTATAACTAGGAAGAAGTAGTGTATGCTAATGTACGATAAAGAGGACACCTTATAGATAACCCGAAAATACTATACAAGATATTATCCTCCAACATATTAGAATTATTAGCTTTGGCTATAGTAGGAGGCTTAAGTAGCTAAAATTAAGTAATGTATAAAGAGATGAGCACGGGAAGCATAATATAGATAAATGTATGGTGAAGTATAATAAATCCAAGATACTGGGATCTAGATATTAACCTAGATACCCTACTAAATATAATCTAGCTTACTATATACTTTATACGAGTTATGATGGATATTATTTATCTAGACCTAAGTAAAGCCAACATACTAGGGTCTCTAGTTAACGACTTTAAAGGGTGGACTACCTACTAATTTAATAAAGTAGAATATATATTTAGGAAAGTACTTCTGAACATTATGGAGGTAAGAGGAATCCTAATATTAAGGAGTCCCTATACTAGTTGGATTCTACAACTTATTAAAGCCAAGAAGGTAGTAGAAAACTACCTACTATAAGCACTAGAGCCAACCTATATACGATAGATAATTAAACTACCACCTTCGAGAGTTTAATTACACGAGACAACAAGAAACTAACGAGTATCTACAGTCAAGACACAACCTATACGACAAGCACCTCCAAGTACCAGATATATATAAGAGGTAGGCAACTTTCTACAACAACATAGTACAGTACTTACAGCAAATTTAGTCTATATGGATAATGTACCATACAACCTACCTCTAACTTAAATTATCTATAATAGGTTAATAGAACCTTAATAAATCTCTACCTTCTAAAAAGGGTGGAGAAAAGATAGGAACTATACTAGCAAGCCCTATAACCTATTATATAACAAGGTATGGATCTTTATTAATTATTATAGACAACTGTAAATTACTGAAGATTAATACTATATAGTCTTTCTAGATATTCTTTCTAGTTACGCAAAAGACTTCTATATATACTATATTAGACTAGACAAGAGGTAGGACAAAGTATATAACCTTATAGACACACACTTTAACACTATAATAAACTACAGCTAGTACTAGGTAGACTGGATAACCTTGTTATTTGTATAAGTAAGGAAAGAAAACCTAGATAAGACCTTACCAGAGGTTTTGGAAACCCTTTTAGATAAACTACAGCTTGTACAACAAGCTCTAGGAGAGGGGTACTAGGGTAAAATCACGCTATATATAATAGTTGTTAGAACATACTACGCGGTGCTAGAGTTGGAACCAGCCATGATAAACCAGAAGCCTACATATAAGGCCCTATTTATAGATCTTTGCGCAGCTCTACAAATAGCTATAAAAAGAGACTCTATTCAATAATTCATATTGTACAAAGAAGCTGGAATCAATTTTGTGGACAGAAGGTATAGCTTAAACTTTAAAAACCACCAGAGGACTTTATATAATTACTAATCTTTACCATAAAACCCTTTTTAGCCAAACAACTACTATTCCTTAGCATAAATTTCCTTTAGACTAAGACAATAACAACCCTTCAAACCATACTATATAATAGCTAAGATAATAAAATACTTTATATACAAGAAAGATAGGTGTTGGTCTACAAACTATATAGATAAGGAAAGAATAGATGTACGAAAATAATACATCTAGGCGTGTAAAGACTTTAAGTAAGAACCTATTCTAAAAGAGGAGAAGTTTGCTACCTACTTGTTTGAGTATAAAGGAGAAGATCTACTATATAAAGTAGAAGGTTTACTATTTAATCCGTGGGATATAGATAACGAGGCTATTCCCTAATAAAACCTAGTAGATTTTACATTTAACTACCATACAACCAGGAAAGATATCTATACTACCCTAAAAGTAACTAAGGCAAGCTAATTCATACTTTACAATCTATATAATATAAAGTACTAAGGAGAACTATAGGATACAGGTATAGTAAAGCTTTCTATAGTAGGAATACTCTAAGCATTAGCCTATATCTATAAGAACCTAGGTACAAAGATTAGATAGAGTATAGACGTAGCTAAAGTTAAATTTAGAAATAGTAATACTATCTTAGTAGTTAGTATAATTAATATCGTAAACTAGCTAGAAAGCATTATATACTATATCCTAAATATATTAACTTCCTTTCTTTTTTCTCTATATAATATAGATAGGCTAAAGGTATACTTTAATAACCTATTAGATATTATTATATAAGGAAATATAACTATTTCAGTAGTTAGAAAGTAGGGACATATATTCTTTAATACAAGCCATATGTCACGACCCTGACAGAAATAGAACCAACGGTTGGTTCTGCAAAGAAACAACCCCACTAGGCCAGCACACCGGCCAAACAAACGGCACAAGGGACCAAGCCAATAGTCACGTAATCGCTGATTAGATAAGACAGATCAATTAGAGCAACAATCGATCCCAGCGATCCAACACCAAGAAGCGACAGGAGCGACCAGCGCTCCCGACGCTCCCCCATACTGGATCGCCAGGAGCAACCAGCGCTCCCGGCAAGCCTCACTAAAAAGATAGACATATAAGGACACACTCGTTACCAGATAGCTAGATAGTATAGACAGCTCTTCAGCAGTCAATCTAAGTATTTACCCTAAATAGCTTTTATTAGCTTATAATCATTGTCAGAAACCCCATTACTCAATCAACCGCCTTGTTACGTATCTTAAATATAAACCCCAATCCACGGTTTAGAGGACCCAGGAAACCTTAATCATTACATTTTGACTGCTCTTGTTCATATATTATGACGCGGACTTTGAGCAATATTACACGCAATATCTTTACAATGTCTAGATTTAGAAACAACAACCCCCAGCAAAACCTTCTACAGGAATTAGACGACGCCATTAACAGCAACACCAGTAATAATACTAATAACAACGGCGGGATAACCAACAAACAACTCTAGGAGTTGGTCAGCGAGGTTAATCGCCTCCGTACCCTCATAAACGGGCAGGCCAAGCAGAACGAAGAAATGGAAAACCTCAAGAAGGAAGTTACCACCCTCCGGGCTACCGCCGCCATTATTAATACCCCAATTCCGACCAAGGAAAGTATTAGACTCAACAGCTCAACCCCTTACAATGGGACCCCGGGCCAGTTACAACCTCACCTTACCCAAGTCAGGGCCTACCAGCATTTTAACTACATAGACAGCCAAGCGGATAGAAAACAAATCATACACGCGGCTTCATTTCTTAAAGAAAGAGCGCTCGCCTGGTTTAAACCATATCTCACCAATTTCGTCAACGCTAAAGAATTTAAGAAATACAAGCAGGAGACTCAAGAGATGTTTAGCAGATACGAGAACTACGAAAATGCCCTCCAAGCCCTATTCCAGAACCCCGACGAAGAACGACAGGCTGAAAGGAAATTGTCAAAACTACGACAGAAAGGACCAGCCTCAGCCTATACAGCAGAATTTTGACGAATCTACGCCCGAGTCAATTCCACCCACGACACTAAGATCTTCATGTTCTACCAGAGACTAAAGGAAGATATAAAGGACGAGTTAGCTAGGCACGACAGACCCAACGACTTCCTACAGTATGTAGAACTAGCCATCAAACTTAACAATAGGCTCTACAAGAGACGTTAGGAGAAACACGGTATTAATTCCGGACCATTCCAGCGAAACAACCAGAGGAGCAAACCCAACACCGGAAAGAGATATAACTACAACAATCCAACCTAATAGGAACAACAATCAGGCCCTATAGAGCTTGATGCCACATAACGGAGAGACAAAAGAGACATTAAGTGCTACAACTGTAACAAGATGGGACACTTTACAAAAGAGTGCCACAGCCCCAAGAAAAACAGAGATTGAAAGCCTGTACCCAAAGGCTCCAGACAAGCCAACGTAATCACCCGTACCAGCGAGCCAGCACGCTCAAAGATACAACAAGCCATTACTAAACAACACTGCCGGTGTAGAACAGAATGGCACAAACTATGCCCAGTACACCTAGACTAAGCAACGGAAGACGGAAGAATCCTGTTTGGCATCACTCCCTAAAACTCACCTACCAACGACAAACAAGAAGGCGAGTTAAAAGCAGGAGAAACGATCTAATAATGACTATCATAGCTAGTGCACACAGAACTAGACAAGGCTGAAGAAGCCAAGAAGCATGCCTCACTTAGCTGGACAGCCTGCTACAGCAATAGCTGTACCACACACCTAAGCGACAAAGAAGGAGCCAACTGGTTCCCTAAGGGCGCAGGACGGCGGCGCACCCTGGCCGTAGGGGGACGAAAGGAATTCCTACACGACCCAAGAAAGAAGCTAGCAGGGAAAATTCCCCAAGATCTACTCGCACCTCGAGCATAGCAAGAGGACCCGCGGGCATACTTAGGAAGAGCACCCCTACTGGCCCCTAGAACTAACATTACAGAAGTACTAATTATAGAACGACCCCTCAAGCAAGTAACGCGAGAACCAAGAAAGGAGACCAAGAAAGATAGAGACGCAGAAAGAACGTTCCCTCGCTATGGTTACCATCCCAGCACCTCTTGGGCCTCATGCATCTACAATAGATGCAGAATCTATATATAGGAGAAAGCAAGCTACAACTGGTTCCCTTAAAGGTACCAGGGGCAGGACATCCAATAGACTTACAAAAGAGACAACTTTAAAAGATGGAAACTCAAGAAACAACACAACAACATAGGCTACGCAACGTTTCGACTCAACCCACGCACCCCCCTAGCATATCTACGCAACCCCACCAGATGGCGCACCTATAAAGATAAGGAATGTCAAGTATATATAGACGACAAAGTCGAAGAATGGCACCGACTATAGCAATAAGGATAGATCCTCAGCCCCATAAAGCCTACGATACAGGAAGAAAGCATATAACAGCTTATAGAAGACCTGCAATAATTGCAGAACATCACACAACAAAACATCAAAAGTATCGACAAAGTCCTAGAAAAGAACTACAGACAGCCAAAAAACTAGACAGGCTATCTACAAAACCTCAGACAGCAGGAGAAACACCTATAAGGTACTTATACGCAACAAATACTAACAACAACTATTGGCATTTGAAAATTAAGGTAGAGCTCGGAGCCTACCAGTACTACGCACTTATCAACAGTAGAGCACAGGGAAACTTTATCTCCCCAAAGATGGTAAACAGATACTACCTTACATAGCACAAGAAGAAGGAACCCTATAGACTCAATACAGTTAACGGCACAAAAGTCGCTTACAGAAACGGTATTATCAATATAGAGACCAATCACCTCTAGGTCTAGATCCAGGACTATATTAAGCAACTCTTGTTTAACATCACTAAGACGGCGGATTATCAGTTAATCTTAAAAATACCCTGGTTAAGAAAGAACAACCCTTGGATAGATTGAACCACTGGCCAGATTTACTAGGCAAACCCTGTCAGCTCAGCAAAAAAAACAATCATATATTGCAAGGATAAGCAGAGCTTAGTCCCTAAAGACAGTACCCAAATGTACGCTTAAATAAGCCTAGCGACTACCTCTTAAGACGGAGAAAAGAACTCAGTCCCTAGGCAGGCTTTAAAACAGCCCCTAAACAAGCCGGCACGACGATAGTATAAACCGGGCGGTCTGCCGCGGACCGACAAGAAAAATTTACTGTCAAGCCAAATATAATGCAAATCCAATAAAGAAGGCGGTCTGACGCAAACTGATATAAGAAGGCAACAAATTATGCTTGCAGCATAAGAACGCATTAAGGAAATCCAACAAGCGTTAAGACAGATACAAGAAATCTAGCGTACACAACACAAAACGACACCTACAGTCACAGTTACCTCGCCAACAGAAACCTTACAACAAGCGCTAAAGGCCTAAAGGATCGGCTTAGCAAAACAAGTCAAACCTATCCTCCAATAATTCATCGCCTACCTACAGAAGGCCAAGACAGTAGAGAAAGATCCTCAAGAGTTTATACCCCAGAAATACCACAAGTATACCAAGCTGTTTTCAGCAACACTTAACACCAAACTACCTAAGTATAGCAACTAAGATCACAAAATACCCCTAGAGCCAGGGAAAACACCTAAATTTACCAAAATCTACAGACTTAACGAAATACAACTTAAGGCACTCAGGGAGTATCTTGACGAGAACCTAGAGAAAGGATATATTCGACCATCTACCTCACCTGTAGAATATCCGATCCTCTTTGTGCCAAAGAAAAACGAAAAGCTACAACTTTATGTAGATTATCGCCAACTAAACGACATTACCATTAAAAACCGCTACCCGCTACCTTTAATTAAGAAGCTACGAGACTGACTGCAAGGAGCCCAATAGTTCACGGCCCTAGACCTTAAAGGGGCCTACAACCTTATTAGAATAAAGAAGGGCAAAGAATAGAAAACAGCGTTTCAAATACACTACAGATACTTTAAATACCTGGTCATGCCATTCGGATTAACCAACACACCAGTATCGTTCCAAGCTATAATCAATCACATTCTCAGAGAATATTTAGACGTCTTTGTAGTTATGTACCTTGACGACATCCTTATCTACTCCAAAACGCTCGAAGAATACAAGGAACATATATACAAGGTACTATAGAAACTCTAGGACGTAAAACTCTTAGTCAAACCAGAAAAAAGCATATTCCATACCAAGAAAGTCAACTACCTCGGATATACCATCCGGCCTGGACAAATTGCAATACAAGCATCTAAAATCAAAGCCATCAAATACTAGCCCATACCAACAAATGTTAAAGAAGTTTAAAGATTCCTCAAATACGTCAACTTCTACCAATAGTTTATCAAAGGGTATGGAGGACTTACAAAACCACTTACAGACCTTACCAAAAAGAACGAGAAATTCCAGTAGACACAAAAGGCACAGAACGCCTTTAACATAATAACCCAGAAGATTCTAGAAGAACCAATACTAGTTAAAGCAGACCCAAGCAAGGTTTATAAAGTCGAGACAGACGCTTCTAACTTTGTAATAGGAGGGCAACTAAGTTAACAAGACAACTAAAGCAAACTACACCTCATTGCATTCTTTTCAAAGAAGCTTAATAGACTAGAGCTCAATTACTCTATACACAACAAGGAGCTTATAACGATAATTGAAGCATTTAAAGAATAGCAGCATTACCTTATAGGAGCTAAGCACTAGGTTTAAGTCTACACCAACCACAAAAACCTTACATACTTTACGACAACCAAAGAACTCAACAAGCGCCAGATTAAATAGGCAGAGTTTTTGTCATAATTTAACCTCAGGATCACTTACCACAAGGGATCTAAAAACAGACAAGCAGACACACTTAGCAGACAGCTAGACCACCTACAGAAGGTTCCACCAGAAACACAGAGTATCTTTCAAGTCACTCCTAACGGAGACTTGTTACAAGAACCTCAACAACTAACAATAATACTCCAAGCCAAGGTCGACCCCAGTTAGAAAAACAAGCTTAAGGCAGCCTACCAAAATATGTCCCCGAAAACCAAAGGACAAATAGTAGAGAACAATAAAATATTGTATCAAAGAAAATAACTCCTTGTACCCATAGACCTACGGAAGAAACTCATTAAATAAATCTACAAAGCTCTAGCGCATAGACATCAAGGAATCACGGCAACAATCAAAAGAATTAGACGACACTACTACTTCCCAGGGATAAAGAAGGAAGTCTAAACAGTTATCCAGAACTGCAATATATGTTGTAAAAGCAAGTCCGCAAGACACAAACCTTACGGCCTGCTACAACCTCTGCCAGTACCTGACGGACTATGGCAATCTATTAGCCTAGACTTCATCGTCAAACTACTACTCTTAAAGGAACCAATAACAGGTACCCAGTATAACAGCATCCTAGTTATTATCGACAGATTTACAAAATACTCCTACTTCTTGCCATACAAAGAGGCAAGCAATGTAGACAATCTTACATATACTTTCCTACAAACAATCATCAGCAACCATGGTATACCACAAGAAATAGTATCAGATAGAAGAATAGTATTTACCTCTAACTTCTGGCAATCACTCATAAGACAACTCGGCACAAAGTCAAAGCTATCTACAGCTTTCTACCCTTAGACAGATAGACAAACCAAAAGACTAAACCAAATCCTAGAACAGTACCTCCGCAGTTACATTAACTACAAACAAGACAATTGGGTACAGTTATTACCCATGGCATAGTTTGCCTACAATAGTATAGACACAGGCACCACAAAGGTCTCACCCTTCTATGCAAACTACGGCTACGAACCAAAAGCCTACAGAGAACTAATCTCCAGGCCAGAAGTACAATCAGCCACGGAAAGGGCAACTAAGATTCGGAATCTTCAGAAAGAGCTTCGGCAAGAACTACTCTTCGTGTAAAAACAAATAACAACCTATACCAACAGAAAAAGGTTAAAGGGACCAACCTTAAAGGAGGAGGATAAAGTCTACCTACTCCGGAAAAACATCAAAACCAAACAACTAAACGACAAATTAGACTATAAAAAGATTAGACTATTTAAGATTAAAAAGAAACTATTAAACACTAACTTCAGACTCTCATTACCAACGAAAATACAGATACACCCGGTCTTCTACATATTACTCTTAGAACCAGCACCAGCCAACGTATGGCTTAAAACACAAATTAAACTCAATAATAACGAAAAAGAATGGGAAATAGAGAAGATTCTCGATTCCAGAACGTACAATGCCAACACTAAATACCTAGTTAAATAGAAAAACTATAACAACAAAGACAACACTTAGAAACCCCTCAAGAACCTAACAAATTGCCAATAGGCACTACAGGACTTTTAAAGTCAACCAGAAAATCAGCAGGCACCCCTAGACTGTCTAGATCCAGACCCAAGAAATACCAATCGGAAATCCCCACGGCTCCAAAAAAGCGCATATCAGCAGTAACCCGAGCCTCCTCCTTACAACAACGCTCCGACTTAGCATCCTCCTCATCTAGCAACTAGATACCACAACAGAATAACTCGAAAGACCGCTCCTTGGCTTGGCGTTTTTAGCAACACAAGCAGGCCAAGCAACCTACAGCAGTCTACAACTTTATTTAAAGCAAAAACAACTCTTCCTCGACATCAATCTCTTCTTTCTCCAAACGCTCCTGCTCAGACAACAGGCGTTTTACTATAACAAGTCAGCAAAAGAAAGAAACCAAGAAAAGGGAAAAAGAAACCCACAAGAAGCAGCTACATTGTTTCCATCACAGGACTTCCCAGCGCAAACACACTCGCCACAACGCAAGGACTCAGGGGCAACACAACACGCGCGATTTGCTTTAAAACAACGAGAACAAGGCATAGTTTCAGATACAACACCTTTCTGGTCAATAAGGTCAGCAAGGGCGGCTCGTTCCTCCAACTTCTTAATATAAGTCTTTTCGACCCGACCTCAGACGACACACAACAACATGGCAGAGAAGATAAAAACAAAAACAAAAGAAAGGATACGCAAGGACACAAAGAAAACAAGACAGGAAAACTCACTCAAATCTTTGGGGACAAAGAAGCATAAAGGAGGGGAATAATGTCACAACCCTGACAAAAATAAGACCAACAGTTAGTTCTACAAAGGAACAACCCCACTAGGCCAGCACACCAGCCAAACAAACGGCACAAGGGACCAAGCCAATAGTCACGTAATCACTAATTAGATAAGACGGATCGATTAGAGCAACAATCAATCCCAGCAATCCAACACCAAGAAGCGACAGAAGCAACCAGCACTCCCAACGCTCCCCCATACTAGATCGCCAGGAGCAACTAGCGCTCCCGGCAAGCCTCACTGAAGAGATGGACATATAAGGACACACTCGTTACCAGATAGCTAGATAGTATGGACAGCTCTTCAGCAGTCAATCTAAGTATTCACCCTGAATAGCTTTCATTAGCTTATGATCATTATCAGAAACCCCATTGCTCAATCAACCGCCTTATTACATATCTTGGACATAAACCCCGATCCACGGTTTAGAGGACCCAGAAAACCTTAATCATTACACCATATAGAGATAGGAGTATTTCTTATAAAGCTATAGCTAAGGAGACTCTATAAATGATTTGGACACCTTTATACAGACAGGCTATACAAGCTATTAAGGAATATAGGGCATAATGATATTAAAGAGGTAATTCTAGAGAAGATTTAAAAGTTTTATCACTTCTACTAGTTATACGATCTATTACTAAGGAGGTTTAAGTTCTTAATTAAAGATAAAAACCACTTTAACTATAAAGTAGTTATTAATATTATATACCTAGGTAAAAGGAATATACTTTATATAGTTAACTTAGATACAAGCTTCTAAGTAGCTATATTTCTCAACTCTCTTTTTATACAAAATACTTAGAATATACTATATAAGTACTGGATTTATATATATATTAGTCTACCAGACCATATTATATATAATCTGGAAACTAACTTTGTTTTAGAGGAATTCCGGAATAACGTAAAGATTATAGAAATTATATATAAAGAGATACCTGTAGAGGTATACTAGGCTTTAGGCAAGGTTGAACGCTTGTATGGCCTTCTAAGAAGAGTTTTTAAGATTCTAAAGGCTGAGATTAGCTACTATATAGATAATAAAATACTTTTATAGATGGCCGTAAAGGTACTAAATGATACTGCGGGACTAAATGGTATTATACTAATACTCCTAGTTTTTAGAGTATACTTATAAATATTACAAGACTCGCTACCCTTACTAGATATTACACGATAAGTATTAGTAGTTTAGAAAGTAATAAAGATGCTATATATAATCCGAGCCGAGGTAAAAGTTAACTATGTGATTAATACTAGAAATGGCCCGGACCTCTAATTTACCCTATCTTTATTAATTTAGAGTAACATCTTAATTTAGAGAGAAAATAAGGGGTAGAAAGGACTGTATAAAGTTGATAGTATTAAGGGATATATAATTATAGTGGGTACGATAAATAGACTAATTTAAATATAGGTAATATATGTTAAGCTATATTATTGTATAGTAGAAGCTATACTCTAAGATAAATTAGATACCCCTTAGCCTATTATATAAAAACAACCCTAATTAAGGAAAAGGGGATGACTAAGGAAGGCTACCGTATAAGCTATTTAATTAAGGAGAAGAGGATGTCTTTATAAGGTTGCTATACGACTAATATTTGTTACATATATGTAGTAGTTGCTGTTAAACGGAAACGCTTGTGTGGGCGCTGCACGTAAGGGGTTACCCTAGACTTCACGTAGGGAGTTACCCTAGACTTGGCACTTTTTCGGCTAAGTGCCTATGTGGCGTGCGCGCCGGCAGATGAGTTTGGTGGCCGTGAGCCGATTTTTTGGGCTATTGTAAGACCCTAACTTCGAACCTCTGCATTCCCCTTATTTCTTACCCAAAAAGCATGTAACCTAGTTCATTAGATAGCCTGATTTCTGAAGATTATCTGTACTTAGTTTGGTTACTATCAGGGTTAGGGTTGGCTAGTTATTCATGGCTGAAGAGAGTGGGTCTGGGGGCCGAATTTTCCGGCCTCCCTATCTGCGCACCAGAGCCAACCACAGCGTGCCCAGGGTTGAGACGATGTCGGAGGGACTGTGAGGAGGGCTGACAGAAGCCCACTCGAATTCAATGCAAAGTTGTCCAAACCATTCTCAAGCGTCCCAACAAGACCTCAGTGCACCCTACTGCTACCTGACTCCCATTCAATCCACCAACCTTCAGAGTTGCCAAGCATTTTTCTTACCTAGAAGGAGAAAGACTTATATAATTTAGTAGTTAAACTATGCCAAGATAATATTATTACTGTTCCTAGAAGGCTATTTAAGGAGTTAGATGTACTAGAAATAGATGTTCTAGCTAGTAAAGATATCTTTTAATTTATTTAGTATAACCTAAACTAATACTATAGACTTTGGATTTTTAAGACAAGGATGGTATGAGAGGTAAAGAATAGGTTAATAAAGCCTATAGAGAAATCTAGGCTTGTTGTATAAGGGTATAGAGATTTAGGGAAGGAGGCAATCCTGACCCAGGCTTCTACTATCTAAAGGATGAGCTAGAGACTTATTCTTACACTAGAACCAACTCTTGTACTACACTTTTACTACCAAGGAGAGTTGAGGAACATTATATAAGCCTATACCTAATTACGCAACCCCCTTACTTATACTATTCTGGCAGAGTTGCTAGTAAAGCTATACAATTAATACCCACCAGGAACTATACTCCTAATTTAGAAGCCATTATATAGACTAGTAGAGTCAGGTCTATACTAGTATAAGATATATTATTTATACTATACTAAAGTTTTAGGGATAAAGGTCTTGATATATAATCTATATTTATTGTTTACTATAAATGGATTGTACTACTTTGGAATTACTAGGATATAGATAGACAATATCTTTAGCTTTATAACTACCTAATTCTCTAGAAAAGAAGAAGAGGAACTATATAATAGAAAGTTTTGTATGAAGGATAAGTAAATCTTAGGGCTAAAATAACTAATTAAGTTTAATAGAGGAAAGATTAAGTTTAATAGAGATAACATTACCTTTATATAGAAAGGCTAAGTAGCAATCCTAGTCCTAATTAATCTAGAGGCTAAAGATATACCCTAATAGTATATCGCCTAGTATGTAAGGGGTGTTTATATTATATTAATTTATTAACTAGAAGCTATATATAATCTATTATTAGTAGCCTAGATTAAAAACCTAGGGAAGAAGGATATAGAGGTATTTAATATATAAATTAAGTAATAGATAGAAAACTCTAAGAAAGGAATTATATTTATTCTATTTAACCTAGAATGTATAAAGCTCTATATTTTTATAGATAGGTCTTTTACCAATAATATAGATCTTAGCTCACAGCTAGGATTTATTATTATACTAGTAATAAAAACTGGCTGTATAAGAGAGGACTTTAAAATCTATAAAAACATTATTTATTAGAGCTTAACTAAGTATAAAAGAGTAACTTAAAATATACTAGTAAGTAAGCTGTATAGGATAATGACTGGATTTAATAGTGGTATAGTATTTAGTATGATAATTAACTAGATTATAACCTATCTGGAAATACTAAGAATTTTAGTCATTATTTATATAGATTTAAGATTATTATATAATTATCTAGTTAGGCTGGATATAATAGATAAGAAGAGACTAATAATTAATATTATATTACTAAGGGAAGTATATAAAAAGAAAGAAATTTCTAAAGTATGGTGGATTAATGGGAAGGATAATCTAGCTGATGCTTGTATAAAGAAGGTACTAAATGGAGTATTAGAAAAGCTGATTTTAATAAATATATTAAAGATTAGGGTAGAGGTATATATAGAATACCTTAGCTAGAAGGAATAAGGGAAGAGGTGTTTGACTAGAGGGTATGAGGATAAGAAGAAATTAACTAGAGGGTATAAAAATAAGAAGAAAAAGCTGTAGGATAGCTACATGAAAACTTAAGGACTGAAGAGAGATAGGCCCAGGATATATAATAGACAGGCTTAGGATAGCTATAGGATAGTATAAGGATGTATAAAGGATATAGCTAGAATAGGCTTAGGATAGACCTAGGATATATAAAGGATATAGCTAGGATACTTTAAGATATATAAAGGATATGGCTAGGATATTTCAGGATATACAAGGATATAACCAGGATATCTCAAGATATAGTCAGGATTTTTTAGAATAGAACCAGAATATCTTAGGCTATATAATAAACCTTAAAGGCTATACCTAGGACCTAAGAGGATTATATAAGGCTAGCTATAGAATTTAGTAACTATATAATAGGAAACTTTTTATAATTACTAGGGAGTATTTATATAAAGAAAAAGTGGTAAGAGGAGAATTAAATTTTAGTTATAGTATATAGGAAAATCATTATATAAACCTAAGACCTAGAACATACCTACTTAACTATATATCTAAAGGTATATAGATTAATTAGGGAACTCTTATCCTCCTGTTTAATCTCCTACTTAATACCTTCTAAGGTTACTAAGCTACGAGAGGGTCCTAGGCTACTATTATCTAGACTATTTCTACTACTATGGCTACTACGACTTTTACAACCTTCTCTACAAGCATAAGCTCTGCGTAGCTAGTAGTTCTCATAATAAGGATACTAGCGACCTTGCGACTACTAGATGTAATCTATATAAGTACCTTCCTGAAATCTAGGCAGCTAAAAATATCCCTTAAACTAGTATATATTAGGTAAATTGTATAAACATTTAGTATATTGATTACTATCTTAATTGTATGACTAAATCAGGATTATGTAGTAGTAGCTTGGATGATAAATAATATAAGTAATAATGTTAACTAGCTATATATTAATATTGTATAGTATTTAAATGTCGTATAAGGGGAGTATAATAATTATATGCTTAGTGTCCTTTAAAAATGTTAGAATAAAAATAATAGTAGGAAAAGGGTTGTATAGATATTAATAATAAGGGAGGCTAGGAAAGTATGATTTAGAAAGTAACCGGTTGGGAGGGTCATAATCTGACAGCTTATAGTCAGACTAGGAATATATGTTAAAGTACTAAAGAGAGGCATGAGAGGAGATTAGGCAGGGCCTGCCTGTGGAGCAAGGATAGGTACTATAACAGTAGACATAGGTATAGGTAAAGCATATAGAGAGAGAGGCAACCCGCAAGGGCTGTGCGAAGAACTATAATTAGACATTATGTAAAAGATTTAGTAATAATAGGGGGGTAAGTTTTGAAGATGTTTTAGATTATATAATATATATAAGGTGTATATATGTGTGTATGTGTGAGAGAGAGAGAGAGTGTCGTGTAATAGAGAAGAGAAAGAGGGAAGGTTAAAGTAGAGGGTAAAAGGCGTGAGGTTTTTATACTAGTACTAGAAGGGTGTTAGGTACAGACCACCTTACCTAACAAGGACGAGATTACTTGTATGGGTAAGTTACAGACAGCAGCCCCTTCCTGTAACTTCTGGTTTGTATAATGAAAAGGCTGGTAGGAAGGTAGGCAAGGAAGGGCTAAAAGTAAGGTTGAGAAGTTGGTGTAAAAAGCGTTTAGTGTGGACTACTAGTGGTGGTTTACTTACACCGTACAAAGGGTAGCCCAACCTACCTAGTAGTGTGATTTTCTTTTGTTATGGAGGAAAAGCGTATGAGTAATTTAACTTGCTCTACTAGGCTAAAAAGAGTGTGTAATTAGAAAACAAAAGACCCCTAGTATTGGAATAGTACTAAGGCTAATCATATATAGCCATCTTGGCTAGGGATGATGACTAATCCAGTAAGGGAGTGTATGTAGACCTAAGAGGTCTGTGTGCAAGCTTCCCCACTTGTTTTATAGTTTAGACAGACATTAACGAATTCAGAACTAATTACATAGATACGTATGTACGTACATTTACGCCATATGGTAAAGGCCATTTAACAATAATTATACTAAACCTTTATAGAGTTTAGTAGGTAATCTATAGGGTTTATATTAGTAATATAATATAGAAATAATACTTAACTATTTAATATAAGATATAATAATTCTACGAGTATAATTACTAGCTATAAGGCTATCTAGTTATTAGACTAAATACTTAGATTAATAACTAAAGAGTTTATTCTATAAAAGCTATCTACTATAGTAATAACTATGTCTTTATATATTTTGACTCTTTAGTAGCTTGCTGGCTTGTAAGGCAAGCCTGCGATTCTTGGTAGGTGGCTTGATAGATAGATTGTCGAGCCTGCTTACTAGACTTGTAACTAAGCCTGGTAAGCCTAATTCTAACCCTAGGTTTTAGCGTATTCCCGTAACTCTACTAACTAGTTCCGCAGGGCAGGCGTTATAGTGTTTAATCTAAATTATCTAGGTTTTCCTAACAAGTCCCTTTGGTACTAACGTGTTGGTTTATAATATCTCTCTTTTCCCTTAGTTAAAAAACAAGTAAGAATTAACCAACCAACTAAACCTAATTATCTAACAATACATATATATATACAGAGCCTATTTAATATTAATTAGTAATTACTTTAGGTAATTATAGATTAGCAAGAGTAAAGAGATGAAAACTTACCTAAGTTACTATCTACTAGAGTAGAACTAGGTATTTAGGCTTTTATACTATCTCTTAGAACTCTATATTATTACCTACTAAAGTAAAACTAAATATAGAGACTTCTAGATAACTAATTTATTAACTTTTATATAAGAAAGAGACTATTATTATTATTTATTAGAATAAAACTAGGCAATAGTTATAATTTATACAAGAAAGATAAAGTAATATATACCTCTATATAATTTAAAATCTAAAATTAACTAAGACCTATAATAAGATTAATATAAAATTATCTAATAATAATATACTAAAATTGTTGAATAGCCTTTACTATATAGCGTAATATATGTACGTATGTGTCTATATAATTGGTTCTGAATTCGTTAATGTCTGTCTAAACTATGAAACAAGCGGGGAAGCTCGTATGCAAACCTCTTAGGTCTGCATGCACTCCCTTGCTAGATTAGTCATCATCTCTAGCCAAGATGGCTATGTATGATTAGCCTTAGTACTATTCTAACAAAAATAATAATAACTTATAGTAGAGAAAAGCTATTAGATAGAAATTAATCTATATATATATAAGAAAATTAGTAAGAAAAGTAATATTTTACTAAATATATAAAAAAGAATAGTAAACTTTAAATAATAAAATAGTATAATTAATATATAAGATAGCCTACTAATAAAAAAATTAATAGTCTACTTTATATAAGTATTAATAGATATTATTTATCTTAATTTAAGTAGAAATAACCTTTAATATACTTTATATAAAAACTTTAATAAATAGACAGCCTATTAATTTAAATAACATGGTTCACCAGTCAGTAGGTCATACCAGTCAGTGGGATACTTTTGCTAACTTAACCAACTTTTACCAACCCCAGCACCTACTAGGTGCCAAAGGGTTAGTTAAAATTAGCACTAATTGGTACCAACTACTTCAAATTCCTTATTTTCAATTAATTTGGTCAATTTAGAGGTATGGTGGTATTATAGTGCTAGTCTAAAAGTTTAAAGTTTTGGTAAGCGGCTTTGTTTTTGGTATAAATTGTATCTCCATTTTTCGCGTTAATCTTACATTACTCTACCTACTTAAATATCTAACACGCTAGAAATTAATAACTACTATGCTAATCTACCTAAAAGAACAGAAAGTCCAACTAGCACTTTAAGTAATTAAGAACTCTAAAAAAAAATCAAAAGAAACCCTTAAGTATATACTAGGCTATATATATCTTTAATGTCCCTAGAAGTACGCTCTTTAGGAGGATGAATAATTAATATGACCGTGATAAATTATATATTAACTACTATAAACTTAACTAAATCGAAGAGTAAACGCTTGTCTAATATATTATTAAGCAAGATACACGAGGATTTCTAATATGACTTTCTGGTATAGAAGATATGGCCAACCTTTTACTGGCATTATATAATAGCAAGCTGGTTGGCAAGAACTAGGTACGACGCTTTGTGGATATATAACCAAGCTTAAAAACAAGATTTTCTCGGCCTTATAACTACTAGAGGGCCTTCTATGAAGATTTAGAGGTTATTAGGAACTAGTTCTGGCTGTTTTGCAACATAATGGCTAAGTATGGGATTATAGATGACGACTTGTATAACTTTGATGAGACAGGCTTTATGATGGGTGTAATAACTGCAGTAATGGTTATTATATATACTGATAGACAGGGAAAGGCTAAATCTGTATAGCCTGGAAACCGGGAATGGGCAATAGCTATTAAGTGTATTAATGTGAAGGGCTGGTGTATCCTGCTGTTTGTGATTGTCCAAGGCGCCTACTACCTTGCCAACTAGACCATAGAGTCTGGCTTTCTACTAAGCTGGATTATCAAGCCTACTCCTAATAGGTGGATAGATAACGAGACTAGTCTAGAATGGATTTAATACTTTAATAAGTATATAATTAAGTAGATGAAGGGCAAGTACTGGATGCTTGTTCTGGATGGATACGAGAGTTATGTATTAGTAAAATTTAAGCAGTATTATAATAACAATAATATTATCCCTATTAGTATATCCCTATACTTATCTTATCTACTTTAGTTATTAGACGTTACATTATTTTCGCTATTAAAGCGTGTATATAGTGATGAGATTAATCTCTTTATCCGGGTGTCTATTAACTATATTACTAAGTCTAAGTTCTTTATTACGTTTAAGGTAGCCCACGACAAGGTCTTTACGGAAGAAAACATGAAATCTGGGTTTAGAGGGGCTGGTATTTCTCTATGGGACCTAGATTCTATGATTTCTAAACTAGATGTCTACCTATAAACTCTAGTGTAATCCCTCCCTGTATTACCAACAAAATGGGAATTATAAATACTATCTAACACTAACTAGACTATCTAGTAGTTAAGTTTTATTAAGGGTAGGATATCTATATACCAGGGCAGCTCTCCTATACTAATTATCTAGGTAGTTAAGAAGTTTATAAAGGGTATACAAGCGATGGTATATTAGATTACTCTTTTGAATGATTAGGTCTGTACCCTTGAGAAGGCTAATATTAGGCTTGCCAAGTGCCGGAGGGCTAAAAGAAGTCGGGTCTAGCTTGGAGGGGTACTTAGTATTGAGGATTCCTAGGTGATAATTAAAGAAAAACAAAAGGGGAAGCGGCTAGCTAGTAAAATAGCTGGTAATGGCGAGGAGGCGGTCCGCGGCGGACTGTCTAAACGACGATGTAGTAACTGCGGCGAGACTGGGTATAATGTAAGAACTTGTGAGAAAGATGTAGAAGAGTCTAGTTATTTAGATTCTAAGTAAATAATAGTATATTTTCAAGCGGTCCGCGGCGGACCGCCTAAATAGTTGGTCTGGCTAGTGTAGATTAAGGTTGATCCTGCATGGCTGAAATGCTCCATTTTAGTGGGGAAGCTGATTTTCCCACTAAAAGTCGTCTACTTTAGACTAGCACTGCAGTAGCACTAACCTCTCTAAATTGACCGAATTAATTGGAAATAAGGAATTTGAAGTAGTTGGCACTAATTGGTGCCAATTTTAACTGACCCTTTGGCACCTGGTGGGTGCTGGGGTTGGTAAAAGTTGGTTAAGTTAGTAAAAGTGTCCCACTGACTGGTATGACCTACTGACTGGTGAACCACGTTAAGTTTATTATACATTTACTAAAAAATTCCTATAAATATTAAAAGCTAAAGAAATTTTAATATTATTTATATAAAGATATTTAGAATAAATCTTATAAAAAAGCTGGAGGGGCTCCGGACCGAGCGTCAGGACCTCGAGAGTAGCTGCGCGAGGCTGAGCGATGGCCTCAGAACCAGAATAGACAAAATAAAAGAACTACCGGGTGCCAAGCCCGACGAGATGTCGTCGTTCCTTGAGTCGATAGACCTCAAAGTGCAAGTCTTCCTCGTAAGACTGATCCCGAGAGTGTTCAATGACCGGCAGAGCATGCTGGACATCTCCCCACAGTACAAGGAGCTCATCCTTGAGGACCTCAGGTACCTGGACAGGCGGCAAGGCCCGACCCTGACCCAGGAGCAGGCCAATAGTGAGAGGATATCACAACTGACTGCAGAGATTGCCGTTCTCAAGAACGACAAGAAAAGCCTGAGAATAGACAAAATGGACATGAAGGACAAGATACAGAGACTCGAGAACGATTGTCAGGCCGTGATCACACAGAGCGAGAGGCGGAAGCGGGACCGCGACCAATGCCTCGCGAAAGTCGGACGACTGGTCAAAGAGAAGAAGGGATTGGAACAGAAGAGGATACAGGTCCACAAGGAGTTGTTAGACGCCAAGAGACACTACAAGAGCCTCCAGGCGACCTCGGAAGGGCTCCAGGCCGAGAAAGATAGGCTGTTGGCCGACCTGAACGAATCGGCAGATTCGTCCCGGAAGAAGGATTCCGAGATTGAACCGCTTAACAACAGAGTCAAGCAGTTGGTCGGAGGCACCAGCGGGACGAGCAAGTCGATCAAGGAGCTGCAGAACGAGTGCAAGGCGCTGCAGGCGCAGAAGGAAAAAGCCAAAGACGACCTCCGGAGACAAGAACAAAAGTCCGCGTCCAAAAAGGAGGCAGCCCGAGCCAAATACAGGCAGGACGTAGACGAGCTCGAGAAACAGGCTGGTGACCTGGCTCACCAGCTCAGGGATGCCAGCGGGAGGGCCCAGGAGCTCCAGGAACAGAACGACGCGCTCAGGAGGGCGGCGGAGAGGAACCAAGATAAGAAGACGGAGGTCTCGAAGCAGCTGAAGCAACTCCGGCTCAAGTACCAGTCCAAGAAGGACACAATTGTGAAACTAGAAGAGGAGAAGGATGCGATCGAGGGCGACAAGGACAAGGCAGAAAGCACGGCGGCCGGGCTACAGGGCCGTGTGAACCGGATGCTCGCCCGCATAGACGAGATGAAGGAGCGGCAAGAGGAGTTGACGCGGAACGAGCAGCAGCTCACGATCCGCCTGGAGGAGGGCGAGGTCAGCACCGGGGCCGAGGTCACCAACCTGAAGAGCCGAGCCACAGAGCTCGAAAACGAGCTGTCTTCCCTGAGGTTTCAGCATGGGAACACAGCAGAGATGCTCAAGTCAGCGGAGGACACGGAGCAGAAGCTGCTCGCCAGCCTCGACAAGCTGAATGCGGCCCACGGGGGCTGTGGCAAGACGCAGACCTCGCTCCGGAACGAAATTGCGAATGCCAAGGGCGAACTGTCGGACATCGTCGTGGAGAGGGACGGACTCGAGAGTACCGCACAGGATCTCCGGGAGAATATCTCTAAACTCGAGGAGTCTCTCACCCGCGAGAGGAGTGCGGTTGTCAAGATCCAGGATGAGAAGCAAGCCCTGCAACACGAGAAGGAGGAAGCAACCGAGAGACTGCAAGAGGAACAAGAAGAGGTCCGCAAGATGGGCGAGACGCGGGCTTGCCTCGGTGACGAGCTCACCGAGCAAAACAACCGTATCATGAGCCTGACAGACAAGTTGACCATTGCAGCCCAGGAGCAGCAGAAGCTCCAGGAGTTCCTGGACCGGGAGGAGGAGGCACACGCCGGCACGGCTGCCAGGGAGGATGACCTGAGGCGTGAGCTATCCGAACGCGAGCAACAAGCAGAAGGGGCGCGTGAAGATCTGCAACAACAGCTTACTGAGACCAGCAAGAGCCTAGAGACAGCTCAGAAAGACTATGAAACGGAGCGGGCTGGTTTGGAGGCCCTGCAAAAGACTATGAATAACCTCAAAATAGAGACCAAGGGCGCGCAGGACGTTCTCGACAGGGAGATTTGCACCCTCAAGTCCGAGTTGACTACAAAGACGGTGTCAATGCAGGACATAGCGAGGAGGTTGAATGACAGTACAGAGGGAATCCAGCAGTTCCTCACGCGAACATGCCAAATTCCCGCCGACAGTTCCCAGCTCGTCAGCGGGCTTGCCCTTGAGCTGCAGCGGTCCACCTGCGTGGTCGCCACGGGGGAGGGCCACATCCATTGGGAGATCCTCGACTCCTGGACTGATGAGCTGTCCCAGGACAGCGACAAGGTCGCACAAGTACCGCCGACGACGCTGGAGTTGCTCGTCTTCGAGTTGTTTGGCGCAACACACGGCGGCCGGGTCAACTCCAAGAGGTGCCAGGTGGCAATACACAAGATGTCCGAGCTGCTCCTATCGGCCGAGAAGATCCACGCTGGTGTTTTGATCCAGCTGGGGAGAGCCTTTGTGCAATATATCAAATCCCGGGCCGACGTAAGCCTCGAGATAGGGGCTGCGTTCTGGCAACTGATGACCATTGTCGAGCAACGCTGGCGGTCGCCGTACCAGGAAGGCTGGAAGGAGTTGAAGCGGGCACTGGAGGACGTGCTCGAGACACACAGATACAAAGAGGCATTCGCCGTGATCACGGCCGAGGCAGAGTTGCAAGAAGGCGAGCTTTGCCACTTTTATGATGAGACACACGCCGTGTTCTGCCGGCCCGAGTGGACAGATGCGGTCTTATTCCACAGGAGAGACAAGTCAGTCAGGTTTTTCACAAAGACGAGATTCACACTCAACTGCATGGACGCAACGATCGAGCCCATGGGCGGTCACAGTGTAGTGGCTCTCCCAATTGAGAGCGACCGAGATATGGAGTGGGCGTTGGACTGGATGGAGAGTCCGGAATAGTTATATACCATCAGAGTCAATACTCCTCTTCAACATGTGCCCGTGCCTTGAGACATGCCATGTGACAAGTCCTCTCAGAATGTACCCCATCCACCTGCCTAGACGATGGCCGTCCCGGCCGACAACGTGAGTGGGTCCTTCGATGACGTTCGGCCGCCGTACCCGGCCGGGCCGCCGTATCCTCGTAGGAAGCGAGTCTCGGAGCATTTGCAGCGGGTGTGGGTCTGAATCAGTTTTTCACCTGTACGTTATACCTTAGTGTCGACCATGTGGATGGGCTGGGCCGACCAATGACCCAGGTTATGAGCTAATCGTGCTGTTGGTAAGGCTGGACGGCCATTTCAATCTGAGCTTTCCCAACCCGATGCCGCAGGCGTGGGGTCACGGAGCGCAGCCTCGATCGCCTGCGGAGAGGGTTCGGATGATCACCCGTCATCGCTGAACAGGGGTGGTTCGATTCGCGGAGGCAGACTATCATCCCATGCGTGCAGGCCTTGGAGATTTCAGCGGATTTTGGGGCCGGGCCGAGAGAGGGCATTCTCGAAAGCCTTCGGAAGGTAGGTCTGCTACTGACAAATGACGACACCTGTCACAGAAAGGCCCCCCCAGCCCGTTGATTCCGATCGTGCCGTTGAAGGCTTCCGGCCGGGCCGGGAGCACAAAAGATGTCGAGATGTCGATATCCTCGCGTCGGAGCTTTCCAAGTCAGATTTTTTGCAGCCCGCGGGCATGTGCCCCTGCCCTTGTCCGACAGTCGCCAATAGGGCGGTAGCGCTGGATGGTTAACTGGCGAAGGTTTTTGGTTCCTGGAGCCAACCCACGTCTCCGGGTCGGTGTCTTGCGCGCGCGCGAGTTGCCTGTCGCAGGGCCAAGGGTCCCTCCTGACACTACTGTAGCCGACTGCCTGCAGTAGTCCTCCACGGATCCAGGATGACGTTGCGAGATGCCCGATCAGGTCTCCCGGGAGGCGAAACGCCACATCGCGGCGAGTATGATTTTTTCATGTTCCTCTCTTTGTGGCCTCTGACATGAGTCGGGATGTTGTAGTCGACGGGAATACAATAAAAAAATGCTAGCGTGCACGAGGAGAAGAGGAAGGCATCTCTTTGCTGCCCGAGAAGGACTTAGAAGGGCTTCAAAATGGCGACAGCCTCGGGGGGCGGCGGAAAACCGGAGAAGATAAGTGGGCTTGACGTGTGTGTGTGTGTGTGTGTGTGTGCTCTTTTTCTGGAGGTGGGGTGGGATGCTGGCTGCCACTGCTGCTGCTGGACTCGCAGTGTGGGGGTCTGCACTGCTCTTCCCCAAAGGCGGGACATCCCCCTCCACACCTGACCTGACGCCCTCTGCGCCCCCCCCCCCCGACCCCCGACCCCCAGTTTAGGGGACTGGGACTGGGATGGTTGGGCGCTTGGCCTTGGGTTGTCGGGCTGCTGCTGAGTAAAAGAGCAGGACGGAGCACCGAGCCCGTAGCGCCCACTCACAGACCTGCCGTAAAACATCGTGAGTTTTGGTCCGCGACCAACTTTTACCAACGTGTCACACTCGCCCCCCGATTCTCCCTCTCACCCGTGCCTCGCATCCTTTACTGCCTGCTCCTCCACCCAAGGCCCCGGCGCCACCTCAAAGCCCTCCCTTTTCCTCATCGCTCCCTGATGACCATGGACGACAATTCCTCCCCCGGCGGCGACATGAGTGTTTCAGACGCCGGCTTCAACTCCAGCGACCTGAACCTTGGCGCCGCCTTCGGAGATCTCGACACCCCCCTAGGCTACGCCGACCAGGCTTGCAAGGAGTGTCGCCGCCGCAAATCCAAGTGCAACAAGGCCATACCGACATGCAACCTCTGCGTCAAATACCGAAGACACTGTCTGTATGAGAAGCACTCGCGCACTCCCTTAACCAGAAAGTGGGTCTTCCGTCTTCCCTTCCGTACGTCTGTTGGAGAAGGGACCGCCGGCCCCAATGAGCCATTCCATCTCGATCTGTCGCGTCCCATCCCGCCCGACCGGCTGAGCCCCCTCCTCCCTTCCCCCCCACTGCCTCGCTCGCCTTTTATCTGCTCAACATCGCTGACCAACCCTGCAGACATCTCACCGAGGTCGAGGAGAGGCTTGAAAGGGCCGAGCACCTCGTGCGCCAGATGCGCGCGGTGCTGCCGCCTCACCTGCTCCCCCGGAAGAATGCCTCTCCCGCTCAGGGGCCCCGGCCCTCGTCTAGTGACCCGTCTTTTGACTTCAGCAAGATTGAGCAGCCCGGCTCATCTTCCCACTCCTCGGACAACGCCGAAGGTCAGGCCCACATAAAGCCCGATCCATCCGATGATGCGCCCTTTGACGCCGAGGCTACTCCTGGATCGACTGCAACGCCCGCCCCGCCGGTTGTAGATGTGAAGCACGCCGGCGACAACGGGCCCCCGAGGGAGCCCGGCCGCCTTGCACCCCACCGTGTGCCTCAGAGAGGCATGTCCACCATCCTGGAGAGCCCACCGGCCACCGATGACTTCGAGTGGGACGAGCAGGACAACATGGTGAACGCTGCATTCTCCCCCGACATGAACGATCCTGATGATGCGGCCCTGGATGGCATGGCCTCGCTCACCGTGAGCGAGAAGGAGGGTGGCTATCTCGGCGTGGCTTCGGGGGCTGCTTTCATACGGCTGCTGGAGCCCAGTATGAGGAGGAGGACCATCCAGACGAGGTCACGCCCATCAATGACCTCTTATCCGTCCTTGACCATGCAGCCGAATCCGAACCGGCAAATCGCCGATATCATGATTGACGCTTACTTCAAACTCTTCCACCTCAACTACCCCATCATTCACGAGCCGACGTTCCGGGCCCAGTTCTCAGAGATCATACCACGACCGCACGGGGACCCCTGGCTCGTACTCGCCTATGTCGTGGCGGCCATCGGTGTTTGGAGCTCCGCAAAGACTTCAGACAACCTCGACCTCACCCTTTTCGCGCAGGCCAGGTCCATCCTGTCCTTCAACTTTCTGGAGCTCGGGAACCTGACGCTGGTCCAGGCGCTAACCCTGACCTCGAATTACCAGCAGAAGCGGGACAGGCCAAATTCTGCTTACAACTATCTCGGGCTGGCCGTGAGGATGGCAATGGGCTTGGGTCTGCACAAGGAGTTTCAGGGGTGGAACATCTCCCCACTGAATATGGAGATTCGCCGTAGGGTCTGGTGGTCGCTCTGTGTTTTCGACTGTGGCGCCACTATTACCTTCAGCAGACCACTCACATGGCCCTTTGACGGCGTTGAGGTGTCTCTACCGAGGAACGTCCACGACAGAGTACGTGTTGCTTTTTTTCACGGTGCCACACGACCGAATCAAGACTGACACGCATGCCAGGAGCTAACCCCAAACTCACTCAACTACCCTCCCGAGACGGACGACATCACCCCGTACACTGCCGTCCGAACACAAGCAGCCTTCCATCTCGCCACCAATTTCATCTACACAAGAGTCATCGGCAAGCCCCTGCCTAGCGCTGAAGAGCTTGTGGAGCTAGACAAGGAGCGCATCGAGCCCTGGCTCAAGAGTGTTCCTCCTTACTTTGCCGAGTCCGCCAAGGTTCCGCCAAAGTACACCTTTGCGCATGTCACCATCAGCTGGCGCTATCGCAACTTCCGAATCATCATGTACCGGCCGTTTGTCATTCGGAAGGCTTTCCGGGCTCGAGATGGCCGGAACCTCGATGAGACTCCGGCGAGCCTGCACGCATACAACACTTGCCTTGCTGATGCCAAATACTCCATCCAGTCCATCAGTAACTACTGGGTCAACTGTGAACAGGGTCGGATGGCAGCGTGGTACGCCTTGTAAGTATCATGTCTCTGGCCCACATGCACATGGACTCCAAGCTGACCGCGCACCGCAGATACTTTATCTTCCAAGCAGCCCTGATCCCCTGTATATGCCTCCGCAATCTACCGCTGTCCGACCAGGCCGCCGACTGGCGCCAGCAGATCACCATGACACTGCAAATCATCGCGGGCCTCGCACCCTTCAACGCCAGTGCACAGCGGTGCTACGGCGTCATCGCCGAGCTGTGCGGGCGCTACCTGGACCACGTCCCGCCGCCGTTCCCACAGGCATCGCCCAGCCCGAATGCCGCCATGCCCTCCATGGGCGGTGCACCCTCCAACGGCCACAACATGGCTGCTCATGCGGGCAACAACAACAACAACGGTCACCACCATAGCGGCAGCCGTCAGATGCAGCAGCAACAGCATCATCATCAAGCACAGCAGCAGCAACCACAACAGCAGGACCCGTATCAGCAGCACATGGATGAGATGATGCTCCCGATCGACGAGAGCCCCCAGACGCAGATGAACAGCGTGTACCCGATGATGTGGCCCAACGTGCCAGCGTTTGAGGCGGCAGACCAGTTCATGGACGATGCATGGATGGATTTCCTGGGCGCCGAGGGTGGAGCGACGCCGGATCGTGGCTGGTACGGACACTGAAGCCTTTAGCTGTCGGGTTTTCATTTCGAGCTGCTCTTGTTTTTTTTTTCTTGGATCATTCTGTCAGGGGCAGACTCAATCGGCGTTCTTTTTGGATGTGCGTCGTGTAGACGATACAATGGGAGGTATATACATACCGCTTGGGTACAGCGTTACTTTGATATCCGATACGAGGACTTGGTGGGAAATTCAGGGAGGAATATTTTGCATGGAGTTTGAATGTCCTAGATTGGGGAAGTACATAGAAGACTTCCGGCCGAACACCTAGAGGCATCAGCATTGGGCATTTGGGACTTGGTCTCCCTAAGGGTGTATGTTATTTGGGCAATTGTAATCATATGATGGACACCAACGAGTGGAGATGGCAATATAATATTGAAAGACGACCTGGGCATGGACCGCGCCGCGTATGAGCTTCAACTCTACTTTTATGTAACAGCCGCATGCTCACAAGTTTGCTGCGTTATTGCGGAGCCCTGACGGCTTGCTTACCTTGTATCCAGTCATTGTATAGGAAGCTATCCGATAAAAGGCTACCCTGTATTCCATAGGAGGTTGTCCCATAGGGCTATCCACTAGGATAGTAACCCCCCCCCCCAATAAGAGGTTATCCCATAGGAAGTTATTCCACAGCAGTTTGTCTCATGGGGGGGGGGGCTAACGTACAGCGAGTTGTCTCGTAGGAGGTTACGTCAAAGGAGGTTTGGCAGTGAATACTTTGAACCGCCAGTGTGACGACAAAGACAGGACCCACGCCAGGGGCGGTTGTGGCTACAGTGGTGCTTCTGCCCTGATCATCGGATTCCAGCCCCGCTGGCTTCTCCGCAACCCCCGCCTCGTCTTGCGCTTCCCATTGGAATGGGACAGGTGCCAGCGGATCTATGGCCGCCGGCTGGTCTGAGGGAGAGAGACAAGGAGGGACTAGGTGAAAAGAGTGGCTGCTGTAGTTTGTCGAGAGGCTTGACCCGGAGGAGGATGGCGATGAACGTTGGCGCCGCATCGCACGGCTGTGGAGCTTTCCAAACGGGAGGTGACGGTCTTGCTCGAGTATGGTGGCAGGAGAGGTGTATCTCCATTGACTAGAGAGACGGCGCCGACGACAGGTGCCAGTGGTGACCATGGTGGTCTCGTGGCGCGTGGGATGGAGTGACGACAAGCTGGGGAGATGCCGTTGGCAACTCGAACGGTTGACGGGTCCAATCGGCTGTCGGTCCCTGTCTTTGACGCCAGCGTCCGGATGGAAGAATCATGGAATGTGGACATGGTTGCACCCAAGTGCGGGATGAGATCATGGTCGAGGCTTGTGGGTGTGCCTCGCGGTGAGCTACTGTGGGCTACTACCGTATAGATACCACCCGACGGTGGCTTGGGTGTCTTGTCACGGCCATGTTGGAGGTTGGATTGGCTTTCAGACTTGACCTTCCCAGGACAGGCCAGTCTGCCCTGCTGCGGGGGGTGGAGACGGCCGCCGATCGCGCGTGTGCCGTCAGCCGGTCCGCTGGGCGCCAAAGGATCCCCACCAGACAACGGCAGCCCTGAAAGCACCTGCCAAGGAAACCAGGCACCGTGTGACGGTCTGCCCGTCTGCCCGTCTGCCCGGGTGCCCGTCCGTCCTGCCATGGCCTGCCCATCTACAGTATCCCATCGTGCCGGGACCCCCAGTAAGGACCAACAAGGAGAAGGAGCGACATACAGCACAGTAAGGCACATACTTAGCCTGCATGTAAGGAACGTCAGGAACCTGCATCTCACCTGCGCCAACATCTGGAAGGATCAATTCGAAAACCCCGATTCTCTCAGCTGAGCCCCCGGGTTTTCTATTCCAAGGCCCAACCCGACAGCCCGACTAGTATTAGCCTGTCGTCTGCTTCTATTGCTGCGCAGGATCACCGTCGATCCATCCTCAGCCATCATCAGTCTCACAGCCAGCCAGCCAGCCAGTCAGTCAGCCAGTCAGTCAACTCATCAATCAACTCAACCGAGTCCTGCGAGTCCTGCGAGTCCAGAGTCCACTCTCCAAGCCCTGCGGACGATCTGCGTAAGAGTGCCTAGGCTCATCTCACCCGCTTGTCCCCCCCCCCCCAAGCCCAGCAGCCCAGCCATCCTGCGCCATCCTAGCCCGTCCCGTCTCGTCTCATCTCCTCTGCACGGGGCTCTTATTCAAGGTAATTCCGTGTGACCAACCTTTTCCAAGACTGGCCCGGGCCTAGGTCTCAGTTGCCTCATAGTTTAATCTGCTCCGACGAAACCAAAAAAAAATAAAAAAATTAGCCCAACCCCGTCGCCTCCGGACCTGATCGACTCGGAATCCCCCCGACTGGAACCCAAAACCTAAAACCAAGGCCTGGACTTGAACTAGAGACGACTTCCTCTCCTCTCGCCACATCTCGCGACATCTGTCGACTGTGCTTCGCTCCAGTCCGGCTGTTGGCACCACGTACCACCGTCAATCTCTCTGTTCCAATCGCCCCAGAACTTCGCGACGTCATTCAACTCTGCTCCCTCTGCAGTCAAAGCACCCACGCACACGCCAAGATGCCCATCCGAAACCCTTTCACCCGCCGCCCTCAAGCCGACGAGGGTCTGCGCCCGCCATTGACCATCGACCCTCCGCTCAAGACCCCCCCGGGCTTCGAGCGCGTCGACACCGTCGGCTCCAAGGCCTCCTCCGCCGCATTGAGCATCAGCAGCCGCCGCTCCAATGATACCGGCGAGTACAAGATGTCAGGTACGTGCGGACCGCTCCCTCGCATGAACCATCATGCCATGCCATCCATGGCTTGTCATGGATCCTCCGGCCCCTCCACCCCGCTATCGACAATGCCTCGCCATTAACCGACATTCTCCTGCCTTGGTGCCTCATCTGCTGACAATTCCTGCAAATCCGCAGTCGTCAATGACAGTGGCGTGTATCTGCCGCCATCGCCCACCGAAGACAAGCCTTCATGGCCCCAACGCTACCTGTCGCGCAACTCGACAGACACCAGGAGCGAAGTTGGCGAGATAGAGCCTTTCGGCATCTCGCGGGAGTCATTTGACTCATACCGCCGGTCTTTTGTATGACTCCCGCCCCTCCCCCCTCCCCTTCCAACACCAGAGTGACCCCTCCCGCAAATGGTCCAGCCTGAGCCGAACTGTAGACTGACCTGCAGGTCACACTTAGGATGTTTCCGCCCGCTCTCCTGTTCCCGTCAATGACCCTTTCCCAACCAGACGGTCTATGGACTCGGCGCGCTACCCACGCGCGCGCATGCCTCGGCAGCGCCTCTTTGAGCGCGAACCACCAACGTCCGAAGAGGGCGAGGGCTTCGAGGAGGTGGGACTGAACGACGACTACAAGGTCCAGCCGCAACAGGTGCCAGCCCAGCCACCCAAGAAGCGGGGCTTCTTTGCCAAGTTCTCAGAGCACAACAACCAGGAAAACCCTCACTCGCCAGTGGCGTCCCCATCCCCGACGACGTCCAGGTTCTCCATCCTGCCCGGCCGGAAGCGAGGCCAGAGCGGCCAAGGCGCTGAGCTGGGCCAAGTTGAGCGGCCCAGGTCTCCAACCCGAGATCGCGAGATGACAGACGTCCAGCCGGTAGAGGCCTAGTTCACTGCTATGGGGACGGCTGTAGGGACGACGATTGCGACGACTAGTAAGCTCTGCGCTGATAATGCGAGGGAGGCCTTGGCGGGGAACGAGATCAACGCTTGATTTTGAGACATGCAAACAATGTCTATATGTTGGTTGTTTAAAAAACGACACCGGATTGAGACTTTCAAGCGCTATTTGCGACGAAGGCTTACAGATCCCCTTGGCATCACTTGCCTGCTGCCCCTTTATTAGACCTGGGCCCGGTTGGACGGTTTACCGGATATAGGACACTCGCTAAGGAAGAGGTACCTAGGAAACGGAGTTTGGGGCTGTCTTACTCAAAGAGAACCAGACATGAATTATACTACACAGGGGAGAGATGTATCATCACTCACCCTTATCCCTAATGAAATGATAATTGTACAAGACACATACAAATCAGACCATGCTTTCACAATGAGTGTGACAGGAGCTTTGCTCGGGTGTCCGCTTCGCGGCCACAGCATACATGTAGTAAACCACTTGTGCTGTGCAGTGCTCACTTTGGTAACGTTCCTGTAGAATAACCATCTATAGGATGACCGGGTACAAGGTAATAAGCCACAGGGACCCCGTAATGACGATTTTTGAGAATCCCCTCCCCCCCTTTAGTGGATGTGTTACTGTAATAATGTATGTGACAAGCTGAAGCAGCATTGAGCCCTCTTGACCTGTAATTGAGTAAGCTGCTGGAAGGAAGGATGGTGCAAGCATGTGGCCCCGCGACCAGTCAGACGCAACCCCTGATAATCTGTGAAAGTGAATGATCTATCAGATCCCATTTGCTTTGTGTCCATGCGAGCCCGTTCCGCCGGGGAGGATCTGCGATGCCACTACTGCCTTCCTGCCAGCTCACCACATCCGGCGCGGCCACCGACCGGCCCCGATAACGGGGCGGGCAGGCGGGACGGAGCTTTCATGACGCCACCAAGTAATGACTCAATTGTGACCCGGCGCTTCGACCCAATTGCGCGATCGGTACGGTCTATCTCCAGATTGATCCACTGGCATAGCAGCCGCCGTTCGCCTCCCATGACTATCGGTCCTTGACCTGGCCCCGGCGAGTCATCGTAAAAAAAAGATTCACTCGTGCTCAAGCCGTGGACTCTTGTCATCGTGTACTCGACCCAGCATCGCCCTCTCGCCATGGCGCAACCCGGAGGAACCAACGGCAGTCACCCGGGCGGACTGCCAGTAGATGAGTCCGGCCCGGCGTCATCGACCATTGCAGCCGCGGCCGAGACCACCGGCGGGCCCGGGGCACTGGCCGGCCGCTTCGGCGGCCACAAGCTCGGGCTGTCCTCGCTCTCGGTACACGCGGACGACTACATCAACAACCACCGGGCGGTGGCGCCGCCGCTGCACGTGAGCACGACGTTCCGGTACAACGACGACCCGGACCGGCTGCGGGCGTGGGACAACACGGACGACAACGCCCCCTACGACAGCCACATCTACAGCCGCGACAGCGCGCCCAACACGACGCGGCTCGAGGCAGTGCTCTCATCCCTCCTGGGCGGGCCCGCCGTCACCTACTCGTCCGGGCTCGCCGCCTTCCACGCGCTGCTCGTCTTCCTGAACCCGCGGCGCGTCGCCATCGGCGGGGGCTACCACGGCTGCCACGGCGTCATCGACCTCGTCGCCAAGCTCACGGGCCTGCAGAAGGTGGAGCTCGAGGACCCGTCCGCGCTGGCGACGCTGCGGCCGGGGGACGTCATCCACGTCGAGACGCCGCTCAACCCGACGGGCGAGGCGCGCGACCTCGACTACTACGCCGCCCGCGCCCGCGAGCTCGGCTGCTACCTCACCGTGGACGCGACCTTTGCCCCGCCGCCCCTGCAGCAGCCCTTTGACCACGGCGTCGACGTCGTCATGCACTCGGGCACAAAGTACTTTGGCGGCCACAGCGACATGCTGTGCGGCGTGCTGGCGGTGCACCCGGCGCGCGAGGAGCGGCACGGCTGGGTCAAGGGGCTGCTGGGCGAGCGCCTGTTCCTGGGGAGCGTCATGGGGTCCATGGAGGGCTGGCTCGGCGTGCGCAGCCTGCGGACGCTGGAGCTGCGCGTCGAGAGGCAGAGCGCCAGCGCCACGAGGCTGGTGGAGTGGCTGGACGGCCAGCTGCGGGACGGCAGCACCGGCGGCACCGGCAGTCCGGTCGCGAGGGCGGTCGAGAGGCTGCAGCACGCCAGCCTGCAGCCCGAGGCGGCGCAGGAGGGCTCGTGGCTGCGGAAGCAGATGCCCCGCGGCTGGGGCCCCGTGTTCAGCATCATCATGCGCGACGCAAACCACGCGCGCCGCCTGCCCAGCAAGCTGCACCTGTTCCACCATGCCACGAGCCTGGGCGGCGTCGAGAGTCTGATCGAGTGGCGCGCTGTTACGGACAAGAACATCGCAAAGACGGTGCTGCGTGTCAGTGTCGGCGTCGAGGGCTGGGAGGACCTGAGGGAGGACCTGCTGCAGGGTTTCAAGGCCTTGCTGGAAGAGGATGAGTCGAGGGAATAGACGCCAATCGTGGGGCGGTCGGATGGACTCTGCCGGCACGTCATGATGAGCCTGTTTGAACCGATCTATTGTACCTAATAAACCCACCGCTGAAAGATACCGCATACTCCGTTGCTTTCCGCCTCCTCCGACTGCCTTGAACGCACAGCTGTCCAGGTCTCGCCATCAATGGACCCAAACCTATTCAGAATCCTTGCTGCCCAGAATCATCTCAACTAACTTGTCCTTCTCAGCACTGCTCTGGACCAGACCCCAAAACGCACCCGTGCCATCCTCTGCCTCATCCCCCCCGGTCCCACCCTCGCCGTTCTGTTTGCCTGCTCCATCTCCCTCGTCGGCCTCGCCAGGCTTCTTCTGCCCATCCCTCTTCATCCCTTGTTCGAGCAGCTCTCTCGGGGACCCCATCTCCGCCATCCGGCCCTTCTCCAGGACCAGAATCTTGTCAAAATCGGCAACAGTGCTCAGTCGATGCGCAATCACCAGCACGGTGCAGCCGGCGGCGGCGAAGGCGTCACGCAGGCTAGACTGGATCGCGGCGTCCGTGGCACGGTCGACGGCGGACGTTGCTTCGTCCATGACGACTATCTTGGGCCGTGCGAGGAGTGCGCGCGCGAGGCACACAAGCTGACGTTGCCCTTGAGACAGGTTGCCTCCTCCGGTGCTGATTTCCATGGACAGGTTGTTGAAAATGTTAGTACTGTCGGATGACTCCGTCTCCGTCGTGGTCACCACTGCAGTAGAGGGCGCCGCGTCGGCATCTTCAACGGCGACACCGGAGACTGGGGTCTCATGGCTCGGGGGTTCCGGGATGGCCTCTGTGGTTGAGACGACAGTCTCCTCGTGGGAAGACACCACGGGGTACTGAGAGGGTCTCTCAGTACTGACTGGTTGCGGCTTGGCGAGGTGGACGCTCTGTAACGTCGTCTGCAGCTCATAGTCTTCCTTGGTGTCCTCCATGTCGAGGTTTGACCTCAACGACCCCGAGAAGAGGAACGGGTCTTGCGGAATGATGGCGAGCCGGCTGCGCAGCTGCATAAGTTTCAACCCCGCGATATCGATGCCATCGATGACGACAGAACCCTCTCGAGGCTTAAGCAAGCGGAAGAAGACAGACGCCAGGGTCGACTTCCCGGCTCCAGTCCTTCCAACAATGCCGATTCGTTCACCCGGCCTGACCACAAAATTGAGGTTCTTCAAGACAGGGGGGAGACTGTCCTTGTAAGCGACGGAGAGCTTCTCAACCTCAATTCTGCCCTCGGCTGGCCATGCGGCAGGCGCGTCCTTTCCATCCTCTGGCTCTGTCTCAATCTCGGAGTACTCAATGACACGCTCGGCTGCGTTGAAGCTCAGTTCCAGCGATGTCATACTGCAGCATTCAGAGTCAGCTATCAGAGGACCAAGGTAGTAGTTTCATACAAATTGGGGGGAGGAAAGGGTCACAATGTGGCTAATAGCCCGTCTCAAAACCAGCAGCGTGATTAAGTTCTTTGGGGCACTGGCCATATTTGGCAGAACTTATTTCTTGAAGGGGTCAAAATTGTATCCAGAAGCTGCTCACCTTGAGAGCAGCGCAGTCAATCGCCACGAGTACCTTAGCGCGAATGTGAGACTGAAGCCGGCCAGCGCGGCATCGACGTGGCCGGAGACTGCGACAATAGCGACGACAGTGACAAAGACTGTGCCGAGCATGGACAGGCGGAACGACATCCACCGACCAGACAAACTCAATGCCCAGCTTGCCTTGTGAGAGTTGTCAATGAGATTGAACCTGCATACACATCACGTCAGCACGGACGCTCAAGTTTTGAATTGGAAAAGAGACTGTGACTGACATCCGATCCATGTAAAAGTTAGTCCGGTGGAAGGCGCGGATGGTTGAGAGACCCGACAGGACAGACCCGAATTGGTCATAGATCGGGGAGTGAGAGATGGAATTAAGTCTCTTCACCTCGCGGGCAACGTTGATGTACTTGCTCGCAACCCGAGCGTAGACAAACATGAGGAGAACACCTGCGAGTATCACCCAGAGGGACACAGACAAGCTAGCCGCGATGGTGACGACGAGCGAGAAGCTGCTGTGTAAGAAGTTGGCCAGATCCCCAGGGAGGCGCCTGTCGACCATGAAAGCATCAGAAGTGAACCGATTCAAGATCCTGCCTGCTGGGACACTGTCAACCCAGCGGAGCGGCGCTCGAAGAATGGCGTGGGTCATCCTCTCGAACAGGGCTCGAGATGTTCGAAGCCCAATCGCTGTCATGGTGATACTTCGAGCGACCTGCGAACAGATATTAGCATGAATAGGCCGGAGAAAGCCTTGCTGGGGGGGGGGGGGTGGGGGGTTGTGCCCAACCATCCCACTCTGTCATAGCCGACATCCTCTTCACGATACAAGGATGAGGAGTTAGAGTACTGACCTGAAGTACAACCATCAACACGTAGAACAACACACTCATCCCGATCCAAAACCAGATAGAGTGACCCTCCGCAGATGCTGCATGTATGCTATGTGGCACCACCTCGGAATACAACATGCCCTTCTGAGGGTCCTGCAGGAAGATCCTCGAGTTGTCGTAGCGATTGAACGTGGCCGAAAAGTTACTCGCCTCCTCAGCGGACGACCCGTCAGTGAGTTTTTTGAAACTCCAGACACGACCGATACTCGCCAGACCGCCGGACATGATGAAGAATATTACGAAGAACCAAAGTACCGGAGCTCTACTGGCTTGGAGGTAGGTCCTGTATACCTTCCATTTGACGCGACCAGTCTCGCGCTTTTCCTCATCTTCCTTGCTCGACTTCTTCTTGTTGCCATTGGGCTGTTCTGTCCCCACAATGGTCGTCTCCTCGGAGGAAATCTGGCTTTCCTGAGCGTCGACCATGGTCTGAGTCTCGCTGACGTCGTGAATGGAAGAGCGTTTCGATCCGCTTGAGGAAGCGATAATGGTGTCAGTAGGTGTTATAGCTTCGGCGCTCTCCACCCGGCCGTCCTGGAGCCGGACGAGATAACTGGCTTTCGGCATACACAACTCTGCGTGGTGCGTGGCCAGGATCCTGGTTCTGCCTTCTGCCAGCTCTCCCGTCAGCGCGAGGTCTACTATGCATCGCCCAACATGAGCATCCACCGCAGAGAGGACATCATCCAAGATCATAATGCCCGCGCGAGAATACAGAGCCCTAGCGAGAGCGACGCGCCACCTCTGGCCGCCGCTAAGCGTGACACCCTTTGGTCCAACCTCTGTCTCGTCCCCATCGACGAGGAGCTCGACATCCTTCTCCAAGGAGCAGGCGCGTAGGACATCCTGATAACGCGACTCGATGAAAGGAAGACCGAAAGTGATGTTTTCTCGGACAGTGCCAGTTTCAATCCAGGGGGTCTGCGACACAAAGGCGGTAAGGGACGGGATTAGCCATTCTTCTGGTGGGATCGGCTTGGCTTGGTCCAGCTCTTCCTCCGGGGGCGGTGTCGGGGTCTTGACAGTCCCGGACATGAGTTTTACTTCACCAAGTATCGCCGCCAGCAGGAGAGACTTCCCTGATCCCGTCTTCCCAGCTATGATACTGAATTTGCCCTCGGGGAAGCTGAGTGACACGTCTCGAAGCATAGAGCGTTCTTCAGTGGGCTCGGGCACCGCGTCGGGGTCCTCCTTCTTCGGCCAGGCGACAGTCGCGTTGTCAAAGACGATGGTGTCTCCTGAAACAGCAACATGGGCTTTGTCGGGCTGTGAGAAGTATTTCTCGAGCCTGACGCACGAAGTCCAGGCTTCCATCATGTAGACTTGGAGAATGGGCAGCAGTGCCGTTGCTTCGTCGAGTTGATCGAACAGTCCGAGCGAGGCGAAAATAACCGAGGCCTTGACGTGGCCACCTTGTTCCCAAGCGTACACGCTCTGCGACACGCACGCAAGAAGCAGGGGGCCAAGATTCATGATGAGCATGACGCCGCACATGAACAGCGAAGCCTTCCAGTACTGTGCCAACTCCTCGTTTCGAGACTTGAGGATCTTGTCCTCCCAGTGCTGTTCGAGTGCTGAGTACTTGATCTGCCGCATTCCTTGCAGGGCCTCGGTGAGGAGGTGGGCCTTGCCGTCCCGGTATCTCATGAGGCCAAACTGGATCTTGGCGTATTTCTTCGACATCCAAGTATTTAAAGGAATCACCAACGCGGCGGATCCAAGGCCAGCAACGACTGCTTTCCAGCCGAGAATAGTGACGAGGAAGCCACCAGCCAAGATGAGCTTGACTACGGCCAGGGGAAGATAGTAGTTGAAGCTGCAAAACATGGTGACACGGCCCGAGTCGAGTTTCATGTGATTGATCACGGATTGGCGGACCTCGTCCTTCTTCTCTCTTCCTTGCGCTTTTGGATCTGTATCCCCCTTGTCGTTCTTGTCGTTCTTGTCCTTTGAGTCAGCCTTTTGGTCATCCTGCTCCTGGGGCCGAGGGGGCGGCATGGCCGTTTCGTGCTCCTTCATTGCTTTGTCAAACACCAAAGTTTGTAGCACAGCCCCCAGAGGAATCACCAGGCGGCTATTTGTCCACCAGCTAAGAAGGCTACCGACGATGCTGTCGAGGGAAAGGCTGAGGCATAGGGCGAGCGCCCAGGCCAAAGTCTCCGCAATGCTCGAATCAGGAGTGCTAGGTTGTTCCAGTCGGCCCAGGAGGTTATACATCATATAGTTGGGGATCAGAGCAAGGACAGCAGAAATAATGACCAAGCACCATTGCTGGGCGAGCTCGACCCAGTGGAACTTGAGCAGCCGCCACCAGAGCCTGCCACTGCCGTCGCGGGCGGTAAACATCTCGTGTAGATTTCTTGAACGCGTGAGGTAGTCCAGCCTCGGAAGATCTTCCATCTCCAGCTGACGCTGTTTGGAGATGTCGAAGACGAGGCTGTTCCATGAGAACGAGATCTTTGATAGCAGGGAGACGGTATGTTGCTGGTCAACGAGGGTTCCCTTGAAGTACACGTCCGGTCTCCGAGGGAAAAGTCCAAAGGCGAAAAAGGCACCAACAGCGGATATCGCCTGTAGAAGCCAGCATATGCCCTGGACAAGCCGCGTGGACTCGGGCGATGCCCTGAGGACATACCCAAACTTGCCTCGGTAGATCAAAGAAGCGAGGATCAGCACTGAGCAGACGAGAGCAAAGTTGGCCAAGCGATATTTAGCTTTGTAGTCACCTCTGTGGGGAAGAGAGATGGATTGGAAGAGTATGAAACCCTGGACTGAATCAGCGAACGCGAAAGGGTATCATGCATGAATCGATAATACTCACCCAGGCAACTACATCTGCCCACCTGCCCATGAAATCAAGCAACCCGGAGGATGAGCCCCCATGATGGTACAGGACGCCTGCCACGATCGAGGCGGCCAATCCAAGAGCCGAGCTCAGCCAAGAACCCACGCGCGGCAAGAGGTCCGAATACTCATGGGTGGACTTCTCGGTAGCCTCTCCGTCGCGATCCTCGTAAAAGCCCGAGATAGCCGTATAGCCATTAGCTTTGAACAGCCTTGCCTTGGCGAAGAAATGAACAACGGCCGGGATAGACAGAAGCGCGACCAGCAGGGCTTCAGCACCAGCAGCCGCGGCCTTCAGGTCGTCATGACGCATCATCATCGGGAGACAGGAGCCTTCGGGCGGCCCGGGCTTTCTCTCAGTGGCTGCCAATCAACAATACCGCGAATTCTGACAATATGTGGGTGTGAAGGATTGATGGAATGTGGGCAGTTCTTGATGGAGCGAGTCGGCAGAAGAACTATGCAGCGCAGCGAGGACAGACAATAATAAATGAAGAGTTCTGACACGGAGCCCGAGAAACTATAGCAAGAAGAAGAAGGGGACAAAAAAAATCAATTACAGCACAGCCAGAGGACAAGGGCAACCCGTCCGCGCCCAAGTGTGACGGTATTGGATGCGATGCTCGGGCGGACATGCAAAATAAAAAGACAGAAGGCCTTTTGGGAGGGCAAAGGTGTGTGTGTGTGTGTCCGGAATGTGCCTAAAATGCTGCTTGGTAAGACGTTTCTCGGTCAGACAGGTGAACCGTTTCGATTGGGACGAGAGCCTCACGGCACCGAGTCGGCAGCCCCACTTGGGTGCCTTGTGGGCCCCTGCCAAGTTGACGTGGTGTAACCCAGGCGGGACTAGGCTTCATTCCCCGTCCAGCCGTAGGGACGGTAAGCTCCTTCCCCAGGGCAGCTCCACCCGGTCGGCCCTGCGAGCCTGTCTTTCCTCTTGGTCCTGGCCTCAATGTCCTCAACAAAAGGTTCAAATATCGTTCACACAATTGCACAGGATATTCTCAAGCGAGTATGCTGCACTGCTTTGGTTTCACCAAGCTCACATCTGTTCCGCCGCGTCTCATTTGTCACGCGGCACGGCTGAGACAAGTGCACAGAGAAATATGCATCCCAGCCGGGCAAGAACCTCTGTGGCTGTCCATCAAGGTTCTCAAGCCAAAAGACATCCAACACTCAAAGTTCCGCAGTGACCCTTTTAACCGTTGACAACCACACCGCCGTTGCAGTGGATTGTTTGTCCAGCCACGCACGACGAATCCGCGCTCGCCAGGAACACAACACACGCCGCAATCTCGCTCGGCTGCCCGGGGCGGCCTATTGGCGCGGTAGACTGCTTTTGCGCCTCGTCGTTCATTGTAGCTAGGATCAGGGGCGTCCACACCGGCCCTGGCGCGACCGCGTTGACGCGGATGCCCTTGTCGACGTATTGGTTGCTCAGTCCCCGAGTAAACGAGACGATGGCGCCCTTGGTCGATGTGTAGTCCAGCAGGTCTGGCCGTCCGATGTAGGCGTTGATCGAGGCGTTGTTGATGATGGTGCTACCGTACTTCATGTGTGGCAGGGTAGCAGGTATTTGGAGAGGTAGAAGAAGGAGTGGATGTTGATGTTGAATGTGTGTACCCATTGATCCCTGGCAGGTTGAGAGGCGTCAGTGTTTGAATCGTTCTGTGGCCGTCGACGAGGCCGGGCTGAGGACTCACTCTGGCAGGTCTTTGATGTCCTCGACCATCATCTGGTAAGCAGCATTGTTGAACAGGATGTCAATCCTGCCGTCAAAGGTCTTGATTGCCTCGTCGGCCAGCTTCTTGCAGTTCTCCTGCTTCGAGAGGTCCGCCGAGAACAGGTGGCATTTGCGGCCGTGTGCCTCCACGGCCTTCTTGGTCTCCTGGGCGTCTTCCTCCTCGTCAGGTAGATAGGCGATCAGTGAGTCGGCACCCTCCTCAGCGAAGAGGATCGCGGTCGCCCGTCCGATTCCCGAGTCACCCCCAGTGATGACGGCGTTCTTGCCCCTGAGCTTTCCAGCTGCGAGGTAAGGGATCTTCTGTCCCTCCTCGCCGGGGAGGTAGGTCCGCTGAGGCCCTGGCCCGTCGGGCATCTCGGACTCCTTTCCAGGGAAGCTCTGCTTGGTCACAGGAATGCTGTGGCCTGTATTGGACGGTCAGCATCCTCGGAATTGTGTTTCTGTTTTCGCGTGAGTGGACATACCCTGCTTGAACTGGGCTGCTTGGTCTGCCATGATGAGTACTCTTCTGGTGTATTGCTTGTGTAGTTTGTCTTCAAGGTCCAAATCTGTGGCTGCGACGCGAGGATGGTCCGTTTGATTGACGACGAGGAACAACTTAAAGGCGTTCGGCACCTCTTTGTGCTGCTCATATACTGTATCACATACAGAAATCCGGAAGGGAAAGCTCCCCCGTCGGTGACTATCAATAACGACATGGGCGGCTGAGAGGTCCCGACGTCATTCTTCGCTCACAGCGACGACCCAAAAATTTGATCTCCAAATGTCAAAGTGGTGTTGATGGTGGTGTTGCTCTCACCCCTCCCGGGAGCGAGATCCCGGAGTCCTCCCGGGCCCGCACCAATGTCGGATCTGCTCTTTACTTGCTCCCGGATCGCCCAAGCAGGGTGGTTCGGCCCCCAGTTATTAAAAAAAAAACAGCCTCATAGGAGCCGATTCACATAATCTTTGCACCCCCACCGGCCCGAAGTCTGCTCGGAAAACAAAAGGGCCGGCACACACGCCTCCCACGATCGTTCAGTGAGAACCTATCACGCATGGATGTAAAGCTGGGTCACAATAAAAACAATTTTCTTGCTTCTCGCCCATTCCGAATGGTTGTTTCAGTTCATCACGTCACGGAGAGCACAGCCAGCAGGGAACACGCCAACGACAGGACCTGTTCTACGGCTGCTTCGTAATTCAAGTCCTGAAAAGACCCACTGCCATGCCGGTGGACACAAACATACCTCAAAAGCCTCAAACACCACGTTCTAGAGCTACCAAGAGAACGGAACGATATTCCCATATTTGTCCGGACTATAGTTCCAAGTGGGGCCCACCCGAGCTGCAGCTCCACCCACGTTTCGGGCCCAGGTCGAGCTCCACCACTTTATTTTGACAACTTGCTTCTTCGACCTGAGCACGTCTCACAGTCTCTCAACGGGCATGGCTTTCTGGTTACAACTATCTATCACATAATTCTCCCCGGCATTGGCCGACGGTAGATACAGGGTGAGTTGCACTTCACTCTACTCTACGGCTTGGTCTGCCCTCCTGTGTTTTCTGGGCGATGATATTCGTCGCACGCCTATTGCAACGCACCGCCGGGTTCATCGACGGTCTCTTACTGGAAATAGTGACGAGACGATCGACTCCAACTTTCTGCATGGCGCTGATCCGGCACCATGAACTGTCAAACTTCAGCCATCACCCCTGCTGAGACGGGCGACCCCGTCTTGTTGCCCATCTAGACAGCTGTCACTGAGATGGCACATGAGGCCGCGGAGCCTGTGTGGACCAGGGCGCCCTGCGTAGGGCATTCCCTCAAATGATCAGTCCACAACTAGGCTCTGACATCCGCCTCAAACCTTCATCGAGCGCCTCCAGATTCGATACTCAAATTGGATAGGAACTAGGCTGCATCAGTATCAATCCAGCCCCAGACGCGTGTTCGGCTGCGGCGAGGAACTTCAAGCGTTCCTCCGCACGTTCATGTGCTTGACCTGCACAATGTGTATCGGTGTTGCTACTCCTCTAGCACCAGAACAACGTTCTCTTCGGTGGTTTCAGTAAAGACCTCAACGCTGCCACACTAGCGTCGAGTTTTCTAGACGCTCGCGCACAAATGTCCCGCTTGCAATTGTGAGCCGCTGCTCCGAAGAAAGCTGGCGAACTTGTCGGCTGCCAGAACTGCAGAGGCCCCACCCCCCGAGGCGTTTCCTGGCCCAACATGTGAGCTACATGGACACCTGCAGAGTTTCGGATAATTTGGCTGCTTCTTGACGTGACCTTTAGCTGGATCAAAAACCGGGAATGTCCATGTGGAGGCGACCTCTTCCTGCATCTCGTGCATTCGTCAGAGTCTATCATGGTCCTCAAACCAGTCCTGGGCCCATTTCTAAACTATGATGGACTTGACTTGCTCATCTTGGTTGAACCGGTCCCGATGCTCTGGTTTGAGGCCCCATGGGTCTGTTCCCTGACTGCCCTTTGCTCGAGACCAATCCCAGGGGACTCGATCCAAGCCACGAGCTGCCCCCGATTTATGGCTCAAAATCCCACACATGTGCAAGTACATTACCACACACACTGAGCCTAGTTTAGCTCACCGGTAGCTTCGTCAACCAAACTGGTACGGGATCTCGCCGGGACCCCATAGACCGGGCAACATTGCCTTCTAGAGCTCGATCCCCCCCTGCCGGACTGCAGGGGTCATATCTGACTGATGACGAGCAGAGTACTCCAGCACATGCAGAAGCAAAGCGTACACGCAAGTCGCCGCAAAGTATCGTGCTAGTCGTGCGCTGAGCCGTCTCAAGTCGCCGGTCTCCACGATCGACAAGTGCGTTCCAGGTTCATCCCCCTCCGGACCTACTCAAATTCCCATCCTGGTGCAGCACCCATGGAGTGTACGTACCTTGGAGGGGGCGCCCATAGGACACAGTCATGGTTATTTCCGATGTTGTCTGATATATATCAGTCTATTCGTCCTCCAGAAAATGCTGCGAGAAGCGTCTCCCCAAGATCTCTGTGGGAGATATTGGACGCACCCACGGCGAAATTACCAACAATGACCACGGCTTGTGCGGGGCGAGGAAGATACCAAGAGTCAACATGACGAAACTACCGGAACACTACCTCACCAAGATGGCCCTCTCCAGTAATCCCGGTGACCGCGGGACTCAACTGTTTATCGTCATGATGGTAGTTCTGGGTCTTGCATGGATACTCGTATGATATTACACGCATCCAGGCTCCTGGGAAGGGCACTGACACCCACTGAATAGATTTTGCTTCGAGCCTACGTCAGAGTGTTCATGATTAAGAATGTTGCAGCCGACGACTGGTGGATGCTTGCCAGTATTGTCCGTCTCCAATGTCCCAACACTCCGGAACAAGCAGTACTAATCAAAGCCACAGCTCGCATACACGGCTTACTCGATCGTAGCCATGTGGGGAATCGTCGATGGGGGTACAGGGAAGCACATCTCGAATCTCAACCTGGAACAAACACTTGTTGGCCTCAAAGCTTGGTATATCTGCGAAGTCATCTACGCACCCATTTCCGCCATGGTCAGGACCTCGGTCGCGTTGTTCCTCCACCGTGTAGCCACCGAGCGTCTGCACAGATGGGTGATATGGGTCAATCTCTCCATTATCTATGTCATCTCCCTCGTGTTCACATTCATCGCCATTTTCCAGTGTAACCCGCCCTCCTATTTCTACGAGCAGGTACTGGGGAAGCCGGGTGGCTGCATGGACATCAACGTCCTGCCCAACGCGGTCATCGCTCACAGCGTCATTGGTGCGGTCACTGACCTGGTCTTCGCTGCACTTCCTGTTGTGATGCTGTGGGATGTTCAGCTGAATAAGAGGACGAAGGTTGTGGTTGCTCTGTTGCTAAGCATGGGGGCCGTGTAAGACACCCTCCAAGCCGAGTTGGGACCAAGACACTGACACTCACAACCCAAAGCGCTGGGATTGCTCTTCTCGTTAGGATACCCTTCGTGAAGAGACTAGCGATTACGCCAGACTTCTTGTTCGAGACAGTTGATGTTGCTATCTGGTCTGTTATGGAACCATCACTTGGGATCATAGCCGGCTGTGTCGCAACTTTGCGGCCGCTCTTCAAGAGCATGGGCTTCGGGAAGCCTACGACACAGAGATACGGCTACGGCTCCTCTCGTTACGGGCCCTCGGCGGCAAGCGACAGACGCACGCGGGGCTTCGCTCGGAACACAATGCAGAAACTCAGCGACGGGCCGTTCTCCCCCAGCACTGTAGACTCGTCGCGCCTCGAGGCTGGGCCTAGAGCCCCGTCAACATCAAACAACGACGAGTCGGACATGGACTTTGAGATGCGGCCACAAGAACCAGCACCGATCCCGGCGCAGTATCACGGGAAGGGTATCGTGTCAACAAAGATTGCTAGTACTCCTTGGGAGGACTTTGCCGGGCACGGGAGCGGAATCAACGTATACACGTCTGTCGACATCTCGTCGCAGCCGAGAACACACAACTCTTTGCTTCACCAACAGGGTTCGATCTCGTCCTCGGCGACGACGCTGCCGATACAAGGCACAGCAGGGTTGGGAACAGGATGAGCAAGACTATAGAGGTCACGATACAAGGGTAATTGCATTAGTGGCGTATCTTGCATTATCTTTTTTTACATCTACGCACGACTTGGTGGGCAAGTTCACGGGAAAACTCGTCGCACGGAAATTATACATGTATCTACAGATCTACCCCCCACGGGATCGCTGAGGATCAATAATAACTAGTTCACATGTGCTGAACAGTTCCTAGTGCAAATTCAACACAAACGCACACTTTACCTTACCCACAAGAGCCCGATCAGTACACAGCCCAAGCCATTGTTATCATGATGATGACGACGACGATGATGATGATGATGATGATGATGCTGATGGTCAGACCCGCCAACGCCGTTCAGGGTGACACCGGCGCAACACACAGCATCTCGAGCGGGCGGGAGGTCTGATCTACACGGTAAGCACGTTAAGAGCCCACGCCGCCTCCGTGCGCGAGGATGGTACGTCGGAATTCAACGCACCAGCCGCCGTTTGCGCCATTGCACGGCCTCACGGCACGGTTCGGCACCGTCCCCCTCTATCAGTCTGTCTCCCAGCAGGCCGGCACCACCCTTGTGCCTAAAGCCAGTCAAAGCACCGCGAACCAAACTCGATCTCATCCGACTAGGATCGCATATCTGCAGCCTGTTCCTCACTCCTGATTTGGGGACACTCGCTCGCCTATCCGGATTTGACAGTCGATGGCGCGCTCCGGGCACGCAAAGACCCAGGATTCCTGCGGGAGTTCTCGTCCCTTGCCTTCCTCCTACTGTCACGGGGCAAGTGACACCCGCGTCAAGTGCGAGTCCAGCATGGACAGCCCTGTGGGTGCCTTTGATGGAGCTCGAACTGGCTTCTTAGGCAGACTTGAAACCCGTCGGCGGCGGAACATGTGCGGTGCTACGATAGACGGAAAGCATGGTGGTTCTTAGGGGCACTCTCGAATTCTTCCTGGCTGGCTTTCGCGTCGCACAACTGCCAGGGACCACGTTTTCGCGTGAGGTGGCTGTGAGTAGGGCGTGTCCCTCGGGATGAACGCAAGCAAGGGCGTGTCGGTGATTCGTCTGTCGAGACTGGGCCTTCATGGTAAGTGAGCCAGTTTGGACATGGTCAAGTGTGGGTGAAGCACTGGTTGAGGCGCCGCCCGGCGCACATGTGCTTTCTCGGTGTTGGATTCCTGTCCCTGGGAGAGGTACTCCGGGTGTTCAGAACAGCGCCCAATCCTGGACCCTTGCAGCTGTCAATCTGAGCTTGTTGGGGCAAGGCTGAGTGACCCTGCTCGGGTGCCATCACTGCACCGAAGCAGCGAGTCCAAGTCGATGTGGTGGGGTGGGGGGGGGACTGGGGTGGGCAACCTAGCGGGTAATTGGCCACCCTTCAGATCTTCAGACGAACCTAAACTCATGAGGTTGAGAGTACTGGTACTTAGTCCCTCTTCACTAATGGCAAGGAAGGCACCTGCATTCCCAATTGGATATCCTCTGCAGGGCGAACCGATCTTCCAAGTTTGAGGCGTCGGAGGATTCTTCTGGAAGTCGTCGAAGAGAGAGCCATCATTGGATCGATAATCACAAGTCTAGATCTTGATTAGATCTTGCCCACCGGCCTAGTCGGGGACTGAGACCCGGACTTGGCCGGCCAGAGCTCCTTCGCTGCAGCCCGACCCGTTCCCTGCTCCTCCGGCGCTGGAGGAAAGGGGCACGCACACCCTCTCCCTCAATTCACCTGGGCCAAGCAGAAGGTTGACATTGTGTGACACGCCCTTGAGTTTCTTCAAGGGACATATCATGTGTCATCTGAAGTTCAGCCAAATGACTTCTGAGACGAGGCTGCCCAGCTGGGTATGCTCACCTCCCTGGGATAGCGACAGCAATAGCTAAACTCTTGACGGTTGTGTCAGAAGCAGGGCGCCACGGCTTGAGCTGGAAAGTCTCCGGCTCAGACAAGTAAGGCTGGAACTTTACGGTCCAGCAGATCCCGGCTACTACTGAACACTTATTATTTGTCTGCTGTGAACAGACACGAACAGGGTTTCTGTCTGGCAAAACATAAGGGGGAATCGCACGCAAGCTCCTTTGTCTTGCTGATCGCGTTAGCAAATACGCATTGCCTTGTCCCAGATGCCATCGCGTGTGGACTGGTGGCAGGGTCCAGCCCTCTACATCACACATTTAACCGGCCTGACGTGGGGCCTTGGCTCTCCCAAGGTATCCCTCAACGAGGCATACGACATGTGGACGGCCTGGCCTGGAAATGGGCTCTGTGCCATCGGCTCATCAGCTAGTGGAACTCCTGGTGTCACACACTTCGTGAAGGCTCGGTACGCCAGTACGGGGATGCAGTCCTGCTGGCCCGCGGCCAGGAATCTACACCCGCGCAAGAAACCCGGGGCGTTGGTGACGCACTCATTCTTGTACAGGGCTCTCGGTGCTGGGCGAGCTGTGCTACAGGCAGACAGACATGCTTGACCCAGCGGCCAACCTTGGGACACTCACTACTCTTGTACACGAACCGTCAGGCTGTACTGATATCTAGCCCCCGACGTCTCCACAAAGCGGACGCTTCATTCGCTCTTGTACCATCTTATACCAGGTCGACGCCGGATCCGTGCTCTAGATCTGTGGCTAAACCATGGAGTGTTCACCGGGGAGACAATCTCCAGATCCGGGCCGTCACGATGTCACCTTCTGCAGGTGAATGCGCACATTTACACGTGTACAATGTGCACAGCTAATTGTCCGGGCTCTCGATCTCGGATCTTGCACCTGCGCGAGCACACGGAAAGCAGCCAGATCTGCCATCTCGGAGAGTGCCCGGATTGGAGATTGGAGATTGGGAGGGAGGCAGCGTGGTGATCGACGGGTCTAGCAGACACGTTGTTCATTAGCAAGAAACGGGCCTGCTGGTGCCCAACGGCTTCGGGCCCGACGAGCGCTCATGCGGTCCGGATAGCACGAAAGCCGGGACGTTCAGTCCTCTCTACTCACGCCGGCCCCATTGAGCCCCATTGAGCTGGAGCTGGTACCGCAGCGGCGGCGGCGATCTTGGAATGTCCTCGGCCCCCGCAGTGTCTGTGTCCTCCGGGAAGAATGTCTGTGTCGCTCGATCTACGGACGAGCAAGTCAAATCGCGACGATCATTCGCTTGATGTTGGCGGCTTGGGAACTCAAAAGGTCTAATCATACAGTAACGCCACCACAAAGTCAACGTCATGCCTCCAACATACACAATGTTATGTCAAGACTCGATTTTGAGTGCCGACTGTTGCGATACGGGGTCAAAAGCACAGCCATCAACAGACCTGTTTTCTGTGCGATCACAACGCGGAGTGCCATCTTCATTATGCGGGATAGTGGCAGTTTGCCCCCGTTTCCTTATGCCACACCACACACACCTATTGCCCTTGTTTGTTCTGCGCAGAAAAGGGAGAATGCCCGGGTAAGACCCTCTTTCGTCATCTAACGCAGCTTTGTCGGAAGGCGGAGTCAATTCGAGCCGTCCAACAGAAACGTATGAACCTGATCAACTGTTGGACAACCTTGCTACCCCTGTGCCTCGATGGGAGCCTGCCATCAGGCCGCAGCCATACTGCCTCGTCCATCCAAAGTCTGAGTGGGCGTTGCAAAGACAGTCTGAGGGACAGTGACGCGCTCAACTGTGGGCTGTGCCAGCTGGGTAGATCCATTGACGTTGAAGCAGCCAATGGTACCATCGTTGTTGACCAGAACCTCATCTGGATTGCCCCAAGTCAGATGAAATGCTTCCAGGTAGAAGGTGGCAGGAGGGTGCTTGAACTCACTGAGGGCAAGCTGACCGGGCACAACGGTGATGCCGAGCCCGGCATTACAGCCTGAGCAGGTCAAGTACAAATCATCCCAGGCGGGCGTGAAGAGGGTGCTGACGCTGCTGACCACGGACGAGTGGTAGCCAGTAATGTAGGTGGTGCTGTGTGGGTCCTCGTCGACGTGGCTCCAGGTGACATTGCAATCGCCACAGCTGCTGGAAAAGTTTCCGCTGCGTACCATCGTCTGTTAGTTGCCGCCTCTCAGTACTATGGGGCTGTCGACACACAAAGGGTATGGAATCAGTGTGCCAGCGCTGTTGCCAACGCAGACGTCCAGATCGATTCTAGCAGGCCAGTCTGTCAGCGGTTTCGGTACCACATGAGCTTGTTTACGGGTGATGCGCACGAGGTCCAGTCGTAGTACCAGTTGGAGTAATCGTCGGTGTTGCAGTAGATACCGAGGCTGCTGCCGCTGAGGACGTAGGTGCCCACCGCGCAGGACTCATTGTAAGGGACAGGACTCGCGGTCGGAATGGTGATGGTCGATCCTGCAATGTTTCCGCCGATTCCAGCGGGATCTCCGGCGGTGGACTGGAGCATCTCAGCAGCCAAGGTGGTAAGGAATATGGAAACGAGAAGCGTGAGGAGCTTCATCATGATGAGGCTTGCAGGCAGTTGATCAAGAATGGTGCCGAGAGGCAAGGACAGGCTCTTGAAGACAACAAGAGGTTCCGAATGTATTGTTGCGGCGCACACGTAGGTGCACTGATCGTGGGGGATGCGATGGAGGTGAGAAGCTCAGGCTGGGGGGGGGGAGGCTGGTGTGGGCAGGTCACGCTCAAGGCCTACAGAGCTGTCAAAGATGCGATGGGGACACTACTTGCTGTGGAAGCTCCATAACGTTTTCTCAAACAGTGAGGCGTGGTGGCCTACCTCTTTTGCGTTTGCAGCCTGGTCACGCTGTTTTCAGCCCACCCAAGTCCCGCAAACACCGAGATCAGGATGGAAGGCTCGACCTGACAGGGCGCAGACAAGGGCGCAGACATCTGATCAGTGGGCTACTTGGCTTACTGCATCACTGCACATTCTGAATCGTTCCTCGGGCTGCGAGCCCGGGATTGCGACGTGTACAGACACCTCACGGAGCATTGAAGGCTGCCGAGGAAGCAACTGAGTAGGTCTGGAACCACTCGCCAGTTTTGCCCTGGATTTGAAGCCCTCACTTGTACCTTGTTTCCCAACCGTTTACCGGCCGACTCAAGCGGTCGACTCAATGAGCAACATGGGGCTTGCCAAACAAACCCAACCCGAGTCTCTCGGATCTTGTACATGTATATGTTTTTTACATGACATGGTACAAAACTGCCTGGGAGCCAACGCGTGCCCCAATTTTGATGTCCCTGACCTGAGAGGGTGTCTGAGGAGACCAATGATCCGTAAACTCCACTACAATAGATTCCTTCTAGGTGCCTGTTGCTAGGTAGGAGGTAGTCGACCACCAGAAACCAAACCGAGGCAGGCCCTCCTCCATCACGGAAGCAGTGTACCAATTTCTGCCTCAGAAAAGAAGATGCAACCCCCAGAAGGCTGCTTAACAGCGGCGGGTGCCGTCGTCGTTGCCAATGTAATCGGCTGTCAAAGGCTGGGAGCCAGCTCGCGCCGGCAGCCTCGTTGACTCCGAGGGTGGACGGCCAGTAGACGATACAACACATGTAAAGTGAATATTGCGTTCCATCCTCGCAACACGTGCTCGCGGCAAGCTCGGGCAATTATAATGTCATTCGTTCGTTTCTTTACATGAATACAAGTAGGCAGTACAGAGCATGCTCGGGCTTCACCGACCTGACAGCCCCCCCAGGACCAAAGACCAGCGCCTTTTTTTTTTTCCTTCTTCTAATCCCTCTTCCTCATAACACTCCGTTACCATCCACCTGACCATGAACCTTTTCCAGAATCTGCAGTTGGCCCTGGTTGTCGTAGGCGACCCGGCCCTCATCGACTGCCCGGCGCATCTCCTCCCGCAGAGGCGTCTTCTCTCCGGTCTTGGGGTCCCACTCCCAGCCCTCCTTCATCCACATCCACCGCAGACAGGCCCGCAGCTCCTTGTCCTCGGGCAGGACGCGCATCCACTCCGGCTGGAAGGTGCCGTCGCGGCCCTTGCCTTTCCAGTCCTGTGCGCGCCCCAGGAGCACGTCCCGGCAGAATATCCGCCACGAGTCGAGAGCGTACCGGCCCGTCGTCAGATGTCCAATCTCCCAGGCTGTGCCGTGGCCCCTAGCCGTGGTCTTAGCCTGGGGGTCGTTCTCCTTGGAGGAGTCCGGGCTGCCGACGACGCCGTCGACTTTGTCCGTGCTGGGGCGGTCCTCGGGCCCAAAAACCTCACCCGCGCGGACGTCCTTCCCATCGCCCTTTTGCGGGTAGTCCTTGATCCCGTAACGTACATCTCTGAAAGGTGGCCGCTCGAGCCATGTACGCGCATACTTCTGGATCGTCTTGGTCCGTTGGTTAGACAGGCCGAGATGATGCATCATAGCCTCAATATCAGCCGGATCCGCCTCGGCAAGGGCCTGCGCCGTGGGATAACGCTCCATGAGCTGGCGGAACACGGGGATCGCGACCCTTCCAGGAGTTCTAATCAGGAAGGTGACAGCGACTAGGAGGCGAAAGGGGTCACCGGCCAGCTCTTCCTGAACAAGGCCGAATCTGTCTCCTGCCAGTGGGGGAATGGGCAGTGCCGAAACAGTGTTCCTGGCCGGCCGGCTTGTCTTCTTCGGAGTCGGGCTTGGTGTCACTGCGGCGGTTCGTGCCTCGTCGATTTTCTTGCTGGGAGAAACAAAAAAGTGCGATACAGGCTGTTTCTGGGCGGGTTTCGCTTTTGTGGCTGGTGTGGGAGTAGCGAAAGGGTTGCGCTTGGCTGACAGGGCCTGGGAAGCCGTGGATTCAGCCGGTGGGTTGTAGTGCCCAGTGGTCGGACCACTCATTTCTCGAGTCGTATTATTCTCTCGCGAAGCTTCCTGCAGCTGGCCGAGGATATCGATCATCTCATCGAAGACATCGGGAGCGACGGGGGGTGCTGGCTGTGGCGGTAAGGTCTGGAAGAAAAGGTTCGGGTCTACTGGTGGGCTGTAGAGCTCGCCAGTCGAGCCATTCATTCCACACTGCAGGTCCTGGTTCGGGGGCTGGTTTTGCGTGTCGGTGTCTGTGTCGTCGCGCTTTCTCTTCCGATCTGACGGCATACAGCTTTGGACTGCGCCATCAACATGCTGTGGGAACAGGCTCTGCGATATGGTGGCATCTAGTCCAAGTGCCATTGCTCCGAATCCGTCCTGGCCTCTATCAAACTGTGAAAGAAACTGCCTGTCGTCGAATGTGCCGCCAAGGGCAGACTGTGCCGGTATCATTCCAGGAACCGGCACTGAGGCATTGATATCCACCAAGTTCTGCCCCTGGTCGACGAAGAATGGTGATTTTGCCAGGGTTTTCTCATGCGACTGTTTCGCTTTCTTGGTAACCCGCTGTTGCTTTCCCGCGTCAATAGCTGTGCCACTGGCCAATGGCAAAGACAAGTCGGACGGTCTGACCAACTGAGCGCTCATCCCTCCTGCCAGCTCACCCGGGCCCTTGGCTCCGCCTGTGGCCTGCTGGAGGTTGGACTCCCCACCGGGTGTGTTGTTGACCATGCGACGAAAGCTTTCCTCATTAGCGTTGAGGCCTGGTATGTAATGGTCCTTGTGAACTTTTCGGATGTGCTCCTGCATGGAGCGGTACGCCTTTCCGTCGTAGCAGCGTTTGTTACAGATGGACCCATCCTGCCGCCGTATAGGGCAGACGACCTCAAATCTGGCGTCATTGGCCGAAGATGGGGCCTGCCCTGTGCTTTGCGTTTTGGTCTTGGTCTTTTTGGTGGTGGCATCGCTTGCTGTCTTGGTGGGCTGAGGGTTGCTTGCCGCCCAGTCCGGCGGAGGTTTGTCCATGGGCACGATGTTGTTGTTGACTTGGCTGTCATCGTCATGAACCAGTTGGATGCTCTGCAGGCTCGTCGTGTTCCCATCCACCAGGCCGCCCCAAAGATGTTTACCCGCAACGAGCTTGTCGCTCGCGTTGAGTGCAGGGGGCCCCAGAGGCCAGTACTTCTCCTTGAAGTCCGGGATGTGCTCAGACTCTCTCATCATCCCCAGATACAACGTGAGATCATCACCGTAGTGCCTTGCCAGGACTCTGTCTCTCAATGACTTTGCACACTGCACCTGCGCCTGGAAGGTCTCCCAACCAGCCGAGAGGCCGATCTTGTAGAGGTGCCTGAGATCATCCTCAAAAACCTTGCCGGACATGATGATGGCCATGAGAAATTCCCTCAGGTCATCGTCGATGTTGAAGCCGCAAAGCAGGTTGCGGGCTGTGTTCTCGTCCATTGGTGGGGCTTCTGGGTTCTCCGGTGTCCTCCATGGTATGTAATGCCGGCCGGCTGGTGCGTTGTCGTTTTGGTTGTCGTCATCCTCAGACGTGTCATCCTCGGACGTGTGAGAAGAGAATGCGCGGTCGTGCAGGAGGGCCTTGACCTCGTCCTCGTGCGCCTTGCTGGACGTGATGGCCGAGATCAGGAACTCCTTCTCGTTCTCGTCAATCTCAAAATAGTTGAGCAGGTCCCTGGCTGCATCCGCATCGAGCGTTGTTGAGCGCGCACTCGGGCGTTTGGCCGCGACTGACCCGTTGACAACTGCCTCCATCTCGAGTGACGTGTAGGCCCAAAACAGTCTCACATAGTGAGGCTGTGATGAATCCTGCAGTGCAAACTTCTTGATGACGCATAGAGAGCGTCACGTCTGATCAAAGCCTGGAATGAAAAGTTGAGTTCTGGAATTGAAGTCGAGGTGGCCGTTGAGGCGTGAGCACGGACCAGAAAACACTGACATACGACTCCCTCAAAACAGTACCGCAGTACCTGGGCACGCTTGGGTCCTGAAGTCTCAGGCACCACCAACAAAAATTCCTGGCGCTTCTAATCAATTCGCCGTGCCAGGAGGATTCTGGTCAGTGCCAAGTCGACTTTTTGATGAGCACTTTCATAAATAGAACAGTCATGTACGCTCTGGATAGACCCAAATGATGGCTGCTTATTCAAGATTTCAAGTCCGAGGGCCGGGCGTGCCACGTACTGCACACAACGGCCCCATCACAAGGCTAAGCGACATCCTCACCACATGTGTTGAGCAGTGTTGAGGACACAAGAAAATGGTAAAATTGAGACCTGAAAGCTTTGATATACACTCTACCAACCCCGGAAATTACCCCTGTCCCCGTTCCCATGGCTCTTCTTTTCTTTCCTTTCTTTTTTTCTTCTTCTACTTCGTCAATGCGAGTGAGGTAGGAGAAACCTGGGAGGGAGGAGTCTAAGTTTGATAACATTATACACATACAGCAGCCGCCTTTGATGACGAGAACACCAGCCAGGCCTTGACAGGCCCGCCGTCTAACTGCTCTATCCGCATTGCTGTCTCGTGTTTAATGGCGCACCTTGGACTCTGATGGTGGGTCGTAGGTGACCTTGCGGGACTTGAGGTTGGCCCACTTGTATTTCTTGACCCACACGCTGATGGCAAACAGAGCCGTTGACACAATCAGCACCTGCATACCCATCTTCTTGCGCTGGTCCATCTCGGGCTCAGCAGCCCAGTTCAGGAACTCAACCACGTCCTTGGCCATCTGTGATGTCGTCGCGGGGGTCTCGTCCTCGTACTCCACCAGTCCGTCGTACAGGACACGAGCCATGGCGATACCGGTTCCAGGGAAGTAAGGGTTGAAGTTGAGGCCAGCACCGACGACGGCGCCCGCTGGGGGGTCCTCGGGGTAGCCAGTCAGCAGGGAGAAGATGTAGTTGCAGCCGCCGTGTCGGGCCTTGACGATCAGGGATAGATCTGGGGGCAGAGCACCGTTGTTGGCAGCCCGGGCAGCCTCGTCGTTCTTGTAGGGTGCAGGGAGGTAGTCGGAAAGCTTGCCGGGCCGCTTCTCGATCTCGCCCTCGTCGTTGGGCTCGCTGTCGTACTCGTTCTCCTCGGCCTGGGTCTTGGCCTCGTCGACGGTGAGGACGGAGCCGACTAGAGATCGGTAGGGGATTCTGCTAAGGGAGTGGCAAGACGCGCAGACCTCTTGGTAGACCTGGAAGCCTCGTCGGAGCCTGTTGTGTGTGTGAGTTCACCTGGTCGTGGGCGCGGGGGACCTCGTTTACACGTACGCCTGGTGGTCGAAGGTCTTGAACCACTGTTCGTGCACCCACGGGTATGCGGTAGGGTGAAGACTATGTGCTTCTTGTCAGCTTTGAGCTTCACAACTTCGAGATACTGCCTGGGGTTTGGATGGGATGTATATGCCTCAAAAACGGGCCAGGCACACCAGCAACATCCATGTCCCCCCAAGGGCCGAGCAAGACACAATTGATCGACTCACCCCTCTTCTGCCTGTGTCGCGGCGAAGGCATCGGAGCCGTAGAGATGGTAGTACCAAGCGACAGAGCCGAGGGCGGCAGCAGTCGAGGCCGCGGCGGCGATGTTGAGTCGGGTTCCCTCGGCGGCGTTTGCGTTGCTGGTCGTGGACGCGGCGCGCTATGAATCAGATGGCCCGTTAGAGACAATTCAAAAGCGATGAGTTCCGTATCGAACACAGATAGAGATGGTCGTGATTCTTGGACTTCAGTGATGCTACAGTCCATCTCGCCCCATTGCCTGCCCCCTCGCCTGCGGACGGATCGGTTCGTACCTTCGCAAAGTTCATGGCGCCATTTCGTGCCCCGGAGAAGGCGCGCGTCGAGCGCAAGCAGGACCGGGCAAACATCTTGGGCAAGGAGCTGCTGCTGCTCGGCGTTCAGAGGATGCTGCGAGGAAATGAGTGGGTGAGTGGGGTTGGAATCGAGTCCCAATGCCAGGAGATTTGAGGTCTAGCGGTCGGTAGCCGTTGGATTGAGGTCGAGAGCCAGAGCAAAACCTGTGCCAGCCGTAAGATCCCGAGGAATTTGCCAATGAAAGCTGCTCGATTACACCCCCCCAACCGCGCACGGGCCAACCACAGCTGCCACGGCTGCTGTGAGACCTGGCAACACCCACCACTCAGAGCTGAATCCGCCCCGTCGCGCCTCTCTATGACGGGTCACATTCAGAAACGCATAAATGTGAACAAGGTGCCACCTCAATCCGCAACACAACTACACGAAGCCCATCAGAGACACGACATATGGCTCGAGTGTAGACTGCCTGCAAGTGCACCCAAGATTTAACAAATTTGTTCGTATTTGATATGATTATCTGTATGTCGTCTACTTCCGCTGGACCTGACCAGCCGTGGTTTTTTTTTGGTTTTTTTTACAAGAATAAACGCCTTCGAACAACACTTTTCCCTGGCTCAAATTCACAAGTCTATACGCTCGCCGCGATCATCTATTGGACGACTCAATATGGCCACGGCCGGAGAGGAAGACGGACACCCTACGCACCACTCTCCTTGGCCCGGGTCTCATCGAGGACGGCTCGCCTCTTCTTCACGCCATCAGCGAGCAGGGCAAGGACAGACTCAGTGTCCTGCCAGCCAATGCATGCGTCAGTAATGCTGACGCCGTACTGAAGGCCCGACTTGCCCTCCTTGGGCACCTTTTGGGATCCTATGCATGTGGTCAGCTCTGGAGATTCCTGTTAGTCATCCGCGCCTGGTGAGCACTCACCCTCGTTGATGTTGCTCTCAATCATGACGCCCATGATGCCAGTCTCGCCCTTGGCGAGCTGCTCGGCCAGGACGGCAGCCACCTTGGGCTGGTTCTTGTGGTTCTTCTGAGAGTTGCCGTGGCTGCAGTCCACCATCATCCGCTCGCGCACACCGGCCTTCTGCAGTGCTGCCCTGGCCTCCTTGATGCTCTTGTCGTCGTAGTTTGTGCCTTTTGTGCCTCCTCTCAGGATCACGAAGCAGTCGTCGTTGCCGACCGTGCCCACAATGGCAGCCACACCGGGCTTGGTGACGGACAGGAACTGATGAGGGTGCCTGACAGCGCCGATCGCGTCGATCGCAACGCCCAGAGACCCATCTGTGCCGTTCTTGAAGCCTACGGGGAAACTAAGACCACTTGCCAGCTCACGGTGCAGTTGGGACTCGGTTGTCCGCGCACCGACGGCGCCGAGGGACAGCACATCAGCCACAAACTGTGGGGAGATGGTGTCCAACATCTCGCTTGCAAGAGGCATGCCCCTGGAGGTGAGATCCACGAAGAGCTGTCTCGACAGGCGCAGGCCCTTGTTGATGTTGAAGCTGTTGTCGATGTCCGGGTCGTTGATCAGACCCTTCCAGCCGACGGTCGTGCGGGGCTTCTCCAGGTAGGACCGCATGACGATCAGCAGCTCGTCCTTGTACTTCTCCTTCTCTTTCAGCAGCAAATCACAGTAGTCGAGCGCTGCCTGGGGGTCGTGTATGGAGCAAGGGCCGATGACCACCAGCAGCCGCTGCTTCTCGTCCGTGCCATTCACTACTGCGACGACCTCCTCACGGCCGTCAAGCACGGTGCGCTTCGATTCTTGAGTTTGTTTGATTTCATGCTGGAGCAGGTCGGGTGCTGTGAGAGGGTTGTATCCGCGGACTTGGAAACGACGGGTCTAATCAGCCATTGATTCTTTGCGGCAGGTCACAAGCCTGGTGCTCGCAGTCCAACTCACTTCTCCAATCTTCGCTCTCGGCCTTGTTGCCGACGTTCTTGTTTTCGATGTAGAAGGACTGCAGGTCCGAGGTGAGTCAGCGTAATCGGCGTGGGAGTGGCGTGAGTGGGCCGCAGCTCGGCGTCCAGCACGGCGGGGCTGTTTGTCCACTTACAGCCATGGTGGGTGGTGGTGGTGGGAGGTCGAACGCAAGCAAGGTTGAATCAATGCACGCTCTGGGGATTGGGTATCTCTGTCAATCAAAGGTAGAAGGAAAAGTAGTGAAGAAAGAAACTGGAACGGAGCACACGAAGGTAAGCCCGAGAAATTTGGCCCAGGGCATGTGTGTGTGTGTGTGAATCAGATGGATAAAGTTTGGGCTGCTGAGATAGCCATTGACGTATGCTTATTTCAAACCAGAGCGCATTGGGTTCAGAATTGAGTCACCCCCTCGGTGGGGGCAGGCAGAGGAACCCTTGGCCGGAGCTGCAAGCTGCTCAGCTCCCTGCGAGCTCCAGAGCTGTACCTGTGTTGACGACCCCTTCAGCTTCTCAGAATCTATTTGTTCAAAAGAAGGAATCTAAATTGTTCCCATAAAATCCAAGTTCCTGACCAAGCCTTGTAACACCGAGTGCAAGGACGACTTCATTTCGGCGCTCATCGGACATATGCAGCTGACATTCGATTTTGTAATGGTCCCGAACCAGGTGTCACACAGTACGGCTCAGGTCTTCTTTTGCCGTCCGCCAACCGTGACGCACAAGTACGGCCTTTTGTCACATCCACACGTGAAGTCTTTCTGGCGCTCCCAGGGTTCGGCAGCCAACCGTGTGTTCCACGGCACGTGCCGTGCGACAGCACGAGCGCGGTGATACCGGGGGCTTCGAGTTGCTCAGTCCAGCTTGACCGGGTTTGCAGCCTCCTTCTTGAACTCCTCAACTGGTGAATGTCAGCCATTGGCCCTCCTTCCATAGATAGGCTGAATGGGTGCAAGAATGCGAGTCGAGCGATGCCAAAATGAGCTCCCAAAACAAGGCCAGAGCTGCCTGAGGACCCCCCCCCCTTGAAGCTCTCATTCCAGATTCAGGCACCGTGGAGGCGACAAAGCAAAAGACCCAGAAGACCACTTACTGCCGTTGATCTTTCCGTATAGCCATTTCAGTCCCATGGTACTGATGGCACAAGTAAGCCCAGAAAATGTGAAGAGCCCTACCCTCTGAGGCGTGCTAAGAAGGGTAAAGATAGGGTATGGGTAACTGATGATCTGTGTCAGTTCTGCTACCTGTTTCCACAGATAAATGGCACTCACGTCTGATTGTAAGAGAAGGTGTATTCAATCCATGCCCCTGGGATGCCGTCAGCGGTTGAATTTCCGTTTTCATCACAGACCGAAACGGCTGCAACGGCCATTGGTGGCTCTGAGATTTGCCTGGGGTGTACGAGGACCTCCGGAGAAAGAACTTACAGTAGGCAAAGGCCAAGAAGGTGCTGAGAGTTAATGCTCCCTGGAACCTGATGGTCCATGGCGGGCTGAGAAGCAGTAGATCCAAGGTCAACATTATTGCTGGCACTACAGAGTCCGATATCAGCTGTCAAAGCACCATTGGGGACTCCTGAGGGTTGGAGGGAAGATCAACAGATACTACCTGCCCATGGTCTGTCTCCCAGCTTCCGGCCAGTGGCACGGCCTGGAATAGCCATGGAGAGATACTGCGAACACATAAGACAGTCATGGGGGTTTTCAAGAGCAGCTTACTTGCGTGAAAGCCGAAATCCGGCCAGAAAGGAAGCTGGTACTCTTCGGGAACCAGGAGGCGCTTGTCTATGAGAGTGATCCCCCAGTAAAGGATGCTGACGAGGACCTCCAGAGGTGCCGAACACACTGAGACCACGTTCTTGGCATTGAAAAGGGCAGTGCTCAAAGTCACGTCGGCGAGCAGTCCCAGGGCCATACTCGTCAACGAGAGCGCCAGCCCGATGATGGTCAAGAATTGAAACACTCCCCCAAACTTTTCATTCTCGGGGCTAGGATAGAGAAACAGCCATCTGAAAGATGCTGAGAAAGACGCTATCCCGAGTAGATGGATGAGTGCAGAGGTGGACCTGGATGGCGAGGACAGTCTTTGCAAGGGGTGACCCGTACGTGCCATAGCAGATGAGCGGTAGTGCTTTCGATTAGGAAATCTATTAGGTGAGGAGTGTCCTGAAATGTCGCTAAGCTGGGAAAAGGATCGCTCGAGTGTGCCCAGCCACGGTGTAGCTCTATGCAGTGATGCGAACAAATCTAGGTCCAAAATGGCATGCGGACAAAAAGAAAGTCTACAGGAAACAGACCGGTTCTGGCGATGGTATCATGGGTAGATTTCAAGCGAATTCTCTGAACTGTTCAAGTGAACAATGCGAGACCCCGGCAGTCTCGGCTGAGCAATTACATAAGCGTGACGTCTCGCGCTCGGATCGTGTCGAACGGACAAGACCTTGCTCCGTCGGCGCCGTCGGCGTGTCGCGATGCCTTCTCTTCACCTGGTCACGTCCGGAGATTCTCACCCACAGTCTGGCTTGGCCATTCACAACCATTCCAACCTCTACACCCTCAGTCAGACGTTACGCTTCTTCAACCCTACAACCACGTTCTCCTGCTTGCAGAACCACAGATTCCGTGTCTTCCACGTGCTGTTCTTGTCCGCCAACTCCAACTCGAAGCATCTCAACACCTCGGGTGTCAACTTGTGCAGCTCAGCCAAGGAGATATTCTTGCCGATGCAAGTCCTTGATCCATATCCAAACGCCAGCATATGTCGATCCATCACCGCAGCATCAGTTCCGAGCCACCTCGCCGGCCGGAACTCATCTGCGGCTTGGCCGAATATCGACTTATCAAAGTGGACAACGGCAGGGTTCATACCAACCCAGCAGCCGCCTGGTATGAAACTCCCGCAAAGCTCTAGCCCCTCGGTAGGGACAACTCGGCCCATGGTTAGCTGCACCCCTGGGTGCACTCGCAAGGCCTCTTTGATGCAAGCGCTGAGGAGGTCAAGCTTGATGGCTTCCGAGAACTTCACCGGTGACTTGAGCTGGCCGGAACTGAAGCCGTGGTCGATCTCATCCTGGAGCTCCTCATACACGTCGGGGTTCTTGATCAAGTGACAGAACAACAAGCGGAATGCGATAGCCGTCGTGTCAGATCCTGCAAACAAAGCTGTGTCCATTCTGTCAGTGCCCAGAGAGACAACATTGTGCAAAGACCCGTAGAGGTGAGCGGAAGACAGACCAACATATGCCTCTTGCTCGATATCGTCCATGTGAAAGTCTACCTTGTCCCCCTTCTCCAAGTGGACATCATACAGTTGCTGCAACATGTCGGTCCGCTGCCGAGACTCCAGCCGAGCCCCCTCATCGAATCGTCTTGCCACATACCTTCTCGCAGAGATGCCCATATGCTCCACAGCTTTCAGCGCCTTAAACGACCCCGGAACAAAAAGCGACGAAGCGAGGATCAACGGCCGTGCTGAAGCGGGTGCGACGGCGCATAAACATAACAAGCGCAGCAGCAGGTCCAGCGAATGAATCCACCCTCCATGATCATGATTCTTTTGGAGGAACCCAAACATCTCCTCGAGGTAGAGCTCGCCGATCACGTCAAAGGCATACCTGGGGATCATGTGTGGTTAGCTTGCGCGTAAACAAACGCAGCTTCGGAATGGGTCTACCGCTCACATTGGGAGGTAGTGTCCCAGATCCATTACCGGTTTTTCTCTCTCAGCGCATTATTTGAGCCGGAGCATCATCAAGCCGGTGCATTCGTCAATGTACCCCTCGGATTTCAAGACGTTAGCCAGAGAATACACATGGCTGATGATCCGTCTTCTTTCGCCATGGGCCTTGTCATTGGTCTCAGTGAAGGCACTAAACTATCCATCCAGTGGCTTGCCTTCTGAGGCTTGTCCGCTGTGGGAGTCAACTTACTCTTTGTGCTTGCTGAAATTCTACACCGGGTCGTCAGCATCGCTGTCCCCTGGGAGAAATGCTCGGGCGTTTTACCTGGTTATTCCACACAGGATAGAAATCAGTCTTGTCCAAGGCATTTTGTGTCCTATCTATCAACTTGATGGCATCGGGATCCGCACAGGCGATCTCATTCGGGGCAATCCTCAGAAGTGGGCCATACTCGGCATGAAGCTGCCTACACACTTTGTCAGGAACTGTTGTCAGTTTTCCTGGCCATGTTCGGTTGCTCACCGCTGGGTTTTTTCCCCCCAATATCACCTCGCACAACCTGGATCATGTACCACTGCCATTTTCCCTGTCAATGACTATGCGAAAAGCGTGGCCTCCCTGTCCCAGGAGTTTACTGAAGTCACAGTAGGAGTAGTTGACAAAAAGCTTACGGCTCGGGTGATTTGAGGCCAGCCATGGTCCCGGAACTTTCGCCAATGGGTGAAAACATCTCGTATAGAGGATCCAGCATACCACGTACACCACACATACACAGACACCCAACTCAAGAACCGACGGGATTATAATCTTCGTCAAGACTACCATGTTGAAGGCGGTTGCTTCTGTTGCGGAGTGGCGTTTCAACAGCCGCGAATTGCTACACAAAGTCTATCACACGATTGCCTCCTCCCCGCAGACGACAAGCATCCGATCAACGGCAGGGACTCTAACCTAAAGGATCGCTAATCTAGTCCAGGCAGCCGGAGACATGCTATCGCTGTAAACGGGAGGGTGGGGTCACATCGTGGGTCTCTGATAGCAACACACGCGGCTGATGCTACTTTGCCCAGGGCCTGGCGCCATGACTTGGACATACAATGAATCTCCGGACGTTCGCTGACGGGTTGACTTGGATTTCACCCAAGCACCTGCGCAATTTGGAAATCTAACATCCCGGAAATGCTGATGAACCATTGCATGGCCTGAAACTCTATTTCTGCCACGGCAAGGTAGAATGGCGTGGATCATGACTCGTCCTCCCAGCGGATTCCTCTGCCGGCATCACGTCGAGAAGGGACTACCACAGTAGGATCCACAGCAATGTCACAAAGATCGGGGTATTGGAGACTCGTATATGAGATCGGGAAGACCCGACCTGGTCCCCGCTCGCAGTCTTGGGATTTGTATCAAGGCACTTGCAAGAACGCGCCCCCCCCCTCCGCAGAGCCCGTCCGTGCCAGTCGGCCAGGGCGTGGCGTGCCTGCTCACACAGTGTAAGGATTCGCATTCCAGCCTGACCTGTGGGGATGTTCTCCTATAATCCGATGGGTTATCGTGAAATCAGGCTTAGGGCCACTGCCAGGGAAACCTCCTAGTACTACCATGGCCTTGCCATGTGGGTGCGGATGACGGCCGCGTGTGGCCTAGCTCCGGGCAACGTCGACGCCTCTGCAGCTGGGAAGGTGACCCAGGGGTTCATTTCTCGAGGTGCTCGTCCGAGATACCTTGCAGCCCTCTCCCATTGATGCCATTTTACACTGTGACATGGTATGAAACGGCAGATGGCAAAGTGCTGGGAGATGTAGTCTTGTCCAAGTTCGCTCGCTCATATTCAACGACCTTGAAGACCTGTCTTCCCGCCGTTGTTGCAAGCGTTGCACACGACAACTTTTCTGTCTTTCTCTTTTCGACAATGAGTGCGGAGTGATAGCAAAAGTCCAGCCACCATGAGGGCGTTTTCTGTTGCGCTCCTTCTCCTCGGGGCCCTAGTCGGGCCGTCCCTCGCCGATGTCTCGACGCCAGCCTGTGCGGTGAGAAGTGGGAATTGCTAGAACGTTAAATCAAGTACTAATGCTCTTTTCCCAGACGGACTGCTTGGCAACATATCTCCCACAGTCGGGATGCAATGCGACTGACGCTTCTTGTATATGCTCCGACGTCACGTTGGCTGGACAAGTACAAAACTGCACACTGGCAGCATGTACCGTGCGTGAGGGTCTGAGTAAGTTCGTGTTGTCCAGAGACTTGGGAACGCGTGCTGACTAGAACTGCCCTTCCAGCGGCTTTGAATGCAACAAAAACATTCTGCGGCGAGCCTGTTCGGGATCTTACAGTCATAACCCCGGTCGTCACTGCCGTCTCAGGGACCTTTGCCATTGTGGCGGTTGTCATGAGGCTTGTCGACAGCTTCAACCGTGATAACCTCCTCAACTGGTCCAACTTCTCTGTTGTTCTGGCACTTGTAAGCATGTTAGAGAATTTTGCTTGCTTTGGCGCGAAGGACAATAGCTAAAGGAAACAGGCCTGCTGCCTCGTGATAGGAGCTCTTGTATTTCCAAGTGAGTTGCTGGTACAAGTCAATTACGTCTTGCTGGATGCTGACATTATCACAGTGTCCACGTACGGTTTCGGCAGGGACATTTGGACGATCCCTCACGACAGAATCACACAAATCATCAAGGTGCGGATGCCATCATTGTCAGACCCGAACCGAGCTTGATGCTGACATGTACTGCAGCTCACCTGGATCTCGGAGATACTGTACATGGTAGTACTTGGCTCCACCAAGATAGCCATGCTGCTTTTGTATCTCAAGGTATTCCCGGACCAGACTTTCCGACGGGTTTGTCTTGTCATGGTAGGCGTATGCCTTGCCTACATACCTGCAACGGCCCTGGCCACCTTTCTCAACTGCATTCCTGTCAGCTACAACTGGACGGCCTGGACGGGGGAAACAGAGGGTCGTTGCTTCAGCTTCAACACCTTTGCATGGGCGCAATCCACCATCAACATCGTGCTGGATCTCACCATCATCCTGCTCCCGATACCACAGCTGTGGAAGCTCAACATGGGGAGGAAGAAGAGGATCCAAATCGTGCTGATGTTCAGCGTCGGGCTTTTGTAAGCATTCCTCCCCTTCAACCTGGGAATCAAACTTGATGGAAATGTGGTTCTGACTCTGTTGTGTTCCCAGCATCACCATCGTCAGCATTGTACGGCTGACGGCCTTGGTCAATTTCGCGACGACCACCAATGCCACCTGTAAGTCTCAGCACTCAAGACCCACCGCACGCACATCTCAGCTGACAGGCTGCCCTCTGCTACCAGATGACAACGTACCGACGGCATACTGGAGCGTCCTGGAGATCTTCGTGAGCATCATATGCTGCTGCATGCCTGCGGTCCGCTCGGTTCTCAAGAGGGCGTTCCCAAGCTGCTTCGGCAGCATCTCAGATACCAAGAACACTCCGCCGCCGTACATGGCTCCCAAGTCCCCTCGATACAAGCTCAGTGGTGGGATCCAAAAGAGCATCACGAATACCGTCACCTTTGGGCCCATCTCGGCCGACGGGAGATCACATAGTTCAGACATTGAGCTCGTGGACGAGCGGTGGCGCGACCGCGACTAGGTTGTCGTAAGCTTGGTGGCATCTGGATGGCACGCAGGCAGGACATCAACTGTGTGATTATAATGAGACTTGAAGTCAGACGGTCGGGATGGGGAAAATGAACTCGGAATTCTGATGAATCTCGTAGCCAAGTGCGTTGTGCGCATAGGTGGTGATGAGGAACTGTATACATGCTGTAACTAGGTAGGCATTTACTAGGGTTGCCAGATCCCTAAGTGGTAGTAGTGTCCACAGAAAGCGACCAAAATGGACGTGTAAATACGGGGAATAATGCAACATATATAACTGAAGAGGTTATTCCATTGCAGATCTATCTTATTGAAGATCACGGTGCTAGGGCGACCCTACGGCCCCTACTGACACCACAGGGCTTAGCACCCCGGTGTAAATCCCTGTGAACTATCCGGCACGCTGTAAGAACCGTTGGTCAATGGCGCCTGCGGCCCTAATTAGACGGGAGCTTTAGCGCTTCTATCGATAAGACCCAGAGGCCCCCAAAAAAAAGCTATGGGGTTAGAGCTGCCTTGACATTGGAACCGCGTTCCACCCAACCCGACTTGGAGCAGTCGCGACACGGAAGTCTGCCCCCAAACACGTCCCCGAGGCTTTTCAAACACGCGTGACAGCCCGGTCCGACAAGATGGCAGAGGTAAATCAAGACGAAGATGTCAGGTCGCAGAAGCGAGACCGTTCAGAGTTCGAAGGGGCGGGTAATTGCAGCTCACCTACTTCCCACGAGTGCTTGTCTACGAGTTAACACAGACTGACGATGGTGACTCCAGACAGCTCATCCGACGATGAAATGGGCCCGCAGCTCCCCTCCGCAGCTGCCCCCAAGAAGAAGCGCCGCGTCCTCCCTTACGAGAAGCTCTACGTGTCTGCCTTGCCCAGGTCAACCCGCTACTCGAAATCCCTAATGCATAAGGAGCAGCTCTCCTTTGTGACCATGACTCCTCACACCGATTTCCTCATCACATCTTCGGTGGACGGCGTTGTCAAGTTCTGGAAAAAGGTCGCCGAAGGTATCGAGTTTGTGAAGGAGTTCAAATCCCACCAGGGCGAGATCCGGTCTGTCTCGTGTAGCGCGGACGGGAGGAGCTTTGCGACGGCCGGAGACGACAAGACCATCAAGATTTTCGACGTCATCACGTTCGACCTCCTCGCCATGCTGCCGCTGGAATATACCCCGAACAGTGTTTGCTGGGTGCACAAGAAGGGCGCAAGCCTGCCCGTACTTGCTGTCTCAGACGCGGGCACGCCCGTAATCCACGTGTATGATGGCAGGGGCGAGAGACAGGAGCCGATACATGTGATAAAAGGCCTGCACAGGAGCGCGGTGAGTCTGATGGCATTCAATGATGCCTACGACTGTGTGGTGTCGACGGACGAGGGCGGTATGGTGGAGTACTGGAGGCCCAGCGGTTCTTACGAGAAGCCGGATAATGTCTTCCAGTACAAGAGCTCGACGAACTTGTTCGACTTCAAGAAGGCAAAGTCTGCCCCGACCTCTCTCACGATATCTCCATCGGGGCATCAGTTTGTGACATGGTCGATGCCGGACCGTAAGATCAGGATATTCGAGTTCGCCACGGCGAAGCTGTACAGAACATACGACGAGTCACTGCAGGTCATTGAGGAGATGCAGCAGGCCGGCACGTCTCTGCAGAAACTAGACGCAGTCGAGTTTGGGAGACGACTTGCTGTCGAGCGGGAGGTTGAGTCACCGGCCTACCGTAAGAAGGCCACGTTCGTGTTTGACGAGTCGGGCCACTTCATCATCTACGGGTCTATCGTGGGGATCAAGGTGCTCAACACCTACACGAACCAGGTGGTCAAGGTGTTTGGCAAAGATGAGCAGCTTCGGGCGCTGAATCTTGCCATCTACCAAGGCGCGCCACAGAAGAAGGGTGTCACCACCGTTGCTATGGCCGCATCGAGCAATCCATTGTTGGAGGAATCAGAAGCCAGGGACCCCATCATTTTCGCCACAGGCGTGGAAAAGAACCGCTTCTACATGTTCACCAACGAAGAAGAGATATCCAGGAGCACCCGAGACGTGCAAAACGAGAAGCCCACAGGGGAGGGCAGGAAGCAAAAGGCAGGACGAGAAAAGCCAAAGGAGACAGGCACTGCGGCTGTTATACACACAACCTACGGCGATATCCACATCCGCCTCTTTCCTGATGCCGCACCCAAGGCGGTGGAGAACTTTGTGACGCATTCCAAGAGCGGCTACTACAACAACACATTATTCCACCGCGTTATCCGGAAATTCATGATCCAATGTGGAGACCCGCTAGGAGACGGCACAGGCGGCGAGAGTATATGGGGCCGGGAATTCGAGGACGAATTCAGCAGTTTGAGGCATGACAAGCCCTATACTGTCAGTATGGCCAATGCCGGCCCTAACACGAATGCGAGCCAGTTCTTCATCACGACCGAGAAGACAGTAAGTAGCATCCCCGCCAAGCAACTGCCAACCTGAGGATTTCATCAAGCTAACAGTCTGACCAGCCATGGCTTGACAATAAGCACACTATTTTTGGGCGTGCTGTCCAGGGTTTGGATGTGATACACAAGATCGAGAACGCCCGGACTCACAAGGAGAGGCCGGAAGAGGATATCAAGATGCTCAATATCGACATTGTGTAGATTTAAATCCAGACATAATCGGCATGCCGGATGCCTGCAGCGCGCAGTTGCAAGCGATCCACACGGCAACTTGGCGACTCTGATCACCACCACCCATGCCAAATAGTGCACACCAGCCACTGTAGTCCGAATGACCCCCAATGACTGCAAAAGCTACAAAGTACAATCATGTAGCCTTCCACACACATTCGTCTTTTTTTTTTCTCCCGAGGATTCAGCCTCCCGATCGGCACACTGCATCGTTGCAACCCCACGTGACGGCGCAGCTATCGGTGCGTCCAGTTAGATCTTGGCCGGAGTGCCACCTTGGGCGGGGGGTCCACAAAGCAGCCGCGTGCCTAGGTATTAGCCTTATCATCCCAAGGCCCTTTGCAAGGGGGCTGTCCAGCGCCTGAATCAATCACTGCCAGCCATTGGGTTTCCCTTTTCCTATTGCGGTCCGACCCCTTCTTCATCCTTCTTCCACGCATGAGGCTCAGAACGTTCTTGCATGCCTGCCCGCTGTCCGTGATACTCGCTGTCTCATTGGGCAGATGAGCACTCTTGGCAGGCCGAAGATTCGTTCGCTGGCCCATCGTGACCTTGCCCCAACCGACGGACGGGCAACGACGGACGAGGTGGACTATGGGGATTCCCAGCTTTAACCCCGCTTTAATTGGCCCGCCAGCAGTAGAGCGACAAGAAGCGGACGACACCGACGACAAACCAGGCCACGCCTATTCCGAGGTATGCCTCGACCCAAGAGGCCCGGCGCGCCGGAACCGAAGAAACGGAGCAGGAATGGCTGTTGGTGAGCTCTGCAGCCCCTGAGACTTACGGATGAACAGCATGCTGATGACGCGTGACAGGCCGTGTAAAGCCAGGAAGGTGAAATGTGGAGAAGAGAAACCTCAATGCGTAAAGTATAACAGCCTCGCCTGCTTTTTCATACTGTCCGAAACACCCCGGCACGTTGCGCAGCGGTGAATTGCACCTGCAGGAGTAGGGTGCAAGAAACCCCGAGGCCCATGAGCCATCACCAGACAGAGTCTCGGGGTTTTTTTACGAGACCGAGATGTCTCGCTACTAGCCGCGCACTCGCACGTCCCGTGCGGATGTGCGGTCGCGGCTCATCCAAGTGGAGGACAAGAACGACCGCCAGGCCATCCGATCATGTCAACTTTGGTGAGCTTGTGGAACAACTGACCTGACACAGAGCAGCTGTGAACGCACAGGTGAGACATGTGATTATAGCATCAAGCTCAACTGGGAAGGGAGGAAGAAGAAGAACCCCGGCTTCGAGACCATCCTATTCCAGGTCCCGTCGGAATCTTCATCGAGTTCGCAACAAGGTGCACGGCGTCCATCTGATGGTTCGTCAGTTGCGACGGCATCACGCGTGACAGAAGGGCAGTCACCATCGACGAACAGCCTCCGAACCAGTGAACAAGACACACCTCCAGGCCCCGAGCCCCCGGCGGGCCCACCCCTCGGCACGGATTCCAGGGTTTCGTTCCCAGGATCGAGTGTCTTCGCTGCTCAACCCAGAGGCCATGTCCGCAACGACTCGGACGAAGCACGATTCTGCTCGCCTGGTTTTGCCGGCACAACACCATCGCTTCCTCCTCAGCCTCACATCAGCAATCCGAATGCCGTCTCCCCAGCATACGCCGCGGCTTCAGAAAGCAGTAACAACGGCATAGGACGCCCGCCTCCGCTGAAGCGTCTGAAGTACAGCGTCGACCTCGACATACCTCCGCAGATCTCATCACCAACCGAATCCACTTCCGCGGGCGCCACGCCTCACCTATTCCCCAGCATCACCAGCACTGGGCTGGCCACGGCCACGGCCACTACTGCCTCATCGCCGCTGACGCCAGCTGCCTCCTCGCCGTACAGTGATGGGGGGCGTCAGACTTCATCCAGTCACGGGATGCTAGGGTCTCCAGATGTCCGAAAGATGTCAGTCAACTCGCTCCTCTCAGGGCCTCCTGGACCGGTGGCACGGCAGTACGCACCACCATCCGAGAGGGCAGTCAATGCTAGGACCACACTGTGCTTGTCGCAGGTCACCACATACTATGGTGTCGACCCTGGCTTCAGGGACCTCGACCTGGGCAAGAACGACGACGCCCACGCCATCATCAAGTCATTCAGGGATTCCACTGCCGAGGATGACATGAGAGCGGTCGAATCTATGAACACACAAGAGGCCAGCGTGACAAGGCCACGAGGGTATTACAATCGCCCTATGCCGGTCCGGATCCCTCAAGACCTTGAGCCCCTGCCCTCCAAGCTGCGCGACAACCCGATGAACTTGCTTTACTTCCATCACTTCATGAACCACACAGCCAAGGCTCTTGTACCTCACGATGACGAGCAGTCCAACCCGTACAGGCATGTTCTGCCAATGATGGCCGTCCAGAACGACAACCTGCTGAGCCTTATGCTGGCGTATTCTGGTCAGTGCCTGCCCTTCTCGTGGTCCTTGTACCTGCATCGAGCAGAGTTGCGAACTTGAGCTAAACTCCATTACAGCTTCTCATCGCGCCCACCTGCTGAACCAACCAGAGCCAGCTATGCGGATAGCTCACTGGGTGCAGGATATCTTCCCAGCCCTGCGAGCCGCGCTCAACGACCCTAATCAGAAGATATCCAATGCTAACATCGCAACCGGAATCCTGCTCGCGTCCTTGGAGATCGTCAGCCCGACCGCGTTCGGCTACACGATCCCGTGGCAGCGGCACCTGGGTCTCGCGCGCGAGCTGATCGCCTCGAGGCCAGACGGAATCCGCTGGTCGCGGCGGTGGACCCAGGAGGACCAGGTGCGCGCATTCCTGTGGAGCTGGCTGGCGTTCCTGGACGTGCTGGGCACGCTGAGCGGGGGCCGGAGGGAGAGCTCGACGGCGTGGATACTGGACTATCAAAAGGATGACTACGAGGAGGAGTTCGACGAGATCGATTGTCTGATGGGGATGACGACCCGCGGGGTCTACATCCTGGCCAAGGTGGCCGAGCTGGTCAAGGCGTGCGACGCGCTGCGCACCAACGGCGGCGTCGGCGCAGCGGGCCTCTTGCCGCACCCGCCGGGGATGCCTGGTGGCAGGGAGTGGCGGCCGCCGAAAGACATCATCACGCGGGCGTGGGAGCTAGAGGACGAGGCTAAGCGCAGCATGATCCTGCCGCCGCAGCCGTGCAAGCACCTGCACGCGTCCGGGGATGTTGTCCGGTGGGACGGACGCGAGATAGCGGCGCTCAACGAGGCATACCACTGGGCCGGGCTGGTGCACCTGCATCGCCGGGTGCTGGGCAAGCCGTCGGGCCACGAGGACGTGCAGGCGGCGGTGCTCAAGATCCACGCGTGCGTCGACTGCGTGCCTCTCGGCGGAAGCGCCGAGAACAGCCTACTGTTCCCGCTCTTCACGGCCGCGTGCGAGACGCTCTCCGACGAGGCGCGGCGTGCGAGGATTCGCGAGAGGTTGGGGAGTATGGCACGTAGTGGGTTCCTGCAGGTTGCCAGGGCCAAGGAGCTGGTCGAAAAGGTGTGGGAGAGTGGTAGGTCATGGGATGAGATGGTGACGACTGAGTTTATCGGGTGAAGGAGGGCATGTCTACGGATATGGTCCACGCGCAGGAGATAGATATGACCGCCTTGGACCGAATAGTATGACCTGATGAGTTGGTAGCGACGCCTTGGCTATAGTGATGTTAGAGAACAGCGCAGCGACTTGCTCTATTAAAAAAAAAAAAAAAAAAAACTTTCTCGGGTTTCTTCTGGCCTGGAATAAGATCGTTTTAACCGCACATGTCACCCAATGGCAGGCGTCGTACGGGAATGATGTTCGCTCGGGTCACAGCCTTGTCTGTGAGTAACGATTTGGTGAACCGTACACGTACAGCAGCAACACAACACATCAAACTTCGAAGACAAGGTTGAATATTTGTAACACATCTGGCAGCAATTTCCCTCCATTTTTTGTAAATGGAAACGTTGACACTCCTACGAGACTACGTTCTCCCCAGTTGCCTTACAGTCTTCCCCGAGAAGCAATAGACTTGAAACACATATTTTCCTTTTTCTCGAGAAACGAAGCGAGTCGTCTTCCGAGCGTGGTAGAAGCAGATCACCCCACCAACCGCGGGGAGAGATTACCTGCATCATAGCGGCTCGATGGAACGCAAAGATGGGCTGATACTTGTCCATCAGGTTACGAAAGAGGCTCTAAAATGGCCCCAGGCTTGGTCGGGCTCCGCCCCCCCAGAGTAGGCAGAGGTTCGCGTCCCCACTGGCACATGTGAGGGAGCACAGTTACCCCACTGTGCCTTCTGCCCCGACAGGTCAATTTCTTTGACGTTCCCTTGTTCATGCGATCCTCAAACTCATCTCCCAGCGCAATCAATCATCGATCTTGGGCTACGTGGGCCTGGACTGGCCATGTACTAGGAGGCCTTGTAGCTGACAGCAGCCTGAGATGAGACGGCGCATCAGCCTGCGGCTTGACTTGGGCTTCCGGGAGGCCGAATTGAAACCCATCTTTTCATCCTCTGCTCTCCCCAAACAACGACCTGTTTCGCCGGAATGCGCAACAGCAGTGAGCCCCAGCCACTCGCGGTCCACACAGCGAGCTGCATGAATGTGCATCTGACAAGTGCTTGGGTGCTTTGCCTGCCTGCCCGCCTGCCTGCCTGCCCGAAGTATTCCTCGGGATGCTCAGGATGCCATCCTCGATCGCCGTGTGGGACCATCGCAAGGACAGTCGCTGTCCCGAACATGTGGTGTTCTACTGTGCCACGCACCTAACCTCTCCAAGTGCTCACTCCCGGGTGACGCCAAGTGGCACATCGCCACCCAATTTAGACTGTGTCATGCCACGTCAAACGGCCGCGACCTGAACCTCGCGGCCCGGCATCATGCCACACTACCGACCCGGCATGCCTGTCCTGCACATCTCGCTCTCGTTACCCCGGCCTGTCCCGGTTGCTTGGGTAGTCCCCGCGCACCAATGCACGGCTGTCTCCACGCACAGTCCCCAGGCACACATTATTACACTCGCCCTCGCACGACCTCGTTGCTCTTGTTGACTCGAAGGAGCCAATGACCCTTCAGCCTGTTCTGGGCGCTCTGGTCTCGGCTGGGACGGAAGGAGGAAATAAAGGCTTATTGGTATATGTAAGGTCAGGAAGCAGGGCCTCGATCTAGGCCAGCCCAGCCCAGCTACCATTTATTCGAGTGAATGATAAGACAGCCTTTCTGACGTGGTCATGGTCATGGTCAAGGTCTCGGTCGCATGAGCCTCGCAATCTGTGTGTTTACTTACGCCCAACACATATACCCATCTTCCTCTCCCTATTTCCCACTTGTCCTATCTTACGCGCCGTGTTCTGCACGCATTCATGCGTCCGCATCGTATCTTGGACGCCTCTCCACTAGTGAGCCCAACCTAGCAGCCCGGAGATGGCGCTTACATCTTGTTTACTTCGTCCCTGTCCTTAATGGCTTACCAACTCTTGGTGTACACACTCTCGCTCTCACTCCAACGACGCAATAGACGCGACAAGCTATTCTTTCATTAATTCCTGGGACGGCAGGGGCCAACTCGCTGGTGCTGAATCACGACTTCACGCGGTACACACACTTTGCCAGCATACCCCATACAGCATTGACAACGGTTCGCATTAATTTCAAGGATGGCCTGGGACGCGTCCGATCGCATCCGGGTGGGAGGTCCACAACTACAGACCCTCAGTCTCTCAAAATTCGGCCATGACGGACTCATCTTCGACTCTTCATCCAGCTTCTCAAGCGAACAAGACGCCAACATGACCCTCGGGGGCCTATTGTCGCCGATCGAGGAGGAAAGCGGGTTTGCCTTCGACAACGCACCCCTCCAGGTCAAGGTCACCGTAAGGTTTCTGGACCCAGTTGTCAAACCGTTACACTACAATCGAACCTACTCCAGCTCAGCAGCTTTCGAACCCACCGACCGGATATCCCGTGGACTGTTGCAGAGGATTGAGCATTGCAGCAATGAGCTGATCACTCGAAATGACCCTGAGGCGTTGAGCGCGAGACTGCGCCAGAACCCCCGGTTCGAGATCAATTACCAACTTCGGCGCGATGGCTTTCCCGGAGTATGGGCCGAGAGGACCTTCAAGTCCTACCAGAAACAGCAAGTCACCAGCAAGTCGGCCAAAAGCATACTCTGCTCGACACACAGCATCGTTTGCATCTTTCTAAGTCACCATGACAAGCACTTCCGATGGACCAGCGATCCCTCACATGAAGCCGTCCATGACAAACCATCGACCTCCAAGCCTTCCCTGGTCGGTGCCCCGGATCTCTCCTGTGTGCCTCGATCATCAACACAGGCCTGGGAGTTCGTTCCTGGATTTACTCTGGAGCTCGTGTTCAAGAGCCGAAATCCATCTCGGCGTCAAGCACTTATCACGCGGACTATGAGGGTCGACAGCATACAGACCGCCCCCCTGAATCTTGGCCAGGGCGAAACGCTACTCTGGCAGGCTTACAGGACGCTTGAAGACATGGTTGACTCGAGACGAAATACTTTTGAGATCGAGCACGCGAGTTGTGATGGATTCGAGGCCGTTTTAGATTGCGACTGCCAACATTTTGACGAAGATGCCCTCTACGTCGAGCTTCGCATCGTGAACAACCTTGGACCTTACTACGAGCACCTGCATCGCGACATTCAAAGCCGACTACAGCTGTTCAGACATGTCTGTGGAAACGACTGCGACGAGTTTATGCGCGGCGTCCATGACAGCTTCGACCAGCTGAGGGACCAGGCGGACGCAAGGCTAGAGGCACTGAACGACTTTGACTTTCGAATTGTCGAACTGATCGGCCATGGCTGGCGGATCAAGAACCCGGCTCGGTTCATCCTCGACAGCAAACAACGGCACACCCGCCGGACCATCGAGGCCCTACTTGATCGCATACGGACGGGCGTAGGGGATGTTCTGCGAGGACACGACGTTGCAGTCCGCATGATCGCCCACAAGCGAGGCCATCTCGTCCTGGATAAAGCTCTCATCTCGCGCAACCACCAGCCGTCGCCGGGCCCGTTCGCACCGACAACCCCGGAGGATGAGCAGGCACTGTTTGTGGCGCACCTGAAAGCACGAATTCAGGCTGATATCGACCTGGTTTGCAAAGACACGTGCACTCTCAAGGATCTCCCCGGGGAGCCGTCTCCTGAACTGTCAGCGCGCCCTCACAACCCACCGTCTCGCCCTTTCACGCCTCGTTCTACAGTCTCGGATGGGCTTGTCTTGCCAAAGCTTCGCAGTCCTGTGAAAGTTAACCACACCACGTCGTACACACCTCCAGGGTCACCAGGCCACTTCACCCAACCTCCTGTGCCGCCCTGTGTCCCACCTAGAAGCTCATCGATGCGTGTTTTCCCACTTGTCCCTGCCAAGTACAGAGGACGTGAGGAGCACTCGAGAAATGCAACGCCGTCAGAGCCAGATTCGGCAATTGCCGTCGACTCAGCCAGTGATCGGAGCATGCCTGACGAAGCTGTCAGCGTTGCTTCCTCGGTCAGAGGCAAGGATGACCAAGCCACCAGCGGGTTTCAGCATGGGGACTCCGCTCGTGGCGAGGCCTCGCCTGTGCTGATCCCTGCAGCTGAAGTATTCAAGCGCAGCGAGGCTGATGACGACGACTCGAGCTCGTCAAGGTCAACATGTTCATCGATGCCAGCGCTCACCGAGAGCGAAATGGCTACGCCTGAGCAGAGCATGCTCGTTACACCCTCCCAAGTTCGGCATTCGTCGCCCAAGTCACACGGTCAATTCTTCAACGACTTTGGATATGGCGAGCCGTCTAGCCCTTTGGTTTTGGCGACTCCAGACCTGTCGGAGACCGCGTACCCGACACCAAATCTGTCGGTGGCGCAGGGTCTCGCGATGCCAAAGACACCCGTGACCCCACCCGCACCTGCTTTTGATCTAGGAAGAGACAAGGCACCCGCATCAGTCTCAACCGGAGCTCTAGAATCCACAGAGGCTCCGAGCGGCACTGACGTTGGCTCTGCTGTCCAAGACCAAGCGTGCTCGCAGGCAGCTGACGCTTCCCCAGAAGTGCATCAAGTGCCGGAGCCGAACAGTCAAGATGAGACGAGTTCCGGCCTGGGCATCATGAGTGATTCTCATTTAGCAGGTCACGGGCTTGACGAGTCAGAATGCGAGTTCTCGGGGGCTGCACAACGCCATTCCCGACATGAAGGATGGCTACTACATTGCGTCGAAACGGTCAACCAACAAGACGACGCCGTCTCAGAGAATACCGAATACCCCAGAATCGTCGCCACTGTCACGGAATGCGAATCATCTGACACGTTGAGGACGCAGATCCAAGTTCTAGGCAATGTCCTTGTTGAGCCGCAACTGTCAGCATCGCAGTCAAGTCTTAGCGCAGACTCCGCCGAGGAGGTGAAGCAGCAGCCGCATCAAGATTGTCAAGAAGCTGTCGCCTCTGCCATTGTGCGCGAAGACAGCATGGACCTCTCGGAGCTCTCTCTGATACCAGAGGCAGCCTGGTCGTGTAGCCCAGATCACGCAAGCACAGTCGCGACACAGATGAGAAACCTGAGCGCCGAGGACGAATTGTCACGATCCAAGGTGGATTATTTCGAAGCAGACGAGGAGGGTTCGGACTCGGAGGGACTTGGTAATTCTCGGTCCGTCGGGGACTTACAGCCCGCCGCGCCGAGCCTGCAAGTTCTTGAAGTCTCCGAGACTCAATGCACGATGCCGTGCTCAGACCCGGAGCACGGCATCTCGCAGTGCCCCGAAAGCGTTGAGATATCCGACAGCGAGCGCAAGCACGTCGGCTTTGGATCAGCTCGCGAGGCCGTTTCCGAGACCTTGGCGGATATGCCTTGCTCAGAGAGCCAGCAGCCCTCATCAAACAAAACGAGTTCCATAACAATCTCGGTGCCTTTAGCCAGCGAAGTCGTCCGAGGTGGAGCCCACGACGGTCCGAGTGCCTCAAGTTCGGAACTGAACGGCCCCGTTCAGGCAGCCGATACTGTCACCCCATCGGACCACTTCGCTGTACTAACGCCGAGACCACCGACACACGATGTGCTGCTCCCTGGGCAAGCGCTCACAGCAAGGACGCCGACGCAAAGTGATTTCGTGTTCACGTCGGAGCCATCGAAGCATGGAATCCCTCAGCCGCTTGCCCAAACAAAGTCGGCGGCCGCGCCCGACGGGCCGAGGAGCAACTTCCTCCTCCCGTCCCTGCCAGTCTTCGCCGGCCTTGACTCCACCGCAAACCAGAGCAGGGCTAGCTTCCAGTCCTCCTCGTCAGAATGGGAGGACTGCGTCTCCGAGGCGAGGCAGTCGAGCGATTCGGTAGACACGATCCAGCGGCCTCCATCCCTTTCGGACCATGACGTCGGCGCGGCAGAGCGTCCGGGCTCTCCGAAACGGCTGGGTACGCCTACTGCTGGAATCCTGGGCCTCCACGAATCGCGATGGGCAGACTTTGGAATCCGCGGCGCGCTAACGGGCAGCCACGCCTTCGACAGGCCGTCGACGGCGCCGATGCTCATCGCCGAGCATACCCACGGAGACATGGCTGGACCGAGGATTGAGAAAGCGGGTGAGGACGGCGAGGAGACGCCGCGGCCACGGCCTGCAACGCCACACCGCAAGTCGCTTCACCTGCTGCACCACAAGAAGAGCATCAGCTCCATCATCTTTCCCGGGACGCACCATGGTCACCAGACGCACCAGCAGGGCAAACCGCCCAGGCTGAGCAAGAAGGAGAGCAAGGAGCTCAGGGCGAGGGAGAAGACGAAGGGCAAGCCAAAGGGCAAGGAGAACGGAAGGCCTGGTGGTGTTGATATCCCAAAGGAGCAGGACGCAGGGGATGCGGGGCGGTTCCCCAGGGCGATGATGTTGATCACGGGCCTGGCGATTGCGTCGTCAGTGGTGAACAGGAGCTCTGCTTAAAGCGGGCAGGTGGTCGGACCAGGCGAAGGGGATGCGGGAGAGGAGACGGGAGCTCTCGGCGGGCCCAGCAGGGTGATCAACACACCCGCACTCTCCATCTGATACAAGCACTTTTTTTTGGCGTTCGGGAGTCCGTTCCTACATGAGGAACTACTAGCATGGCGTCGCTGTCGGGTCGGTTGAGGGGACATACATCCACATGTGTTGGTATGTTCACTTCACCAGAGGCAAAAGACGAGGCGGAAGGGGGAGAAGGAGAACTCACTCTCATTCCGTGACACACTTTTCCTTGGACTGTATACTCTAGACTTGGGCGCGTTCGCTCGCAGCTGACCACGACAATAAACGATGATGAATTGAAATGAGTCGAGTAATACACTACGCTGGGAGAATCTGTGTGTGTTTGTGAAATGGAGGTTTGTAAACCAACTCTTCTACCCGTATGTCTTCCTCGCGCGGGAGGCACGCTGTCTAAGTCCTGGCCTTGCTGCGTGGCACTGTATCCTGTGGCCGATCACGTTCCAACCACCATCCGTCTGTTCTTGTACTCAAGACCGGCGGCCGCCCGGCTCATGCGTCCTTCCCTCTCACAACCGCCGCCTCACCTTGGGCCAGCCAGTCCTTAGAAACGGACAACAGAGAGCGTCCCCTTGCCGTCCTCGCCGATCAGCCACCTCTCATCACCACTGATGCAGCCCTTCCCAAGCAGCCTATCCCACATTTCATCCGCGAAATGCACCTCGTCCTGCACGTCCTCGCCATCGCGGCCCCTCCCACCACCGGCAGTGTTGCCCTCGCCACCGCCCATCCTGTCCCTGCGCTTCCGCAGCTTCCTCCTCGCCATGCCCGCCCTCAGCTTCCTCTCCAGCCTGTCCATCCTGGCCACCGCCGAGGCGTCGGCGCCCACGAGCGAGGCCCCGCTCCCGTCACTGCTCGACTCGCCGCCCTCGTCCTGCCCGACCTCGTCGTCCCCGCCGACACCGAGCTCCACCACGCTGATGGACGGCCGAACGTGCACGCTCAGCGTCTCGAGCATGAAGCAGTGCCGTGCCGTGATGCGCACCCCGGCGCGGAAGTCCACGACCTCGCCCACGCTCAAGTAAGGGAAGTCCTCGTGCCGCCAGCACGGCGCCCACCCGGGCCACCGGGACGTCCCTGCCGCGATGCCCGCCTCGATCTCGCCTGCGAGGCCCTTGCTTCTGCCGCCGCCGGTGCCGTTATCGTTACCGTTACCGTTACCGTTACCGTCCCACGTCCCCGGGCCTGTTGGCCACCCCCCGTAGCCACCGCCGCTGTCGTCGACGAGCATCGTGTGCTGCTGCTGCTCCGCCATGCCGCCGCACCGAGCGTCGTTTGCGCGCGTGCAAAACGGCATGCTGACGTCCGTGTTGGTGCCGCACTGGTCGACCCACCGCGGGCCCTGTATGACAACCTCTGCGCCGTCGCCGCCAGCAACAGCAGCGTCGTGCCCTGCCAGCGTGGCACCGGTGCCGGTCACCCCTGGCTCTGGCACAACAACAACAGGGATTCCCGTGCTGCGGACCAAGTGCACCCTCGGCGGGACGAGGCTGCTGTGGCCGCCCTCAGCCCAACGGTGCTCTTCCTCGATGAAGTACAGATTACCCTGGTCCATTCCTAGGGCCCGCAGCGTCGGCGTCGAGCCCTGTCGTACGCCGTAGAAGGCGAGCGTGTCCCACGTGATGCGCCGGATGGTCCGCGGCTGGCCCCGGGCCGAGATGTCCCAGACGATGACGCTCTCGATCGGGTCATCGTTGTAAAGCGAGCGGTTGGGCTGCCACACGTAGACGGCGTAGTGCGTGGCTGTGTGCGCCGAGAAGAAGCGGTCATGTCTGTTCAATGGGAAGCCGAGAAAGTGCGTCTTGAACTGGCACCGGTGCCTGACCGTCCAAGTCACCTCGCTGGCCGCGGTTTGATGACCTCTGGGTGAGCTTTCGCCGCCGCTTCTTTCCCGCACGACATCCAAGGCGGTGACGAAGTGCCGATGGCATTCCTCCCGGTCGTTGAGTTGGTGGTACGCATCCCGCTCGCACCACTCCAGGACCAGGACACTACGGGAGAGTCGCACGCGCCGCACGATGCGGTCCTCGCCCTGTGGGAACGGAACAACCACCTCCCGGCCGGTCTCGAGGTCGAGGAGGCGCCATGGGCAGGACATCGCCTGCTGGTCCGCGCCGTCTGTTTCCTCATGCGCAGCCGAGTGGTACACCAGTAGCCCGTCATCCAGGCTGTATGACCATGCCGGGTCCGGGTAGTGGAAGGGCGCGGTCTTGTCGTCCAGGCGGAGGAAGCGGTCCCAGATGGCCACGGGATAGAACATCCTGGCCGGGCCCTGCTCCGTGGACCCCAGCTCGATCGCCTCCACTGTCCACGGCGTCGCTGTCCGGAGGTGGTGATACCTCCTGGCGACGTCGGAGAATGTCACAGTCCAGTCCGGAGACCAAGCAACCTTTGCGCCATTCCCGGATTCCTTAGTTCCACCAATGCGTAGATGGTCGCCTTGCTCGTCTGCCGTGTCTTGCGCCTCCTCGGTGCCCGCAGGTCCGGCCCCGCCGAGTGCTCCGGCCAAGTACGCAACGCGCATCTCACGACACCGCGGGAAGTGCCATTTCATAAGCTGGAGGTTCAGATCCGGATCCGTAAAAGCGCCATGCCAGCTCCGTGAGACCCGTCGACAGAGGACGACGGTACGTGCGGATAGGTGCGCCACCACCAGGAGAAAAAGGTCCCGGGGGAGTTCGACAATGTCCATGCTTAGATTTGACGCCTCAGAGTCCAAGGAGAGAAAAATCAAACAATTCGGCAGAGGGCCCGTCCGCTCGAAGGAGTTGCCTCCGAGGACAGAAAGGGTGATGGTGTCCCTCGGGTCGGCAACATCAGTGCACGTCGCTCGGGAGGGCGGGCATTTAGCCGATAGTCTTCTTGTTCACACTACGGTAACCTGTGGGCAGGCAGTGACAGCAGTGACGATGAGAGGTCGCGCGAGGCTTTTGTGGTCCAAGTCACGCCACAGAAAACGCAGGAGGTGGTACTGTCAAAGGGAAAGAGGCATGAGTGGCTGTATTAGTTGCCCCTGTTGCTTGTCTTGCCCGGACGGAACCGTCGTTGCCGACGCCGGCCAATCCAATGCGGCGGTTCTCGGCAATGACGCATCGGCCGGGTGTGGGATCGCAACGTTGATATGCTGTATCGGACACCGCCATGCATTTCTTTTGAAGGACGAACCCCTTTGGCTCTCATATGAGCATTGATGGCTTCTGCAGACCATTGTCCCACCATCATCATATCGAAAGGTGGCCGTTATACTGACTCAGTCCGTCCTCCCATCGCTGATCCACCCACACACACTCTCTAAAACTCTCTCCTACCAATATAATCATTGCAAGGCAATATGGAGCAACCATCGAAGATCATTCGGCAAACAAGCTGCAAACGAGAACCATTTGATCACCAGGCAAGTCAGGCAGCGCAAGACTGTATCACTAACACATGTAGCAAGAATCATATTGTCATGGCTTTCAATCTCAGATTTATGCATGCAATATGGACACCGTCTCTCACTCCCGCCTACTTGTGCGTGGGCATAACCACATCAGCCTTCTTGCTGACCGCATCGCCCGCCTGCCAGAGCGCCGTGACCGTCTTGAGCTGGGTGTAGAAGTTGACACCGGGCTTGCCGTAGAAGGTGCTGGCGCCGCCGCCGGCGACGGACCTCTTGTTGCCGCTGAAGGAGAACATGGGCAGGGGCACGGGGATGGGCACGTTGATTCCGACCTGGCCAGCCTCGATGTTGCGGCGGAACGTCTCGGCCGTGGACCCGCTGCGCGTGAAGATGGCCACGCCGTTGCCGTACTCGTTGGAGTTGATCAGGTCCACCGCGTCGTCCAGCGTGTCGACATTGAGGCAGACCAGCGCCGGGCCAAAGATCTCCTCGCGGTAGCACTTCATCTCGGGCGTCACGTCCGTGATGATGGTCGGCCCAACCCAGTTCCCGTTCGGGTACTTGGCCGGCTTGAATCCCCTGCCGTCAAGCAGGATCTTGGCGCCCTCCTCCTCGGCGCTGGCGATCAGGCCCTCGATGCGCGCCTTACTCTCGGGCGAGATGACAGGCCCCAGGTCCGCGCCCTCCTCGAAGCCGCCGTTGACGCTCAGCGCCTTGGCGCGCTCCGCCAGCTCGGGCAGCCACTCCTTGGTCTCGCCAACCATGACGAGCGTCGAGAGGGCCATGCAACGCTGGCCTGCGGCACCGAACGCGGCGCCCACGACCGCGTTGAGGAACTGGTTCTTGTTGCAGTCGGGGAGCACCGCGGCGTGGTTCTTGGCACCCAGGTTGGCCTGGACTCGCTTGCCGTTCGCTGAGCCACGGCTGAAGATGTACTCTCCGGCCTTGTTGCCGCCGACGAATGAGATGGCCTTGATGGCCGGGTGGTCCAGGATGAAGTTAACTGTACGGTGGGCTCCGTGGACAATGTTGACAACCCCGGGAGGGAAGCCGGCCTTCTTGACCAGCTCAGCGAGGATCATGGCTGCGCCAGGGTCGCGCTCGGAAGGCTTCAGGACGAGAGTGTTGCCCGTGACTGTGGCGATGGGGATACACCAGAGGGGAATCATGGCTGGGAAGTCTATCGCAGATGCCGTTAGTGCCAAACGTCGCCTACGACTGTTACAGTTCGGGCATCAAACTCACTGAAAGGGCAAATAGCCGCCGTAACGCCCAATGGCTCCCTGTACGTCCTGGTCTCCATGTCCTTGGCGACCTCGAGCAACTCGCCCTTGAGGAGCTCCGGCGCGCCGCACGCCGCCTCGGCGACCTGTAGTCCTCGGAGGACGTCGCCCTTTGCGTCCGCGAACGTCTTGCCCTGCTCCAGCGTGATGCTGGCCGCCAGGCGGTCCCAGTTCTCCCTGATGAGGGCTACGAATTTGAACATGATCTGCTGCCTCGCGATGACGCTCGTGTCCCTCCAGGCCGGGAATGCCTTCTCGGCAGACGCCACTGCGGCCCCAAGCTCGGCATCCGTCATCTGAGGGACGCGGGTGACGAGGTTGTTGGTCGCCGGGTCGTACAGGTCGATGAGCTGCTCGGCATTGGAGGGCCGGAACTCGTTGTCGATGAAGTAAGGGGTGTCCTCGACCTTTGCGATCTTTTCATGTGTCGTCGGGTACGAGGTTGCCGTCGACGCCAGTGCTGGGTTCAAGTGTGCCGCCGTGGCATGTAACCTCCTGATGGAGGCTGCTGAAGAAGACGAGGGGGCCATCTTGGAAGACGGAGGTGCCGAAAGCACGAGAGGTGCTGTCCTGCTGGTGCTTGCTGTTGCTGTTGCTGCTGCTGCTGCTGCTGCCCTCGTAGAGCGTGCTGCGCTTGCAGTTGCTCTAGTCGATAGGAGTCGACGCATTGGAGGCTTTTGTGGCGGCACAACAAGGAATGAGAGGGAGGGCGGAAACGGGAGAGGGGAAGGAGGAGGAGGAGGACAAACTTCCTTGGCCTCGGAATGTGGAAACACCAGCAACGGCCACGATACGGGACCACAGGCTAGGAACGGGATTTGATATTAGGTGGCACGCGCCAGTCTCCGAGCTACATAATCCCACGAAACCCAATTCGGGGCTGTCGTTGCCTTTAAATGTCAGGATCTCTGCGGATGACGCAGGGCGATCGGGAGCCGCTGGGCAGGGGGGATTCTGGCCCGGTGCGGGGAGTGAGCGAGAGACACTCGTTGCCCAGTCTTGCCTGTCTCGTTGTTGCCGCCCTTCTCCGCCCCATCAGGACACCAGTTCCAATGCCGTCAATTGCCGGTGCTCCGGGCATGTTTCCCGCCAGGACTTTCCCCGTCTTATCCATTTGTCATGGTTTTGCTCTCGGTCTCCTTCACAAGTTAGATATACAGATAGCAGGACCGGCCCGGCAAAAGCAATCAAGCTGGGCCCGAACCGATCCAATGTCCGTGCTTGCGCTCGCTGGCGATATCGGCTGGGATCCAGGTGCGAGGAGCCTCACAACATGCACGCCCCAGGCTAGGAGATGGGGAAGCTGCAGCGAGCGGATCCATACCCCACGGTGATCATGCTTCTAGATTGTCCGCAACATCCGCAATAGGAATGTCAACGCGACGGGGACGTGACAGCTCTTGGAGTTGCCCCCCGACTCGTGCATACATAATATCTCGCTCGAAACCACAGCTGCAGCCACACAGCCACAGCCAAGGGCTCATCTTGGGGTGCCCGTCATGACAATTTTTGAATGATTCCTATTCCCTGTGATACCGTACTAGAAATACACCAGCTACGCCGTGCTCAACCCTATAAGCCCTACGAGCCCTAATGTGAAAAGCAAAGCATCAATTTTTTTGGTTTCCTATCCCTTCTTCTGGGTTCTTTTCTGTGCAACCATTCTCAAATCACTCATTACTACCTTCAACCCGCCTCGCCACCACCACCTTGTCAACCTACGACTGCTGGCTGCGGGTGGTGCGCTTAGTGGTGTTGTCCTTGACAGCCTCGGCGCCGGAGGAGGCAGCCGCAGCGGCCTTGTCCTTGGCCTCGGCGGCCTTGTCCTTGGCGTCAGCCGCGGCCTTCTTGACGGCCGGCGGGGCGCTGGCACCACCCAGGGAGCTGACGATGCCAATGACAACAGCGATGACGGTGACCAGGACGGCACCAATGCCACCGGCAACCTCAGGCACGAACTTGATGGCCTCGATGGGGTCCTTCTGGGCAATGGTCAGGAACAGGTCGACCTTCTCCTTGATGAAGGTGACGGGGTCGTCCAGGAACTTCAGGTCAGAGGGGGCCTTGGCGTCGTCCTGCTTAGGCTTGTCAGCCAGCTCGGCAAGCTGCTCGTGAGGGTGCTTCTCGTGGAAGGTCTCCTGGGCGAGCTTCTTGGCGTCCTCGATCGAGTGGCCAATGTAGATGTTGTCGAAGAGGATGTCGTTCTGCATGGTCCAGATCTCGAAGCCGATAGCTCCGATGGGCTCGAAGTTGGCAGGGGTCTTGTCCTCAAAGTAGTCGGGGTTCTTGATCTTGCGGGGTGCCCACACGCCCTTGTAGGCCGGGTTGTCGATGTAGGGAGCGGTCCACTTGCCCTTGTAGTCGGGGTTCTTCTTCATGGGCTTGGTCCAGGGGCCACAGCCAGAGACATCGGCACACTTGGGGTTGGGAACAGTGGGGGCGATCCAGTCACCGTCCTCCTCGTCGTCCCAGTCCTCAGGCTTCTGGGCCTCGGGGTCAGGGACGGTGAGGGGCTCATCGACGAGCCAGTCCTCGGGCTGCTCGGCCTCCTCATCGACAATCTCGAAAGCAGCGTCCTCGTCCCAGTCGTCAGGCTTGGTGGCGTCGGGGTCGGCGATACGGGCCTCGTCGACCCAGTCCTCGGGCTTCTTGTCCTCGGGGTCGTCAATCTCCTCGGCGGGGTTGACGGCGGGGGTGAAGTCCTCGAGAAGGCTGCCCTCCTTGACCTGCTCACCGTTGAGCTCCATGACGAAGGTGTTGTTGGGGTGGACAATGAGCGTGTAGAGCTCGGTGGTCTTGACGATACGAGCCGGCGGTGGGGACTTGAGGTGCTTCTCCTCGTACTCGCCGGTCTTGGGGTTCTTGTGGTTGAAGATGAAGTGGACCTTGTTGGTGTGGCCGCACTTGTCAGGGCCGAACATGATCACGTACGGAGTGGTGTTGGCGAACTCGTCCTGGTGGAGAGCCTTGTTCTCGCGGAGCAGCTTCATGTAGGCACCACCGCACTCGAGACCGGCTGGAGCACGTAAGGTCAGCAGAAAGCTCCCTGACGATGGGCAAACGAGGGACCGTGATACGTACTCTGGAGCTTGGCCTCGTATTGGACGACAAGAGTCTTGCCCTTGTTGTCAATCTTCTCGGGGAACTTGGCGGAGATGGCGTGGTGGGCGGCCTTGTTCTTGACGACGAGGCCCTTGTCTCCCTCCATTCCCTTGTAGACGGTGGGCTCCTCAACAGCCCACTCGCCGACGTACGCCCACTCCTCCTCCTCCTTGCCTGAGCCCTTGAGGTCCTTCTTTGCGTGAGAAGGCTTCCACCGTGCCTCCCAGTCATCGGTGAACTGCTCAAGGAAGGGAGCCTTGAGGGTTGTGGGCTAGAAAATCACAAGCGAATTAGCTGCTGATCAACGGATGTAAACCGACTGCACACGCGTCTCCAGCTTCCCCAGCCCCCGCCCCCCCCCAGGGAATTTGCGCGGGGAGCTCCAAGCGCAAGCTCCGTGCCGGCAGTGCTTCCTTTGTTGCAAGATCTTGGGGTTGGGGGTCAAGCTTACGGTGAAGGTGGGCAGAGAAGCGTCCACGGAAGATGTGGCGGACTCAGCAGCAGAAGAGGAGCTCTCGTCGCTCAGGACCTTCTGGGCATCGTCGGCAACAGAGCCGTAGGCCAGGATGGCCCAGGCGGCGATGGGAGTGAACCTCATGATGGCGGAGCAGCAAAGCTTGGATGGTCTCTCAAGCTGTTGGGGACGAGCAGGGCAGGAAGGAGAAACAGGTGCTGGCTACCCTTCTCGCGATGATGAGATGGAGAAGGAAGGCTGTCTGTCGATAGGGACAGGTGGGAAGAGTTATTCTCAGTGAAGGAATAATGTGGTTTTGCTCTCAGAGCCCGAGGAGAAGAAAAGTTGGCTCGGAGCAGATGAGGCGGCGTGTTGATAAAGAGCTGTGGATTTATCTGCCTGGGGCCGGGCTGGGCTTGGTCGCGGAAAGAGGCCACGTTGACAGAGCTCCCAAAATCTAATGCAGCGACCGCTGTGCATCAATCAGTCAATTCAGCCAGGCGACAGGGGTGGCAGCTTCGACACGGACGGACGCTACAGTCGGCCTGGCCCCTGCACTGACTGAATGCGGGGTCGGGTGTTCTCCTTCACTCAGCCGAGACCCATCACCGATTGCTGTGACCCGGACCCTCAGGGCAAGGTCGGACCCACCACTAGAGAGAACCTTTTGGAAACTTCGACTGCAATAATATGCTGTGTAAATGTCCGTAGGCAAAGCCCCTTGGTCATGTCGAGTAGGTTTCCGCTTGCTATTCACAGCCACGGATGGTAACACGGCGCACCCGATGGATAGATACATGACCACGCAGGTTAATGCTAAAATTGGCAGCGGTAAATGTCTGCAATATCAACACTGACCAAGTGATATACGTGGCACGTATGTATGTGGGTGTCAGACCCATCGGTAATTAGCAGGCAAGATGTGACTGACCACCTTCTCTGCTCGTATTTGGGTTTGATATGAAGTTGGCGACTGCCCAAGGGCATTATGCTCTGCTCCACACATGGCAAGGGAGACTGGCTGTCAAACTCAAACGCATCACCGCACGAAATTGCCAATTGTGGAAGGAACAAACCAGTTACGAGTCTCTAATAGGATATGTTGAGTGTTGACCCAGAGCAGACCATCCTAGAGAAGTGAAATGAGTGACCCAGCATATTGTTCTTTCACTTTGACCATTTGTGTACTTTTGAGCCTCAGCCTCAACCTCAGCCTGGCATGTAGGTTGCGAGACCACAGGAGCATGGCGAACCCCTTTCCAACAAAAGCCTCGAAACGCTCAGAAGTCTGAGCTGAAAGCAAGAGAAAAGCAATTGCAACATTGAACCCAACTGTTTGGTAGTATATGAACCACGTGTGTAAACAGGTGGACGATGAGGTGTGTGTAAGTTGATGATCGGCAAAAAAAACTGACGTGCTCGCCGTTACGGCTCCGAATCCAACCACCCCCCCCCCAGGATTGGTACAGTAGGCGAGCGATCAAAAATGACCAAATTGTCTTTAAAAAAAAAATTAAGCAACCTAAAAAAACTATTTCCCCCATAGAGCTTATATTATGGAGATACAAGGTCTTGAAATGTTTAACTTGCTATGTTGTTAAGCCGAATCTCGTCATTTTTGGTCACCCACTGTTCCCAGGTTCGTCACAACAGACCTCCCCCAACCAGCTCGTCAAGCATTCGACCTGCACGCCCACCTACCCAGCCCGACCAGGCTCAAACCCGCACAAGCTTCCAGTCATGAGCACCAACGACGACAGCCTCGTCCAGTCGGACGACCCAGACCACCCCGCGAACCTTATCCCCTCCCTCTGTGCCAAATTCTGGACGTTGGGCTGGGTGACCGGCACCGGGGGTGGAGCCTCAATCCGAGACGAGTAAGACCCTCTGCTCCTTCCCTCTCCCAGGGCGGCAACACAAAGCGAGTCCCGGTCCAGGTCATGGTGCTAACACGGGCGCCGCGTACCTCCAGTGAGCACGTCTACATCGCGCCCTCGGGCGTCCAGAAGGAACTGATGAGGCCGTCGGACCTGTACGTGCTGTCACTGCCCGAGACGCTGGCGCGGCACGGCGGCGACGGGCCGATCCGGCCCTCGTCGCGCGTCTACGTGAGGTCGCCGTCCCGCTTCAAGCCCTCGCAGTGCACGCCGCTGTTCCTGTCGGCCTTCACGCGGCGGGGCGCCCGCTGCTGCATCCACACGCACTCGGCCCACGCCGTCCTGGTCACCCTCATCCTCGAGCAGGCCGGCGCCAGCGAGTTCCGCATCAACAACATCGAGCAGATCAAGGGCTTCGCGAGGGGTTACCCACACTCCGAGGTGGGCAACCTGGGCTACCACGACACCCTCCGCATCCCCGTCATCGAGAACACGGCCCACGAGGAGGACCTGACCGAGTTCCTGGAGGAGGCCATGGACAAGTACCCGGACGCGTACGCCGTGTTGGTCAGGAGGCATGGGGTCTACGTGTGGGGCAACAGCGTGGAGCAGGCCAAGGGGCAGTGTGAGAGGTATGTTTGTCACGGTCTCGCGTTAGAGTATTGGTGATGGCTTAAGGATTAGGGGCAGTAGCAGTGGTGGTGCGGGTGGGGAGGCGTGACCGCCGAGACTGTCGGTATGCTGACATGACTTCTAGTTTGGATTACCTGTTCCAGATCGCCGTTGAGATGAAGAAGCTGGGCATACCGTGGGAGTCGGACATTCAGCCGACTTTACCCAGGAATTCTCTCAAAGGGGAATGAGTTAATGGGTCGATGAGACTACACCGGTAGGGGTCACAAGTATCCTCACGAAAGACCAGGCGACGACGGACGACATCAAGTGAGAAGCAAGCGAGCTCCGTAGCTCCAGTGTCTGGATGGGTATCTTGTCCCTACATACCTCGCTGCCTAAATTACCACATGACATGCCAACGTATTCCCAGCCTCATTTTCCACTCCAAAATCCCGATTCATATGCATTATTAAGTCGTCAAGTCAAAGAACACAAAATCTCATCCTGGCCGGCACACATAGGTGCGACAGTGACAGCGATGTGCCACTTTACATGGCAATGGCAGCGACGATGAAGCCCAGGAGGCCCAGGCCGGTCATACCAACCTTGACGGAATCAGCAGCCGAGCCAGAGGCGGAAGCAGACTCGGACGAGGAGGAGCTGGTGCTGGTGGAGCCAGAGCCAGAGGTAGCAGAGCCGGACGAAGAGGAGTCGCCAGAAGAGCCAGAGCCGGAGGTTGCAGAGGCGGAGGAGCCGGAGGCGGTGGACCCGGAGGAGCCGGAGCCAGAGCCAGCGGTAGGCTGGGGGGTGCCGCCGGAGGTGAAGTAGTTGTCGTTGATGCAGCCCTGGACACAGGCGGCGTAGGCGTCGGTGTCAGACTGGGAGCCGTCTCCCTGGTCACAGTTGGCAACACACTCGGTGGTGGCGTTGACCTGGCTGGCGTCAGGGTTGGGGACCTGGCAAGGGATGAAGGTTAGTGACAATGCTTCTTCAACGAGAGTGTCTCTAGTGAAGCGAGCCCGCAAGTTCACGAGAGGCATCCGTCGCGTTTGCTGGAAGGCGAGTTGCTTCCACAAAATGCAGACGAGCAGACACTCGTTGCCAACATACGCGACTGGTGCCTTCCCAACTCCGGGACCGCTCCCGCAACTGTATGTACTTACAGCAATGCACTTGGCCTGGCAAGTCACGTCACCATCGTCACACGCGTCGAGGCAAGCAAGGGTGGAAGCCTGGGCGGCATCGGTGGTGGCTGCGGTGGGCGAAGCAGAGGTAGTGCCGGTGGTGTCCTGGGCACTGGCGAACATGGCGAGAGCGCCGGTGACGATGATGCTGGTGAAACGCATTTTGAGTGATTGAGAAGAATCAACGGCTGTGATTATATTAAGAGGTGTGTAATAGTTCCGTTAGGAGCGACTGTGGAGAAGAAAATATGTATAGCTTCCTGGAGGTTCAACTTTGAGCGAGTGAAGATGAATCCGATGCAATTATAAACACGCAGTAAGAGTAGGAAAGGGGATGCTTAAGGCAGATGGGCAGATGGGAGAAGGCAAATATAAACTACAGTCACGCGAAGAGAACATTCCAGGAGGGGGTCCGCAAAAAGAAACACGGGACCCTTGGGGGGGGGTTGGGAGGGATCAAGACAAGCGACTGGCGAGCGAGGATCTGGAGATGAACATGGCCATGGGCCCATGTCTGGCTTGGCCGAGAAGTCACTCGAATGTCCGGGGATGGCATGCCAGGGTGCTTGATTTCCAAGGCAGCCCCCCTCCCCCGAGCATCACAGCATCCACTCTTGTTTTTCATTCCCCAGCAATGAGACCACTGGGATTCGACCAGCTGGCGTGTCTGCTGGAACCCTCCCCCCCCCTAGGGTCGCGTCAATGCAGACCAGCTAGTCCTCAGCAGAAAATAGCAACAGGGAAAAGAAAAAACCAGAAGGAGGTAAAAGAAAGGCGCCGCATCCATGCGCGGGACAATCTCGTTTAGAATTTGGTGATGGTACCTGATTCGGCCGCGCACGGGGTGGGATTCGCCAATCAGGGACGGCGCGGTCACGCATGAGCTCTCGAGCTCGACCTTTGCCTCTTCGTGTTCTCGAGGGCTGCACAGACGGCCCAGCATCTCATTCGCTCCCCAGGGCGGAGGAGGCCTGCCTTTTCGCCTCGCTCCCCACCACACGAGGGCCGTCGCGTGCCTAGATCGGACGGGCAGACACAAGCTCCGCGCCTTGCCCTCAAGGCCGCCCGCGAGATACCTGAACACACAAGACCAGCGGCTGCTGGCCTCACTGGTGGCACACGTACTTCTGCTGGTTCCCTTGGGTTTCCTCTGGCTGTCTAATTAGGCCAAGGATGACCGACCGGGATGATGACAGGATCTTCCCCGCTCAGCGCTGCCCCTTTGAATTAGCTTTTGTAGGGGCGGATGATCGCTTAGGGCCGGGGTAAGTGGGTGGTGCTTGGGTTTGGATTGTCGCTCGATCGCGTGCCAGTCCAGCCTGCCAGTCCAAGCGTTTGTTCTCCCCATTCCTGCCATGTCAGGCATATCCATCCGCCCGCCGGCTGGCTAAGCCGTGTTGAGGAGGCAGACAGTGCCATTTGTTTAAATTGCCTGTCTCCTGCTGATCGTTGCCGGAAGGTGCATCCATCGCGGAAAGTGTCTCTGTTCCTTTTTCGACGCTACGGGAGTCGGCACGGGGGGAAGCAAGGGCTGGCTCACAGGCAGACAGGCTGAGTTACCTTCGGCCCCAAATATTGTCAGACCCAGTGTTCCCTCGGGTATTTTACCCCGTGTAGGCGCTGTCCCACTACCACGTCACTTCTAGATCCCAGCCAACCAGTCAACTTGTGATGTGGTGTCTGGGTGTGGCACGCCTGGTTGGCTTTTTTTCTTCTTCTTCTTCTTTTTTGTCCCTTCTGAGCTCAAGTTCGGACGAGGAAATACGAGCCAGTCTGGACCGTCACAGGTAGAGGAGTTGACGGCAGTTGTTCGCCCCAATTATAGGGCCCCAGCAGTCTTGGGGCGGCTGCTCTAAATTTCGGCGCGGCCACATTTATGCAGATGCCCGGCTGCTTCCTCCAGACCCCCTCCTCCCTCAGCACAGCTGGCTTGCCGGCTTGCACACTATATCTGAGGGCCCTGCGCTATTTCGACCAACCGCCCCACGCGTCATTGTGGTTGTTCTTGCTCACTTAGCACTGAACACACATTAATATAGTAGTGCGTGGCTTCTGATTCACGATATATTTCCTAGAGACAGCAGGACAGCCCGACAACGTCCAACACGTTTGTTTAGAGCCCAACCCGTGCCTCCTAGCGTCAATGTCTCCCAGCCATCCACCACCATCGTACGCCGCAACATCCTGCCATTTACAAAGTTACCAAGGGACGGTTCCTTCCTTGTTGGTGAATGTTCCTGACTCCCCGTCAGGCCCCAGCGTGGCCAACCGGCAAGCGTTGATGGCCCCGCTCTCAGCTGAGTTGGTGCCCCCGTAGCCGTTGAGGTTCGTTGCGCAGTACCCGGGGCAGCAGAGGTTCAGCTTCCAGTCCTTGTTGTCCTCATACCGCACAACATAGTGCAGCGCCAGCTGGTTAAATGCCGCCTTGGACGTGGTGTAGTGCGTGGCATTCGCCTTGCGGAAGGTCGAGCCGAGTTTTGGTTCGGCCAGCAGAGACACACTGCCCAGTGATGAGCTGATGAAGACGACGCGCTTGGTCTTTGTCGACTTCTCCAGCAGTGGTATGAATGCGTCGGTTACTCCTTGCACAGCCGCGACGTTGGTGTCCAGGATATGGAGGAATTGCTCGCGTGTTGAGAGCGGCTTCCCGTCGGCAGAGTGTGAGATGTTGGAGATGGCTGCGTTGTTGACGAGCACGTCCAGGTGGCCATGCTTCTCGTCAACAGCCTTGGCCGCTGCCGCGATGGAGTCGTCGGACGATACATCGAGCACGAGGGGCTCCACCGAGAACCCCTGCGATTTGAGCTTCTCTGCGGCTTCCTCAACAGCTTGTTTCCTCCGTCCTGCCATGATGACATGGTAATCCTTATGCTCGACATTGAGCTTCCTCGCAATCTCGAAACCAATGCCCTGGTTGGCACCGGTCACGAGCACGATGTGCTTGTTGGGGTCGACAGTCATTTTCGGTATAGTAATAGCGGCTGCGGTTTGCTTGTGAATGAGTTTTTCATGTAAAAAGCATACCCCAACGTCAGCTGCAAAACGGGTTACACCGACTACTTATAGTTGACGAGCTTCGCGATGTAAGTTTCAGGATATACCAGGCATTAGCAATCAACCTTTGCAGGCATGTTCCCGCGATGACGGCTTCGTACTTAGCTCCCGGACTTTTGGGGGGTAACTCCGAGTGCTCCGTCGTTGAAGCTGTCAGCGGGATGCCGCGTGGCAGCCCTGCCTGGGCATCACCTCTGCATGGTCAAGTGAACCATGCTGTCTGGAAGACATGTCCTCATTGGCAGCGCGTGAAACGGTATGCCCGGAGCCGCTAACTCCGATCTTAGTGGGCCCTTCTCCACGTGTCGGCTCCCAGCGGCCCCGAGAGTCGACGATGGCCCGGCATGGGGTGCAGACATGAGGCGACCCCACCACCAGGCTCATACGGAGATATGGGCTCTCTATTTTGGCGAAGCTGATAGCTGATATGCCTCCGGGGCCGATATTATGTTGGGGCAAGTCGACGTAGCCTTCAGACCAGCTCGGCGTCTCCAGTATCTACCAAGGGCTTCGCGTCTGACCATCGCAAGATCAGTATGTCCCCGTTCTTCCCATTCATGCTGCCGTCCTCGTCAATTCCCCGGCCTTGTACCAGACAGTCCCTCAGCAGGCGGATGAAGACGGCCGTGTCGAGGTCTGGAGTGTCGATCATGCTGATGTTGCCCGCGGTGTCGTTTAGGTTCTGCAGGTTGGGAGGGAAGGACGACAAGAACGAGGAGAGGTAGTGGTTGTGCAGCATGGCCTGGTGGCGGGTAGCATAGGCCAGTTCTGTTTCTGAGAGGCGTGCGCGCATGGTGGGTGTCGAGAGGTAGTGGAGCGTATGCTTGTCGATCTGTGATGGCGATGCGAAATGCAAGGTCAGCCCGTGAAGCTGCAGCGGGCCCTCGTGGAGAATTAGGCCGGTATATAGCTCACCTTTGCTATCCTGGAGCGCAGGAAGCTACGCACGATGTACTTGTACCGCTCCAGCTCGGTCTGTATGACGATGAGTGCGAAATTGGTCTTGGGGTCCATGTCGCCGGTCATCTCCTCGACCTTCTCGATCTGTGCCTTGATGCGCTCGGTCATGCGCTCAAAAATGCCATCGGCGGGCCATCTATGCGATCGAATGCATTAGATCAGGCTCGCGAGGGTTGGCATAAAGTCATCGGTGCATTGAAGGGGTTTGCGCACTCTAGAAGCTCTGGGGCGCATCGCTCGGCAACCCAGGCGCGCGTCAGGGCCTGAAGATCTCGGGTCTCGCCGGGGACGGTGTCGATTACGGGGTCGACCTCGCGTAGGATGTCGTCTATATCCATTATGACAGACTTATGGGACTGTGAGAACACGGGAAACGGAGCAGGAAAGTCAGGGCTTGCGGAAAGAGGTGGTCAGGCAATTCGACCCAGTTGGTCGAGGACTCGTCGCGACTTGGGAGGACGCGATCTGCACAGTGGGGTTCGAGGAGTGGCGAGGACCAGGGGGCCCCTGCCCCGACCCCCGGCAGACCGACGTCTTCCGTGTAAGTGGCCGGGCCGGACTTGTCTCTGGCCGACTTCGTTTTTTTGTTTGACCACTAATTCCTTTTCCTACATTCAGTTTTCATTCCTGCTCAAGGAAATACTAGTGAGAATTCCGTGCCCTCCATGACTATGTCACTCATATAAGTCCTGCTGCATATTTTCCTTATTAATATCAGCCATCTCATTGCTTTCTTCGTTGGCAAGACCGGTCTTGGGTCGAGGATATCTTGGCCGTTTATTTATAAGGGCAGCAGACCAGCTTCATGAGGTATCTGGTACGCTCCTCGATGCCTGCTTAAGGGTTCCAAGACTTCACAACATACACGGAGGCCATGGAGTTAATCATGTTTGTTAGTGCGAACTCTTGCGAACACGCGCTGTCGGTGAAAGACTGGCTGAATCAGAAATGATTTCTAGACCACAGCTGGGCAGCACATATGAACCTTCATATTCACAATCATTCATAATGAGGAATTATTTTAAGACTTTTCCATAATTATTGCAGTCTCGGTGGTGATTTCTCCTAGCGGATGACCCTAGTGTTGGCCATTTCTCTCAATTTCTGCCTCGCGCTCCCATAAGCGTTCTTCGAGTTAGCTTGGAATCCGAATTGCCCAAAATTGTAAATTGGAATATAAAGCCAGCTTGAAACCAGAAGGCCTCTCAACTGAACTGTGTACTTTGTGAATTTTTTTTTTTTAATTCACAACAAGAACAGCACCCTACGCCATCAGCGTTCTCCTATACAAATCACTCCAAAACTTCTGAACAGGGTTCAACACTGAAGACGCCCTTTTCTTAGCAAACTCGCCGAGAACCAGCTTGTTTCTAGCTTGCCGTCAGAAATCCACGACCAGCTAAAAGTTGCCTGCATATACTTTCCAGTATCTTGTCAGCAGCTTCCGACTAGTTGCAACCCTGTTACTCGCCAGAATCAACAGAAGTCCGGGCTCAACAGACAGCATGGAGCGAGCTTCCTTTGGATCACCGCCACAGATTCCGAAGAAAAGACTGAACGACGCACCCAAAGTTGCGGGACCTCCGTTGGTCCAGCAGCGCGGATATCGACAGAGTTGCCATCCTACTCGCCCAGATGAGAGGCATGCCAATATGCAGCAGCCTCACGTCTCCAACCGAGTCTCTGAACGTCAGTTTCAAGAATCGGGTATGTCTCTCCGCCGCAGGATGGACGCACAAAATGATTCCTCGCGCCCACGCGGGAGAGATGAAGTCCAGGAATGCACTGCGACAAACTGCTCTGGACTCCCTCAACATCCACAACAACATTTTTACCTCAACGCGCCATTGCAGATTCCCGCAGATGCTATGGCCGCTGAAGAAACATTATCCGGGTCTACATCGACAGGAGCGTCCCAAAATTCAAACCGACTGAGCTACGTTGAGAGGCAAAGACGGGCTCAAAAAGTCCACAGCAAAGCTCACCCCGGTGGTATCAGCAGTCTGCTCCAGCCACAGACCCCTCAGAAGAGACCAAAGCTGTGGAAATCCACGCTCAAAGGAAGACTTGGCTCAAAAGACAATCGACGAGACGTCATTCGACATATACTTGCTCGCAAGCGTCGGTGTAGAGCAGTCGCGGACGACATACCACCAATTCATTTGCAGAATCAACAGATCATGACAACGACATCCAACTGGCCTTTTGGTGTTGACCCCACCTGCCGTCGAAACAACGTCAATGGAAGAATCCAACATTCTCCACTTACGATAAGGGAAATACGATTACTCCTGAGGAACCCTCACATACGCGATGGAAACATGGGGTCTTTGCCTACTCCCGAAGGCTTAACGCGCCCTCGGCCTCCTCCACACGTGTATGGCATCACTCCGGAGCCCAGAGAAACTGGCAGGGCTTCCCATCTGCCAGTCCGACGACTGACAGGACTGAAACGCCGCAACGCCCAAAGAAGAAGCTCAAAGTCACCAGCTCAGCAGGACTTCGAGTCTTTTCATGATGAATTCTATGCCAGGTTTCGTCGGGGAGGCGCCGCCAGGGACGTGAATGTCGTCTATTTATCTCCCATTGATCTCGCACGACGCAAGTCGGTACTGCCTCGGATCCAAGAAGCAGCCCACAAGTCTTCAGGCAGTGGAACCAGACATCAGTCAGCACTGGACGATCACTTCATCCCTCAAGTCAGCTTTGACGGCGAGCCACTCCTCGAAAAATATGAGCATCAGGAAGAGACCGACGACAGCCCCTGGCTGCTTGGCTCCACGACAGAGAGACGAGTCTCATTGCCAGCACAGAAGACTCAACACCAGAGCTGCGGAAACGAACAGAACAAGACAGGAGCCCGCACAGCCACCAGCCTCAGGAGATTATCGTTTGTGATCAGGGGGCCACGTTCCGCCCCTGCGACTGCTTCTGTGTCGTCCTCTACACCATTAACGCCACCATCTGCGACCCCGACAGCGGCGACCCATGCGCCTACATCGGCCTCAGAGCCGGCGCCGGAGCCGGAGCTTGAGTCCGAGTCGAAGCACCACATACAGGATGAGACCTGGTGCGGTACGGCGGGTTGCCAATGGACAGATTGCTCGCGCATCCGTGGGAACTTCAAGATGCCGGTTCCGGGCGCAGTGGGCGAGAACAAGCCTGAGCACGACGGAAAGAGTGCTGCGGGGGGGAGGAATGAAGACGATATCGTGTCTGTTGGTGAAGGATTCTCCTTTCTCAAGCTGAACTGAGTGGGCTCAATATTACCCAGGAAGCCAATCTGCTGGTTTGTGGTAAGGTGATTAGAAATGCTGCTAGTTGAAGGGGAACAAGGTGTTGTGGTTGATGATTTCGGATGAGCCGATGATCCAACAGTGAGTACAACCCAGATGTGGACCTCGTTTGGGATGGGTCCTCTGGACGATTTGAAGAGGACCTCCTGTAGGACAACCTACTATTAGACGCCGAGGTACCCTCCTATATGATAAATCTCTGGGGGGACCTCCTCTAGGACAGCGTACTGTGGGAGAGCCTCATACTTGATGAACTCCAGTGGGATAACCTGCTGTGGGATAACCAACGGGAGGACCACTGACAGGTATCTCTCGAGACTACGACGTTCCTTCCCACCAGAGAGTGTGCGTACACAGGCAGGAGCTTTGGAACAGTGTTGTGGAAGCATACCTACCTGCGCAATTCCAGCCGCCATTTCAGACTTCTCACGATCAACAACCTTCGTGACATACTTAACTTGGGCCATCACAATCATCTTCTTCCCTCGGAAAGCCTATACCTAGTAACCCTCCATGGCTCCCACCATCTCTACCTACTCTGCAGAAACTGCCAGTCCCACCCCCAACCCCGGCAGGACCCCCGACTAGCAGATCGGAATCGAGAGTATTGGACTCTTCATCGCCCTAGCAGCTTGCCTCGCCATCTTGATCACTGGTTGCTACGGTCCCATCGGTTGGAACAACGAGTGGCCACTGATCCGTGCCCTTCCAAAGAGCTGGAAGAAACACATTTACCCCTCCAGAATCGGCGACCCGTCCGGCGATCCGTCCGACGACGTGTCCGGCGACGACTCAAACAAGCCGTTGGACATCCCATTGCAAACGCGACCGGCTATTAGACGCTGGTTGTCATCACCAGCGAGCACTCCGAGGAGCAGCGGGACGCTCGTAGCTAAGTAGACGGTCGGGAGCTAACCGGATTCGCCTTAGCGCAGCCCCACCGGAGAACGGAGCCTAGGTACTGTGAAAACTTCCCGTCGCGTCTGCTGCTGCAGCGAGGGGTCTCTCTGGAAAAGTGTACGCAATAGGGACGGAGCTTGAATCCATCAACCAGAGTGCACGACCCGACCTCGTCAACCAAACAACCTCTGCGCACCGAAACCCTCATTCCGGCCACCCCACCATCCAAGCTCACAATGGCGACCGCAACAGAGGCACCGTCGGGCGGTGGAAACAACACTTTCCGCGTGAGTAGTCAGCTCCCTGAAGCTCCAAGGAGCTGCTGTGTGGACACATGATGGCATCTAACAGCCCCTTTTAGAACAAGGAGAAGCCCTTGGCCGTCCGTTCCTCCAACATTGTCGCCGCGAGAGGTATGCAACCCCCTCCCACTCACCACGAAATGAAACATACTAATCTGCATTCAAGCTGTTGCCGACGCCATCAGGACCTCACTGGGACCACGTGGAATGGACAAGATGATCCGTAGCGGAAAGGGCGAGACGATAATCACAAACGATGGCAGCACTATGCTGCAGAGCATGTCTGTCCTTCACCCCACAGCCAAGATGCTCGTCAACCTCTCCAATGCACAAGATGTCGAGGCTGGTGACGGCACAACATCAGTCGTGGTCATCTGCGGTGCTCTGCTTGGCGCAGCCGACCGCCTGCTGTCAAAAGGCATCCACCCCTCCGTCATATCCGAATCTTTCCAGCGAGCTGCGAATGCCGCCGTCGAGGTCCTGCACGACATGTCACAACCTATCGCTCTCACGGATACCTCTGCGCTCCTGCAAGCGGCGAATACCTCCCTCTCCTCAAAGATCGTCTCGCAGTACGCCAACCTGCTTGGGCCCATGGCCGTCAACTCCGTCACCAAGACGATAGACCTCAAGACCGCGGACAATGTGGACCTCAAGAATATCAGGACCATCAAGAAGGTTGGCGGTACGATCGAGGACAGCGAACTGGTGGACGGCGTGGTACTCACCCAGCCTGTCATCAAGAACGCGGGCGGTCCCATCCGCATGGAGAAGGCCAAGATTGGTCTCATCCAGTTCCAGCTCAGCCCGCCCAAGCCAGACATGGAGAACACAATCTCGGTCAACGACTACCGCCAAATGGACAAGATTGTGAAGGAGGAGCGCATGTACCTGCTGAACATGGCCAAGAAAATCAAGAAGTCCAAGTGCAACGTCCTGCTCATCCAGAAGTCCATCCTGCGGGACGCTGTTAACGACCTGTCCCTCCACTTCCTCGCCAAGCTCAACATTCTGGTCATCAAGGACATCGAGCGCGACGAGGTTGAATTCATTTGCAAGTCCACGGGCTGCAAGCCCGTTGCGGACATCGATTCGTTTACGGAAGACAAGCTCGGCAGCGCTGACCTCGTGGAGGAGGTACAGTCTTCAGGCTCTCGCATGGTCAAGGTGACCGGCACCAAGTCTGCAGGCAAGACTGTTTCTGTCGTCGTCCGAGGCGCAAACTCGCTTATCCTCGACGAGGCGGAGCGTTCCCTGCACGATGCCCTTTGCGTGGTGCGATGTTTGGTGAAGAAGAAGGCCCTGATTGCAGGCGGTGGTGCTCCTGAGATCGAAATTGCCGCTCAGCTGTCCAAGCGATCACGAGAGCTGACAGGAACCGAGTCCATCTGCTGGAAAGCCTTTGCCGAGGCGATGGAGGTCATCCCGACGACCCTGGCCGAGAATGCTGGCTTGAACCCAATCAGAGTCGTCACGGATCTGCGACACCGCCACGAGTTGGGCGAGAGGAACGCGGGTGTGAGCATCAAGACCGGAGGTGTCAACTCCAACATATCCAAGGAGAACGTGCTGCAGCCGCTGCTGGTGAGCACGAGCGCGATTGAGTTGGCGGCGGAGACGGTCAAGATGATCTTGAGAATAGACGACATTGCGCTTAGTAGATGATGGGTCAGTGTAGGAAAGGGTCAACCAGATATGGCAAGAGTGGCTTTATAAACTTCGCCCTAGAAAATCGCATGCCCATAGCATAATCAGATGACACCATTTGAACCCTGCTTTGCACTCCATCTCGACAGGCCTGTACAGTGCGACCTCACCAACCCAAGACTACCTATCAGTAGGCAGGAGGTTAAACCACAGATTGTTCTATAGGAGGTCATCGTGTAGAAGATTACTCCATGGGAGGCAACAGGATATCCTAAATGAGGTGATCCCACACGAGGTTTATCCTACAGAAACTATCCTGTAGAAAATTATGCCACAGGAGTTTATGCCACAGGAGGTCAAGAGAAGAGGAGAGAGAGAGAGTGTGTGTGTGTCTCTGTGTGTGTGTGTGTGTGTGCCCATGGAGATAAATTCCAAAGTCTTGGGCAGTGAGCACTCTCAACCGCCCTACTTGATTGCCAAGCCAAGCCTTGCATGTACACATTTGGGACCCAGTCAGTGGCTGCGTCTGAAATGTCGTCGTCTGGGTGGTAGGTGAACGTGCAGGGGTCGAGGCTCAGCTTGCCCAAGCTTGCCTGACTGGGGTGTGGCACCAGAAGCCAGCACAGCAGAGCAAGCAGCAGGCAACTTCGGATTACGGCAGCGCCGTCACCTTTACAGCGCCCAAGCTTACATACAGCCGTCAAGCCGCCCCTTCCACCTCAACGTCACCTCGACAAACCACATACCCAAACCCTTCAACCCCCCACCCTGCTTCTTATCGCGCAACCAAGCTCTTTCCCACCCGACATCTTCAAGCACTCGTATTTGGGGGACCGTTTGACTCCCAACACCAGCCAAGATGGTGAGCCAGCCTCGTCGGTCTTGTTGCCGCCCTCGCAGCTGTCCGTGCTAACGAAACAACAGCCGTCTGCCACCGGTTCGAGCTGGGAGAAGTACCAGAAGACCTACGCCGACGATGAGGTAGAGGAAAAGAAGATCACGCCACTCTCCGATGAGTCCGTACTTGACCCGACCTGCATGGAGACCCAGCTGTGTTGACGACGATTCTAGGGATATCCAAGTACTCAAAACCTACGGCGCCGCGCCATACGGGGCCGCCCTCAAGAAGCTGGAGCAGCAGATAAAAGAGAGGCAACAAAGCGTGGATGAGAAGATTGGGGTAAAAGAGTCAGACACCGGTCTTGCACCGCCACACCTCTGGGATGTCCCAGCCGATCGTCAACGAATGTCGGAAGAGCAGCCGCTTCAGGTAGCGCGGTGCACAAAGATCATCCCGGACGAGAAGGACGACTCCAAGAGCAAATATGTCATCAACGTCAAGCAGATCGCCAAGTTCGTCGTGCAGCTCGGCGAGCGCGTCTCCCCCACCGACATCGAGGAGGGCATGCGCGTCGGTGTCGACCGCAACAAGTACCAGATCATGCTTCCCCTGCCGCCCAAGATCGATGCGAGCGTCACCATGATGACCGTGGAGGAGAAGCCCGACGTCACATACGGCGACGTGGGAGGTTGCAAAGAGCAGGTCGAGAAGCTGCGCGAGGTCGTCGAGATGCCTCTCCTGTCGCCCGAGCGCTTCGTCAACCTGGGCATCGACCCGCCCAAGGGCGCACTTCTGTACGGACCCCCAGGCACCGGAAAGACCCTCTGCGCACGTGCTGTGGCAAATCGGACAGACGCGACCTTTATCCGTGTCATTGGCTCCGAGCTGGTGCAGAAATACGTCGGCGAGGGCGCACGTATGGTCCGGGAGCTGTTTGAGATGGCGCGCACGAAGAAGGCCTGTATCATCTTCTTCGACGAGATTGACGCTATCGGCGGTGCGCGGTTCGACGACGGCGCGGGAGGTGACAACGAGGTGCAGCGGACGATGCTGGAGCTGATCACGCAGCTGGATGGGTTCGATGCCCGTGGCAACATCAAGGTCATGTTTGCCACCAACAGGCCGTCGACCCTGGACCCGGCGCTCATGAGGCCGGGTCGTATCGACCGTAAGATCGAGTTCTCGCTGCCCGACCTCGACGGCCGTGCGAACATCCTCCGCATCCACGCCAAGAGCATGTCCGTCGAGCGTGACATCCGGTGGGAGCTCATCTCCCGGCTGTGCCCCAACGCCACAGGCGCTGAACTGCGCAGTGTGTGTACCGAGGCGGGCATGTTTGCCATCCGGGCACGGAGAAAGGTCGCCACGGAGAAGGACTTCCTCAGCGCGGTGGAGAAGGTCATCAAGGGCAACCTCAAGTTCAACTCTACTGCGTCGTACATGCAGTACAACTAGATGGGGACACTCTGGAGGCTCTTGTGGCTGGGATGTGATGCTGCTGCTACGGCTTGCTTGTATGAATATGGGAACACTAGGGAGTTGCTAGGCACATTCACGTTAGACAGCATAGAGACGGGCCCGTTTGATGATCATATTGGGTTATATCCTGGCCTCCTTTCCTGTGGTATCTACATAATTATCCTCATTGGCGTGCTTCCCCCAAGAATATTCCGTACGCCTGGCGGTTGCCCAATTCCTCTCCTATACTCTTCCTTCCCAAAACCATGACATCAAAGCTGGCAGAACCTGTATCTCAAAACAGTAGAACCCCCGGCCGAGTTCCGAGGGGCTGAACCGCCAAAGGAAGAGAATATTTGCAAGGCGAGCCATGATTCATGTGGACCATCTCATGTACTGGGCACGCTTTTGAAGCGATGACCAGACCTGGCTCAGGTCGAAGACTGGGTAATGTCTAGGCGACTAGATGCCCTCCAGCCGACCTCCAGCCGACCTCCTCTGGCATACCGTAAATGCTAGGCCGCGAGACAGCCCAGGCAGGTGACCTCGCCTTCCGCGCCTTCCTCGAGGCAGCACCGGCTGCATATCCTCCCTCGATGGCCCGTGCCTCCTTCCTTGACCCATGTCCCCTCCCTTATCCTGTGGTCGGCCCGTAGGTTGTCGTGGTCAGGCTGTGAGTCCTCCGGCGGGGCGTCCTCCATGTTGAACGAGTGGTCGTTCCCCGTGCAGCCTTCCCCTTGTTCGTGCTCGCCATTGGTGTCCTCATCCCGCATCAGCACCTCCTCCTCCTTCTCGTCGTCGTCGTAGTCGTCGCCGTCGTTGGGGCTGCGGCTGTCCCGAGGTGTCGTGGCCCACCCTAGGCATTCCCGCATGCAGACGTAGCATGTCCTCTCGCCACAGCCCTGGCAGTCGGCGTACGAGTCGAGGTCGGTCTTTTTCGTGGGCTTCCGGTGGCAGATGTGGCACGGCGCGAGCACGTTTGTGGTGATTGTTGTCCTTGACCCCAGCTTGCTGGCAGATGGCGACCTGGCGTGGTTGTGTCGTGAAGATGGTGCAAGGGGGGCTGGCCTTGGGCTCGTTTGTTGGAGTGTGTGGACCGAATATGGTGTTTGTTGTTCGTTGTCTTGCTGCTCCGTCATCATGCGCAGCTTCTTGGCCCGCGGGCTTGAGAGCGAGATGATCTTCCTTGGCGGTGGGCCATGGCGCTGTGCGTAGATGTCGCGGTGGAGGTCCTGGGGGCTGAGGTTGAGCTTGTCAGCGAGGGACGCAGCTGGTGATGTGTCGAATAGTTGCCCATACAATATGTGGTACTCGGCGTTGGCGTCGAAGTCATCGTGCCTCCTCTTCTTCGAGAGAGGCTGAGTGAGCGAAGGCATCGCTACGCCCGGGTCTACTGATTCTCAGCTGGCGGGCTAAGCGCCGATAATTCACGCCCCGCGGCGCTGCCACTGAACGGAGTGAGTGATGGCCCCCAAGAGAGACTTGAGTGTTGTGAAGAGGGGGTGCAAGCTGCGGCGCACGATGTCCAATGTCACTTGTTCTTGGGTGAGGCGAAAACGAGAGTTGGTGTTGTGTACGGCGTGCAGGAGTAGGACAAGTCAAAGGGGTGGGAGGAGACGGTACGGTAAGCGGGTTAATCGTTAGCACATGCAGGTTCAGCTAATAACCCTGCGAGGCGGCGACGAAATTTCTCGCCCAATGAGCCAGCGATGTGAGATCTACCGGAGGGAAGCAGCTGGTGATGATACAGTCCCTCTCCTTCACATTTGGCATTCTTTGTTGTTTATGATCCACCGTCGCAAGGTGCTTGTTTACTTTGACGCGAGGTCTAGGCGCCCGCCGGCAGGCAACAGCGCTGCCCTCATCGCAGTTCCTGATCACGAACGTCGCCCTACCAGCCATGCATGAAGGGGAGCCATCTCCTAACCCTTGGGCTCCACGTTACACGTCATGGCTTGGATCAGGATTGGCAGAGGTCGTCTCGCATTATGCATGCGATAAGTGTGTAGGTCAACTAGTAGGTACTGCCGTGGGATGGATGAGTACGCGAGCCTCGTAGGGAGATTTGTGGTGCAGATAAGGAGAGGTGTTCCGCCACGGAGTAGTCACCGTATCTTGTTGATTGACGGGCAAGTTCCAGCCGTTGTTCGCACGGTCGGGGAGCGAGTGGTGTTTAAACAGGCGGCGCAGCGCGGGCCAGATGGGGTGTACCCAGGTACCCAATTGGGAGCACGTGCTGCCTAAGAAGTGGGGAGGGGAGTCGCCCATCCGCGTCCAACTTCCAAGACGACCTTTCGCCTCGCATCCTTCCTCCGACCACACCCGTGCCTCTGGACATCCGCCATTCGCCCGCGTCCAACCCATCACCCATCTCAACAACCACCACACATAATCCTACCTACGATCATTCGATTGTGAAGGTACCAGCAGACACGGCCATCAAGATATGAGTCGCGCCGGTAAACTTGCTCCGGAGGTAAATCGGTACGTAGCCTAGATCTCTATCCCTTGGCCCAGCACCCTGTAGTCCGAACCGGTCACGCAATGTCCGCCGCCCAATGGCTTGCTCCGTGTCACCACCGCCCAACGTTCACTCCGTCACGGCCCTTCAGGCAACACACGAGACCTCCGCTGCCTTGCGCCTCGGTCTATCTGGTCCCAACGCGACCTCACCCTTGGACTTGAGGACCCTTGCTGACTCAATCTTCACCATGTCTAGAGCTTTGTTCGTCAAGAATCTAAGGTTCGTTGTCGTTACCCCCCTCCCCCATCCTCTCATCTGGGCACATCGATGCTGACAGGTCATCGCAGCTACAACGTGACACCGGAGGAGCTCTTCGAGCTCTTCGGCAAGTACGGGCCCATTCGGTACGTGCCACCTCCTTCCGTTCTTGATGTTGGCCTCGATACTGACGGCCCCCGCAGCCAGGTCCGCCAGGGCATTGCGAGCAACACAAAGGGAACTGCCTTCGTCGTCTATGAAGACGTCATGGATGCGAAGCAGGCGTGCGACAAGTTGAACGGCTTCAACTTCCAGGGCCGTTACCTTGTCGGTGAGTCTTGACACACAACAGCCGGCCCCTCCGCTCACCAAGACCCCTTCCGCTAACCCAGTCCGGCAGTACTATACCACCAGCCAGAGAAGATGGCCAAGTCAAAAGAGGACCTCGAGGCACGCAAGGAGAATTTAGCGCAGCTCAAGAAGCAACACGGCATCGATTGACAATTTGACGGGCCTCGGGACAAGCACCTGCAAACACGACGTCCTGCAGGCCCGTCTTCCCCTTCGAAAACCTCGTCTTCGAAGACTCTCACCCCTCCCAGATCGGCCCCGCGACCGATTCCCAAGAAGAGCAGACCGACCCCTATGAAGACTGGAGGATCTAGGAATTCATTCTCCGGCTTCGTCCGTGGTCTTCTCCCGACCGTCCCCGAGTGCGCTTGAGCACGGCCGCCACACGAACGAAATTTCGAGGCGGCAAGCACAACATTGGGGGAGCTGGGGAAGCATATCACTAGTGTGGGCACACCCCGCTTGGTCTTGCTCGGCAAACTTGAAATTTTGCATGCGACGGATGACTCCAGGATCCTGGTATGGGGAGTCTACTTTCATTATGAACGACAGGGCGTTGCTTCGTTGTCTCGGCATCAGATTGGTCTCTTGAAGGATACCGCCCTCATTCTCTACGTGGGCGGCTGCAGCGCGTTTTCTCATTGTCAAGGTACCCGCGGTTGGGGCGACTCTTATTTCTGTTTTCGTCAAGGTTATCGAGCTTATCACTGGGGCGGACTGGGCTATGCCGTGACAGGGCATATCTGGACTAAAGTCCACAATTGAGATGACGATGACTCCTCCCTGATGGTATGCTGTTTGTGCCAACCGTAGTACTGCAGTGTTGCACTACTGACTGACCAGCTGACTCGTATGTGCTCGCACAACGCATGCGAGACTGCCAGTGTTCTGCGTAGTAGCTCGGACTTGCCTGAGCAGCACCCGAGGGGTTGTGATTGTACGTGGGCTGTGATGGGATGAAGCCAGCGCCGCCTGCCCCGGAATGTTACATTAAGGGTTGGCCTTAGCAACAGGCGGCCCTGAGGGTTGCTGACAGTTTGCTGGCGCTAGGCCCCAGCCTGCCAGCCCGGCAGAAGGAGCCGAGATGTGTGCTTTAACCAGCGAAATTGCATTGCCTTGCTGCCGGGGCGTGACCGGGCCCCCATTTTGTGCTCGGAACACCTCGACTGTATCGAAGTTAAGCTTAGCAAAGTGCCTGCAGCCCCAGACCCTCTTTTGGCCCAGAGGATGTGACCTCCTAGGTCAATGACGTTTCATGATTCGGCAAGGGCCCGGCCCAAGGATTTCACAGCCGACCACCTGAGGGCACCTGGAGGCACCTCCGCCTCAGGCGCCGTGTCTGGGCAAAGCCTGGGCACCTAGGTAGGCGCTGCATCGCCTCTCCTTATGAATGACTGACTGTTACCTACCGCTCCTACTCCTTGGCCTCTGATTTGTGACCGGGCGACTTGTCCATCTCTCCTTTTATTATTCAACACAGCTGCAAGCGCGCGAGGCTTCGGTGCTCCATCGTTTCGTTTCGTGTCGTTTCTATTCTGCTGTTCTCTCTGGACGGTTCAATCGACTGCAACATTTCCGCGGGCGAGCTTTACTTCGAGACTGTATGCCTCACACCATCACCTGGTCTTAAAACTCAACTGGCTGAACACGCGACCCCAAGGCACACGGCACACGGCACACGGCACACGGCACACGGCTTAGACCACTTTGCAGATCTGCCTTTCCCGCATCCGTTTAGCACCGCCCCTGACGTCGACACTCTGCAGGCCAGAGGGCGTGCGGAGTCACACGAGGCAACCTCGAGCCTCCGTCCCCAATTTCTACGGCTGCCTACACCGCGACCTCGTGCGCTCTGCTTACATGGCCGCACTGGCAAACGCTGCGATCAACCACATCGTCCGCGAGCTCGTTGATCGCCAACAACTCACCTCGTCCGCCGCATTTGCCATAGCCACAGCGCCGAACACACCTTTGCCCACCCCGGTGGGCGTCGATGTGTTCGACAGCACGATCATGACTACGACGACAACAAGCATAGCATCCACGCCGACCGCGATGATGGCAACCGGCGGGAACAGTGGCGACGACCAGGGCGAGTGCCGCCTGCTAGGCCCATTCGCGCTCCTCGTGCAGCTGGCACTCGGCGGCCTGGCCCTGATGTCTCTGGTGTACAAGAGGTGGCGGGAGCGGCCGCAGCGGCCTCTAAAGATCTGGTTCTTTGATGCGTCGAAGCAGGTGTTCGGCTCGGTCCTGGTGCACGTCGCGAACGTGTTCATGTCCATGCTCACAAGCGGGCGCTTCTCCATCAAGGTCGAGCCGGCCTCCGCTGCAACCGTGCGGGCTGTGTCGATGATGGTGGTGCGCACCCTGGTGCGCCGGGACGGGCAGGACGGCGGAGCACCCGACGACGACTACACGCCGAACCCTTGCTCGTTCTATCTGTTGAACCTTGCTATTGATGTAAGTTGGCCCCGAGGCAGACATGCCCGGCTGTCTCGTCTTTCCCGAGTATTCGAGGCATCCCAAAGTATCTAACCGATCGTATCAGACAACACTCGGCATCCCCATCCTTATCCTCCTCCTACGCGTCTTCACCGGTCTCGTCTCCTACACGCCCCTTGGCCAACCACCAGAGTCGATCCAGTCAGGCAACTATGGAAACCCACCCAACGCGTGGTGGTGGCTCAAACAGTCGGTCATCTACTTCTGCGGTCTGTTCGGCATGAAGCTCTGCGTTCTCATCATCTTCTTGATGCTGCCGTGGATCTCCCGCGTTGGTGACTGGGCACTGGGCTGGACCGAGGGGAACGAGAGGGTCCAGATCGTGTTCGTGATGATGCTCTTCCCCCTCATCATGAACGCGATGCAGTATTACATTATCGACTCCTTCATCAAGAAGCCGGCAAGCAAGGATGAAAACGAGGGCCATGACGGCTCCGGAGCGTCGGGAGGCACGTATGAGAGGATTGCTGAGCCTGGGAGCGACGACGACCCCGACCCTCACCGACTCCGCCGGCGCAGCGGGTCGATCCAGCTGGAGGACGAGGCTGACGTGAAGTCGGTCAAAGAAGGCAGAAAGGTCAAGGGCCCAGTGGAAGAGGAATATGATCCCGACCTCGATGGCGATAGGACTGCGGTGATAGGGAGCGGTTCCTCGCCTGTGAGAGGGGCTGTTTCCAGGGAGTTGTTACCAAAAGAGTAGATCTCATCTCTTGTTCCTTGCTTTAGCGATTTATGTCATGCAATAAAAACCATCTTATCTTGGAGGCGGTTGAGGTTGAATTTTCTCTTCGCGCTTGTACTGTGAACGCACTCTTCTGGGATAAAGTCTACATTCCTTGAAACACAAGGCTGCGAGCCTCGAATAACAACTTGCGAGGCTCCGAAGACGAGAGGCACCACTTTAGAGAATTCTTCAGGCGATATGGACTCCTCGTCACCACATTCCTCCCGTCGCAGACCGCTCGTAAGTGAAGCTCTGTGCAAGGCGTTATGTGCCGGGTGATCGGATGCCACCACAGTTCTTTGGTCTGCTGACGAGAATGCAGACGACGAGTCAGATTAGACACGCCGAGGCCTTGCTCACGTTCTCGTCGCTGTGTCCTCGGCGATGGGGAACACATGAAGTCATCGGCCCAGCAGGTGAGCTGGGATGGTGATGAACTACGCCTCGCGCGACATTGCAACACAACACAAGCTCACGGCAAGCGGTCGGCTATACGTACATGCCATTATCCTCATTAAATGCCTGTTAAGAATACCCAGATCGTCCAAGGAGAGCCCGACGTGGCGGGCAAGAAGTGTCCCGTGCAGATCCGCAAATGACTCGGATTCACCAGACTCCCAAGACCAACGCCCCCTCCCCCCTTCATCCCTTCCCCTTTCCCACCGAACATCGTCATTAGTCCTGCATCAGGCCAATCTTCGCAGCGTACTCCTGGCTTTCATGACCGACCACAATGTATACACATACACATACACATACACATACACAAAGCAGGCACACAACGACGCAGCCGCGCCTCACACAGCAGTGCTGACCAGCCCCAGCCCGCGCGCGTCCCACTTGAGGCCGTGACTCGCCAGCCACTCCGGGTCGTGGATGTCGATCGGCTTCTTCCTCTGCTGCTGCTGCGGCGCGGGGAAGAGGTTCTTCCCCGGCGTCGAGGGGGACGGCATGCCCCCACCGCGGCACAGCTTGGCGTGGACGTATTCCTTGGTGCTCACCAGCGCTAGGCTCCGCGCCGACGACCTGCTGCGCCGCAGGGACCAGAGGGACCTCGGTACGGAGGCGCTCACGGGGAGGGGCTGCTGGCTCTCTTGGTGCTGCTTGTGCTGTTGTGGTGGGGGCGGGGGCGGGTATGAGGGAGTCTGCTGCACCAGGACGGACTTCCGTGCGTCATTTGTGCTGGTGCTGATGCTGGTGGCCGTGGTCGTAGTGCTTGTGGTGTCAGCGGTGCTGGGCCTCGTACTGATGGTGATAACGGTGTCTGTGTCCCTGGCCATCACCGCGGACACGGGCCTTGATTCATCCGCGACTTGCTGCATGGAGGGCCTCGGGGACTTGAGCTCCTTTTCTGGCCTGGGGGTGGCGTCCCGGGTGGGTATGCGAGGGGCGGGCTGTTGGTTGTAGGCCTCTGTTAGCTTTTGGGGTCCCAACTCGACAGGACGTGGGTAGCCATGACCAACTCACCCTCTGCGGGACAGCAGGCCGGGCCTTGCTCTTTGGCACGGTGTGGGCGCGGGCAAGCCTCGGCTGCCCATCGCCTCCTGCAACGTACTCGAAGGCCTCGCTTGCTCTCCGCCGCAATGGGAGGGTCGGAGGCGCTGGGTTCACGTCCAGCGAGTATCGCGGCCCGAATGTGTTGTCCGCAGGAGACGCAAGGCCCAACTTGCCCAGCGAGACTGCCAGGATTTCCACCGACGCCGGGGTGTTCAGCCTCTTTGGGGTAGGGGGCGTCGGGGGTAGTTCCCTCGTGGGCGGCGCGGATGCGGCCTCTCTGAGAGCGCTCAGGGACTTTGCGCCTGACAGCTTTCTTGCTGGCTGGGTGGGAGTCTTTGCCGTGCCTGGGGCCCCTGGGGCCGGGGAGACGTCGAGAACACTTGTCTTGACGGGTCGTATCTTCCTGCGCCGGCCTGGGCAGGGCCCAAGCTTCCACCGCAGTACCGAGTTCAGGATTGCCGTGTTGTCGACCTGCTGGCGGCAGGACTGGCAGTATGTGCTGAGCTGGATCTCGATGGTGTCGAAGTGTGCGCACTTGTCCGAGCACTCTATGCGGTCCACGGCTGCGTGGTTGCAGATGGCGTGTAGCCTCGTCTCTTGAATGCACATCTTGTCGTGCGTTTCGAGCGTCTTGCATACAATCTTTGTGATGATGGGAAGATGTTAGCTGGGCGGGGGTGGGGGGGACGGGATAACACCATGGTCTTCTGCTCCTCAGCAGCCATAATATGCTGTCGCCCAGGGCGACAACGGGTACATATGTTCCCGCGGGCTGACAGCTGCGGCCGTCACATCCAGCTCTCGGAGCTTGATCCATGGTGTGCGGCTCGCTGCCAAGATGCGACTCTGAACCTTTGACGCACGACCCTGGCTGGCTGTGTGGTGGGATGGTTGCGGGGGGGGGGTCAGGAAATGCCCGGGCACATGCTTTCAGAGGAGGGCTCCTGCCCGGCCCGTGCATTTGTAGAGCACGACGTGAAATGTCGTCAGCAGAAGGCTTGCTGGGACATGTAAACTTCGTGGCTAGGCGCCACAGCCTGTCGCATGTCGTCGTAGATCGCACAAGGGCAGAAGCTTAGCGTTCGGCGCCTTCGGCATCGCCTTGGCCTGTGGGGGTCGGGATGGGAGGGAGGCTTGTCGTCTCTTCGCACATAAGCTCGCAGGCACAGGCTCGGAAACTCGAGCTTCCTGAGGGTGGAAATCCCCCGCAGACGGTGATCGGTAAAACACCGTGCCATCTGTCATCGGGGTTGCACCGCCCTCGAGTGCCCGGGTGTGGGTTTTCTCTGCATCTTTTAAGGGTTTACCGAAAATCATGATGCCTTGGACGAAATTCGAAATGTTTGGCTTGTCTATGAAGACATGTGCTGCCGCACAAGAGCAGCCATCATGGAATGACCATCTCCGCCATCCATTGGGTGCTGTTTGCGGTACCCATGTCGACGTGAAAGGGGATTCCCTGATGATTTCCGGCAAGATCAATCAATGAGCATTGCCACATGGGTTCCATGTGCTGGTAGATGGGAAAGCTATTGCAGTTGCTTGATATCGGCTGGCCACCTAGTCTCGCCACTACTGAATACCGTATCAGACTCGCGTATCAAACACTCTGCATCGAGCATGTCAAGCTTCTATCGTTGTGTTTCACGGGCTGTTCAACCCCTTCTGGGCGCGCTGCGTTACTTCAGACGGAAGACCAAACGCCATGATACCATGCGGCAGTTGTCTTTTGAAGTCGTCGACTGAAACAAACACTATTTGTCTCGTTCCCGGCGTTTGTTGTCCACCTCTGCGGGATTCCCCAGATCATCATGATTACCTGTGCGTGCCTGCTTAGGCTCAGGAAGGCCGTGCGTTGCCTGCCCGGAAGACTGAAGTGAAGGACGCATAGGCTCGTTGTTTCTCTTCAGAGATCTCACGATAACACCCTCTAGCTAACAGACTGGCACTGCGAGTTAGGATGGCGATGGCGACGGCGACGGCTGACAAGGCTGGGGTGGAGGCTATACAGGGTCTAGAGATCAGTCCAGGCTCAAATGTGGACGGATTTTTGGACTATACACACAAACCAAGTGAAATCAGGACAACTCCAATTTCTATAGAGACACGAGTGGACAAACACTGCTATTAGTCGCACGCCATCAGTGGAGGAACTTAACATCCCACGCAATGGTGGTTGCCCTACAAGTCCGTTGTTGATATAGGGGCTCGTCCGATGTCCATGAGGGACAAACATGATCTGAAGGGATGAGGCATATCATGTCAAGGAGCTCGGACGATGATAAGAGAAGCGGCCGATATTAGTCTGTGCCAGGCAACTTTGACACCTTATTTCCAATGTGGAATGTCCGGTGGACACTCCGAAGTGCACCGCCTTCTCGGAAGTTTTGACGTTGGCGTTTTTCTTTTGGTCAGCCCTCCGAATTGAGACTGTTAGTGATGGAACCCTGAAGCAATCCCAGCTGAGTCAAGTAGAGTCCAAGAGACGTTGATAAACTGAAATTTGAGTTGTAGAACCAAAGGTAATGAACAAGGGCCTGGACTCCTGACCTGAACAATAAAAAACCAAGTGTATGCTTAGCCCGTTACAACTAACCAAATCCTAGGGGGTTACAACCTGATGGATAAGTTATCATCCAGTTGTTGTCCCTTGTTAGGTTCTGTACCATGCATTCGGTGGCGAGGGTATCCGATCCTTTTGGGCATACCGTTCTGTGGTGATCAATTAGAGGGCAGCCGCGATGGTAAAGCCGTACTGTGTAACATCGATGCTGTGTGGGGAGTAAAGGTTTCTCCGTGATGGCTCGGTTAATTCCTGCCTGGTCAGGCAGCCCATAGGTCGTCTAAGATAGAACGGAGACAGATTCTGAGACGAACTGGCAGTCAGTGTCTGCCGTCTGATATTTATCATCAGAGACCGAATACGGACAGTCAACGTGGGCGCCGTCCGAGTCAAGCATATGGACTTCACCAGACAGCAGGCACATTCAACCCCCATTCGTTGAATGGAGAGCAACTTCATTTAGTAGACTCTGGTTGTCTTCTGAAAACAGCGGAATATACTAAAATGCTGTGTTTGAAGTGGGGTGGAGCGGGAAGGTGGAAGGGGGGGGGCACACTTACGGCAAGTATCAGCCAGGCCTAACAGCCTCCTGGGATTCGATCTGTCAACTCCTCTACATCCTTCACCTGGTCATGTTCTGCAGCCCGTGGTCCCACAACTGAAAGGGCGAGGGTTTGCATCTTCCAAACGCTTCGCATCTCGTAGTCCTCGGAGCATTGGTGGTCCTGACGAGAACAGGCTCAGGGAGCGCCCGTATGTGGAGAGTCACGGAGGCACGTTTGGCATAATGCTTGTCCGTCGATGTAAGCGGCACATGACAAAAGATGTCAGTCACATCGTCATTGTATGTACGAAGCCTTCCTTTTATGGCAACCTTGCGGGACTGATGGCAAGACGAGCCGGGACGGAGCCGAGCTCATCGGGGCCGGAGGTGGAGACTGTGGAGGGGCAGGCCGGCACTTCGATGTTGTACTGTGTAGTACACCCAGTACGGCAACAGTCGTAGTACGTGCTAGTCCAAGTAGTGTGTGTGTACAATAGTCGGGCGGGCCCGTTGTGGGACGTTGGAAGCTGGGCAGGCCTGCGGTTGGAACCGGCCAGGACAGCCGATGCCCCGCGAAACATGACTCGCAATGGCTGTACGATAGCGAGAATTTGATGTCGCCTGTGGCAAGTTTGCGGGTTGAGGAGGATCCTCCGACGGTTTTCGGGGCCCAGGAGGGGCCAGGAGGGGCCAGGAGACTGTGCTGGACCGGTGGAGCGAGTAGGACCGAAAACTGCAGACAGGGTAGCTGACAAAGTTGCTCGGAGGACCGCCCTTCCTGTGCAATACGCGTATTTCAGTATTTCAGGGACAAGATCAGTATGAGTCACCCGGCGAGAAGATCAGCGGTTGGATGTTACATAAATACTGTGTATATATGCTCATGGCCTGGGTACGGCGTGACCGGTGCTGGGTGCTGGGTTCAGCCTGTGAGGGGGTGAGCAGATTCACCGGTCTAGCATCTGATGGTCGGCCGTAGCGCAATGCCTGGTGGTCGAGGACGCAAACGAGCTCGTCGTCGTCAGCACATGCTGCCTGCCTGCCTGCCCGCCCGCCCGCCAACCCGCCTCGCACTGAAAGAGGCATGTCTGTCCGTGCGACAAGCTACTTGTTAATTCTTATCGTTGTGGATCGCTACCCCAGAGACGGCCCTGGTGGCGATGTGTCGATCTAGCATCTGGTCGGGACCAGTCGGGCGTTGGTGCTTGTGCTTGCTTCGAGGACGACGGCCATCGCAAGATGCAAAAGGAACCAGCGCGGTCTTGAAGCCCATGCCATGGGGAAAGGGGGAAGGGAGGGGTGGGCCTTAAGTCCGTTAACGCCGGTGCATGACGGGGCTCCCCCACCACCTATGGACTATCTGCTTGGGTATCATTGTATCTGTTGCGTCGCAGTAGCTGCAGCCGGCTGACGCTATGCTCTTTCTCTGCCAATACACCACTCCACTCTTGTGATCCTGTTGTGGGACGGACGCCGCATATAATCCCGCCGTCGACCGCATTGATCTTTGCGCTTCATTGACCCAGCTTCTCTCCCCCCGGGGTTTCGATACTTCTACCCTCATCAGCTCGGCTGGCCTGCGCAGGGACCGTTTTCTTCCTTGCGACGACCCTTCAACTGTGCACTCCCGCAGTTCTGGCCCTCGTGCGACATCCTGGACCACCACTGCGACTTGACGTACCCGTGCGGATTGCCCGTTGCTCTTGCGCCGGAACTTGTTGGGATGGTCTGGCGCCCAAGCCGATTGCTCTCTGCTGAGGTCTTCTGCCGTCCGCGCCCTTTGCCCTCTCGCTCCAACCCAGCCGCTTACCCCGCGACAACGACCGGCCTGATCGCGACTGATTGCGAGGCGCATAACCAATCCTCTGCAGGCTGACACTGCTGCGCCATCCGTTCGTCCCTCACAACACTAGGCCTAGGTTTTCGACCAAGTTTATCTTTCCACCTCACTATAGGACCGCAGGCTCAACACCAAAAGGCGCTGGAACACGCATCACCTGAGAAGCCGGCTCTCCAACTGCACCTCGAGGCGACACCTCCTAGCAGCCCGTCCTTAGTAAGGATAATCGGCTGCCAAGGCCCATCATGACCCCCACACCACCCTCGAACACGCCCTCCTCGGGGCCTCGCTCTCCCGACCACCACCGGGTTGTGCGCAAACGGAACAGAGTGCCACTGAGCTGCTATCCATGTCGGTCCAGGAAGCTGAAATGCGACCGGACTCACCCGTGCAGCAACTGCGTGAAGCGGGAAGGTGTCGACACTCTGGCCTGTTCCTATGCGACTCCTTCCAACCGCAAGAGGAACCAGAACCAGCAGGGCAATGGCCCTGACGACATGCAGAACCGCATTGACCGGCTGGAAGGCCTGGTCTTGTCTCTGATGCACGGCGGCGCCACCGTCTCCGCAGACGCTGCAGCGGCCGTCGGGGCCGTGACAGCCAGCAACAGCAGCACGAAATCATCAGGGCCCGGGGGCAACTCGGCGACCCCCAATTCTTCGTCTGCAGGTGCTGGCCAGGATGACGGAGAAATGAGAGACGACGAAGAGGAGGACAGCGATATCGATGACGGGCTTGCCAACTCCCTTGGTGTGCTCAAGGTGGACCCCGACAGGGGAAAGTCCATGTACATAGGGCAGGAACACTGGCACACCATCCTTGCCGACATATCCGAGGTCAAGAACTACTTCAACAGCCATAAGAAGGATCTCGAGAAGAGCTATGAGAAGGTGCTCTTGAGTAAGCCGGCATATGCTCGGAACGGGCCAACTTTCTTGATGGGCGCCGCCCCCGCGACGGACGTCGAGCTGAGGGCCGAGTTGCCTCCCAAGTCGGCCGTGCTCACGCTCTGTGCACGGTACTTCAACTCCATGGACAATGCCGTCAACATCATCCACGCCCCTACGTTTCACCAGCAGCTGCGCGCCCACTGGCAGGACCCGAGCAAGACGCCTCTCATGTGGCTAGGCTTGCTCTACTCCATCCTTTGCTTGGCCATGTTGAGCTACCACAAGGTCGGAGACGAGCCGCCTGAGTGGAAAGGTAGGGCCCTGGAGCTGGCCGCTGAATATCGGTTGCGTACAGTACAATGCCTCATCACCGCGGACTACACCAAACCGAGCGAATACACCGTGGAAACCATGCTGCTCTATGTTTTTGGGGAGTTCTCGTCGAGGTGGGACGCGGACTTGTCACTGTGGCTGATATGCTCCTTGGTGACACGCGTGGCATTTCGAATGGGGTACCACAGGGACGCAAAATGGTTTCCATCACTGACGCCATTCCAAGCTGTAAGTGCGCCGTGCTCCTCGGCGTTAGCGTCCAGGCTGACACACTGGGCAGGAAATGAGGAGGCGAACATGGGCTCTTGTGAGAATGTCTGATATTGTCTTTTCACACCAGGTTTCCCTGCCGAGCATGATATACGATCAAGACTGTGATACGCAATTGCCACATAACATCTTTGACGAAGAATTCGGCCCGGATACCAAAGTCCTCCCACCATCCCGGCCGAGCAGTGAGCCGACCCCCATCAGCTACATGATTGCCAAGGTCAAGCTCTGCCTGGAGCTGGGGAACATACTGCAGGTGACGAACCGCGTTGGGAAGCAGGCAGCATACGACGACATTTTGAGGTTCGACGCTAGACTGCGGGAGCTCAGAGACGAGATCCCACCACATCTGAAGATGCAGCCGCTGGAGGGCTGCAACGACCCTCTCACCATGATCGTCGCGAGGTTTAACATCGACATCCTGTACCTGAAGATAGTGTGTCTTCTGCATCGGAAATATCTGGCACGGTCGAGATACAACCCCAGGTACGCGCACTCCAGGCGGAGTGCCATAGAGGCATCGCTGGAAATGCTACGGCACCTGATCAGCCTGCACCGGGAGTCACAACCCAACGGGAGGCTGCGGGCGATCAAATGGTTCGTTGCGTCGATCGCGACAAAGGAGTTCCTCCTGCCCACAATGCTGGTCATTCTAGATCTGCATTTCGACAAGCAGACGGATGGCGCCGGCCGGGGGCGACAGGACTCGCTCTCTGCCAATTTCTGGACGCCTGAGCAGCGCCTGGAGATGGTGCGCAGCCTCGAGACGACACGGGACATATGGGAGGGCATGACAGATGGATCGATGGAGGCGGTAAAGGCCTACAACATCATCAAGATCATGCTTGACAAGACCAGGAGCCCGGGGCCAGAGAGCCAGCCCAGCAGCGTGCCTCCGGCCGTGCCCCAACCCCCCTCGGCCGCTATGAAAGACGACCTGTTCTCCAACGTGAGTGGTGCCAGCATGGAGCCGGAGCAGTCGGCGGCCATGACCCTGGGCATGATGTCCTCTGGCGGGCTGACGCCAGATACGGCGGCTGCCTTTGGGGGCGCCATGCAGAGCCCCGGGGGGACCACATACCCAGGAATGGACCTGTCGGTTCCTCCGGTCGGCGAGGGGACAGGAATGACACCTGACTTCTCCGGGGACCTGGGACTGAACCCGGGGTCGCCCTTTTCGTCCATGTTTGGCAACGGCATGGACATTGGGCAGAACTTCGACTGGGTAAGTTTTGGGCTCCGTTGCCGGGAAACTTTCAAGAAAATGATGAAGGAGACTGACAAAATGTTCCTACAGGATGCCCTGCAGAATTACACGGAAAACACCAACTGGGGGACCGAGAACCAATTCCAAACATTCTTTGGAGGCGATGCGAGCAACATGGGCCAGGCCAGAAGCGGACCGTCACCCGGAAGCGGGGACGGGTTCTCGTTCAGCACGCCTGGAAGCAACTCGAAATGAGAGAGATACGTGTAGTGGTGAGGACCAACCCCACGCGGACTGGTTGGCTGATATGGCCGTTCATGTTTTGGTCAGCTGAGGGCGAGGAGGCTGTAGGCTGTAGGCTGTTGAAACAGGAGAGCTGGGCCGCGTCCTATGCAGTATGGCTAGGAAACAAGGTCTCCGGCACATTGCTCCCGGAAAACGAAAAGGTGAGCAGTAAGGGCAAGGTAACCGGCAGGATGTACAAAACCAAAATACCCATCTCTATCTCTGTTTCTTTTGCTAGGTCTAAAGGTATGCACGTGGGTCCATTCACCACACTACAACATGCCAGTCAGTTTGCCTGCCTCTCTGCATGATGTTGTATTTTTGGTGCGTGCTCCACTTCTCAGGGGGCTGATGTGAGCGATCAGTGGGCGATGAATCAGCTCTTCCTGTCTGCCGCTCGCCACCTCCGGATAAAGAGATACTCGAGCTTCCTGAGTCACCACCCAGGCCAGCCTGTCCAGCCTGTCCAGCCTGAACATGGATATATGAGATGATATATGACCGCCCGCTTCGTGTTGGCGAGAGAGCGGGTCGAGCTCAGGGGCACGAGGCCGTTTCTCTCCAAAACAGTGTTCGGCCTGAGTGCGGCAGACAGCCAGGACTCGATCGGGCAGATCCCGTGTAGAATCGTGGCGGCTGTGAACCCCGTGTTTTTCTGCGACTGTGTATAATTCCCGGTCGCGGCGAGGCAGCCAATCGATCTGCTGTGGCACGCCTATGCGCAGACGGCGAAGCCCCCTGAGCTGGGTTGTTTCGAGCTCAATGCGCACCAGTCTAAAGCACTCCTAGGCCCGTTTCGACAGGCCAGGACCCACCCCAGGCCCGGGGCTCTTATTGGCCAAGGAGGAGAAACAAAGTTGTCGCGCTTCCTTGTAGGGGGAGCTCCTTGCACCCCTGCACCTCTGCACCCCCAGCTCGGTTCGTCCCTTGTGGCACAGAAGTGACGACCGGGGGGGGGGTTGTTGGTGGCTCATCAACGCCAATGGATCTGCCGGGAATTGGATGGTGCTCGCCACCCTTTGACAGAAAGCTTGCTTGTCCCACAAGGCCCGGCGGGGGACCAGGTACAAGGCGACCGGCGGTGGTGGTCTGCTTCGCCAGCTCGCTCGCATGGGAGGGAGGATGCAGAGACGGTTGGGATTTGTAGAAAAGGCTCGGGTGAGCCGCTGTGTATCCTTTCAGCGATGCTCACGATCCTCTCTTCGCTCACTCCCTTTTGAATTCCCAGCCAGCCTTGGAAACCGACAGCACCGTGTGTTGCCTCGCCTTCTCCCTCCTTCCCACCCCGTTAACATTCTTTCCTTTGAGGCGTCGTGCCCGTCGTTGCTTGTCCTGTCTGCTGCTCCTGGCCGAGCACTTACAATCTCGTTCATTTTCTCGCACGCCGTCGACATTGACCAACAACCGACATCGTACAAAGCATCTTCCGTCTCCCATTGTTCATAGACACGCACGTATTTCGTCATTCGTGCCAAGTCAACGTCCTTCACTGGAGGGTTATAGTACCTGTCTGCCCCCCCGCCGGTTCTCCCAAGCTGGACATACTCGACCAACAACAACAAACACCACATTACAAAACACCAAAGCATCAACACAATGCAATTCCAATACCTCACCACTCTGCTCGCCTTCGCGGGTGCAGCTTCGGCCCTCCCGACCGCCACCACGCCCACCAAGACCCTAGACAAGCGCGAGGCAACCCAGGTCCTGCTGAACATCATGCCCAGCTCCAGCTCCTGTGAGGGTCGAGGCGACGAGTGCCGCACTGCCGTCCAGGCCGGCCCCTTCCTCGTCCAGGCCATGACCAAATACGGTCTCGCCAAGCCCATGGAGCAGGCGGGCGTCCTGGCCCTGATAGCGTTCGAGTCAAGGCAGATGCAGTTTAAGAAGAACCTCGTCAACGCTGCAGCCGGGCAGGGCACTAGCAATATGTAAGTACACCTGTTGTTGAAACTACCCCCGAGGGAGAGGAGGGGGCAGACGCCCCTTCCCACCACTCACTCACTTGACACGGGCGCTGACCACAAAACCGAAACAGGCAAATGGGCAACTACAACGTCCAGTATGCCAACAGCATCGACGAGCTCAAGGCCAAGAACCCCACCGAGTCCACCGTGCTCGACATGGTCATCGCCGACGAGTACAACTTCGGCTCCGGGCCCTGGTTCTACTCCACCCAGTGCCCGGCCGCCAAGGCCGCGAACGAGGGCCAACCGGACACCTGGTGGACTGCGTACATGAGCTGCGTCGGCGTCAACGAGGGCGAGGAAGGGCGCAAGCCGTTGTGGGAGAGCGCGAAGAAGGCCTTCGGCATTTGAGGCCCTCCGATACGTGCGGAAACGGGAAGGAGGGGGACGTGCTAGGGGGGGCACAGGCGTTTATGCTTCGTTTCACTTTATGGGGTCCGATTTCAAGTGACCAGTTCTTGCAAAATCGTTAATTTCTTGAGTTCGTGAGATATACCCAGTTTTTTTTACTCGTTTGATGAATATTGCACCTGCGTGGGCGAGGCATGTTGAAGTATAGGATGAGCAGGCTTATGGTGTAAGTGACATTTTCTGGAGTTTCACCCCGGGCCGGCTGGCATCCTCAATTCATCGAGAGGATTGAGTGCAAAAGACGATTCCAAAAAACCCAGCCAGCTGCGGTGGCTCTGATTCGCTCAAGATCAACGTGCAGGCGGACCCCCGAAACGGGAGTCTCCATAATATCCATATCCATCAGCTGCAACGTCGCCATGCACCTCACATGCTTGCTGACGTCGGAACCACCTCTTTTAAACCAACACCAAACCCCCGGGGACAGCACGCGTAAGCCGCACTCTTGTCCGTCAAGAAACTAATCACCCACTTTCAATGCCAGACGACAGCGACGAAGGCTTCCGCGTGGTGATCGCGGGCGGCAGCATCGCCGGCCTGAGCCTGGCCTTGGCTCTGGAGCGAGCCGGCGTCGACTTCGTGGTGCTCGAGGCGCACCCGTCCATCGCGCCCCAGGTCGGCGCCAGCATCGCCGTGCTGCCGAGCGGCGCCCGCGTGCTGGACCAGCTTGGCTGCTATGACGATGTCGTGGCGCTGGTGAACTGCTCCATCGACAACTTTATCATCCGCGACGCCGGGGGCGCCGAGTTGATCCATGTTGAGAACCTGGAGGAGCATTTTATGCAGCGGTTGGTGACTGTTTGCTTTCTGTCTTGTCTTGTCTTTTCTTCCACACCTTTTGATTATTCTCCCTTTTTCTTTCTCTTTTATGTTACTACTGCAGTGTTCCCAAGGCTGACTGGTTTTGATTTTGGGAACGGACCTTTAGCCATGTAAGCATTACTCTTCTTTTACGAATCTCTGTCTTTCATGTTTTGGAATGTCCCAGAATGCAGCACTTTAGGCTCCGTAGCAGGTGGCTAACAGCCAGAAGGGGTACCCCATGATCTTCTTCGAGAGAAGGATGGTCATCGATGTGCTCCATAAGAACATCCGCCAAAAAGAAAAGGTTCTGACGTCCCGGCGGGTCGTCGACTTCGAGATGGACGAGCACGGCGTCTCTGCCAAGTGCCAGGACGGCTCTGTCCACCGGGGCAGCATACTCATCGGGGCCGATGGCATTCGCAGCACTGTGGCCCGGCAGATGTTGCGGCTGAGTGGCAGTTCGAAAAAAGGTAAATGCGTACTTCATACTCATCCGGTAGCTCTGATGATCCTTTCTATGCCGAGGCCTGTCCTCTTTGGGGCGCCTTGCCTGCTTGAAGTGATGAATTTCGTAACCTCGGAGCCGCCCAATCCTTATCCTTCGGAGATGGGCTCCATGCCCTGCCGGTCTCTCCAAAGTGCCTAAGTGCAAGCTGGCCTCGATTCCCTATTCTTGATATGCGGGCCAGGGGCATTCAAGGATCACAGAGCCACGTCATATGAACAATGCGCTTGGTCCATCGCTAACGGCCAACTCAGAACTCCCAGTCCAGTACAGATGTCTCTTCGGCATCTCGGACAGAGTCCCAGGCATAGCTGAGGACACAATGCATCACGTCACCAACTATTCTTCATCGCTTTTCGCCTCCTCAGGGCCCAACGACCGCACATACTGGTGCCTATTTACCAATCTTGGAGACACGTACTACGGAGATGCGCTGCCGCCATACGGCGATGGGGAAGAGGCCGAGACTGTGAGGGTCCACGGACCTGACGCCGTCACGGACACAGTGCGGTTCTCGGACTTATACGAGCGGCGTATCACGAGCGTGAGCACGCCGCTGCACGAGGGCGTGTTGGACAAGTGGTACGAAGGGCGCTGCATGGTCGTCGGCGACGCCATGCACAAGGTGACAGACAAACTCTCTGCTATCCGACATGAATGCCTGAGGCTGACTGGCACCAGTTTAACCCCATCATCGGGCTCGGGGGCATGAGTGCGCTGGAGACAACCGCCACGCTCACAAATAAACTCGTCGCCCTCCTGAAGTCATCTCCGAACCCATCCCGTCTCGAGATCGAGTCCGTCTTCGCTACCGTCCAGGATGCCCGCAAGCCTCGCGCGAAGGCTCTAGTCGATGCCTCGACGCAGACACAGCATCGCTTCGCCATGGAAACATCGTGGCTGCGGTTCATGAACAGGTACTTCTTTCCGGCCCAAGGCCCTCGGTCCGGCCTACGGCTGCTGTCGGAGGCGTATCCCGGGACACAGAGCCTCGATGTCGCGGCTACGTCGCAAGGGGGGCCGCCGGTGGGGAGAGGTGGGACGATACGCCCGGCATGGCTGCCCACCCCGCCGGCTTCCCATGCGCTGCCGTACGAGGACGAACTCCTCCGGGCGCCGACGCCGAGGACCTCGTTCGTGAGCCTGGCCACTACTGCAGCGCTTGTCGGCCTCGGCTTCTTGGGGGTGCGTCTCCTGCTGCAGACCTCTCTCGCAAACGGTACCTTCAGGCTCGTGGACGAGGCGGTATGGCAGAGGAGCGTCGAGGTGCCAGGGGAAGGGATGGTAGATCTGAGGGCGATGTTCGGGCCGGGGAGCTTTTTATCCGCGCTGGACGAGCTGCTGACCACGCTGGTCGCCGTGTTCCTGCCACTCGTCGCAGAAGACGTGACGGGGGTATCGAGCCTGGAGAGAAAGCTACAGGCCGGCTACTTCCTCGTAGCCGTCTTCTTGCCGATTCTAGCGGTGATGCTGGTCGAGGGCAGTAGGGGTAGGAACACCTGGTCGCTCATCTGGAGGTAAGTTGACTCGCCCCGCCCGCGATGATCCCGGCTGAACAAGCGCCCTCGCCCAAGACCTAGCTAACAATTGCATTTCCCTGCACCCGCAGCCCCAGTATCTGGCTCACCCTGGCCCAGCTTGTCGGTCTTGGGCTCATCATGCCCTTCTATGTCCTCGCCTTCTTCTTTAGCTCCTCGCAGACGGCCTACTGGATGCCCGCCGAGCGCTTCGTCCCCGAGCGCTTCAGCAGGGCTGTGCTGCCGGCCCTGATCCTGGGCTTTCTCGCCCCGTCGGCGCTGATGATTACACCGCTGGTATACCCTGGAGCTCAGGAATACATCCAACACACCATTGCGTTTTGGCAGGTCACGCCGGTGCTGACGTCGTGGCTGGCCGAGGCGATCGCAAGGTGTCTGCCAGCGTCGGCGGCGGGGAACAAGCGGAGGCCCGTGGAGGATTATGCCGGGATAGACATTCCTAACCTGAACCGGCTTTACGGTGTTGTCTTCTTCGTGGCTGCCAGCACGCACGCTGCGGTCATGCTCGCCGTGGTCTGGGTCGTCAGGCTGTCTGTAGCTGGCATCTTTCTGCCTCACCCGACCCTGGGACCAGTGGCAAGCATCTTGGAGGGTGTGAGCATTTTCATCAAGTATGACCTCCTCTTGACTGTTGCTGCGACGATCGTATGGTGTGTGATCAATATGATGGAGATGAAAAGGGTGGGGCTTATCGAAGGGTCGACGTGGAAACGCGTAGGCTGGCTGGTCGCCGGATGTGCTGCTGTTGGACCTGGGGCAACGCTGGTTGGTCTTTGGAAGTGGAGGGAGAGGAGGACGGCCAGGCCTGCGCTGAGGGCTGGTAGGGGTTGAATTGTACTCGGCCGAGCATAGCCCATGGCCAAATGCAGATGAGAGTAGTTCATATATCATGCTTCAAGCTGTACTCACCCCCCCCCCTCCTTACCATCTTGCTTCTACCTTTGCTGTGCAGTTATTTTTTCTTTGAAAGAAGTCAGACTTTGTTCAAAGAACCACCCACACCTAGGAAGCACAGGCGTTTCCACACCACAGCAACTTGCCCAACACAGACAGACCTCTGCACTTGAAGAGAACACACCAGCTTAAGAGGTGCAAAAATGACGACATCACAATCCCAGAGACGAGGGCGAAAAGAGAGAGAGAGACAGAGAAAAAAAAGTTGAACCACGAGCCCAGTCGTCAAGCAGATTTGTGTGTGGGAGGACGGTTTTGCACTCACTTCGCTGCACACTGGAGCAAGTGCGCTGGTGGTCGGTTGCACGCAAACTTTTTTTTTTCTTTTTGTCTATTTCTCTTTAAGCCGAAACACCACGCAACAGAAAATTAAATACACATAACTTTAGGTCCTTGGGAAAGGACCATAACTGGTCAGTGGATGTTCTCGAGGCGGTCCCATCCGGTCGCTCACAGCCTTTGTCAACTGGTTAGCAATTTCTCAAGAAATGAAACCATCAGTCTTGACGACTGAGCTACTTGGTTATGGAAGGAATGTTTCTTTCTCTTTAAGTAGAAGCAAAGCTAATGGCTGTTGGGAAGGAACGAGAGGGAAGGGCGGCAAGCCCGGGGCCAGAGGCGTACGTCATTCGAAACTGTTCAGCAAGAGCGGGAGATGCTCCCCCTGGGACTTGGAAAGGACCTGCTGTTCCCAATGGTACCTTGGAAGACAGCCAGTGTATACCTAGGTACCTCAGGTAGGCGTGCCTTACACCATGGCATAACACTTATGTCTCTTCAACTCGTGCCATTTGAGTAAGATCTGAGACACTCAAAGCCCACTCTCAGTCAAGACTTTTCAAATGACATAGACACACCCACATCTCACATAAAGATACACCATTTCAGTAAAACCCATCAAAGACTCTATAGGTGCACAAAACAAATTGTTGAAAGATCTACGGGGGGGAAAAGATGTAATATGTTGCTCAATACTTGAGGATCTGAATCATTTAGGAGTCACAGGGTAGCAGCATCACCCAGAGCGCAGTCATCAGGCAGAGAAAGGGGGAAGGATGGTACTTACTTTGCTGGAAACAGTTCTCACTGAACTGATAGACTGACTGACGTACTGATAACGCATGAAGCACTGACTGAAGGCATGGCCACCATATCGCTGAAGCGGGCTGGCTGACTGATTATTTGCTCTGTGGCTCTGAATTCCTCCTCCTCTCTTTCTCCACCCAGGACTCTGGTCGAACACACAGCTCTGTAATCTGATTAGCATTTTCGTAATTCGGGTGTACCGCCTTGATGACTGGGCTACTGGATGCTGAAAAATGAATGTCTCTCATTGTTTAAGTCAATGGAAGTCGACGTGGTGGTCGACGAGGCCCAGCGCTTGTGACTAGCGAACAGCGCCGTCCGAGGTTGGGTCTTGGTGGCCTGGGCCTCCGGCACAAAACAACAGGATTAAGGAGAGGACCGAGACTCAGTAGTACGATGTGGCACGGTATACCCTCTATTGTACACCTCCGTTCAATGTTGTCTATGGCCGAGCTCATGTGTACACAAGGAAACGACACCATGAGAGCACTACATATCACCGCATCAACCACCAAGTGAAATATGGCCCCGGAAATAGCAATTCAGCTCGAACCTTATGGCTCACGCCTGCCAGCTCGAAGAGACAGTAGTAGCAGAGCATGGCACGGTCAGGGTGTGATCCGGGTCAGCCTCCCAGGTGACAGAAGACCCAGCGACCTTGATGAACTTGTACTTGACGGTGCCCGGAGCGAGGTTGACGGTAACGTCCCACAGCGGGCGGGCGGTGGTGTACTTGGAGGAGCCTAGCGCTACGGCTTTGCTGGAGTCCCAGCTGCCTAGGGCTGCGACGTCGCCGGCTCTGCAAGGGTGCGGCCGAGGTGCCATCGCGTCAGTCTTGGGCGCTTTTTCTTATCACCACCGCAGCCAGGCTAAGCACCACCGAACCCGGCGCGTGCGTGGCCACGTGCGGGTGGGTGGGACGTCACGAGACATGACGGTGACCTCCAGTGTGGGGTTGGGCAGTGAGCACTTACATCTTGATCGTCGTCCCCCAGGTGGTCGTCACGAGCTCGTTGAAGGTGACGGGTACAGAGGTGGCGGTACATCCCGGAATTGTTGCCGTGGTGGTCGGCGTAGCTGATCCTCCTCCTGGCCTGCTTTAGAAAATACCCAATTCCCCCGTTTTCATTCGCAAGCACCAGCATGCATGTGAAGGGCGCAAAGTTCCTCCACGTAGGGGATGAACCTGGTAAATGATCCTTGCCCTCCCCCGATCCCTAATTCTCTTCTCCCATACCCCGTCATGAATCATTTACTTGTGATAGTAGGAAATTGACTCACCACATATCCCGCTCCCGTTGAGTTGTGCGGTCGGGTAAAACACCCTCGGAACACCGCCGCTAATGGTCACGGCGAGGTTGCCGTTCGTGCCTGCGGTGAAAGAAGTGCAGCTCATCACATCCGTCAGGGCCTGGCCTGAAGTGAAGCCGGTGTTCGCGCCAGTGAGCGTCACGGTCGTGCTCGAACCCGAACCAACGTTGCTGTACACACCGACGACCTGTTTGCCGGTGTACCCCTTGCGCATGCTAATGGTGTGGCTGTCCGTGTAGATGGACCAAGCCGAGTAGTCCAGATATGACGAGTCCTGCGAGATGGCCAGCTTCCGAATGGCATTCAGGTCGGTGATCCACTTGTACAGCTCTGCAGAGGTATCATAGCCAGACAGCCAGATGGCTTCTCGATTGTTAGGAGTGTCTCCGCCTGCATAGTGTTGTTCTTGACCCTCATATATGATCGGAATGCCATCCATGAGAACCGTAAATGCGATGGCGCTCTTGGCAAGGCTCATGTCGCCAGTAAGCGAGGGGAAACGGGCATTATCGTGGTTCTCCAGGAACGAGCCGTACAGACTCAGATCTGCTGCCTGGCTCTTCATGGTGTTGATGCCATTGGCTAGGTCTGATATGCTCCCAGAGGTCGATGAAAAGGCTCGAGTGATCCAGTAGAACGCAGGGTAGTTCACCAACCCACTGAGGTACTGCTGGTAGGGCATGACATAAGATGGGTCTCCGTTGAACACTTCGCCAACAATATAGACCCCAGATGCGTTCTCAAAGCTGACTAAGTGGTTGTTGTCAACGTGCTTGGCGCTATCAAGCCGAATGCCGTCGATGTTGTAAGTGGACACGACATCCTTGATCCAGCTATTGAGGGTGTCCGAGACGTAGCTGTCCTCCGTGCGCAGGTCCGGGAGTGACACGACCTCGCTTCCTTGCCAGCATACCTGGATGGAATTTTGACTGTTATAGTCGATGGAGCATGGGTTGTGGAAATACGATTTGGAGTTGAAGGGCACGAAGTTGCTGTAGTCCACGCAGGCGCTACAGCCGTTCCAGGCAAAGTGGTTTGTGACGACGTCCAACATCAGGTACATTCCACGGCTGTGGAGAGCAGCAGAAAGCGCGACGAGGTCATCGGACGTCCCGAAGGCTGAGTTGACTGCGTATATGTCTTGTGCCCAGTAGCCCTAGGTCATCGATTGTTAGCCAAGTTCCGCCTACCGGAAGACACAGGTACGCCGGGCTCCGGTCTTCGTCTCCTTTGGTTGAGACCAAGCAAGACAGATCCAGTTGGAAGTGTCCAGGCATCGATGTTTTCTCACATGGTATGAGGAGCCGTCCGTAGTGTCACCAGACATCTGTTCGACAAACGGCGAGATCCATATGGCTGTGAAGCCCATGCCCTGAACGTAATCAAGCTTGCTGACCAGCCCTTTCCATGTGCCACCACAGTAGACTCCCCGAGAGGAATCACAAGACGCGGTGGTTGACAAGTCCGTTCGAGCAAATCGGTCAGTCATGACCTGGTAGATGCTCTGTTCCCTCCATCCTTGGGGTGTGAGGGTTGCGACTGGCGCAACGAAGGCAGCTGCCAAGAGGAAGGGGAATAGGGACTCGAGAATCATGGTGAGATACTGAGCAGAGATGGTCTGTAACGAAGAGAAGGGCAAAACCTGTGTATCTCAACAACTCTAGGAAACAGCGCTGCTCTCGAGATCCTGTCACTCGGAGGCCGTGGGCATTTTATATCACAAAATCCTCGAGAACGAAGTTGGGCTGAGACGAGAAGTACAGTTGTTCCCTTTGGCTAGAACACATTGACTCTTGTGACCGCTCTGGAGCGAGATCTGAGTCCTCTTCCCATTCCGCCCTCTTGGCCATCATCCTGGAGAATTACATGTGCAGGACGGTTGTCTTTCGGAACAAAGAAGCCGCGTGGTCAACCCCAGCGCCGCACGCGGGCTTAGCGGCGAGAAGCCGCAAGTGACCCCCAAGTTGGTGACGGACAGGAGACCGCATCTCGCCGATGACCACTTTTACCTCTATCCGGCAGGTTGGAGAAGGACGGACGCGGATAGAGTTGGGTGACCGGAGGTGTGATTGGCAAGAATCAGCGGTAGAAAGCAAAAGACGGGTAAGGACAAGAGTCGTTAACGGGCCGACCCAGGAAGAATGCGTTCCTGGAGCGAATCACGGACGGAAGGCTGGTGTAAGTGGCTGCAAGGTGGTCAGCTGGGAGTGTCTTATGAAACGCCTATGTGAGTTATAGAGGCGGAGGGGGGTGAAGATGACAACTCGACTACCCCAACTCCCTAGTCAGGGCTTACATGGCCCCGCCGTCTTAGTTTCCCGGGGCCACGATCGAAAAGTGTTGTCGTGCCAGCAGCAAGAAACGGTGACGGGATGGTTGCTGTGCGGGTGGGTGGAGGGGCAGGCAGTCGTCCATGTTGACATACCAGGTAGAGAGCTGCAGGTACAGCAGAAACGACCGAAATCCACCCGGCTGGGTGGTGGCCACGTGCCCCAGTCGTCCCGAGACCTGGCCGTGGATTTTGCTTGTGAAACTCCTCATACAATCGACGTGAAGCAGTCGGCCATGGTGAAATCTCAAGAAAATCAGTTGTCAACTCAGCTCGACCCTCGGTAGCTGCAGCAAAGGACCGAAGACGGCGAACGGCGCGTTGATGACTGCATCCGCCTCGGCCTCCCAGCTCCGAGCCTCAACATTCGGCCATACAGCCGATGAGGCAGGTAGGAAGTCGATGGACTTCGACGCAGCCGCGGAAGATGCTGCCGAAAACGGACACGCTCCCGCCGCCCACCACAGCGAGGTTTCGGCGGGATCTTGCTGCTCAGAGCGAAGTGAAGCCGTGGAATAAGGCCGCGGGAGATTAACAGCAGGGGATTCTTCCCGTCCCGTTCGTGGTGGCTATTACCCCACAGGCTCTTCCAGACAACCTGGCCGGGCCAAACGCCTGACAGCATGCTTGAACATCCAGCCAGTCTCCCTCGTCGAGACCAAAACGGCATGGCTTCAGGATGAGGGGAAAAGAGTGGCCGCGAACCTAAACTTTCAGGTATTCCTTCTGATACGACAACTCTGTCTGAAGAAGCATTGCTGCCAGTCTGAACATGTGTGCCTGGTCGGAGAGGTCCGTGACTGACTGCCGATTGAGTGCGCTCAAGAAGGATGAGGAAATAGAACGGCATTATGAAAACGTGCTTCTGTGATGTCTTGACCAGACTTGGCCCAGCGCCACAGAGTCAGTCGGCTCACCCGAGCAGGTGGGTTGAGTGATAGGCTGAGGTCTCCTGATGCTATGAATGTAGCCAGGGTGCAAGAGTGGGAGAGGATTTTGAGTGTCAGAGGGAGGTTGGCTGGATTGTCTCATTGTCGCTTTGTTTGACTGGACCATCAAGGCTTTTGTGATGAAGTAGATCTAGTCATTGTTGAGAGAGGCAGTGGCTGCACTGGCTGCAATGACTGGATGACACGGCCCCCAATTCAAGCCACCAGTTATGATGCTGATGCTGATGACGCCTTGGGTTGCCTGATATGGTCCATGGATATGATCTCGTGGTAGACACTACCTACGCTGTGACTTTTCAGGGCTTGGAGAGGGGAGATTGTTCACAGCAGCAATCAATGGTCCTCCCAACCAGACGAGGGAATTGCGTACCTGTGCCTGGCTCAAGTCTGCCTGCCTGCCTTCCTGCACTCAAGCCCAGCCCAGCCCAGCCCAGCCATCTCTGCCTCTGCCTGCTGTTGCCCAGTTGCCCAGTCGCCCGGTGGAAGTGCTAGCGCCCGCATCAGAGTTGCATGTCCCCACTTAGGTCCACTATAGCTCCTATGATTGGCCCAACTCCCTGCAGGAGCACGCCTTATCGTCTATCGGTGGATCCAAACTTTTTCAAAAAATCTCGAGGCCGGTCTTCCTCTTGTCAAGGGTCTGAGTTCAGTTTCCATCCTGTTTTCCTCGCTGCTCGTTTGAAGCGCAAGCAAATTTTCGCCCTCACCTTCCAATTCCCAACTGCTACTCGGCATCACCCAGTCGCATACCTTTACAGTCTATTCAGCCTGTCGTTTCCGCGCAAAGTTTACAGCCCTCCCCCCCTCCACCAAATAACAGAACCCTTTGTACATCATGTCTCCCCTGCAGCCAGTCGCCCTGTTCGGGCTGGAGGTCCCTCCAGGAGACATTCTGGTCCCCGTCAGCCAGTCTTTCCCTGCCACTGTGAGTACTCTCCTATGTAGTCGTGCCATCCACAATTGCTTTGAGAGCCAGGCAGCACCATGCGATTGTCTATATGGCTTGCTCAATGGCATTGCGCAGGCACAATCATGCGCCGCGGATGGGATCGCTGACAATGACAATGGCAGGTCCGTATCACCATGGCCGCCATTGACCCCACAGAAGAGGTTGAGGAAGACGCCGAAGTCCCCCGTCGGCCGCGCTCTACTCTGAAGCTTGTCAAGCAGTCGATTGGCGACATCGACGGCGAGTCTGATGAGGACGACGAGTACCTGCGCGACCTGCTCCTGGGTGGAGGCGACGACGATGAGGACGAGTCCGAGGATGACGACGAGGAGACCAACGGTGGTCCCAGCGACCCTTCAAAGTCCAAGAAGGCACGCCAGGCCGCGGCTCTCAAGGAGCTGCTCGAGGCCACCAAGGACGAGGAGGACTCCGACGAGGAGATGGCCGATGCCGCGTCTGGCAAGAAGAAGGGCAAGAAGGCCGCCCCCAAGGCTGCCGGCTCGAAGGGCAAGGCTAAGGCTACTGAGAAGGAGGAGGAGGAGGACGACGACGACGAGGAAGAGTCCGAGGAAGAGTCCGAGGAAGATGAGGACGATGAGCTTGCCGGCCTTGACCTTGAGCAGTTCGTTGTTTGCACGCTTGACACAGAGGCTGTGAGTGTTGACGTTGCGCATATGGTCGGCTTCCACTAACAATTCCACAGCACTACCAGCAGCCGCTGGAGCTCACTATCGGTGAGGAGGAGAAGGCTTTCTTCGTCAACTCCGGCACCCACACCATCTACGTCACCGGTAACTACGTTATCAACGAGGACCACGCCTCCGACAGCGAGGAAGAGGACTCCGACGACGATGAGTACGATCTGCCCCCCGAGCTGGACGAGCTGGTCGGCGACGAGTCCGAGGACGAGCTGGACGACATTGATGGCGCCGGCCGTGTCGAGGAGATCGATACCGACGAGGAGGAGGTGCCCAAGCTGGTCGAGGCGAAGAAGGGTAAGAACAAGCGCGCTGCCGAGGATGCCGCCGAGGGCCTGGACGAGCTGATCGCCAAGGAGGGCAAGGAGGATTCCAAGCTCAGCAAGAAGCAAGCCAAGAAGCTCAAGAACAACGAGGGCAAGGCTGTCGCCGCTGACAAGGACACACCAAAGTCGGAGAAGAAGGTCCAGTTCGCCAAGAACCTGGAGCAGGGCCCAACTGGCTCGCCCGCTGGTGAGAAGGGCAAGAAGGCCACTCCTACTGCCGGCGTCAAGGTCGTCCAGGGTGTCAAGATCGATGACCGCAAGGTCGGTAGCGGTCGGACCGCCAAGAGTGGCGACAAGGTCGGCATGCGTTACATTGGCAAGCTCGAGAACGGCAAGGTCTTCGACTGTAAGTGATGCACCCGTGACAGTGCAAGCAGCAGGACGTGCGTGCTGACACTACGAAACAGCAAACAAGAAGGGCGCGCCTTTCTCCTTCAAGCTCGGAAAGGGTGAGGTCATCAAGGGTTGGGACATTGGTGTTGCAGGCATGGCCGTCGGTGGTGAGCGCCGACTGACGATCCCCGCTCATCATGCCTATGGCAGCAAGGGTGTCCCAGGCATCCCATCTAACAGCACATTGATCTTCGACGTCAAGCTCCTCGAGATCAAGTAAGCTGTGAGGGTGGGGTTGGCTTCTACTTCTGGTTCATAATGGCGGTCCACGGGCTGCCCAAAACACAAAAGTGCACTCAGGACGTTGTCCTACATATTATCAACATCCAGACCAGGCTCGCTGAGGCTGGCCAGCTTTTATGCTGGCCGTTCGCAGAGATCGATGAGGTTTCATGGGTTGTGGCGGTCGATTTACCAGCAACGGAGTCTTCTGACCTACACACAGTCTGCGAGGATCCGGTTCGCCGTGAACACGGGTAGCAGATTTTATCGGAAGGGATGACGAGGTCTGCATTGCATTAGACGGCGTACGAAAAAGACATAAGGGTTCTTGGTGGGATTTGCTGTGTGCCTTGGTTTCTTTCAGTATTGCTTCGTTGCGCGCCAGGCTTTAAAGTGCAAATAATCCAGACAAGGTTGTGGAACTCAAATTCTGATCAACAGAGTATCCTAGCACCCTGTAAAGCCCGTACCGTGCCCAAGTCGGAAGCTTCCTCACTGTTATGAAGATGGCCGTGCTCAGAGGCCATCAGAGCCGGAATCAGCAATCACGATGGCCATGGGAGGTGAGATTGCTCTTGCCTGCGGTAGCCTACTGTTTGTGTTGCCCGCCAACGCGTCAAGTCTGGATCCGGTAGGCGCAACCAAACACGAGGCCAACGCAGCTACAGGGACAGTTACCTACCTACCTTGCCCAACCTTCTGGCATCCGCCGCCCCTCTCACCTATCTTCTAAGCATCCCTCTCCACTCGCTCTTTTGCTGGAGGCGAATGATCTTTGGGACCCTTCCATTTCTATTCTTTCGGCCGTTTTTGTGGCCGTAATCAGTTGTATATGGCAAGATTGTTGCCCACTTCGCAGCCCCCATGAACCAGAACTCGTCGAGATGAAGCGAAGCCATTCACAGAACAACAGTCCTCCGAAGTCGAGCATCGTTTCCCGGACTTCCTTTTCTTCGAGTGCTTCTCAGATCCATCGATTGCGGACAGAGACCGACACCAGCACGCCCTGTGCACCACCGTCCAAGCTACGTCGAGGAGGTTCCAGGCTGCTATCTGCTCTGAAGTCGCTTGCTAGTCGCACTCACGGTGAGTCCCCCGTGTGCAATCCTAGAGTGATCTTCTAGAAGCGCCCAAAGGCTGACTGCTGTCCGGTTCCTGCTAGCATCAACGCTGTCCGGGCCTGTCGATGTGCAGGCTAATTTGGACTGTGTGAACGAGAGTCCCTTAGCTCGAGGCGAGACGAAGCTAGGACGCCTTGACGAGGACTCATCAAAAACAGAACACAAGTTGCGGAAAATGGCATCGACTGTTTTTCGAGCTCCCAATGAGCCCACAACAGTCTGTCGGCCTCTGGCCAAGACACGACCTACCCTTCAGGCTTAGGAGACTGCTGCAGGGAAATTCCACATGTCACCCCAGGACCATAACATGGAGTCTTCAAGCTCCTCCCCCACGTCGAGCCCTACCTCGAGCATCTACACCGTCAAGCATTCTGAATCCACCGGCAAGACCTCGGTTGGGTCCAAAGCCTCTTCCAGCAACTCCTCTGAAAAGAAAAGCCCCTTGTCCAAGTGGAAATCCCAGCAGCATGCTTCATTAGTTGTACCTGATACTACCAACGGCAGCCTCGACACGATCGAGGAAAAGGACGCCGAAACTGAAATCACGCCCACAGTCGCCACTGTCGAGAATGCTGCCGCAGCCAAGATCTACCTCGAGACCTATTTCAATGAGAGCTTAGCTCAGCCAAATGCACGCGAGGCGCGCCTGCGTCAGCTTGATAGCAAACTTTGGCATATGGGTGCTGCCGTCCCCGAGTCTGAGAGGGACCGGCTGAGAGGCCAGTTCTTCCTCAACGAGTCCAACCACTCGCGAGAGACGCGGGTCATGAAGGCACGAATCATGAGAGCTCTAAAAGAGGGCAAAGGCACGGCTTCTTCATGCTGCAATGACTACCAGGTCGTCAAAGCTCTGGGTAAAGGCAGCTTCGGGGTGGTCAGGCTGGTGCGAGAGAAGCGCAAGGCTTGGGACAACCAGCCCAATGGGAAGGTGTACGCAATGAAGGTTATCCGCAAGTCCGGCATGCTCCGTACAAGCCAAGAAGGTCATCTCCGGGCTGAGAGAGACTTCCTTGTTGCCTCCGAGGGATCCAGATGGCACGTATTGGGAGACTCAGCAACAACTGAGAGTATTTCGCTGACAACCACACCAGGATCGTACCATTGATTACCAGCTTCCAAGATGCTTCCAACCTTTACCTCGTCATGGATTACATGCCCGGCGGAGACTTTCTTGGTCTGCTCATCAGAGAGAACATTCTCAGCGAGCCAGTTGCACGCTTCTACATTGCCGAGATGATTGTCTGTGTCGAGGAGGCCCACGCACTGCACTGCATCCACCGAGACATCAAGCCTGACAATTTCCTTGTCTCGGCATCGGGACACTTGAAGATATCAGACTTTGGCCTGGCGTTTAACGGACACTGGTCCCATGACTCTTCGTACTACCAGGCCAGTCGTTACTCAATCGTCCAGAAACTGAACCTCAAGGTCGATAGCGACGAACAGGACAGACTGGACGCCCAGACCCTGTCGCACAACGTAAAATGGAGCTCGAACATCATGATGAGCCTCAACAAACATGAAAAGAAGAGTGTAAGTGATGGCGAGCCCCTGTTGCAGTGGCGGAACCGATGTGGGATGAGGACGTCGGCCAAGTCAGTCGTGGGAACCAGCCAATACATGGCCCCGGAGGTGGTGCAAGGGGCCGCATACGACGGACGCTGCGACTGGTGGAGCATCGGTGTCATCCTGTACGAATGTCTATACGGCCACACTCCTTTCCTTACTGATGAAGGGAGACAACACACCAAGCAGAACATCCTGGTAAGTGACGACAGCTCCTGTTTATCCGAGGACATCCCAGTGAGGCTGACTTCAGACCACACCCAGAACTTTCGCTCGACTTTTGCATTTCCTTCTCGTCCACTTGTGTCGAGCCGCTGCCAGCATCTCATTGCCAGCCTCATCCAGGAACCAGCAACTCGGCTGTGCAGCCAACGATACCAGTACAAGGACATGCAGCAACGGTCCCAATTCGCGAGCAGCGCCGGCAATGGGACGAACCAGGCCTTCACAGACCGCTTTGTGTTCCCATACGATGCCGAGGACATCAAGGCTCACAAATGGTTCAAAGGTGTTCCTTGGGAGAGGCTCCACGAAATCGACCCGCCCTTTGTTCCGTTGCTTCGTTCGACCGATGATACCCAATACTTTGACGATGATGAGCCCATCACAGATCTGTCAGACAGTAACGATGAAGACGAAGATGAGGCACTGACCCTGCCAGAGACTTCAACGCATGTTGTCGACAGGAAGGCAGTCGACGGCCTGGACGGAGCAGCTGCTAGTGGATTAGTCGGCCAGAAGGTGTGTGATGTCGTACCAAACCCCGGCTCATCGGCTGCCACGACTGTCAGCCACGTAAATTTGCCAATGACTCCAAATTCCATCCCGCCCCCTCCAGCGCGTGAGGCGGCCCAGTCATCTGTAACGCCGAAGGCTCCTGCTACGCCCGTCTTTGCGACGGCTGGAGCCGTGGCTGGAACCGCGGCCGCCACTGCAGTGACCAGCGCATCCAAAAGGCGTGCTGAACGCGAGGCTCTCCTCGCCAAGACACTGGAGCCCTTTAACTGCGGCATCCAGGCGGCAGTACGTTCCTGGCTGAACGTCCCTTATGACAGTCTTCGCCTGCGCAACTTCGATGTCCAGGTGGACACTGAGCCGGGGCTGCGGGCGACAGAGCGCGATACACTAAAGGCACTGGTGCGCTTGTACGGAAAGAAGGAGAAGAAGCGCCCGCGCGATCGTCTGTTGCGCGACCCCGTCACGATGCGAGTCGCCATGGAACTGAGGAAGAAGACGGCTTTTATAGGGTACGACTGGAAGCGGATGCAGGCCCATACGCAGGCACAGACACAGACGCTGACGATGCGCCCACCGATTGGTCCCGGCCCGACCAGCACGGCGGGCGTGCCAATCGAGACGTCTGTAGGCAGAGCCGCCGGGAATGGATTGGGCCCGGGTACAAGTGGTGGAGGGAGGCTGGGCCCCCCGCCCGGATTTGAGCACCTTGCTCCATTGGGGGCATTCAATCCGGGGAGGGTGAGCATGAACTAACTGACCTGGGCGCTGTGTGGGCTTGTTGTGTGCCTGGACTTGTTTGGGCGACTCCCTGCTTGAGGTTGTGTCGTAAAGATCGCCCGCCTCCAGAAATGCATGGTGTAGACCTCCAGGATTGCGCGGTCAAGGCCTACGGGAGGGATGCAAAATAAAGGTTCATGGGGAAACGATATAAATAGACGGGCAGAGGCTAGGGAGTGGAGTAAGACAGGCCGCAGAGTTTGGAGAGCAGTATGAATAGACCGCATTTGATTCTTGCCTACATTAATAGATTAATATTTTCCTCCCTTGTCGGGCAACATATATACAGATATATATATATATATATATATATGGGCACCCACCCTGGCATTTACAGCCCCATATCGTTGGGTTCACCCACGTCAACGGCTGCAACCTTCTCCGTGGGACAGAATACTCATGACTTGAACCCGCCGACCTCCTCGACGACGCCGTGGCCCCCGGCGGCTGCTAATGCCCTGGCGTTCCTCAGCTCCCATTCGTACTCCTTCAACGCCCTCTGCTCGCTGCCCCTGAAGAACAAGAGGGCCATCAGCCCGTCTACACAGCCGGCCACGAGACCAAGACTGCTCAGGAGCAGAAGCACGAAGTTGACGGCGTGGTTCTGGGCCCGCGTGAGGCCGCCGCCGCCGTGGGTGGGGACGAACCACACGGCAATGTAGCAGGCGACGGCGACGAGCACCCAGGAGCCGAAGTGCAGGGCGCGGTGGAAGGCCTGGGCGGCCTCGCGGGCCTGGTAGGCCTCCAGGCTCGCGATGAGGCTGTCGAAGTCCTCCCCGCGCTGGCCGAAGGGGGCTGGTGACGAGAGGAACGGGGAGGAGGGGCCGTCGTCGCGGCCACCGCCTGCGCCGGACGGGGATGGGCCGAGGGAGGAGAGGAGCTGGGCGTCGTGGTCTGCTGCTGCCGCTGCGGCGGCGTTGGAGGGGCTGGTGGACTGGCGGGAGCGGGGCCGCTGGATGAAGGAGGTGCGCGTCGACGATGGTGTTGGGGTCTGTAGCTGCAGGAAGGCGCCGTTTGCGGGGCTACCGCCCTCGGCAGAGAGGGGGGAGACGCTTGGGGGTGGTTCGGCGGCGTCTTCCTTGGTTGTGGTGGTGACGTTATCGAGGCCGCCGTGGTGGTCGTGACGGTGGAGGTGGAGGGGCGGCGGGAGGGCGGAGGTGCGGAAGGCCGAAAGCGACGAGGTTGCTCCGGGTGGCAGCGGCCACTTGAGGCTGGCGGCCTCGGCGGCATCCCGGGTGGTCGTGTGGAAGGACAGGGTCACCTCGACGGAGAAGTGGTCCGACAGGCTGCAGCCCAGGTCTGGGTGGCGCGCGGTCATGCCGACGCGGGCGTCGCGGACGACCCAGCCGCCGACGGCGCCGTCCTCGAGCTCGCGCGGGCCGGTGCTCGCGAAGACGTAGTCCAGCCTCTTGCCGCGCGGGTCCGGGCGGGCCGGGTCGACGCCGATGATGGGGCGGCCGCGGCCGAGCTTCTTCTGGTCGGAGGGGGGCCACCGCCAGGTGTTGAAGACGCTGTTGGAGGTGGCGCCGTTCTCGACGAGGTTGAAGTCGGCCGTGGGCACCGGCCTGGCCCTCTGGGTCTCGGCGGCGTCCTGCGAGCAGCCCAGGCTGGAATCCGGGTAGAGGACGCGCCAGACGTCGCGCACGGGGGCGCGGGCGGTGATGATGCGGTGGGCGGCGGACAGCGGGGTCATGTTGAAGTCGCCGGCGGCAACGACGAGGTGGCCGCGCTCTGCGGCGCCGCGCAGCAGCTTGGCGAGCTGCCAGGCCTGGGCGTGGCGGTGGACGCGGTAGGAGTCGCCGCGATCCGAGTCATAGGGGGCGTGGGTGTGGGTGTTGAAGACCTCGATGAGGTCGGCGGGTTGTGGCCCGTAGCGCAGGCGGGCGCAGGCGACGCCCTTGCCGACGTACCAGTCGCCGCGCCAGAAGGCGGTGGGGCGGCCGTTGAGGGTGTAGGGGACCATGGAGGACTCCTCGATGGGCCACCGCGACAGGATAGCTAGTCCGCCGCCAAAGGCGCCGCTGTGATAGAACTTGCCGTGGGGCAGGATGGCGGCGGTCTCGCGGCGGACGGCGAGGTAGTCATCTTGCGCCCATACCTCCTGCAGGCAGAGGATGTCGGGCGTGGGAGAGGCACGGGCAACCTGTCTGCCGATCTCTTGTAGGCGAGGCTGGCGGAGCTTTGAGATGTTGAACTTGAGGCCCCAGCAGTTGAGGGTGGTGATGTTGACCTCTGGGGGGTGGGATTGAGGGGGTGGGTGCTCCATGATGAGGTTGGGTGACTGACTGACTGACTGACTGCCCGGCAGACCGGCTGGGTGGGCACAGAGAGAGAGAGAGGGAGTAGGCAGGGTGAATGAAGGTGGAGGCGAGGTGAGGTGAAGTCGGTCGCGTGTAACAAGTTATATGAACATAGCATCACACACACACACACACATGACCATTTAACTCACTCGTCCTGTGTTGTTCGTCTGGTCCCGTCTTCTAAGGTACCGCGCGTCTTGTCTATCACGCCTGTCACGCACGTCTTGGACGGTTCATTGGACCACTTGTGCCGGTGAGAATTTGTCATGGGCGGTGGTGATGTTTGTCTTATTATCTTATTATGCTGCAGGTGAAAAGGGGAGCAGACGCGAGAGATTGAGAGGCAACCCATGCGATGGCCAACCGGGACTAGATTCGAATCGGTGGTAGCCCGGGGCCAGAGGGCGAGGGCCATACGCAGCACATCAAAGGGACGGCTTATGCTGATGAATTATGATGCTTGGGAGGATTCCTCGAGTCCCATGTTGAAACCCACTGCTGCCCAATATCAAGTGGCCCCCCCCCCGCCCTCATGTCAAAGATCGGATCAGTCAGTACCTGACCACTGCCGGTGTTATTCACCTCGTCAGCATTTGACTGCCAGAACTGCCAGAACCGCCTGCCTCCCGAGGTCTGCCGGGGGCAGGGGACAATTTAAGCTCAGGCTTAAGACGTCACCAACGAACCCCTGGCCTTAGCTGCACTGCTAATCCCAGCTGCTGCATCCATCCTGCCGCCACCCCTGTAGGCCAGCCATCTTGGCCAGGTCTTTTCTGCCCGCCGCCAAACATTCATGCTTGCTTCTCGTCGCAAACCAGCTTGCTTCAATTCCACCACCACCTCAGGATCAACCATCCGCCCCACACTTCGACTGCTCAGGGTCACACAGAGATCACACCGCCATGTCAGATCCTGAGCTGGAGGACAGGCCCTCGGATCAGCCATCCAAGCGGCGCAAGCGGAACGATGGCAGTGCCGAGCACAGCTCCCCAGAATCTGCGCCAGACCAGGAAGCAGGAACAGAACCCGCCCGCAACCAATCGCCAGCCTCGCCACAGAGCCAGCGCCGCAGCCTCTCAATCCGCCATGCCAGACCCAAATCCAGATCACGAAGCACAGATCCAGAGAACATTGAGACCAAAGGGGACCACAGTCGTCCGTACAGTCCGCCCTCGAGACCGCGCTCACGCTCCAGATCAAGGGCCGCCTCGCCCTCCGACTCCGCGTCGCAGTCAAGGTGCAGGTCCACGTCAAGATCAAGGTCACGGTCACGGTCGCGGTCGCGGTCGCGGTCGCGCCTAGACTCTCGCTCGAGGTCCCGCTCTCGATCGCGCTCACGCTCGCGCACTTCCTCCCGTCGCACCCCCCACCGCTCGACATCCACCACACCTTTCCACTCGTCGCCAAGGCCTCCCCCACTCCGCCCCAACTTCCAACCATCCCTCGAACTGCGCGGCCATGAGAAGCCAATCTCTCAGGTGCGCATCTCCCCGGACGGCAGGTGGATCGCCTCCGCCTCCGCAGACGCCACCGCCATGATCTGGGACGCCGAGACGGGCGCCCATATGGACACCTTCGTCGGCCACATGGCCGGCGTGTCATGCCTGGCCTGGAGCCCGGACAGTGAGACCCTCGCCACCGGGTCCGACGACAAGACTATCCGCCTGTGGAACAGGGTCACCGGTGACCCGGCCCACGCGGGCGGCGCCGACGATAACGCCGCCGCCGCCGCCGTCGGGAGGATTGGTACGAGCGCCAGAGGCATTGGCGGGCGCACCGGTGACGCGGGTGTCAGGGCAAGCGGGGGGAGGAAGCCCCTGCTGGGCCACCATAACTATCTCTACTGTCTCGCCTTCAGCCCCAAGGGCAACATACTCGCGAGCGGGAGCTACGACGAGGCGGTCTTCCTGTGGGACGTGCGCGCGGGGAGGCTGATGCGCAGCCTGCCCGCGCATAGTGACCCCGTGAGCGGCATTGACTTCTGTCTGGATGGCACCTTGGTGGCGAGCTGCTCCACTGATGGGTTGATGTGAGCCCCCTGAGCCTTTGGCATTCTGAACTCCCACCTGCTTTGCTCCAGACAGACTAGACTGCTGATACAAGACGACAGACGCATCTGGGACACCGCCACCGGCCAATGCCTCCGCACTCTCGTACACGAGGACAACCCCTCCGCCAGCTCCGTCTGCTTCTCGCCCAACGGCCGCTTCGTCCTGGCCAGCTACACCGACTCGTGCGTCCGATTGTGGGACTTCATCAACATGCCATGCGCCGTGAAGAAGACGTACCAGGGCCTCGTCAACGACGGCTACTCGATAGGAGGCTGCTTTGGAGTCGTGCGGCGCCGCCGGCCAAGGGGCGCTCGCAAGCCCGCACAAAACGGCCACGTCGGTCAGCTGGACGGGGCGGGAGAGGGTGGGGCGGCAGCCAACGGCCAAGAGCCGGCAGCAGACGAACAGGACGAAGAAGAATACCAAGATGACGGTGTCCCCTTTGTCGCCTCAGCAAGCGAAGACGGCGACGTCGTCATGTGGGACGTGCGCACCAAGGAGATCGTGCAGCGCATCCCCCGCGCCCACGACGGCGTCTGCTTCTGGGTCGACGTCCACAGCGCCTCGGGCACCATGGTCACTTGCGGCTACGACAAGCGGGTCGTGGTCCACCGCCACAAGCAGCCGGAGCCGGAGCCCGAGGACGACAGGGTCCGTGCGGGTAAAGACATGAACGGGACGTATCAGCCTGGCGAGGACGATGCGACGGCAGCCCAGGAAGCAGGACGTGAGGTTGCCTTTAGCCGGGTCAATGGTGAAAATGGACATGATCACGACGAGGTCGACTTGAGCGCCGGGTTGGAGGCAGCGGTCGAGGCGGACGTCCAGATGAGCGAGTAGGGCGCGTTGCTTCAAGTCCTGCGCGATACGTGGATGCCCCCCCCCCAAGTCAGAATGATACCCAGGCATCGGGGCGGACCAGGGGGGAAGCCGAAATATCCCCAAGGAATGGAATAGATGTTGGAAATCCGAACAGTAAAATAGCAAAGCAAAAAGCATAGCGCAGGGCGTTGGGTTCTCCGTGTCGCGGCCGTTGAGACAAACGAAGGCAACCCCACAGGGAGCATTTCCTCAACGTATGAGGACACCACAATCAACATGTTGAGGCAATCAATCATCTTACAGAGAATTCATCAATTGTGCTGTCTATCAAGGTGGGCCGGGGTTATCTGTCATAATGTGCATGCAGTATCAATATGCGCCTGGCGCTGTGCGTTGTGTGCCGTGCCATCATCCAGGACTAAAGCACCTGTATATGAAAACAACAAACCCTCCTTTAACTCAAAAACACCTGGTATACTTGCTGGCCGGCTGGCCGACCCGCCAGGCTCGCCCACTGTTGCGGCCATCGGAATGAATAGGCTCTTTCTTGGCTGCGCTCCTCGCACTAAGTGGTCACATTAATCCACATCGTCGTAGCCACCTTCTTCCTGCCGCTCGTCAGGCGGCTCATGATGTCCTCCTCCGCCTCCCCAGGGGAAGGGGACGCCCTCTGAGGCGGTGATAACATCACCTCTCTCATCGTCCTCTGCCTCGATACTCGACTCGTCTTGTTCGAAATCGTCATCACCATCAGAAACGCTCTGCAACCCACTGAGAAGGGCATCGATGTCGATAGGCACAGGGGCCCACCCGAACACAGGTGGCTCCCAGCCGGTCTCGTCGTTGTCCTCGTAGTCGTAGTCGTCATACTCTTCCTCCTCGTCGTTGCTCAAGGCCCACGGTGCAATGCCGTCCGTCTCCCGTATGTCGTCGACGGGCCCTACGGGCGGAGGGAATGGTTGGCGCATAACTTCGAGTAGCGCGTCGAGCCCTCGGAACGCAGTGGTGATAGGAGGTGGCCGGGGAGCCCATTCTTGATCGTCTCTCCCGTCAAGGCCCTCGTCCTCCTCGTCGTCCTCCACGAACTCGTCCTCGAACTCGAGCTCGTCCTCGAAATTTTCTTCACTACCATCTAGTCAAATGGTCTCCCAGCCTCCATTATTAATGTCGGCCTCAAGCCTGCGCGAGATGTAGGATGGAACACCGTGGCTGAGCCACATTGTCCGCAACATCGAGTCGTAGCGCTTCTGCGAAAGGAACAACTGCCTGCTATGCCGAAGCCCCATGTCCGCCTCACCGTACTTGTCCATGTATGGCGCGTTGCTCCACGACCCGCTAAGCCTATGCAGATAAAAGGTTGCGCACTTGCGGATGTTGATGAAGAGCCCGACGTTCCCTTGGCACCTGATTTTGCAGCATGTTAGTTTCTGATCCAAAGCTGTACGATATTTAATCGTTGTCGATTGGATGATACTGACTTCCTCATGTGTTGCTGGGCCCCACCAATCCTTCTCCTGCTGCCTTGCCGCCTGAGCGTCGTCGTGGTATCCTCGGCCGAGCAACAAATGCTCTGGCCACAGAACACGTCACCGCACAAGAGGCAAATCATCGGATCAGAGATGTCCTTGCCAGTCCGCGGACATCGTCGCCGGGTACACTCCTCTATGAGGGTATCGTAGTTCATCGGCAGACCCACGAGTTCAAATATACCAGGGTGGCTGAGCATGCGGTCCCAATCCGTAACGTCTAGGGCAGCCATGTCTCTGGACGTTGATCTTGTCCAGTAGTGTGCCCTTTCGTGTCGGATCCAACCACGGACTAGTTGGTCACATAGGGAGCCTGGCCACCCGACATGGATGCCCAGTGGCGTGAGAGCTGCGCACATGCTGTCAAAATCCGGCAGGCGGAGCGCCTCGGTCAGACGGTCGAGCTCGTCCTGTTCTGGCTGGGGCGAGATGTGGCTGTTGAAGTCGACGCCGTACTTGACGTAAAGCAACACCACGCATTTCCGGAGGAACACTTGGGCGTACTTCTTGGTGAAGGCGTAAAAGTCGGCAAGACTCTGGAAGCAAGGTTGGTTGAAACCGTGGTCGGGAGCAGGGGTTGCGTCACCGGGTATCGTATACTCCAAGTCCATGTTGAAGACGGTTTTGCAGAATTCGGCGAAGTTGATCAGGCTTCGATCCTCCAGACCCTCACCAGACATCCACTCGTGGTTGGGGAAAGTGATCCTGGCCGTACGGTAGACGACCTTGACCATCTCGGCAAGATAGCACACGCGCAGCAAGTATGAAACATCGATGCCATTCGCTGCGGAGAAACCGAAGACGCTCTCACACAGGAAGATGAACGTGTCCTGTGTCAGTAGTGGTGGGTGAGCAGCCAGGTTATCCTCTCCGTCTGGGACGAAGAGCTGGAAGTGTTGCCTCTCGCTGTCCTTCTTGAACTCCCTGTCGATTCGATTTTGGCCGGCATACTTCTGGCCCCCTATGGCGATGTATGAAGTGACAGTCTCTGCCAAGATGCGTAGGTGAGTAAGGGCCTGCTCGGGTATCTTCTCGAGCAGAAGCGAGCCGTACTCGGAGTCCTGCCCTCTCTGCTGTATCTCCACAGCCGAGATCGAGAAGCCCACAGTCTGGGTCAGGACATCACTGTCGCATAGATCAGTGGGATTTACCAGGGGTTCGTTCATGCGTTCGAGCTGCTCAGGAGCATGCCTTCCCATGAGACCATTCCGTCGGAGAGTATCTCGAAGGCGACGGTAGACGATAACCAGCTCCGACATCGCGCTGCTGCTCTCGCTCATGCCTGACGACTGTCCACTTGATTCGGGGGTGTTGCCGCCCCAGGGCGTACCGACAGATGGCGTCTGCGAGCCGGATTCCCAAGCATCCACAACAAGGTGTGATGATTTCTCTGCCAAGTTGGGCAGCAGTGTTCCCTTGGTGTATTGCGAGAACATCCTCTGGGACGAATGAGATTGAGGCTCCAACGCCAGGGCGGCATTGTGCATAGAAGACAGGTTTTCCTTGAGGAAGACCGCGAATGCTTCAGAAGATATTTGGGACTCGGTCGAGGTCTGCAACACACCGGGATATGATTCCTCTTGACCCCTCCAAAGGATCGGCAGGAAAGCGTTGCCCAAGGCCTTGCAAAGTGGACACACGAACTCCAGGCGGTACGGGTCCTCGGGGTGATGACGCGCGATCTGCTGCTTGTGCCGCTGCTGGGTCGCCTCGAAGTACACCTCGAAACAACTGTAGTGCATGATGTGGCCGCAACCGATGGAGACTGGGCCATTTCTTACTGCGTGTGGAGGGAACCCCTTGCCAATAATCTGGCGTTCCGTAGTGAAAGTCTCTCCTTGCTGGTTGACCTTTTGAACGTCCTTGCGGTTTTCGTGCGCCACCCCAAAAGGCCGGATGGGCTCAGCCGATCGGTCGAGGTCTTTGGGTGTGTGGAATGCCTCTCGGACGAAGTCAGGGTCTGATAGATCCGTCTGCCGTAGGATCCCGCTCTCCCTAATGAAGCTGAATGTGCCATATAGTCGACGATCGTCTGTGTCTTCCTGGCAAAGAATACATGTCCCGGATGGGTATTTCCAGAAGTTCTTCTCCTCCACCGGTTCAGGCAAATCCTCATCTTCCAAGTCATCGACGTCGCCCCAGTCAATATCACCCTGATTCGCAAGGAAGGTCTTCTGCTGCTGTTGGAACTGTGCCATCACCCGGGCTTGGCGATCCAAAGCCGCCTTCTTCTTGCGCTCCCGCTCCTCATCGGCATTGGCAATGGCGGCCGGCGAGGCGGTGCTGATCCTATCCACTGGGACACCAAGTCGCACGTATGCCGCCTCAAAGTCGTATGGCCGTTTCTGACGCATGCGCTTGAGGACGAGTGCGATCCTGGGGTGGCAACTCTTGAGCTCCTCCTTAGTTGACATCATGTCCAGAAGGGACACAATCGTCTTGGACGTGGGGGCGTCCTGCATAAAGTTGCTTCGCGCGACCTGGGTCAGAGCGTTATGAATGAACGACGGTTTCGACGGCTCTCCACCAGATGGCTTGTCTTCAGCAATGGCGATGAGGATAAGGTGCAACACCACTTGCAGGTATGTTTCGACCCTCGTGTACGGCACGGTTGGCGTCAGCTTCTGACACACAAGCGGGTACAGGAGACTGTAATAAATGATCTGGGCGAACATGCCAGTGCTGGTGAAGTCGGCAAGGCCGGCGAAGACACCGCCGGGGATTGGACGTAGCTTCGGCTCGTACACCACATCCTCAATGGGCCTGCCAGTTTTCTTGGCCACACATTTGCGCCAGGCCATCTCCGACTCTTCCCGCTGATTCTTGTTGTAGTGGGCAATATACGGGTCGACCTCCTCAACAAACTGCGGCTTCAAGTCAAATGTGCCTATGTCCGACACGCCCTCTGGTGCTCTGTAGTTGGACATCTCGTCGAGAACCCTGGTGAAGTCCTCTTGCTCTTGATATCTCTCGGGCAACTTGTTCCCTATCTCGGTGAATGAAAGAGGCTTGAAGCAAAGCACATGCGTGATGTCGCGGCGCATGGCCAAGATGCGACTGTTCGGCTCATCTTCGGTGCGTATTAGAGACGTCCTATCGCTGAGCAGGACAACGAGGAGGTGGATCATGTCTTCAACAATGTCCAGATGCTGTGCGTCATCTTGAGCGGTAGACTTTTGTTCGAAGAAGCCCTTGGTCCACTTCTCCATTCCGAAACGATCGACGACGGAAGCAAGCACTCGACTTGGGTTACACACCACGAGCGCGGTCTGCAACAAGAAAATATCTCGATGATGAGACACATCCCTCTGACCCACGCCACGATAGGTTCCAGCCTGGTGCCTGAGACTCATGCCATTGCGAACCCACATTCCAGCCTTCATTTGAGCTAACCAGGCGCAGACCCTCAAGGGGTAGTCGAACGCCGCCATGAGGAAATCTTCTGGCCCATAATCGCGTCTCGGCATCTGCCGCTTGCCCATGAGACGAGGGTGGCCTTTGAGCTCTTGGGCCGTAAAACTGAGAATAGCTCGCAATTGTTCGACAGTCAGGGACTTTCCACATTCGATGAGCCAGGACAAGGTATAATGAAGAGCGTGGTGGAAGCTGATGGGCTGTTCCTCGACCACAAACTTGACGACATCATATTTGGACTTGTCGCCGTCGAATTCAAAGTCGCCCAAGGCCTTGAAGCGAACCTCGTCCTTGATCTCAGCCTGGGTGAATCGTGCGCGCTCCGCGCCAATGGAATTCACAATCACGGTCTTTGCCGCCAGACGGATGGCCCGACAAACGCCGTCTGTGTCTTCGACACCTGTGAAAGACCGGCTAAAGAGGCGACACAGCCGGTTTATTTCTCGTGTTATGAGTGATGCACTGATCCATGTGTCAGTCTCGTACTCAACATGTTCTCCAACTGCCCTTGTGTTTGGACATATGCCTTGATGAAGCTTGACGAGGTCGAGAAACTGCAACATATACCGGTCCTCTGTTCTCAGGCGCTCCTGCACATGTGGAGATAGAAATAGGTACTTGAGGTCGGCAAAGAAATGGTACATGCGCCTGTTGGTCACAGATCCAGAGTCAAAAGCCAAGACAGCAGTATCCGAGACGTTCCACGGGTGGCCGACTTGACGAGTCGTTAAAAAGGTGTATAGAATAGCCAACAGACTGGTCAAGAAATTTCCGCGCTCCACAACCTCCGCGGTGATCGAGGGTGTGGTGAGCATCTGAAGGGAAAGATTGATAATCGAATGGTCTGGCTCTCGATCCCCAATCAGGTAGAGTTGGGCCAAAGTTGTGTAGAGTCCAGCAAAACGGAGGCCAAGAACACGTTTAAACTCTGGGATCGTCACGACGGTGGATATGTAGAGGGATCGCATATCGTTGCGCACCTTCTTCCACATCCGAAGATCAAAAAGGATCATCCAGTCCAGGCGGACTCTCTGGAACAGATCTTCCGAAGGTGGTACATTCTCCGTCTCCACGTATGCGGCCGGCGCGAGCATCCAATAACGACCGGACCTGGGTGGTGTTGCCTGTTCGTCTTGCGCCACGCCAGGCGTCTTGGGCACATCGAGGCTGTTCTTCGCGTAGATGGATGACGGTATGAGAGGCTCCGCAGTGTCCGAATCAGACGGGGTCAGATCCCGGTCCCCGATATTTCGTCGGGGGCCACTGGGCACCGGAGGAGGAGGAGGAGGCGGTGGATAGCCAGCCATGGTTGCTTCATCTGCCTCCAAAGCCTCATCACCTCGCCAGTCAGACATGTTGACGTCGCCGGCGGCACCTGGTGCTGAATCAAGCATCATCACGTCTTCCTCGTCGTCATCGACGTCCTCATCCATATCTCCCTGTGAAGATGGTGTATGATCCTCGCCATCGGCATCACTGTCGTCGTCGTCGCCGTCGTCGTCGTCGTCGTCATCATCATCGCTGCCTTCCACGTTTCTCGTCGTGTTTATACCGCGTCTGACGGCTTCTCTGGCTTGTTGTAGCCTGGCAGCCTGCAGCAGTGCGAACTGGGTATAGACGTTCATGGAAGTGTCTTCTTTTTGGTCCTCCTTGTCCTCGTCGTCCATTCCTTCCTGACCGACGATGGCGTGAGTAGCTGGACTTCCCATGCGCCATGGTTTGAGAAGTTCTTCGCAGACAATAAGCCGCAGAATGGAGGAATCTTGGCCCACCGCGCACCCCGAGATGTCTTTCAACCACTCGATGATTGTGCCGCACATTTGCTCTCGGAAGGTATCGCGTGAAGAGCGTATGGTAACAGTCACACGAATCTGCTCCAAGGTGTTGGCCCTCGAGAGAAGAGTCTCAACGGCCTCGTCGTAGGTGAGGATACTTCGTCCGATGGTATCAGTCTCATACGCCTTTTGGAGAGCCTCTCGCTGAGTCATTGCGCATGCCCTGGCAACTTGGTCTCTAACCTCTGTGATGGTGTGCTTCTCGTCGTTCCACAGGACAATGGCATACTCCCCAGGAGAACCCACGTCGCCACCGTGGTATGTTGAATTTAACCTCGACATCTCCTCATCATGCTTGATCGACTCGACCGTCTTCGTCTGTCGCAGCTGCTCGGGCGAGCACGATATCACGTCGCAAAGATAGTCGATAACCCGCCCGATCGTCATCCGGATGCTGAAGAGTAGGTCGTCGGGCAATCTCGCGATCTCCTTGTCCTTGCCCTTTGGCTGCTCGTGCTCCCAGGTCGAGTGTATTGTACAGAACATAGGGGTCTTCCATGCCTCCGGATCGCCACAGTCACAGCAACCACTATTGCCCGGTGAAATACTAATCCTAACCATGTGTCCCGTATGATCCGTGGCATCGAAGCATTTTGCGCAGAGGCAGCAGGTGTCGTCGGTGCCACACGTCTTGCAGCCATATGAAGCCTCTCCTGCCTTGAATATGTGCCCGCATGCCATTCCTCGAGCGGCCTCGGTGTATTCTGCACCCTCGATAGCACCCTGGGCGTCCTTGAGCTTGAGAACTGTGCCATCGACGACCGGTCCTCCGTTCGGGAAGAAGAGCCTCAGGTAGTCGTCCTTGCCGCCAGACATGAACCTGAAGAGATTTTCGAGCAGGAGGTCTTCTGATTCTTTGGTGTATCGGTATCGTTTCCGAGCAGGCAGCTCCATCAGGAACTGACAGAGCTGCAGCTCCTGTGTCGACATTGTGGGGTCCATCCTGGTGAGCTCAGCTCATGTCGATGCCGCGCGACCTGGACGCAACTGCTGCCAGTCGCTTGAAGATAGGCCGCCGGCCTGTTGGAATTTGCGCAATTCGTCGAGCGAGTTGAAGACTAATTCGACTGGGGTAGTACTGGTCACTTCAACAACGGGCGACCGGTCGTGGCAAGCTGGATAGGTCAAAGTCAGGACGGCGTGGTGCGGAGCGCGGGGTTGACGGAAGCAGCAGCGAGGAGCTAACGCCTGGAAAGGAGTACTTACAAATGCGATTCCCGCCTATCCGAGTGAATAGAACGGTGTAAAGTTGGAGCCTTTCAAGAGTCCAGTTCACAAGATCAGTACTGCCTTGTGAAATGCTGGATTAGTGACCTTGTTGAAGCAAACGGCTCACAACTGAGGCTCGCGAGTTGCGGCGGTTGATAAGTGCACGTAGTGTGTCACTGACAATTGCCCTGCAGGGAGACGGACGGGGTGCCGTCACAGGCGTCACTGCTTCACCTAGCCCACTAAAGTGCGACCCTGCTAAACCTGGCCCCCTACAAGATACATTCCGGGCCATGGTCAGGGTCAGGGTCAGGGTCAGGGTCAGGGTCAGGGGTACACAGCACACACTACAGAGTACCTAGGTACAACAGATGCGTTGCACTTGTACCACTCAGTCAAACTTAACCCGATAGCTAAGACAGCAAGCATTCTTGCATACCAGTAGTCCTTTTGGTACCTCAGTCCCACGTGCGCTCCTGTTGTTCAGACAGCCTTTCCCCAGATGGTTTGACTGACGAACAAAACAAGAGCGGGCACTACAGGGTCAAGCACGGTGTATTAATGGGCTCGTCACGTAAGGAGTCGTAATATCCATGCGCGCCATATTATACAAGTAGATGCGCCCGTGAATGCAGCCGCATCTGGCAGACCATATGAACTACACTGGCCTGCTCCGTCCATCCCAGCCCCTGAACCTACCACTGCCGGTCTAGCACGCAGGTAATAAGAGACTGATTGCTGTTTAATACTGGGTGCAAGTCAATTGCAAAACACGACACCTCCGGCCTTGCTGGACACCTACTCTCTCAACCCGTCCTTCTTCATCCAATTCAACTCTCAGCATGCACTATGCAAGAACAGCCCAAGACCGTCCTCTACAGGCATACGTCTTCACATGACATCAAGATCTCACTTCTTCTCGTCCCCGCCCTCGCCCTAACCTTCGCCCATGCACCAAGTTGGTGCTCATGAAGTAGTTCATAGAAGCCGTCATTGGCCATGTCTCAGAGTGCGCGGGACATCTTCCGAGCATTCACCTGCCAAAAGATGAACACGGTCGTTTCCGCGCGCGCAGGATGCCGGTCAAGCTCGTCTCGTTGTCATTTTCGTCTAAACAGCCCTCATCTATGCCTGTACAAGTACACTCATCGGGGCTGTCTGGTATTCGGCCAAAATGTCCCCCAACTGGACCCAATCGCGTCGACCCCTTGTCGTCATTGCTCGGCTTGGATCTTTTACTCCTCCTCCTCAGCTCCCTCCAGGTACTTGTGCTTGATGTCCTTCCATTGACGCTGCGTGCTCGTTAGCCCCTGGGTTCCGTGGATTCGCGCCGCGACTCGCGAAGGTATATGGGGGGTTTCTCTTACTCCGCGGTTCATGTTGTCCCAGAATTTTGTCGTTGAGACATCGTAGGCCCTAATCCAGTCTCGTCAGCTTCTTCTGTTCCTGCACATCACGCCGTCGGGTACTCGTCGGGTCCGGCTGGGGGGGGGGGGAGCGCACATCTGGAAGCCGAAGGCACCTGCGAAGACAGTAGCCAGCATGGCGTAGTTGCTGCGGAAGAGGACACTTTAAATTCTCGGTTAGCCATTTGTGTCGTGGTAGCCTTGTCGTGGCTCGGGGATGACGTGCTTGTAGATGGTGGTCTGGCCGGCCTGTGGTTGCGCGATTAGCCGATGCGGTCCTAATTGAGTTCCTGGGGGTGGGAAAAGCGTACCATTTTGAGTGTATGTGACAGAGCAAGACTTGAACGATAGTGTGTTCGTGACGAGTGGTCGGTGAGAATGGCAATTCGTCGCTGAGGTGCCTTGTAGCCGAACAGGTGAAGCTGGGAAGTGGACATCAAAATTGGCGGCGACATCCCGATGATTCCCTTGCCCAGCCAGAATCATCCTTCATGTGATTGGCCAAAGCTCCCCACAAGGCTCCACCTGCCGGATAGCCTCACCTCACGGCCGAGTCCTTGGTTAAAGGACAACCCCACCAAGGCTTTTGTCCCGCCTTTCGTTGGCAAGTAAAACAGGTCGGGCGACATCGCTCTTCTCAGGCTCGAAGCAAAGTGCACTTTCACTTCTTCTTCAGGAGGTCAGCTTCAACCTCGGCAGCTTTCCCTTATTCACATTCAACTGCGTAATTCAGACAAGGCTTTCCCACAACGACTCGACCCAGCCCTCGTGACGAATCCCGTTCTTTTCGGATCTACAGCCCATTGTTCCAATCATGCCCTCCCACGCTACCAACTCCGGCATCGTCACCGACGAGTCCTCCGGTGAGCGCCACATTCCCGAGTCCGTCCGCGCCGATGGCTCCACCCGCCGGGCCATCAAGATCAAGCCGGGCTACCGGCCCCCCGAGGACGTCGAGGTCTACAAGAACCGAACGGCCGAGGGCTTCCGCCATCGCGCCACCAAGGGGGGCGTGATCGGTGCAGAAGCTGCGGCCCCAGACGACACCAAGGCCGCCGGTTCCGCCGCCGCGAATAAGAACGCCAAGCGGCGGGAGGCGCGGAAGAAGGCCAAGGCCGCGGACGAGAACGCCACGCCCGAGGGAGATGCGGGCAAGACGAACGGGGCCGCGGCGGAGGGAGTGAAGAAGGAGAACGAGCGTCCCGCCGAGGCCGCGCCGGACCCGGAGGCGGAGCGCGAAAAGAAGGCCAGGAACCTTAAGAAGAAGCTCAAGCAGGCCCGCGAGCTCCAGGACAAGAAGGAGGGCGGGCAGGCGCTGCTCCCGGAGCAGATCGCAAAGGTCATCAAGATCAACGAGCTGGTGCGGGAGCTGGCCGCGCTCGGGCTCGACTCCGACGGCGAGCCGATCAAGAAGGACGGCGAGGGGCTGGAGGATGGTTCGAAGGAGGAGAAGGCACCTGCCTGAAGAAGTGCTGACTGAGAGGAACGGGCTTCATGCACCAGGTATTGAATCTTTTGGCATTGCTTCGAAGGCTATACTACTGCCTTGGCTCAATCGCCTTATGCCTTGCATCTCGGGCAACTACTGGTCGACCTCGGACAATCCCAGGCACTGTCTGTCCGAAGTGGACGAGGCAGAAGGTCTGGGGGAGAGACGGATTTGGGAGGGGGTCTGCAGTCCCAAAAGAACCTCGAGGTATCACTTATCCGTCTAGATGATCACACGCTTGCCTCGGAAGACCAGGCTAGTCACTTCGCGGCCAGCGGCTTCACAGTTCACAAGCGAAATTGGAACCATCAAGTCGGAATTTCTGATGAGTGAGAGCCCTGAGGCATCCTGTCAAGCCAAGGGGCGCTCAGCTGGTGTGGCGTGAGGGAGAACGCGAGTGAGCGTTCGAAAGTTCGGGTAGTGTGATCAGCCATGGCCGGACTACATAAGTTGAGACGTTGCTGCTAGGAGGGGATGAAGGAAATCAAGGACTGCCAATCTACGGTTTTGCAAGTGTCTATGACATTTATTGGTGGTGAGCGGGTATACTTGACTTCTAAGCTATGGCGGAGACAATTGAAGCCCTGTCCAAGGACCCTAAATTTGCGACAGCCAAGGACGAATTACGTGCCTTGATTCCTCGTAGCTTCTATAGGCTATGTGACCTTTGAGTTTTGGTTATCATCGATATACATTGGGCGTCGTCATGACTATGAGATTGGCCCGTCAGAGTGGTGTTTTCCATGCCTGCGCCTTCCGTAATGCCTCTTTCATTGGATTGGGTACCAGATCCCTCCGCCTGGTTTCCGATTCGCTGGTATAAATTTACATGTTTTCAAGCACAGTAGTAAGACATTCGGTTGACTGCTATCGGGTCATTCGAAGCAAGGCTAGGTAGAGTCACCCCAAGCAGCCATCGGGCTGTTGATCGCTTGCGGGCGTGTTGCTGTCGCTGAATAGACGCGATGGATAGGTCGTTTGGGGAATGATGTTGGGAGGGTTCGACTGGAGCAGAAAAGCCAGGAGAGCTTTTGCCAGATCAGATGTACTCCCTCGCGCTCTTCTGCATCTCGATCAAACGCCACCCTCTTGTTTCAGGGTTGTTGACGTCGTCTGGCGTCCTTGTCACGCCGATGGCGTAAGTGACGAGTTGAACCTTGTCTTCCATGCCCGCAGCCAATTCATTCGACTTTGCGTTTCGGTAGACGTGTACCTCCTGCGTCCTGCACGTGATGATGAAGACTGGGATCTCGCCCGGCTCCAGCATCCTCGCTTTCAGGATATCAACGTGCCTGATGTCGAGGATACGTCCGTCTGATTTCAGCCCAGCCTGCAGGTACTGCTTTGTGAGAGCCTCGTACACAGAGTACTGCGCCTCGGACAGCCAAAGCTTCAGCGTCTCGACATCGCCCTTGACGTAGGCGTCAAGCACCTCGGGCAGGATATACTCGCGCAGTTCGCGCAAGAAAGGCTCGACTTGGAAATTAGGGTCCATCGAGCGGAACTTCTTGATGACCATTGCCGTCTCGTTCTCGGCGAAGAAACCCGCCACACGATCTGTGATACTTCGCGCGGTGAGAATGAGGGGGTTCTCCGACTCGTTGTACACATCCTTCATGCCGAAGAGGCCCTGAACAAATTTGTTCGAGTCTTTGAAGTTGGACCAGGCCTCTTTCCACTGCGCGTCCTTGTGTACAGTGACGTTGGTGCCGGCGCTGCGGGTGAAAAGCATTAGAATTAAGGTTCGTCTCAACTCAGGAACAAAGGCAGTGAAGCAGGTCCAACGTACTTGGGATCCTCCTCGAGAACCTCGACCTTTCGCGCCCCGTCGGGGTTCTCCATCTGCTCGCGCAGCTCTCTCTGCTTCCTCCGCTCCTCCTTCTCCACCCAGCCGCCGTATCTCGAGCTGCTGCCGTCGTCAATGACACTCTTGACACTCTTGTACGCCTCCGTATCCCGGATGGGCTTGGTTGTCTTGTCAATGGCATCGCCGGTGACATTTGCTGCTTTCCGGACACCCTTCATCACCGGAGTGTCCCAAGTCCACGCCGCACCCTTGCCGACTGCGCCAGCTGTGTTTTTCAAAACCTTGCCAGCAGTTGTCGAGACGGCACCGGTGGTCTTCTCATAAGCCTCACGCGCTCGTCGGACGTTCTCGCTCTCCACAAAGTCAGTTGCGCCTTGGGCGAGTTGCTTTGTCGACTCATTCCACTCCTTGGAGGCCTTGAACTCGCTCTGCATGGTTTCCATAAACACCTGCCATGGTGTCTTGTCGCCGTGCGGTGGGGGCGGGGGTGCGTCTTCCTTCTTTTCCTCTTTTTTGCCCTCCTCGCCTTCCCCTCCGGCCTTCTTCTCTCCAGACTCCTCTTGGGGTTCCTCTTGCTTTTGAGATTGTTCTTCCGCCGCAGTAGCAGACTCTCCTGTCTTTGGTGGCTCTTTCCCTGGGGGGTCTGCCCGTGGCTTAGTCTCGGACTTCACATCCTGCCGGCTGCATGGAGATGCGGAAAAGGTTCGGAATTGTGACTGCGACAGCGTCGCTGACCGTATGGTATCGGGCAAGAATTGGGACCTCAAGGCCGGAAGTTGCGAAGAAATGATAGTTGTCGATGATACATGAGTGTCGTGACTGCGCGACGCCAGGCGGCTCGATATTAATCTCCGGCTCGCTGGCGACCTCGCATATGGAGCGGCGGACGCATTCAGAGCCGAAGCTCGTGAGAAAGAAGTCGGAGGAGCATTCCTCGAGAAGGTCCTAAGTGAGCTCATCATATGAAAAAGGAGCCCGCCTCTCAATAGGATAAGGGGTTGTCCCGGTGGTGACGAGAAACGGAGGAGGGGCGCTGGCGGTCGTGAGCGGCGGAGAGGATGGAAACTTTTGAAATTTGGGGACGTGATGCAAGAATCCAGGTTTTGCAGCGACCGAATGGACCATTCCGGCGGGCAAGAATCGGAGCTTGATGGCAGGCAAACAGTTGAGCCGGGGTTCTCCGCATTAGCGGCTACAGGGGTCTTTGGGCGCCGCAACTCTCGGGGGCTGGAGCTCCAACCCGCGTCGATCTCAAAGTGCAGCAGACTGAACGTCAGTGGGAAAAAATCGCGACCTGCTACCGGCTGGACGACGACGAAGGCGGCGACACCCACAACCCCTACTCTAAGGATGAGCCGCTCGACGACAGGTCGCCGATTGGCGAGCAAACTATACACTAGCCTGTCAAAGCCATCAATGCCGGGACCACGATGCGCTGCGACACAATTGACCCAGCCGTTCTCGACCTCGTCTTGCAGGCGAGCAGAAGACGACGGCAGACCCGATCTCCTCGTTAACCTGAACAAGCTGCAAAGAACCCCCACACGCGCCACTGGGCCCACCTCTCCCTCGAAGTCTTCCACTATGCAAGACCTCCTCAAGGTCATGCCCGTGCCTGCCGCTCAGGTGGCCTCGGGTCGCGCCGTCAACGACACACGAGTCGTCGACACTTCCATACTCGGATCAGGAGCAGGTGGTCTGGATGCCCTCTCAGCCGGCGCTGATCAGCCAGACGAGCGGGGCGGTGAGCCGTATCACTTCCACATTTACAGCCACAAGCACAACACGCACGTCACGGTGACGAAGCCGAACCGCGACGCCATCGTGTCCCTGTCTTGTGGCAACCTCGGCTTCCGGAAGAGCCAGCGGAAACACTACGACTCGGCGTACCAGCTTGGGGCTTATGTCATCGACAAGCTGCAACAGCAGGGCTGGCACAACAAGATCAGCTCGCTTGAGGTGGCGCTCAGAGGGTTTGGGCCTGGCAGAGAAGCTATCACAAAGGTCATTCTGGGAAATGAGGGTCGCTTGCTCAGGGACAAGATTGTCAAGGTGTCGGACGCGACGAGGTTGAAGTTTGGTGGTACGAGAAGCAAGAAGCCCAGACGTCTGGGTTAAAGAACTTGCTTGTGGGATGGAATGGGATGTGGGAATGGTTTCGGTCAAGCCAATAACGACCGAGAACAGCAAAATTGCCGTCTAATAGAATTCGCCTGGACGGCAGCTTGTGCATGTGGATTATAAGGCGCATGTGAAATATATGTGAGATGTTTGTACTATTTTGGAATGGCCCAGTAGAAGCCATGCCACGCCAAAGGGTGGAAATAGGCATCATCGTCGTCCTACAAAAGACACAAAACCGTATCAAGATTCCAGAGCTACTCGTCTCTGGTCGTCGCTTCGTTGATGCGTAGCTCGCAGACCGTCGGCGGCCGCGAAATTGTGGTCGAAGTGAGAACCCAGAAATTGATCAGCCAGCCAAGACCCCACCACGTCTTGCAGGAGCCTGACCGTCCCCCGGCACCCGAACTTTTCTCTCTCAATATCTCAACAGCCCAACGATGCAGGTGCCTATGGATCCGGCCTCGCCAACAAAGTCTTCCCTCATGGACGGCCTCAACTTCAACAGCGTGCTCGAGTCCCCCGTCTTTGCTGGGGGCCTCGGCCTTGCAGCACTCGGCAGCGCCGCAGCACTCGGTCGCCGCGGTGCCATCCAGGGCGCCAGGCTGCTGAAACGGCAGCTCCTCGTCAACGTCGAGATCTCAAAAAATGACCCGTCCTACAGATGGGTCCTGGCCTACCTCTCTCGCCCGCGCGAAACTCCAGGCTTCCTGGCCAGCCGGCTCACGCGCATCCGGGAACTCTCCGTCAAGACCACCACACGGTCCACTGCGCCGGGGAAGGGCAACGGGGGCGAGGGTGCGCCGACGCATGCGCACTTCGCGCTAGTGCCCGGATACGGCTCGCATGTCATCAGGCACGCTCCCAGCGTGTACATCATGGTCCAGAGGGACAAGAGCTCCACGGCTGAGATGGCAACGGGTGAGCCCCATGAGACGATGACGCTGACGACGCTGTGGGCGCATCGGCATGTATTCGAGGAGATCTTCGGGGATGCCCATAGTATGATGGCACGGGCGACCGAGGGTAAGACCGTGGTGTACGCCGTCCGCGGGTTCAACTGGGAGCAGCTTGGTGAGCCGAGGCGGAAGAGGCCACTGGGTAGCGTTATCCTGGACGAGGGTGTCAAGGAAGGGATCGTGGCGGATGTCAAGGATTTCATTGCGAGGCAGGAGTGGTACGCCGAACGAGGAATACCGTACCGCCGGGGCTATCTGCTCTTCGGACCACCTGGAGGCGGCAAGTCCAGCTTCATACATGCACTGGCCGGAGAGCTGAACTTTGCCATTGCGACCATCAACCTGAGCGAGAGGGGCATGGCAGATGACAAACTGGCGATGATGATGCAGAAGCTGCCGCAGAGGACGATCGTCTTGCTGGAGGATGCGGATGCTGCATTTGTGAATCGGAAACAGAGGGAGTCAGACGGCTACAGTGGGTCCTCGGTGACATTCTCGGGCCTCCTGAATGCGCTCGACGGGCTGTCTGCCGGCGAGGAAAGGATTGCCTTCCTCACAACAAATCACATCGACAGGCTAGACCCGGCCTTGATTCGTCCCGGGAGAGTGGACATGATCGTGCGCGTGGGCGAGGCGAGCAGATATCAGGCAGGGGAGATGTTTGAGCGCTTCTACGGGGATGTCGACCAGGATGGGACTGGTAAGGAGCGTTTCTTGCAGAAGCTTGACGATATGGGGCTGTTCGACGAGAAGACGGCAAAAACCACAAGCGCTGCGGCGATCCAGGGGTTGTTCCTCTTCCATAAGAACGACATGGAAGGAGCCATCAACATGGCTGAGGTGCTGGGCCAGCCCCAGCACAGAGACAGCTGATCGATGGGCGACCCGATGGGAGTCTGCGTCGTTTTGAAATCGCCTGGAAGTGACGATGCCCAATCTACAGTGCGTACGCCTGGCCGTGTATATGAGCAGGTACAGTGTATATAGAAATGATACCCACCTTAGAGCAATCAGACGCTCACCAGCTGCATGTGCAGAATGCCGCGCTTGGAGTGCATAGGACCTCACAGTTCACGCCGTAGACTGTTGCTTGAAAAGCGAGCGCCTTTGACTGCATCAGAGGCAGGCAGTCGCGACTGTTGGAGGGGTCTGCGCTAACGGAGGCACACAAAACACTGAGTGAAGCTGTACCTTGCCAGGCACACACCCACCACCCACGCACACTCACCTCACCCCAACTCAACTGATCAGGTACGAAACCACGACTGGTTCCGCACGTCATCAGACTGTTTAGCCTGCACCTGGATGCTTACCTTTCTCACCGAGCAGTCGAGTAAAAGCAGCGCTATTCTTCAGCCTCCACAACTTTTTGTTAACGTGCACACCCCCGATCACAACCACACACCCCATTCTTCAACCGTTCCGGCCATGTCAGATGAGCAGGAGCCGGCCGGTCACGGTCGCGGTCGCGGTCACGGTCAGCTCGGTCGGGGACAGTCCACCTCGCGAGGCGGCAGAGGTGGTGGAGGCAGAGGCCAAGGCTTCCAGACCTCGCAACCAAACGACAAGCGCTCTCTTGCGATCATCGCCGGCCAGACCCAAGCTGCCCTCCCTTACATCCTCAAAGATCTTCCACACCTCAAAGCGGACGAGTCTGAGCTTCTGAGTCTCGATACGGACCTGCCACCGCTCAAGGCGAAGGACTGCCCCAAGCACCCCAAGACTACCATCAAAGTCGTCAATGATGATACCTTCGATGCCACCACAGCTATGATGGACAGGGATGATCCAAATAGAACCAATGACCTGCGCTATCGACCGGCTGTCCTCAACTTCGCCAATGATGTCTCACCAGGCGGGGGGTGGCTCAAAGGGGCCATGGCGCAAGAAGAGGCTCTGTGCTACCGTTCGTCCCTATCTCTGAGTCTGCACCAGCGGTACTACCCCTGGAGCCCCCTACAAGGCGTCTACACCCGCGATGTGGTTATCATTCGATCATCTGTGGACAACGGTCACAAGCTGGTCGACCCGGACGAGCCGGCCAGCGAGCTGCGAGTAGTCAGCGTGCTCAGTGTCGCCGCGCTTCGTCAACCCGATCTCTCAGATGGGCAAGTTTTGAGCAGCGGAGCAAAGCAAAAGGTTTTTGCAAAGAAGGAGGACAGAGATTTGACGAAGAAGAAGATGGCACTAATACTGAGGATGGCGGCTTCCAGAGGTCATGATCGGCTTGTTCTTGGGGCGATGGGATGCGGCGCTTTCGCAAACCCGGTGAATGAAGTAGCGGAGTGCTGGAAGGAAGTGTTTGAGGAACAGGAGTTCAGTGGTGGGTGGTGGAAAGAAGTGTGTTTCGCGGTGCGAGATCCAAAAAACGTGGGCAACTTCCAGGCTTTCGAGAAGACCATGGGAGGATTGGAGCTCTAGGGAAGTGAAGACGGGAGTGAAGACTGAGGTGAAGACAGGCGCACTCACTATGAGGGGGATTCCAGAAGGCGGCACTCGATATGACTACGCGACGACATTGTTTTGTTGCTTCGTGCCCATTTGGACGACGGGTACGCCGATAGCCTGATGGAGGAGAAATGACTGCCATCAAAGCCTAGGCATGTTGTGCGCCTTGGCTTCAGTTGGGAGCGGTTTCCTTGATGAGAATGGCTGGCTTGCTACCCTACATGACAGCATTAACATAGCGGTTGATACTATGAACCAGCATTTCAGGTTGCTGATCTCGACTGAACTGGCATGGATGAGTAATTTGGCCCAGATATGTGACTATTCATGGAAGCTCGAATGTCGCGAAGTACGCGACTTCAGTCTCGCCCATCGTTCCATCGCGTGAATTCCTGCCAATCTTGTACAGAGACAGTTTAACGGGACGACGGGGTCAACACATACTATCAAACTGACAGCCAAGCGCTGAGATCCATCCTCACTGGCACTACGCGTGGAGCAGAAGTGAACAAGGTGTGGTCGGAATCGCCTCGCGGTATAAAAATGCTCCTTTAGAACTGCAAGCAGCTCTGAGAGAACGAGAAGAGCTTCGACAATTCACTGGGGCTACTGTGTAGTCTCGCAGTCCACTCGCAGTATGTCATCTTTCTCCAGGATCCCTCGCAGTGGCCCAGCTGCCACTGGATTTCCCAGACCGGCTTAAGTCTGGATGACGCCATACTGAGGCTAGACTCTTCCCTCGCCGGTTGGCTCGCGGAAACGCCTGCAAGGAGATTTTTCCCCCACGCGAGTACACACGAGAACGTCTCAATTGGTTGAGGATTGAAATCGTGCCCACACCACAACCAATGCATATCTGTGTCTACTACCCCGACTGCCCGACTGCCTCCCGCCCTTGTCTGGTCGCAGCCCACGAGTGAGATCTAAGCAGTTTTGCTTCTGTGACATCTCGGGTGCATCACATGGCGGAGAAGGGTGCGCTAGGATGGCGGCAACAGTCAGTCTTCCACGGGGGTCTCGGCCAGTCCAGCCTGCCGGCTTGACTCTTCGTTTGCTCTGCTCCATCTTTCTCGAGACTCTTGTCGTCCATTGTCGCCCCTAGCGCCAACGGGAACCCCACGGGAGAATCCCTCGTGCTGCTGCTGTGCGGGCTGAGGCCTGCAATGCCCGCAGGCCAAGTGTTCGTTTCCAAGGTTCGTGCGCGTATAGGCAGGTCTGCGGTTTTGCCGTCCGCCGTGCCAGCATGCCAGACTACCGACCGCGGATGGCGGGATGGGACTGACGACACCAAGGACGCTACCACCACCGATCATCCGCGTCTAAACCTAGTTGTCAGTTGGCATAGCTGCATAGGTAATGTCCCGAGAGCCGTGGCGGCTGTGAGCGTGGCGGCTCGTTAGGCTTTGGGTACCCAGGCTGCCAGGTTGTACGGTTTCGACTACGCATATCTGGGACTTGAGTCGACGTGGCATAGTGCAGTGCAACGGCGAACGGCATTAATGAAAGCCTCACTATTTAGTGATCATCATTGACCGTTCGCAGCTTCGTTTCCTATGTAGTGGCCTCAGGAGAACACAAGGAGGAGGAATGGCTGAGGACTATAACTTGAGAATGTTTGCGCCAAGATATGATGTCGATGCCCACAAGGAAACCACATCGAGTATTGAGACCGAGAGTCGCCTCATACGTGTACACAGCACAACAGGCCCACGGCTCGCGGCTCTCGGGACCGCGGAGTGGCACTAGCTGAGCACCCCAGTGTTAGCCTTTCCCAACCCGTGGGGTCCCTCCCCCCCCCGTCCCCCGTACCACGGCGCGATTAGGCATGCGGGCCCAGTAGTCTAAGCTAAATCCCGTTACCTTCAGGGCCACCAAGACCGCGCTGTTCCGTTATCGTCCTCAGTCAAATGGGGGTATTCCTTGCTATCTCGCGTTGAAAGATGAAATAAATGTTGTTCACAAGCACATGTGAGAGCATCCGGGGGATGGCCGGATGCCTCTGCTTTTTCCCTCTTCTCTACAACCGACACTCTAGGCTTCTCCTCCTCCATATTTGATTCCTGACCCTGCTAGAGGTCGTCAGGACAGTTCCAGTTCTGAATTCAAAGTTCCTGGAAATCAAACCTCAGTCTCTCCACCGATATCCTTTGGCGGCCGACTCGTAAGGTCCGTTGTGTGCTGCCTCAACAATCCTCACCAGGGTGTCAATCAGTCCAGCCTGGCTGCTTCCATCTTCGTTGCCCGTTGAAAGGACGCAAGCAGAACGCCCTTGCTGTTCTGGGTATAACCGTTCTCGCGGCTTCCCTCACCTTCCATGACGAGTCAAGGCTCACCTCCCTGACCGCAACCTCCATTCTCACTCAACACGAGAACCCCTGCGCATTCAAGAAGCCAACTCACGGCTATATTGAAGAGGCTCTCAGGGACCACACAGTCGGCCTACCACTTTCCCCCAAATTATCCCACCCCTATCAAAATGGCCATTATCGACATTGATAGAGACCTCGCTGCCATCTTCTCCCAGCAGGCTCTCGCAACTCCCGATGCCATAGCCCTGGAAGACAAGTCGCACACCTACACATATGCCCAGCTCGATGATATCACCAGCAAGCTTGCCAGCTCGCTGGTACAGCATGGGGTGGGCCGAGACAACCCCGTTGGTGTTCTCATGGGACGGAGCGCAGACTATGTGATCGCATGCCTGGCAGCTCTCCGGGCCGGCGGCGCATTCCTAGTACTCGAGCTTGCCTATCCTCCAGGGATGCTCGCAAATGTCATTGGTGATGCTTGTCCGACTGCCATCATCACCAAGAGGGAGCACGTCGGCCGGGTCACCGCCGACGTCCCCCTGATCGTCATGGATGAGCCAGAGTCAATAAACAAGGACCCGAAGCGAGGAGTAGGCACCTCGGTGGATGAGAACGACCTAGAGAAACTGGCTTTCATCTCGTACTCGTCAGGAACCACTGGAAAGCCCAAGGGTATCGCGAACCCCCACCGGGCTGCAGTCCGGTCCTACGACCTCAGGTTCAAGCTCAGCGACCTCGGGCCTGGCGACCGAGTTGCCTGCAACGTTTTCTTCGTGTGGGAGATACTGCGGCCTCTGCTCCGCGGAGCCACCACGTTCTGCATTCCGGACGAGGCAAGCTATGATCCTGTTTCCTTGGTGGACCTGCTCTCCTCGAGGAACATCACCGAGGCCCTGATGACGCCTACCTTGCTTGCCACAATTCTCACGAGGCACGCAAGACTTGGGGAGCGTCTGCCGGAGTTGAAGACTCTTTGGCTCAACGGCGAGGTTGTCACCACCGACCTGATGCTCCGTGCAATGAGGGCTCTGCCCAACACTCGGCTGCTCAATTGTTACAGTGCGAGCGAGACGCATGAGATCGCTTGCGGCGACATAAAAGAGATGATCAACCCGGAGCAACCCTATTGCCCGGTTGGCCCGCCACTGGATCCAGAGCACACCTACGTCCTTGACGAGAATAAGAGGCGGGTCGGACCTGGCGTTTCCGGCGAGCTGTTCATCGGAGGTCAGCTCCTGGCTCGTGGGTACCTCAACCTTGAGGAGACCACGGCAAAGGCGTTCCTGCCTGACCCATTCGACGACACCCCAGGCGCTCGCATGTACAGAACCGGCGATATGGCAAGGATCCTCCCGTCAGGCCTGATGGAAATCACTGGCCGGGTTGGAGCTATGATCAAAGTCCGCGGTTACAGCGTCGTCCCGGGGACAGTAGAGAACGCCATTGTGAAGCATCTGGCTGTTCGCCACTGCGCTGTCGTCGCTCGAGGCGACGGCATAGAGAGGCAACTAGTCGCCTACGTTGTCCCAGACAAAGACGCGCCTGATAATGTCGATCGTCCTTCGGTGTCGATAGACGAATCCGGGTTTTGCCCAAAGGGACGCAGAGCACTTGCAGAGCACTTGGCTCACTATATGATCCCGGCGCTTTGGGTTCAGATGGACGAACTGCCCACTCATGAGGTCTCAGGCAAGGTCAACCTGAAGAGCCTACCACCGCCTCCTGACCCGACAGCTGCTCCCAGTAGCTCCAGCAAACCGAAAGTCACCAGCAACACAACGATCAAGCCTGAGAAGATTGGTGAGCTCTGGGCCGCGGCCTTGGGCATACCGCCATCTGCTGTCACCAAGGAGCATAGCTTCTTCGATCTCGGCGGTCACTCTTTGACTCTGGCAGATCTTTCCAACCGCCTGACCAAGACCTTCGGGTTCCCTGTCCCGATTGGGTCACTGGCTGGCGACCCTACTATCAAGGGACACGTTGAGGCTGTGACCGCCGCCCGCGATGGTCACACTGCTGCTGTCCAGGCGGACCTGCCTGCGGTGCTCCGCGCCGACTCCGTTCTGCCGGCTGATATCCAACCCAAGGACGCGAAGATGCGCCCACTCAGCGATGCGGAGACAGTACTCTTGACAGGTTCGACTGGATTCTTGGGTGCCTTCATTCTCCACTCGATCCTGGAGAACACTGCAGCAGACGTTATCTGCGTGGTCCGCTTCAACGACATCATTGACGACCAGAGGTCCGCTGGCATGGCCAGGGTGCGCAAGAATCTGGTTGATCTTGGTCTCTGGAATGACTCCATCATCGATCGCATCGAGATTCTTCCCGCCAATCTGGCGCGGAAACGGCTGGGACTCACTCCTGATCATTTCGAGGAGTTGGCCTCGAGGGTCGACGTTATCATTCATGCCGCGGCCACAGTCAACCTCGTCTACCCATATGCAGCTCTGCGAGCGCCCAACGTCGGTGGGACACGTGAGATCCTGCGTTTGGGTTGCCTCGCAGGAGCACCTGTCCACCATGTCTCGACGAACGGTGTGCTCCCGCCGTCAAGCGAGGGATGGTCTGAGGACACAATCATCGACGTGGATGATGTGCCCACGAAGCTACAAGACGGCTACAGCCAGACCAAATGGGTCGCCGAGCAGCTTGTCATCGAAGCCAATCGCCGTGGCCTTCCCACGAGGATCTACCGGCCCGGAACGATCAGCGGCCACAGCAAGTCCGGCGCTACCAATGCCTGGGATCTCTTGACAGCCATTATAGTGGAGTCCTTGCAGATTGGATACGCGCCAGATATCCCCAACTGGCGTCTTGAGATGACCCCGGTCGACTTCGTGAGCAGAGCCATCACGACGCTTTCCGACCACCGAGACATGACCCAGCGCATCTTCCACCTCGGTGACCCCTCTCCAATCGGCGCCAATGACGTATTTAGCTATTTGAGCCAATTAGGATTCAGCACGGAAAAGCTTGCGTGGGACAAGTGGGTATCGCTGTGGTCGACAAAGCGTGGCTCTGGGCGGTGGGGTGAAGGCTCCTTCACAGTAGACATTCTCCGCTCTGGCATGCCCACCGTCGACTTCATCCAAGAGGTGACAGTTTTGAACGACGCAAAGACCCAGCCAGTCCTCGAAGACGTCTTCGGCCTAGCCCGACCCAAGATTGACGCCAAGCTGCTTCAGACATACACCAAGCACTTCTACGCCCGAGGCTGGTTGCCACGCCCCCCTCGTAAGACCATCGACAACATGTCCACTCAAGTCAAACCCCGCGGACCCCTCGCCGGCAAGGTTGCCGTCGTCACCGGGGCATCATCCGGTATCGGGGCTGCGGTAGCCAGGGCACTCGCCGCCGAGGGTGCAAACGTTGCCATCGCCGCGAGGAGAGTCGAGGTTCTCGACTCGCTCAAGTCCACCATTGTCTCAAGCTCTGGTGTCAAGGTCCTTGCACAAGCAACCGACGTGACGGACCGGAGCCAAGTCGAGGCCCTCATCAAGACCACCGAGGAGACCCTCGGCCCAGTGGACCTGCTCGTCGCCTGCGCTGGCGTCATGTACTTCACCCTGATGAAGAACGTCCACACCGAGGAGTGGGAGCGCACCGTCGACGTCAACTGCAAGGGCCTCCTTCACAGCCTGTCCTCGACGGTGCCGTCCATGCTCGCCCGCGGCAAGGGCCACATCGTCGCCATCAGCTCCGACGCCGGCAGGAAGGTCTTCCCCGGGCTCGGCGTGTACTCCGCGTCCAAATTCTTCGTCGAGGGCACCCTCCAGGCGCTGAGGGTCGAAACGGCGGGGTCCGGTCTGCGCGTCACCAGCATCCAGCCCGGAAATACCAACACGGACCTGCTGAACATGTCCTCGGACACCGAGGCCGTCAAGAAGTACGGCGAGCCCACAGGGGCCAAGATCCTGGACCCGGAGGACGTTGCCGGCGCGATCGTGTATGCGGTTACCCGGCCGGAGCACGTCTCTGTGAACGAGGTACTTATCGAGCCGAGGGATGAGCCTATCTAAGCACGTTGGAGTGAAGAAAAAGGCCTCGTCTTACTCCACAGTCATTTTAGCTCGGAGCAATACACGCGGTGTATGGAAACGATGTGAATGATTCATAGAATAATATAAATAGCAGTAAACAGAGCTCACATGCTTCCCGTACTATCTGAAGGTGTCCACGTTTGAGTGTGAGCAATAGGGTGAAGATGCAACGTGTGCTCGGAAAAATGTACACAGTAGCCACAGAACTCGAGCCAAGAATGTGGGTGCGCTCTTTAATTTGTGACAAGGGGTTGATAGCGGAAGTCATTAACGACTTGTGGTTCCAATGGGCGCCACACTGCGACGCTGGGGCCAAATGTCATGCGCAGACGACAATATACCTTTCTGCACATACTTTGATGCCGCTCTGCCGCTCTGCCGCCCATCCCTTCAGTGTTGAATGACGTATGATAGGGACCACGAAGATTTTGGACTCAAATTAATCACATGCTACCTCAGTACTTACTAAGGTCCCTAACAATGCAGTATTTCCGCCCGCTCGAGTTTCACAAAGCATTACGGCACGACATCTTTCACAATAGCATATCTTACAATACTCAAGTCCCCTGTCGTTCATGATACCTATGTATGTACCTGCCATCGAGGACCAGCACTTTCATTTTTACTCCAGGTAAAGCGAGATGGAACTCGTTAGAGTATACCGTGTGAACATGGGTGGCGACCTGAGTGGTGGAAACTGAGAATAAGGCACTTTGTTGCAGAGTTCCATTCAATCTCGACTGTGACCCGTATGAGCGAGCCACAATAATGACATACTACCCTACTATCTCCTCATAAACTCGAAAGGTCACTGGAAATGTAGTACTTTTCAGAAGTCACCTCTCACATCACGATTAGATGCAGGTTGGTAAGCACTACTGTGACCGAGGGTACAACTGCGATAATGACATGCCACTGCAAGTGGTGAGATGCTTGATCGCATTACGCGTCGAGACCTATCAGGCGTCGTAGATACTTGACCTTGAGAGAGAGTTGGCCGACGGGTTGTCTTGGCAGATGTCGTCCGACGGTGTCTGCGACGCCGTGAGTAAGCACCCATTGAGAGCTCCGGGGCCCTTGAGGCAACCAAAGGTGTGTCGACCCTACTCCAAGATAAGAGTTTCACTCTTTTTTAGTACAACATATAAATATTGTCAAGATTGTGAAGACATGCGCCCCTCAGCGGAGATCAATGCCTATCCCTACCACTCAATTTTAACGACGTTTCCAGTGCCGCGTCTCCCTTCCAAGATTCTCTGCAGTAGCAATTTCTCAAAATCATGTCTTTACCATCGGAGCAGACACTGCTTGTCACTGGTGCGAACGGATTCGTAGCAGGCCACATCATCAAAGTTGCCCTGGAGAAAGGCTACAAGGTGAAAGGCGCTGTCCGCACCGACTCATCCGCAGCACAGCTCAAGGCAACGTTTCCGACATACTCGTCGCAGCTCTCGACCACCATCATCCCGGATATCACCAACGTCGAGAGCTTCAAGGATGCGTTCGGCCAGGACGTCACTGGGGTCATCCACACAGCGTCCGTAGGTACCATCCTTCTCCTATAACGGTCCGCCGTCCGGCATAATTTGGAATGTTTCAGAACGCATCGTTCCGGAACTTTGTAGCAGGTGATTGACACATATCAGCCCTTCGTGTTCGACATCAAGGACACGCGGCGTGACCTCCTCGACCCAGCCATCAATGGCGCCGTCACGGTCCTCGAGGCGACCGCGATCTACGGGGCCGGCTCCGTCCGCCGGGTCGTCACGACCGCCTCGTTCGCGTCCAACCTGGACCTTCTTGCAGGGAAGCGGCCTAACTACACGTACACGGAGCAGGACTGGAACCCGATGACGTACGAGGAGGCCACGAAGACCGACCCGACTGCGGCGTACTGCGCTTCCAAGGCGTTGGCCGAGAGGAGCCAGTGGGACTGGATGGAGGCCAATAAGCCAGGGTTCGACCTTGTGGCGCTTTGTCCAGCGTGGATCTTTGGCCCGCACGTTGCTCCGCCCTCCCGGGGCCTGAAGGGGTTGAACCAGTCAAGCGCAGCGCTGTGGCGCATGGTTGACCGCGACGAGCTGCCGGTGATGGACTTTATGGGCTTTGTGGATGTGCGTGACAACGCGATTGCTCACGTCGGGGCGTTTGAGACACCTGAGGCGGGCGGTGAGCGGTTTATCCTGGCGCACCATTTTGACTATCAGAGCGTCGCGGACGCCGTGAGGGAGAGCATCCCCGAACTGCGCGAGCGCATCCCCAAAGGCACCCCGGGATCGGGCTGGCAGGAGCTGGAAAGCGGCGGTGTGTATTCCATCGATACTAGCAAGGCGCAGAGAGTCCTCGGGGTCAAGTACACCCCGTTCAGAGTGAGCATGACCGACTCTTTTCTTGAGTTGCTTGAGGCTGAGAAAAAGACTGCGTGAGGTGACTGGACGTTTACTTGACATCGGATGAAGCGATATCGAATCCTAACAATGAAACTTGATTCGTCTTTCACAGTCTGATGAATGAAATCGTTGTAATTGAACTAATCTAGAACATGGGCAACAACACAACGATGACATGTATTCCGATAGATGGGAATGCGCTTCTATCTTTATATGAAACAAACATTCGGCTTGCACAGGTTTACACTGACTCCCATGAGACCTCGTTGAGGCATGTTACATGCGCAGCCTTGTGTGTCATGTAGCTGAGCCAATCAGATACTGCGCTGGGCATTGACTTACACGAGGCTGGGAGGTGCTGGGGCCGAGGTGGGAAACGGGAAGATTGGATGGAACAAGTAGCAAAAGTTTTATCTGCAGCTCACTGGATTTAATAACGATCGCTTCTAGTATATTGCTTTCGAATGCTTACCATCTGAACGCAACCAGATGTCAGAGTTGTGCGTGAAATACCGCCTCCATCAGGTATATGCCGCATTCGCTCCCGTCGGGCATCCAAGAACCTGTCCCAACCTAAGTCATGAATTGATTTTGGAAGCTACCTCACAGTTAATTGAAGGTTTGATTACATCTATAGGATACATGCCTGTAGTATTTGATGTTTCACGCAGCCGCACACTGCAATACAACCAACAGACCAGCTAGTGCACAGGGAGCTCGTAGCGAAACAGAAATATCAGAGGTCACTTGCGGCACAACAGTGCTGATAAGTATCTCACATCCAACCTTTGATTGAATTTGAGCTGAGGCCTCACTTCAAGTAACAGGGGCCAATTCGTACCTACCTGACCCAATGCTGCCAGAGACAGGCTGAGGCTGGCTTGAAACATAATTAAGTCAAAACTTGATCAGCGCCGATAAATCGTGCTCATGTTTTATCTCTATCCTCATTCTTTGACTTGGTCCTCCGAAGAGAAGAGCAAAGCCGCTACGCCCTGCTCCGCTGAGGATGTGACACGAATCTTGACCACTGCTAGCGAATCAATGCGACCATTCTGGCAAAATCTAAGTAATTTACCCCCTCGAACTGATTCCTAGCAGTATATGAGGCCCTCACCACGACAGGACGGTCCTGGAAAGTGACGCTATTACACATGGAATATGTTTGGCTTTCACTAAAGATTCCACGAATGAGAAATCAACTCAGTGGATATATTCAGGATGAGTCTTCTGGCATCATTTAATGAGATACCGTGTTTCCCTTGGTCCAGCTGACTGATCAGAGGAGTCAAGCAAGAGAAGTACATATACACAAGGACATAGCCTCTTGCGGACTACGATAGCAGGAATCAATATGCAAGGCTTCTGATTTGATCCTGAAAGTCTCAAATACTATGGCATGAGACCTATGCCTTCATTCAGCTGGGATCAAACCTTTCAGCTAGTATCAGCATCCTGCAGACGGACACTCAAATTTCCGAGCACAGACATCGCCAGTTCCACACTCCATCGAGGTTAGACGCGTTCATGGAGCAATGGAGTATATACCTGTTCAGTTCGACGAATTGTGCCGTATGTTATAAACACATGACAATTTTTAAGTTGAGAGATTCCAGTGACTGGTTGTGTGTCAGGAAATTCACACGGTCTTGATAGGCTACCACCACTTCAGTCTACCTGGGGAAATAGAGACGCCCGGAAGTGTATTCGACAAGTGGTTGTCCCAAATCTGGTTCTCTTGTGCTTGACTAATTACTTATACATGTCTGATTATCGGCCAAGCGGAGACAAGAATTCGTGGTTGAATATGCTCAAATAGACCTGGAAAGACACATGCCGCATGCTATGGCTAAGGCAGACCCGGGACTTGGGAGATCAAGTACATGCCATATCTGTTCTGTCTTCCCTTGCAGTATTCAACTTGCGAGCGATGCCTTTTTTGAGATATCAAACAGCTTTTTGTTTCTGGCACACAAACGAGGTTTGCTCGGGTGTCCGCTGTGCGGCAACGGTATCTATGTACCTACCTAGGTAGTTGATTTTTGCAGACTATTTGGAGGCTTGCTCAACAGATGGTTTACCGACTCGTCATTCAATAGCACATTAATGAAGTCTTTTCTTTGAAAACCCACGGAATTTCTCCTCTTTGTATGGAAAAAGAAATAATTATGTAGACGTCTTAAAAATTAAGCGTCGTCCAGGTAAGATGCATGCCAACAGTCAGCTTCTATGAGTAGACACGTAGCGCCAACGCTGAGCTTGGCAAGCAGACAAATTTGACAGAGATGTGATGCAACAAAACGCAGACAGCGGTGTCACGGCACGACAAGAAAATAACCACATCTTTTCAAACTTCCGCAAACGTTGAACTACACTAATAAATACATATCATTCTGACAATTAAATCTGAGCCTATGACTCCGTTTCTGGACGGAGACGTAAAGAAAAACCAAAAGAAAGAATGCAGACTAGGATACATGTTCCATGAGACATCAACTTCCGATCATAATCCTGGTGTGAAATTCCTTTTTGACTCTAGCTCAGACCTGCTGCAAGAGCAGTGTCCTGAGACTTAATCCCCCGCCCATTCGCCACTCTTTCGCCAAAGTTCTTCCTGTTTTCTCTCGTCCAGACTGTCAGGGGAGCTTTCTGATTTCTCTAGAAGGACAAAATGACCACGCTCGTTTGGACTAGCCTCATTAATAGCGAGACGGGCGACATCTGTACCCGCCTCGGCTGACGTACGAATACATGGATCTACCAGACGAAGTAGGGGTCTCAGAGGTCGTACTACGAGTTTGGACAAGAGTTGTACCGCGAAAGGCGTGTTGACCCGCAGCGCCCTCGAATCGCTAAGACTGCCAGGATAGACGGCTATGGCAGTGATGTGTTTCAAATTCGGGTCCTACAAGCCAGAAGGGTCAACAGTGAATTCAACATAAATAATAGCGGGAGTCTTATCTAACCTTCTCGAGACGTCGGTTCAGAGCATGTATCCACATGACAGCGGCAAGTTTGGTGTTTGCGTATCTCTGAAAGCCGTATGCCCAGGTATCATTCTTGGGGTCTAGAGGAGGACGCGCAAACAATTCCATATCATCAGGAATAGCAGGTGGAATCTTTTCCAACCCGTTCTTGCCAGGGAAAATACCATCAGTGGAAAACTGAATAATCCGGCCTGCCTGTTGTGGATGAAAGCTGCCGAGGAGAGGAAGCACCAGGGCGACGTGCGCCAGATGGGTGACTTGGATCGTCTTCTCAAAGCCATCATCTGTCTTTTCCAAGGGGCGAGATAGGTTCCAATAGTAGGCGTTGCAGACAATGCTAGCAAGACGCGGGAGTTCGCTATCAGAAATCTCCTTAGCGACGTCCTGGGCGAACTTGTGCACTGAGCTGAGATAACCGTGGTCTAGTTGCCGGATTGAAACTTGAGTTTGCTGGGACCGTTCGGCGACTACGGCACGCAGAGCCTGAGTATTTTGGTCCCCGTCGGAGACATCGCGAACGGTCAGAAGCAAGGTATAATCAGGGGCGTTCTTCAAAAGATGGCGGACAGCATGAATTGCCAATGAGCCATTGGCACCAGTGATGAGTATAGTCCCAGCCATGTTTAGCAAGGTTTTCGAGCCTTGAACGTGCAGAGGCGATTGTTCGAGTCGGCGGATGAGTTGAGCAAGACGCTTAAGTGAGCAAACGGATGACTTCAAAGTTTGAGTAAAATTTGTGGTGACGGACAATCGCGATTCTTGGCCAGCGAATCTGTCTGCCTCTGTATGAAAAATTCGGCCCGTACTGTAGTATCCGGGTTTGGCTCGGAGAAGCAGGCAGCGAACTGCGATGCGACAACACCAAGCCCACTTCGGCGCTTCGCTTGCAACGCGGCGCGAATCTGCAATGTGATCATATCTCATTTTGGGGCGAAATCCGCGCGGCCAGCAGATTGGGGGCCAGAAACCCGGGGCCATCCTGACCCGATTGTAATGCAACCCGGGTGGAATGGCTAACCGACAGACTGGGACGGCCCGTTAGGGTTTAACCGATCATACGCCAGAATGAGCCTAAGAGTGGCTGAGTGCAGATGTTGGCATGTACGCAGGCTTGGCAGGCACAATGAACCAACACTGAAATTCGACCAGAACCAGAACCAACAGTGAACATTGCAGCGGCCGGATCTGGCAGATGATCCTCACGGCGGATCTGACACCCCAATGTGGAGAAAAACCTCACGGTTGTAGGCCACCATCGTAGGTTCCACTTGCTTCAATCACAATACTACCTCGTCCACCGCATCGGGATAGTGTTTGCACCGGTGCGAATCCCAAGCTGAGGGAAAATTTCAATTCCAGGGCTGGTCACGCTGGGACAGGTGCCTAAACTACATGGGCCCGCGAGTCCGCGAGGATTGACCGGCGGGACAAAAGAACAACGATTGGGACACTTGGTTTCCTGTACAGTCTGGAGCATAGGTCTGAAAATATTGATTACATTGACTGCATAAGCTGCTGGTGGAGGTCTTGGAATTCGTGAGAAGCCAACCACAGATTCTCATCATGTCCTGTCTTCTATCTCGGGCAGCCATGACGCCTCACCTGATTGGAAAATAGCGCAAGCAGCCTCATTACCGAGGAATATCGTTGGGAACGCCTAGACATCAATCAAGGAGTCGAGCCTCCACTTGATACTCAAGATGCGTCTAGGCATGAAGGCAGACCGATGCACTGTGCCGCCAGTAGAAATATGTATATCATCTTCTCGCGTGACTGGGGTTATTTGCTTCACCTGAGCACCTCAAATACTGTAATTGTTCCTCTGCATCCATCACCTTTCTTCATAGCATTCTGAGTACACATACACTCTGTCACCACAATATTCTACAAGTTTCCGCAAGACAACTGTACGGTACCATCAAGAGCAAAATGTCAGGCAAAGCTTCTTCGCGCCCTCAACAGCAGTCTTCTTCGGAAAATGCGGCTCTAGCTCAGCAGTATGGAGGCCACCACACGGGAGCCTGGGTGTCCATGATGCCTCCGTCGTGGGTTCCATATGTGCAACTTGCCCGTCTGAGCCCCCCTGCCGGTGTTTTCCTCATCTACTTCCCTCATCTTTTCGGTGCCGTCCTAGGGGGCATCGTGACCCGCGCACCGCTTTTAGCGACATGCCGAGCATGTTTTCTGCTTCTGATTGGAAGCTTCTTTTTATCAAACGCCGCTCATGCATGGAATGACATTGTGGATGAGCCGTTCGACCGCGCCGTTGGCCGCACACGCCAGAGACCGATCCCCCGTGGCGCGATCTCTCGATACTCCGCGCTGTTGTTCGCCGCATCGCAAGCCGTTGGAGCATTTGCAATTCTGTGGACCTGTTTCCCGGCTGGCGCTGTTTGGTATGCTGCTCCCAACATCGTGTTCATCATCTATTACCCATGGGCAAAGCGGCACACACACCTGGCTCAATTTGTGTTGGGCATTTGCCTGGCCTGGGGCGTCTTCATTGGATTAGTGGCTCTGAACCACCAGCCTTTCACCTACAGGCAACTCAGACTTGCAGACCCTCAAGACGTGAGCACGATGTGGGAATTACCCACAGAATGGGGGGCTGTCCTCGTCGATACAGGAGCTGTTTCCCTCTTCCTGGCCTGTGTGCTGTGGACGGTCATCTGCGACAGCATATATGCCCATCAGGACGTCATGGATGATATCAAGCTGGGCCTCAAGAGTACGGCTGTCTTGTTTCAAGGGTACATCAAGCCATTTCTGGGTCTATTACTCAGTGCCATGCTTGCTCTCCTGTTCAGTTGCGGAAATCACTTTGACTTTGAGCTCCCATACTACCTTTTTTCAATGATGGGATCGTGCGTGGTTTTGGGGGCCATGGCTCTACAGGTTGATCTTGACAATTCAGCGAACTGTTGGTGGTGGTTCAAACATGCTTTTTGGGCAGTTGGTTGTTCTATTTTTCTCGGACTGCTTTCTCAATATCCTCCTGAAATGATGTATGTATTGTAAATTAGCTAGCTCGTACGGGATCTAACAGCCGGGCGCCACACCCCCTCTGAGCTTCAGAATTTTGATCCAGAGCTAGCGAAAAAGCTTTTGCGGCAACAGCCATCCTGCCAGAAGTTCCGAAGGTCCGATGCAGTGAATGCCTGGGATATGGGCCGAGGTCGATTCTTGTCGGCCGCTGCAACTAAAAGTACATCGGGAAGCGCGCCAACTGCAGGCGGAGACATCCATGGTTGTGGTCACTTGGTGTTATGAGAATCTAGGCCGACGGGCCGATAATCTCCTTCAGTCTCCGCATTACCCATCCTGACCAGACCAACCTTCGCCACAACTCGAGTGCAACCCTCCGAATGGCCCTTGGCAAGGCTGTTGGCTCATGCACTAGGTACCCATGCGCGATGCGTCCACCTGGACCCAGGAGCCCCAGTTCACTCGATACCCACCCATGCGTGGCGGGAACAAGGGCATGATGTGGAGGGGTGGGTGCGAACGGCTGCCAAATTGCGATCCACTCTGCCTGGGACCTGATAGCACTGCTCCCGGAAAGGATCAGTAGTAGCTCTAAGTGCATGCATGTGTTGGTCCACGATGTGTCTCTCGCAAATGAAACTTGCCAATCAATATCAATGGAAAGACTAGTCACTGGAATAGCAGCAACTTGTGCATTCAGGTGGCGGGCCTGACGAACAAGACCGCGGATGTCGTCCGCGCAGGCTCACACCACACCCAGGCAGCAATCGTGTCAGCAATACACCCGAATTGGAATGTTTTGGCGAGACATTTACCTGTGAGTCCAGATACGGCTTGTACTTCAGGATGGTTGAGACCGCCTCGTGTGAAAGGTGCGAATGAGTCTTGAGACGCCGTCTAATTTGATTCCCATTCTGTTTCACCACCAGCCTTTTCAACGCACTGATCGAAATGACCGCTCAAAGGCGGGCGCCCCTCAATGTCAGCGAGGCTGAAGGCAAGCTACTCATAACAGCGTTAGTATTTGGAAATTCCCGTCTCAAGTCTTTTTACTCATTGGTGTAAATGGAACTCTTGTCATCAATAGCCGTGGGGACCCTGCGCTTCGCTGTCAAATTTGGATAACATCAGCTGATTTCCTTGTTCCAGTTTCAAAGGTGCCATCACCACGCGAGTATTGGAACCTCCCAAAAACCGCGCCTTTGCCTTCGAAATCGTCTTTAAACTTGACCATCCTCGGCTGTTAGAACTTTCACAACAGAAACCACCCTTGCATTTCTATCCCCGGCAGGAGGAATACTTTAAGGTGCTCGAGGGTCGTCTTTGTGTCAAAGCCGATAGCCAGACACGCCTCTTAAGTCCAGAAGATGGCGAAGTTTGCGTAGGCCCGTAGACTCATCACCGATTGTATCCCCCACCACTAAAAAGGCATAATGACGTAACAGGCCAACAAACCGTGTTCTTACTGTCTGGAAGCAAGCCTGAGTCGCTTTTCAAACTTAACCTAGTGTTCTTCGAGAACTAGTACGCCTATCAGGATGAAGTAGTTGTGAGAGGAGCGCGAGTCAACTTATTTCAAGTACTGAGTGTAAGTGTCCAAACACCAAAGTTTCCCCTCACAGATATAGAAACTAAGAGCACTAGATGTTTGATGCCGGGGGCTCATACCTGTCATTCCCACGTTGGGTGCCCTTTGGGAAGTCCTTGTCCGTCGTCACAGGTGTAGTTGTAGGGCGTTGGCTGGGAGGTCTTCTCGGGTACCAGCCATTCTACAGAGAGTGGACGACTGATTGGGAAACTGCCTGTCATAAGATGGAAAACTCAATTTTTCAACGACAATTTACGAGCCTGCTGCATCGGGAGTAAGCCGATAGCAGGTCGTCTACTGAGATTGATGTTCGACGCAGTGGCTTCTTGCGGTGATTGTGGCAACGGTATTTTCATTCTTCGATGAATATCATGGTTGCCATCAAACTAAGGAATGGCCGGGAACTTGAATTGTATGGCAAGCAAGACATTCTTGTAACCACCTTTTGATCGATTAGTGGTTCAACCTTCATCAGGAACTCGCATAGCTGCAGTTTGAATATCACTGGTATATAAAAAGTCATTGGATCAACTTGTTCCAAAGTTGGTCCCCAGCATTCAGCCTTCAGTCATTCTCGAGTATTGCTGGTGCCTGAGAAGTACTTTACACCTGTCTACCTCATTTGATGTCGAACTTTTGCATGCTCGTGACATTTTGAAAGCTCGCCAGGGGCCGAGCGATGCCAAGACGAATCTACATGCTTTCATTGCTTTCTGATCTGGTCTAGAGACCCAACTGTGCATTGTTTCTCATGCACAAAGTCTTGGCTTGTGGAGATGCATAGACTTGTGTTTGCCCCGGATATCCCAACCGGACCAGGCCCTTGGCTGACAGAGAGTGATCTGTGCAAGACGATTGATAAGCGTGCACTATCCGAGCACTACTGGGGAACTGCATCGGTGGGGATGTGGAAATTCTGTCCGAGGCTGTGGGGCCGAATTTGTTAGGGACAAGCTATCGTATCCACAAACTGGTCTGGGAGTGTGGAACTGTTGGTTGAGGATCTCAATGGCACTTGCGTACGTCGTGGGCGAGTTCCTAGTGGCCGGAGCAACTACCGCATGAGCTTTAGCGTACGTAGTGACGACGTCGGTGTGATCAAAATCATGATGAAAACCACGATGATCCGAAAAAGCAGGTGGGTGCTTGAACAGTGGAATGAGGCTGCGACAATGAAGAACCAACTGCATAAACATCGCCTCAAAGGTGACCAATGGACCAGTATCGGAACCAACACAGCGTCCCATAGAAAGTTACCGTAGCGTTGAGCGAAAGGATCCGCCTCTGGTTGCAATAGCCAAGTACACAGTACAGCACTACCCTGAAGGTTCATTCTCTGTCACTTACGTACCAAGAGATTGCCCTGTACATGATCGATGGCTTTCGATTTTTAGCTCCCAAGAGAGACTAGTGAATGGAACAAATGGACGACTGTTACTGGAGTATCAATGGTACCCTATGCCGGGGAAAATAGGCGATCGCTTCAGGCGTTTATTTTGAGCATTCCCGAGGGTGGCTTGACCGAGGTAACAACCAGAGGTCTCGACCCAGTCCGTCCATCCTTCAGCACCACGTTCCAAGCGTCCAGTACCCTCATGTAGGTAGCGAGCAACGGCGAACACTGTGCAAGCTTGTTCACTAGCTTGGCCCACATACGATCATTCTTCTTGTCTGTTGGACTTTGCCGAGCACGACAATCTTGTAGGTCACGGTGGGGCTGACTGGTGCCAACAGCCGAGTCGAACCGGCTCGCTCGCAAAGGTGCCGAGAAGCAACGCAGGTAGTGCCAACAGTGCTCATCCCATCCGCCAACAGGAATTGCGAGGCAGAAATGAGTCGATTTGTATTGGAACACGCAAATTGACGTTAATTTGTGTACACAGTGTGGCCCTGTTGATTAACCTTTTGCCAACCCACTTGGCTAAAGATTGTTAGTAGGCAGACACGTACGGTGTTTTCATGGGAGTCGCTGAACTAAAGGAAATATAAATCAGTACAGGCGAAAAGAACTAGCAGCATATCTGTCTTAACCAGAGCTCTCGATTCAAGCACTTTCAACTACATTCAAGTAGGCGCCATGAATCAATCGATGAAGGCTATCTTCTCTTTCCTGGCCCTAGGCAACTGCTTGCGCGCCTCCTCTACTTCAGTGGTAGAGGGTCCCAAGACCTCTGCTCAAGGCGCATGCCAATACTTCAACGAAGCGCTCCAAAGCATCACTACACTCCCATCTGAGATCAACTATGCCAATCTGAGCACTGACAACTGGTCAGAACTGTTTGCGCCCCTCGTCTTATAATTTCAAACTAACCAACGTAGGTCTGAAACGGCATGGGCTCAGCCAACGTGTATCGTCCAGCCTGCCTCTGTCACTAATGTTCAACACGTTGTTGGCAATTTAACACAATTGCAAGTGCAATTTGCAGTACGGTCTGGGGGCCACATGCCGTCACCTCTGGCAGCCAACATTAACGACGGGGTACTTATCGACCTGTCTGCCCTCAAAGAAATCACCTACAATCCCTCATTAAGGACTGTCAGAGTTGGGTCGGGCAACAATTGGGGCGATTTGTATTCGGCTCTTGATCCTCTCAATGTAACCGTCGCTGGTGGAAGAATTGTGGATGTGGGCGTTGCGGGCCTCACTCTCGGTGGTATGTCTACCCAAGTTAGATGGTACACTGTCATTTTCCTTGAATTCACTAACAGTGCTAACAAGGGTTGATCTAGGTGGCCTTTCTTATTACTTAGAGCTCTATGGCCTTGTTTGCGATAATGTGGTCAAACATGAAGTATTATACACCTCCGCAAAGTTTTACAACCAGCGGTTAACGTTTTATAGGTTGTGCTCGCAAACGGGTCTCTTGTAAAGGCCAGTCAACATAAAAACCCTGACCTCCATTGGGCACTCAAAGGAGGTAGCAATAATTTCGGTATGTTGGGCCTAGGAACGACAACAGTTCCCTGGTGACATTCCCTGACGCACTGCAAAGCGACTAATTATTTGAGAAGGAGTTGTAACTACTTTTACATTTTCCACATTTTCCAGCAACCCAGTATAGGGTAGTATCAAGATCTACAGCCTCGACCAGCTTCCAGCGCTCTACACAGTGCTGGCGGAGTATCAGACGTCTCCTAACAAAGACCCCTACGCGAACTTAGATCTTCAGGCTGCAGTTACGAACTCTTCCATTGGTATTCTGCTAAACCTGGTTTACCTGAAACCAGTGGAGTCCCCATCCGCGTTTGACATGTTTTACGACATCCCGACTCTTGCGGACACAACGAAAATCCAGACTATGACTGAATTTCTTACCGGCGGCGTGGTGCCATCCATTCCCAGGTGAGTAATCCTACAATGGAGCATCTTCCACCGAGTGTATCAGCTTCATGATGGAAGATACTTCCCCCTGTATTGCTTAAGCGATTCTTGAAAGACTGTCAGAAAGGATACTAACGTCCTCCTTCTCTAAGATGGGACTGGTTCACGACAACTTTCACTCCTAGCGCATCGCTGTATGCGCGGTTGAGTGAAACATACACGTCGTCTTCAGCTGTGTCCGAATTTGGCGATATAACGGGTGGCACGCTCGTTGTGGCCATGCAACCCATCACGGAGAGCGTTGTACTCGCAGGAAAGGAACGAGGAGGGAACGCACTAGGACTTGAACCTACGAATCAGACCTGGGTGGTCATCGACGCCGGCTGGTATCTTAGCGAAGACGGTCCCAAAGCTCACAGTCTTGCAGCATCCCTGAACGACCAGACGGAAAAGGCTGCTTCCGAAGCGGGGCAATACTTGCCCTATGTCTTCATGAATGATGCCAGCTACGATCAAACCGTGATTGCAAGTTACGGCACTGAAAATGTGGAAAGGATGAGAGATATTCAGCGCAAGTATGACCCGGATCAGGTCTTCCAGAAGTTAGTTCCCGGGGGTTTCAAACTACCATAGAGGCTTGTCTGGGTACGGGAAACGGACTTTTCCAAGTCGTTCTTGAGATTGGTTTGTCACATCCCGCGTTTTCATTGTAGCAAGCAGCTCGTGCCTACAAAGCTCTGAAGCTGCTGTTTCGATTTGGCGACATGAGTCAGCATAGAAGGGAATGAGAATAATCAACTATATTAGCTATGGCCACAATCCTTTGCATGATGACTGCTCCTTGATTTCTGGTTAGGAAACGTAGTTGAAAGCAAAGTAATAGCCATTTGTATCGTAGCCCTAACATACTGTATTTTTCGCGTCTGGGCTGGGCTTCAAGTATTCTCCTTAGCCCAAGGGCATCAAGTCACGCAGACCTCGTATAGACATCCAATGAATGCCAAGAATAACCTCTATGCACACCAGATTGTGTATATAATTAAATATTATAGGTCATCATCACGCTTGTTGACCTCAAGCCGGATATATTGGCATCTTTGTATAAGGTGATACCACCAGCTTATACCAGATTTAGCATTCTTTATGAGTGTGTTTCTTATAGCTTTGATTCCAAGGTAGATATGGTTTATATCTTTATATACTGTGAATTGAGAGAACCTCCCTCCTATAGAACAACCTCCTATAGAACAACCTCCTATAGAACAACCTCCTATAGAACAACCTCCTATAGAACAACCTCCCGTGGAATAACCTCCTATGGAACGACCTCCTATGGGATAACTTGCTATAGAACAACCTCCTATAGGTCGCCGGATAGAGGGTAAGGAAGCTACCAGTGCTCTACAATGATGTGGCGGATTCTCTTTAAGCATGTAAGTGTGTTACTGTAGTAATGTATGTGACTGCTCCCACAGCTTTGATGGGTCTGTTGCACCTAACCCTGGAGCTTGTCAGAAGGAGGGGCAAGGAGGGGGAGTTGTGAGTCAATACGTTAGCTACCGGGTTGGGTTATGCCGGCCCAGCACGCTTGTCTGAGCTCTGGTAGGTTGCAGGGGGTTGATGGCACCGGATTTTTTTGGGGCCAAGGCAAGGCATAGTCATTGTGCAAAGGTGAGTCAGATCCCACATCGACATCAACACCTTCGCGACAGCTATCAGGACGGTCCCAATTGTCCGCGACCACATCACTTCCAGCATCAATCACTATGTCGGCAAACGGCGAGATTGATAAATTCGGAAACGACGTCGCCGACTCCGGCGACGAGTCGTCCGCCTCTGAGGCTGGCCAGGGCCTCTCGGACCACGAAGTCGAGGATGAGAAGCCTCTCAAGCCTGCCCTGAAGAAGACCGCCCCAGCGCCCGTCGTTGAGAAACCAGTCCTGCCTCCTCAGACCGACCCAAAGGACCTCGACGTGTCCACACTGTCCCCTCTCACACCAGAAATCATTGCGAGGCAAGCAACGATCAACATCGGCACCATCGGCCACGTCGCTCACGGAAAGTCAACCGTCGTCAAGGCCATCTCGGGTGTCCAGACTGTCCGATTCAAGAACGAGCTGATCCGCAACATCACCATCAAGCTTGGTTACGCGAACGCCAAGATCTACCAATGCGATAGCCCCGCGTGCCCAAGGCCCGGCTGCTTCAGGAGTTACAAGAGCGACAAGGAGGTTGACCCTCCCTGCGAACGGGATGGATGTGAGGGTAAATACAGGTTGTTGAGACACGTCTCGTGAGTCGCCCACGCCACAACATGCGCTCCTAAGAAACAACCCAAGGCTAAGCTAACCTGCTGCCCACAGCTTCGTCGACTGCCCAGGTCACGATATTCTCATGAGCACCATGTTGTCGGGAGCCGCCGTCATGGACGCCGCGCTGCTGCTTATCGCTGGCAACGAGTCTTGCCCCCAGCCCCAGACTTCCGAGCATTTGGCCGCCATCGAGATCATGAAGCTCGACAAGATCATCATCCTCCAGAACAAGGTCGACCTGATGAGGGAAGAGGCCGCAAAGCAACACTACGACTCCATCCTGAAGTTCATCCGAGGCACAGTCGCTGGCAAGTCGCCCGTCATCCCGATTTCCGCCCAGCTGAAGTTCAACGTCGACGCCGTCCTCGACGCCATCGTCAACACAATCCCTGTTCCCCCAAGGGACTTCAGCATGGACCCCCAGATGATTGTCATTCGATCCTTCGACGTAAACAAGCCTGGTGCGGAGATCGAGGAGCTCAAGGGTGGTGTCGCCGGTGGCTCCATCCTGCACGGTGTGCTCAAGCTCGGCGACGAGATCGAGATCCGACCCGGTATCGTCACCCGTGACGACAAGGGAGACCTCAAGTGCACGCCCATCTTCAGCCGCATCGTGTCGCTCAACTCCGAGTCAAACGACCTCAAGTACGCCGTTCCTGGAGGTCTGATCGGTGTCGGAACCCGCATCGACCCCACGCTCTGCCGTGCCGATCGTCTCGTCGGTTTCGTCTTGGGTCTCAAGGGCCGTCTGCCCGAGATCTACTCCGAGATTGAGGTCAACTTCTACCTACTTCGTCGCCTCCTCGGTGTCCGTACTGCGGACGGCAAGCAGGCCAAGGTCGAGAAGCTGGCTAAGAACGAGGTCATCATGGTCAACATTGGGTCCACATCGACAGGTGCCAAGGTGGCCGCCATCAAGAAGGATGCCGCGAAGCTGATCCTGACGTCCCCGGCCTGCACGAACATCGGAGAGAAGGTCGCCCTGTCCAGGCGTATCGAAAAGCACTGGCGTCTGATTGGTTGGGCCACCATCGCCGCAGGCAACACCCTGCAGCCTAGCACAAACTAGATGCAACGGAATGTTTCATTGGGGAGGATTGAGAATGTCCACAGATAGCGATATTCACGCCGGCAAGAACCATATGAGCCTCATAGGCAAAGTTCTCAGCGAAGAGATTCAGCGAGATGGTTTACCTTCCCACGGGTTCTGCAGCAGAGTCCGTGAAGTGGGAAAGCTATTCTTGGGAGGGGCTGCCGGCGAGTTTTTCACGGTGAATCACCTGCGAGGCGACTCCCGTGGCCAGCTCTGCAGATGATAGGACAATAGCATTGGCCCTTACACGTATGGCGAAGAAAGAGATGGAGGTTACGCCGTTGGGGTTAGTGACAAGGGCAGGGCTACGTGACAGTCCTGCCCAGAGTCTACACGCAGACAATTCTAGGAATACAGAAAAGTTCACAGTCATACCGCCCACTTTTTAGCGCCGTAGTTGCAAAAGTGTAAATATTAAAATCCTAAACTTCACCAGCAGAGTCCTGCCGGATGAAAGTTGCTCTTCTGTCGGGAGATCTGCGGCCCAAAATACGTAGCCGTCAGGCCTGACAAGGCTCCCGAAAGTACCATTACAGCAGACCTCCGCTGCTCCGAGTGCCTGTAACCGCTTCCAGCATCTATGCCCCGCCAGTCATTTTAGTCATTTTCTTCCCTGAAACATGTGGTTCGTCTTTACTTTCTCGTCTTGCGGGCGTGCTTCACCAGGTTCTCGATGACCCCCTCGAACGCCTCCCTCTCCCCGATCTGCTCGTCCGTCCGCTGCTGCCAGTAGTCCAGGACCGCCTTGGCGGTGCCGTCCAGGCCCTCGAGCCTCTTGACGTGCTCCTTGAGCTCGGTGTCCGTCATACCGTCCAGGGCCTCGTCGGTCGTCGCGCACAGCTGCTTCGCGGCCACCAGGTCGAACTCGGGCGGCGGGGCCTTGCGCTTCGTCCCGGTGCGCGCCCCGCCTCCTCCGGCCCCCCCTCCGCCGGTCCCGCCCCCTGAATCCGATGGGCTGCCGCCCTCCTGCCCTGACTGACCTGTCTTGATTCGAGATGGGCCCTTGGAACCGGATCTGCGGGAGTCGTTGGACGTTCTGGGTGAGTGGACCGAGGGCAAGACCAACTTCTTCTGTTTCGACGCGGGCAGGATCTCGTCCAGGTCGACGGGGACACCAAGGGAGACGAGGAAAAGTCGCCTGATGCGCGACCGAATCCAGTCGGGAGGTTGAAGCGGTGGTGGGGCGACGAGTTGGGACCAGAGGGAGGCGGAGCGTGGAGTGAAGAATATAGGGTTGTCTTTTGGTGGTGGTGTTATTGTGATGCCCTCATCTTCTGCTGTTGTGGGGAAAAGGGCGTTGAGGTAGGGTTCAGTGGTGGTGAAGATGTCGTCCGTGTCCATGCCGTCAAAATCCGGTATGGGCTGCCAAGAGTAATCAGCAAGGGGTCCCGGGGTTTGAAACAGAGGGTTCATATGAGAGACCACGTACGAATGACAAGGGCTGTACAGCCGGTGCTGATGATGGAGCTGGAGGAGGAGCGGGCGTTTCGGGCTCCTGGAAGCCATCGTCAAAGTCGCCGAAGTCCGCGTCGTCATCACCGTCCTCGAAGTCGTCAAAGTCATCCCCGAAGCCATCATCAGCGGCACCATCGTGACTGGCAACAGAGGACTTTCGTCTTGAGCGGACGGACTGTGGCGAGGACAAAGCTGGTGATATTGGTTCTTGATCTACAAAAGAAATGCTCAGCACTCTTGGGCCCTTTTGAGAGGAGGATCAACTACGCTTTCGTACCCTTTCCCTCTTCCCCGTCCGACGACCCATCAGCCTTGAGAACAAGATCTGCCGGCGTGTCCGCCGTGTACTTCTTCTCTGGGTGGGACTGTTCCTCCGTATTGCCGTCGCTCTGCTCAACCACAGTCTTGGGGATGGGACGGCCGCCAGGAGTGGGTGATCTGAGCTCTTCCTCCTCTTGACCCGCCTTCTGCTCCTCGGCGACAACCGCTATCTCATCCGGCTCAGCATCCTCCTGCCGCAACTTGTACGCCTCCGTCCCGGGGACTTCGCCATAGGAAGGCTCATTGCTGGTCTTCTCCACTCGAAGCTTGGGAACAGGGGAAGCACTTGGGCTGTGGGGGGCGGACTGAGCGTCGGAGAAGTGGTCCTCGGAATCAGAATCTGTCCAAGACCTGTCAGAAGATGAAGCCCAACACGCAGCAGGGGGGCAAAAGCAAAGGGGACACGTAGGGATGAAGAAGTACCTAGCTCCCGCGCTCCTGGATCTTTGGTGTCGCTCCTCTCGGGGACAGAAAGGCTTTCCCGCCTGCCAGACATGATCGGATCCTGCTGGGAGGGTAAGGTTCAAGGGATTGAATAGAAGCGTGCTGGCCGAAAGCACGTGCAAAGGAGCGATTTGTCTGGCAGTGGTTGAGGGGGAGGGGAGACAGTCGTAGCCTCTCAGTCAATGTCCGGGGTAGCACTCATATACAGAAGCCGGGCCGGGATGCAGGAGATGTTCAAGGTTGTTCAGAACGTTCCAGGCTGGGAGGGAAAGTGCATGAGGTAGCGTAGAGGCCCGCGACAGGTCAATAAGGGCAGCTATCAACAGGAGACGATCGACGAATCCAGCCTCGATCCTGACGTCTCACAAGGAGTCTGGACCTGATAGACCCTCAGTGACAGCAGGTTGAGGGTGGGGTACTGCCTGGCGCGCCGCAAGGTTACTGGCAGGACCTGCGCAGCCTGCCCGACAGCTCAGGCGGTCCGACCTTCTTGGCCACGTCCAAGCAGGACGGACCGTTTGACCGTGAGAGGCCTAGTCCTCACCCACCATTGCAGCACATGCAGCACCGACCTGAACCTTCTTTCTGGAGTGATTTATTTCTACGTTGGAAGACCAATATAGCAGGAGAAAGACAGACAAACAGAGGAATTAACAGAAGGTCAATGGATCCCGCGGCATGACCAGGGTCAGCTCATATGTCAAAATCCGGCCCTTTGCCTTAAAAAGAAGCGATCCGAAGAATGAGACTATTCTATGAAGTGCCGCTGAACATCACGCCGCACCCAAGTACCTAGCCAGTTCGCCCAGGGCTTGTTGGTTCCTCAGCTATTGAGCGGGGGTACCGGAAATATTTCAGGTCCCTGCCAGCTTTGCTTCCTAGCGTATTTTGCCCTGGAATGGTCTAGTGTAGAGAGTAGAAACAGCATCCCTGCCCCAAACTTTTTGGCCCAAGGTTTGGCGGCAGGCACTGGCAGCGCTGGACCTCAGCAAGGCGCGCTAGACTGCCAGACTGAGGGCTGTCGCGACATCAACCACGCTCAATCCCCAGACCAGCACCCAACCCACACGCCTCACGTCCAGAGTGCTGGGTCTGAAGCACGCCTTCACCTTTATTGGAGAGCGATATTGTTTCCCAAGGCCAAGGCATTCAGGTGAGACCTCCTTCTGCGTTACAAACCTCCTTTGAAACCAAGGCACCAACTGACTTCTTTCAGCCAGTCGACCCAGCCTGGATCTTTCCAATATTTGTTCATGTACCTGGGCGTCTCAACCCTGTCGCAACTCAACCTCCTTCCTTAAGCGACTCTCTTCGTATCGACTGATCGTACTGGACGCAAAACAACTGCATTCAACATGTCCTTCTCCTTCGGAACCCAGGCGACCTCTGGGGCATCGTCGTCGTCGACGCCCGCAACAACCTCAATGTTTGGTAACCAGTCCTCGACCCCTTCGACCGGCTTCTCCTTTGGTAGCGCACAGAAAGACAATGCTGGAGCAGCAGGACAACCGGCCGCGTCTGGTGGCGGTCTCTTCGGAGGGGCCAGCGCTTCCAAGCCAGCTGCCCCTCCGTTGTTTGGCGGCAACTCGACGACCAACCCATCCCCTTCCTCTGGTTCGTTGTTCGGCGGTGCCGCATCGACAGGAACACCCCCGGCCGGCAGTGGAAATACCCTCTTTTCAGGGCTGAACAAGCCAGCTGCGTCGTCATCCAGCGTGTTTGGCGGAGGCTCGAGCACCCCAACCGGTGCAGCTGGGGCCAGCTCGACGACAGGAACCAGTCCTTTCGGTGCTGGTTCTAGTCTCTTTGGTGGTGGGAAACCCGCAGCCAGCACAACCCCGTCTACAGGCGCAAGCACGGGTAACCCTTTGTTCTCAACCGCTGCCGCTGGGCAGGCGACTCCGACAAAACCAATGTTTGGCGGCCTAGGGTCCACTACTCCAGCTGGCGCACCTCCCACCGACTCAGCCAAGGCAACACCGAGCCTCTTCGGCCAGCCATCAGGCGGCCAAGGGTCCCAGGCCAAGAGCCTCTTCAGCGGCGGAGCAGCAGGAACGACGTCACAGACCGGCTCCAACCTCTTCGCCGGTGGATCGGCCTCTACGCCTGCGTCCCAACCTGCCGCAGGCAGCTCCGGGACCCCGAGTCTGTTTGGTGCTAAACCCGCTTCCACTGGAGCGACCGACAAGCCCAGCCCTTTCGCCGCTCCCTCCACCGGCGGCACCTCGACTCCATCTCTCTTCGGTGGTGGCGCTCCTCCAGCTAAACCAGCCGAGACGACCACCACTGCCAGCAGCAACCTCTTTGGCACGAAGCCCGCCTCAGCAGCAGCAGCTCCAGCGAGCACCGCCGCGACAACAACGGCAGCTTCCGCACCTTCTCTCTTCCCAAGCCTGGGTGGCTCTACTACTGCTACTCCATCAGCGCCATCCAAGCCATCGTTGTTCGGTGCGCCAGCGTCAACCGCCTCAACAACAGCACCTGCGGCCGCCTCGGCTCCGGCCACAACCCCTTCTTTGTTCTCGGCGACCACTACAACCGCACCCGCAGCGTCGTCCAGCACGGCGGCACCAGCTGGCAGCGCTGGTACTCTCTTTGGCGCAAAGCCTGCTGCCACAACGACTACCACATCTGGAACCACAACCACGCCAGCGACCATCAACGCATTGGGCACTGGGGCTCCACCAGTACCCGCGGATAAGGCCGCCACCCCCGGTGCGGCTCAGAACAACATGTCGGCCTCTACCATTGGCCCTCCCTCGCAGCTGCCCAGGCTGAAGAACAAGACCATGGACGAAATCATCACCCGATGGGCCACTGATCTTCAGAAGTACCAGAAGGAGTTCAAGGACCAAGCCACCAAGGTCGCAGCCTGGGACCGTCTCCTGGTCGAGAACGGCGAGAAGATACAGAAGCTCTACCTGCAGACTCACGACGCAGAGAAGGCCAGCAATGAGATTGACCGACAGCTGCAGTCCGTTGAGAGTCACCAGGCGGAACTGGAGTCCTTCCTGGACCGGTATGAAAAGGAGGTCGATGACATGTACTCGAAGCAGATTGGTGGCAACGAGCAGCTTGCCGGGCCTGATCAGGAGCGCGAGCGGACTTACAAGCTTGCCGAGAACCTGACGGACCGGCTGGACGAGATGGGCAAGGACCTGGGCAAGATGATCACCGAGATCAACGACATCTCAGGATCACTCAGCAAGGGCAACAAGCCTGATGACCCTGTAAGTCGAATAATCCCTCTGACTTTATTTCAGATGTCTGGGCTCTCTAGCTAACCACCTGTGGCCTATAGCTCAGCCAAATTGTTCGTGTGCTCAACGGCCACCTCCAGCAGCTGCAGTGGATCGACACCAACGCTTCTGCGCTGCAGGCCAAGGTGAACGCCGCGCAGAAGGCCAGCAACAACATGGGTAGCAAGTACGGTAATCCCGACAGCGATGCGGCGGACGGCTTTTACCGATCCTACATGGGACGGAGGTGAGTGATGGCAGGTTGAAGGCTTCTCGACCTCGACTTGGGCTATAAAAGGAGGATCAAGGTGGAACCCGGGGGGGGGGCTGAGGCCATCGGGTCGCTCCTGAAACTTTTGTACTCATATTGCGGCCAAGGCGGATGGCCTACTGGTAGGGGAACGCTGGGCATATGATCACACACACACACACATAGCTTGTTCTTTTGGACGCGTTCCTCCCGAGACAGCGCATAGCAAGAGGAGATAATACGACGACGTGAATGCGTGTGCTAATGTACAGTATTCCAAGTTCCTGAGAGAAAGCAGTGGTCGCGGGATGGCCCTGGAAAGGCTGCTCGACGGTAATTCAGACCCGAACAAGGCCATGCAGCATCATCGGCATCATTATGTGACCCGCTGTGATTGTTCGCCTGCCATACTATCCGGTTCGGCCGTCCACCATTCACCATAGAATGCTCTCCGGGGGGGGGGGGGGGGTCGTACACCGCATTGTGACTGTCTCTACCTGGTTTCGCTATGGAGGAATCCTAATCTGCTTTAGTTGTGCTCGCCACCCTGCTCCTTGGTGATCTCGTCACTGTGAATAGATGCAATTAGCATCACATGTCTCCCTGACGCCGGAGGGGCAGGTCGGGCCCGGAGGGGCGTGGCCGTGACCGTAGCCGGGGCTGCAATCGCTGTTGCTGCCGCTGCTCCTGGTGGTGTTGGAGGCGGTGGAGGTGTCCGGGACGTACATGTGATCCGAGAGCTGCTTCAGGTGCGCCTGCTGCTCGGCCAGCTTCTTCTTGAGCTCGAGGAGCTTCTCCTTCTCGCGCTGGCGGATGGCGTAGTCCTCGTTGGCCTTCTCGCGCTTCTGGAAGGCGTCGCTAGAAACAACCCGCCGACAGGGGCTCAGTGTTAGCCTTCATCTCATCCTTGTTTTGTGTGTGTATACGCTTGCGTGTGTACGCTTTTGTGCGTGCGTTGTCCGCCTCAAATCACCACATCACATCCGACATGCAGCCCCGTACTTTCCCATGCATGCAAGAGAATGTCGTCCGTTTCGCACGCGTGGTTTGTGGCCTGACCGTGGGCCCTGCATCCCCGCTGTTTTCCTCGCACTCGGCGTCACCGGCGACGGAGCACCGGGCCTGTCCCACTCGGCCCCGGACGCAAAGACGCACGGAACCGGAACGGTCGGCGGGGTCGGGCTTCCGGCCCCATAGTTCTGGTGCTGTATCGGGAAGGGTTGTGCAGAGGGTGATGGTGTTGATCATCTACTTACGCCTGGCCCAGGCCCTTGGGAGGAGCTCCCGTGTCACCAGCAGCCATGACTCGGGTGGAGACGGAGAAGGCTCTGGTGCTGGCAGGCCGGGTGAGCTTGGTGATGGATTGACGAAGCATCTTGACTCTGTCGATGGATGCAAAGAGGAGGGGCGTTATGTCTGGGGTTGAGGATCAGCCGGGGGGCGGAAGGGTCACGCCTTTGGCAGAGGGACTCACAGAGCTTCAATTGGCAGCTTGGGGAGGGTGTGACGGTGACGACGGGTGAGGTGCGGGCATCAACCGGGAAGAGAGCTCCTAGATACAGTACCTAGGTAGTTGGAGGGAGCTGGTGGGTGGGCCAATGACGGAATATGACGGCTGCCTTAGGTCTGAGGCATGAAGGAACCTAGGAGAAGGGCGGATGCGGGTTTGGGCGGTGGGCCCGTTCCAATCTTGGACGAGAGGAGGCGGCGGCAGCGGCAGCGGCAGCAGCAGCAGCAGCAAGGGTGTCCGGGGAACAGATGTCGCATCGATCTGCCTTTGTTCCGAGGTGACGGGCCAATGAGACCAGCAAACCATGGGGCTGGCTTTGTAGGGCAGCTGGATCAGCAGAAATGGCCTTCAGACAATCCTCTACTTTTCGATCTTGTCGGCAGGGAAGCGTTGGGTGGCATTCAGCTGCAGTATGGGGAAAAGCTGTCCAGGTTTTTGGGCTGCCTCCACACCTTCCCGGCTCGTTTCGAGTCCATGGCGGGAGACAAAGTCCCCTTAGCCAAAGCACCTGTACCTAAGCATATCTCGTCCAACCCCACTGAAATTGAGGGACCCGGGCTTGCCAGAAATACAGCAGAATGGTCTGAGTCCGGTATATTATATATATATAGGACGCACTGGGCAGCCCACGAGGTGGCCTCAGAAACTAAGGGCTCCTTGTAAAACGGAAGCCTTGTTTTGTGACGAGGCAGGCGCTACCAGAGTCAACAAAACGACCACGCTGATCCGGATGCGTAGGTACCTAGTCGGTACCTGATGGGTGGGTGGGTGTGTCAGTAGGTATTCCGCCACCTGGGACAAGACGGAGGTGGTTGCATGAAGTCCTGAGGGCTGGATACGTCTCATGCATCCACGACCGAAGCCCTGAGATCCCATCGCAGTCACGCCATGCCGACAACCACAGCACCTAGACCAGAAAGGGGTGTACGAGGAGGAAACGCGTGATGAAAGACTGCAAAACAGAGCCTGGGCTGGCATCCGCCCACAGGATAATGACGTTGTATCACTGCACCTGTGAAAAGCAACAGTGGCAGTGCACCCCAATAGGTGTGGGAAACCAATAGGCGAAAAGCAAACAAGACTCGATTTCAATTTCCTGTCGGACAAGAGGAGAAATACCACGAGAGGAGGCGACCGTCACAGCGAGATGGAGATACACATTAATACCTGCCTACCTAGGGTAGATATCGAGACGCAGATAGACAGGCCCAGAGCAGAATGCGCTCTCACGTGCCTCCCCCCCCCAAACGGATCGGCCGACGGAGGGCGTGGCTTGTTGCTTCCCCTATCATCATACCCTCTCATCCTCATCAGACAGTCAGGTCCGGAAATCCAAGGGCAGGAGGGTACCTAGCGATGCAAGGCTTGCAGTAGGTGCGTGTCTGTACCAAGACAAGCAGCAGGGCTTGCCTGCTTTGGCTTGGCTTTTGCAGGTGTCAAGTGCCAGTCAGTCCAGTCATTCATCAGCGTGCCTTGTTCCCAGCGGGTGGGAGTGGGAGTGGGAGTGGGAATGGGAGTGGGAGCAGAGGCAGAGGCAGAGGCAGAGGATGGGAGGGTGCGGGTGTGGGTGCGGGAATGAGAGTGGTGGCCCTTGCTCGCTGGCGCCGCTGGGCTGGGCTGGGGGCTGCCGCATTGCATGATAGGACCCCCCAATTTTCCATCCTACAACCTGTCTACCCGTAACCTCCCCCATCAACGACCTCAACCATTCCGCTTCCCACTTACTTCCCTCTCCCTCTCCATCTTGCGATAAACCACAATCCTTCCCTCGTGATTTCTTCACCAGTTAACAAAGTCGAAAACCCGAGCCCCCATCCCGTTACCGTTCCTTTGCATCAGGTCAGTCGCCCTCAACCCACCCCCCCGCGGCGTCATTCACAACCCCCTTTCCCAAAACAAACAGTCCCCGCCCCCGACGGCATCGCCCTGGCCTGGTCGCGAGATGAGCGCCGCCTTGCATCATTGTCGTCATTGCGACCTCGCGCCTCTGCCCATCCCAGGCCCCGATATGCCCTCCGTACACTGCAACTCTTTGCCCCATGCTGCACCCATCACCAGACGGAGGTTCCCTGCATCTGCGCTGGTCAGCCCAACGGCGGCTGCTTCTGGGCTGGGGTCGCCGGCCTGGCCTACACGCGCAACCCCACCGCTGAGCGGGGAGCCTCCTTTTTAGTCATGAAGTCAACCACGCGCAACAGCGCTTCAACCCCCAGCTGTCTAATAACGTGCTCACGCTGCTACTCATCTGCTTTCATCACTGTCATTCCATCTTTCGGCACCCACATCAACCTTATCAGCCTCACACTTTGCCCTTGCGACCGCTCCCAGAGCGGTTTTTTCCCTTTTGCCGCCCAAGCCCGAATTCCGACGTTCAGCTGACAATATCCCGCGCCTTAGACTTCCAACTCCGACAAAATGGGTCACGAGGATGCCGTCTACCTGGCCAAGCTCGCCGAGCAGGCTGAGCGCTATGAGGGTATGTACCGCGTTTGACAACATCTAGCGTCCGATGGCAGGCGCTGACTTGAGATGCAGAGATGGTCGAGAACATGAAGATCGTCGCCTCCGAGGACCGTGATCTGACCGTCGAGGAGCGAAACCTGCTCTCCGTCGCCTACAAGAACGTCATCGGTGCCCGCCGTGCCTCGTGGAGGATCGTCACGTCTATTGAGCAGAAGGAGGAGTCCAAGGGCAACAGCACCCAGGTGACGCTGATCAAGGAGTACCGTCAGAAGATCGAGGCCGAGCTTGCCAAGATCTGCGAGGACATTCTGGAGGTTCTGGACCAGCACCTGATTCCTTCCGCTAAGACCGGGGAGTCCAAGGTCTTCTACCACAAGATGTAAGGACTGCGCGCGCGCGGGTGTTTACACCGGCTCAGATGCTGATAATCGCACTAGGAAGGGCGACTACCACCGCTACCTCGCCGAGTTCGCCATTGGCGACAAGCGCAAGGACTCTGCTGACAAGTCCCTTGAGGCCTACAAGGCTGCTACCGAGGTCGCTCAGACCGAGCTCCCCCCCACACACCCCATCCGCCTGGGTCTTGCCCTGAACTTCTCCGTCTTCTACTACGAGATCTTGAACGCTCCCGACCAGGCCTGCCACCTGGCCAAGCAGGCTTTCGATGACGCCATTGCTGGTAAGCTCACGATTCCACCCCGGCCAGAGCCACCTGATCATAGCTCGATCGATAACTAAATTAAATCAACAACAGAGCTCGACACCCTGTCCGAGGAGAGCTACAAGGACTCCACCCTCATCATGCAGCTGCTCCGTGACAACCTGGTAGGTCCTTTTCCTTCAGCTCACATAGACCCAGAAACTGACGCTGTTTAAGACTCTCTGGACCTCGTCCGATGCTGAGGCCGCCCCTGCCGCGTCGAATGCCACCGCCGCCGAGGCTCCCGCTGCCTCGACGGAGGAGAAGCCCGCAGAGCCTGCTCCCGAGGAGCCCAAGGCTGCCGAGTAAGGCAAGGCATCGCGCATTTTCCCTCTATCGTCGTGACCGGATTGGTTTACAATGCTTGATCCCCCTGGAGGAAATCGGTGTCATTGGAGTGCGGTTTCGGAGAAATCAAAGAAATGCGGCATGGTTTACTCGACGCAAATACACAAAGACGGACGATTTTGAAGTCATCCACCACGGGGCTAAGAAGCATTTTGGAGTTCTCTCTCTTCAAATCGCTCTTATTTAGACTCTAATGACGGAAGGACCACGATCGTCTGGACAATAAAGCTGACTTGACTTTACTCTTGCCTTTTTTACACTGATGGTTTTTAATGGCCTTTCTCATTCAACACTCCCGGCTTACACAGTCTAGGTAGTTTATCGGAATGAGTACCTTCTGCCTAACTCACATCCTGGGGATGTTCGCTGTGACAACTCGTGCCTGATACAAAATGATTGCCCCCGTCTCACATGTGCAGCTGGCTTGGCATGCCAACGCGTGCTTGCGCGCGTCGCGATGTGCCCGCGTCAATCAACAGTCGACTGCCAGCGCGACCGTCAACTGTCAGTAGAGACCGTCCCGAGCTGCCCTGGCCTCAATCTGTGCATCAGAATCGCCCGGCTACAGTACGAGGGTTGCTGGATTTAAACTCGTCCCATGCAATGCTCAACTTCAGCTCGGCTGGCCCGTTGACCGCGCCGCGTGGCCCCAAGACCCTTCACATGTAACCTCATCCTTGCCGCCCACACCATCTCCGACGACACCACCACCACCACCACTGCTGTCGTCAACGTCGTCCTCAACAACAGCGAAGCACACCCTCAGCCACAGGCTGCAGTCCTGGCACCCGACGACCAGCTCGCCCAGGTCCCCGGCCTCCTCCAGGTCGTCCTCGCCAAAGGCGAACCCCTGCTCGTTGCCGCACCGGCAGCCGCGGTGCCACCGCGTCGTCGCGCGGGCCGCGTCCTCGGTGTAGTCCAGGTCGTCGAGGTCCACCGTCTCTATCCCCGTCTGGAAGGTGGCGCTGGTGTCGCGGCTGCCGTCTGCGGATGGTGCCGTGGGGTTGCGGGCGAGGGCGATGTGGCGGTCGTATGCGGTGCGATCTGCCGGGTGGGAGAGGGTGGTGTATGCGCGGGCTATCTGGTCTACTGTTGGGGGAGGTGATGACGTTGTGTTTGTTGTTGTCGCCGGCCCTGCCCTGTGGGGCGTGTTGGTCTTATCCGGGTGGTGGCGGAGGAGTGCACGGTGGTAGGCTTGTTTTATGATCTTGGGGATCTGGTCTTTATTTGAGTCCTCTATTAAGCTCTTTGGTATGGCCAGGACCTCATAATGGGTCGGTTCGCTCATTGTGGGCGATGAGACTTGTGTTGGTCAGGCATGGTGGTTGAGAAGATACTCTCATTTGCGCTTCCGGATGTGAAGATTTTCTCTAGATTGAAAAGATAGGTCACGTGCTACGCCCTTAGGTTGGTCTCGTCGGGTCGGGGGAGGCGAGGCCTTGAAGTGCGTTGAAAATCCTTCAGAACATGATATGTCTGTGAACATGGAGGCTAACTCGTTGGGTCGCTTAAGCTGTGAAGCCTTTTCGAGGTATGAAGCCATCCCCCGCGTCAGGGGTGGACGCAGGAGCTTGGCAGTATTTGGAGAGCTTCGGTCACATATGGGTCAGAGACAGTCACTCTTCCAGTTGTCGCTTGCCGTCCAATGTGGTTGGCATTCTTGACGGCACAGTATAAGTCTGTGAAAGTGTGGTTTCTGTTACATTTTCGTACATAATCAAGGACAGCCCCATCGGGACCCTGCTCCTTATTTGGGCCATTTGGTCCAGTTCTTCCTCCCGACCTGCAAAACATATTAGCCATAGTCCATCCAGACTTGACCATCTGCAACAGAACACATACCGCTTTCCATTCCCGGATGAGTGCCGGCATCTTGAGCATGGCTTCTCTCCTCTTTTCCATCCTGGTGTATCATGGTTAGCCCAGGCCCCGCCCGTAACCGCTGCGCACAGCAGCCGGACCTCCAGCACGTACTTGGTGGCCAATTGCCTCTCGTGGATCTTTCCCTTGACCTTCTGGTCCACACCAGTTCCCTTCACCCTCAGGCCATACTTGACACGGTGCTTCAGCTGCTCCTCGGTCTTCTTGGGCGTGAAGGGCAGCAGCTCCTCGACACCGTTCTCCCGCGCAAGCTTCACCAGGTCTGCCTGTCTCCTCAGCGAGTACACCGGGTTGTGGATCTTGCCCGTCGGCTGGAACTTCTTGGGCTGGAACGGGTTCCGCCGCTCTTGTTGGTAGCCGGTGCTGGGGTATTTACCATCCGGAGAAGGGTTGAGGATCTGGGGAGGCGGGTAGCGCGCGAAGAATCGCTGGAGTTTGGGAGGCAGCGTCTTCGCCAGGTTGACGTATTGTGATACGTTGGTGGTAGCCATGTTGTGCTGTCTCGGCCGCCCTCCTCCTCCTGAGATGCGGACGTTGGATGGCTTTGTCTGATGCGACTTTGAGGAGCCAGCCGCGCAGGTGAGGACGGACTGCACTTCAAAATTTGGCCCATGGGTTGGGCGGCAGGCAAGGCGATCGGCCCCAGAATGCAGAGGTTCATGCCGGCAGCCCGTCTGCAAAAAAACCGCCGCTAGCGAGATGACCCACATAACCCAGGCACCATACCATATTATCGATTTGTATGCCATTTGCACCAGAAAAAAAACATTCAGCAGTATATTCATTGCCTGTATATGTATATTAAGTCTAATTATCATTGTGGCATATTCTTATATATTAGCTATAATATATTTTACGAAAATGAAGTTTTTTTTGTATAAGGCGTTGAGTATTTAAATTTTGCTTTTAGAGGTAGTGTACGAAGTATAGTAGGCGATTGAAGTTGAAGAGAATTTTAGGGGGCATTGTGGTTGCGAGAAAAACGCGGTTTTGAGAGCACATGTAGTGTTTTTTTTTTTGAAAACCCACTGTAGCAAAGAGCCGTCCCTGCCGAGCCGAGCCACCATCCACCGCAAGAACTGCCCGATGCCGATGCCGACGCGCAACACGCACCACTGGGAACCCATCAGCTGCAGTATTTGCATTGACTTACTAGCTGTTGCATTCTCCGTCTTCACGTTTTATCTTGCATGTCCATATCAACAGCGTGCGAGTGGGAAAAGAGGAGAGGGAGAGAAGATTGTAGGTTGGACCAGCTCAGTCGCAGACCAAAATTAGCTCGCTTTCAAAGCTTGAGAAAGCCCTCTCCAGTGCCAGCCATCTTCGACCACCGTCGACGGGCAATATGTCAAAATGTTATCTTTATATACAGCGGTAAACACCCTGAGGTCAATCTTCTCCTGCGCCCGCCTACTTTCCCTTCTTTCTTCATCTCTCACCTCCTCCCTCAGTATCTTAAAACACAGCAATATCTTTGTACAATATGCAACGGATCCCATGTCTCTCAAGACATTCGTCCAAAAAAAAAAGCCCACGAGGAAGATAAAAAGCAAGGTCTTTTGGCATGTTTCTCTCCTTCCAAGACCGGGGAATACCACCAGAAAAGCAGCGAGAAGATAAAAAAAAAAAAAGGAAAAAGGAAAAAGAAAGCTGAATGTAAAAAAGGCAGGCCCCGCTATGCCCTTGCGGTATCTTAAATTGGGTTTGTTTTGCCACCAGGTAATCCCGTCGAACGCAAAATGCCAGGAAGAGCAAGGAATTCGTTAATGCTCGTAAGCAAGTCTGCCAATGCCCCTCCCCGAGGTTAAAGTAGAAGATAACTCCTATATGAGAGGTAGAAAGGAAATATGGTCATCATCATGAAAAAGAAATTGGCTGTTCTCCGAGGTACAGAGCAGCCAAGGGTTTATGGTGCGCCAGTGGTGGTGTGCGACCGAACTTTGCCAAAGAATCGAGACTTGGACTTGGATCGCGACTTGGTGCTCCTAGCATCGTCGTTCTCCTCCTCGTCGTCCTCGTTGTACTTGGGCTTGTGGATCCTGTGGTCGCACAGTCAGCCTCAGGTCGATCTCAATCGTACTTCATCAGGGGCCAAAACTAACCAGCTGTTACCGACCATGCTCATGCCCTTGGCCTCGGCCGCGCGGTAGAGCTTGGCCGCCTTCTTGAGGTTTTTCTTGCAGCCAACACCTTTGGCATAGCAGAAACCTGCCTCCGCAAGAGCATCAATATCGCCCCAGCCTATCCAAGGTTGAGTCAGTGGCTTTCCTAGTATGAGGGGTGAGGGAGGGGGGAACACTCACTTCCGGCAATCTCAAAGCAACGCAAGGCAAGAGCCTTATCTTGCTCAATGCCCCATCCGTTCATGTGGCTCACACCAAGCTCGTAGATGCTCAGGGCCAGCTGCGCTTTACGCGTCTTGCGCCCTGCTACATCCACGTGCTGGCCCTCCTTTGCGTTGTTCTCGTCCTCTGCAATCTCGATGCCCGCGCAGTCGGCAGCCTTTCGAAGCCATACCACAGCTTCTGCTTGGTTGGGTCGCATGCCCCAGCCGTGCCTGCATGCCAGTGCAAATAGCAGCATCCCCACAGGATCGCCTTGCTTTGCTGCATAGCGGAGGTGGTAGGTTGATTCATTCACCTTGCCTTCTTCGTGCAGGGCAATGGCCTTGCTTACATGCTCTTCAGCTGGAGTATCTGCCATCGTATTCGCGACTGAGTGCTGGGAGCGAGCCTTGATGGTGCTGGCATCACTGGTCGTCGCGGTCGTCGCGGTCGTCGCGGTCCCAAGCCTTTGTGGGCTGCGACCCCTTTGTGCATCCTCGGAGGCACGCCCGCCACTGGTAGACGGCCGGTTTTCACTCGGTGAAGGTTGCGTTGTGGGACGTGGTACATCCAAGCTCGTTTCACCGGAGGGTCTCCGCAACTCCCGGCTTGCAGAGCTCGATGGCCTGGTCGGCGGGGATGGCGGCGCCTGACCAACGGAGGGGATCGCGTTGTTATCACCCGGAGCACCAGTGGGCTGTTGCCATTGGAAAGTTCCCGATGCTGGTACTCGATCTTTGGAATTCGACCGTTGCATGGTCTTTCCTCTGGGGAGGTCGAACTTTGAGTAGATGTACGTGTTTTGCCCTGGTTTCCCGTCCTCTGCAATATCTGGGAACCCTTCGCTATTCATGCTGACTGGGGTGTTGCTTGCGTCGTCCGCCAAGAAGAAAGACGAATGGCTGTCGGAGGATGGTTGCCGCGCGGGCGGGTCTAAACGTGATGGTGTCTCCAACCCAGGTGTTCCAGACCGGCTCATCGGCCTCGAGAAGTTGAATGCCGGACGTGGTAGTTCGGATATGTTGGAACTAGTCGATGGAGATCGTTGTTGGTGGTGGGGGGAGAAGACACCAGCGCTGCTCGAAGAGAGTTTGCGTGATCTGTTAGAATGGAAGGAGGACCCGAGAACATCGTCATCGACACCGTCTTCTGTCGTCTGTGACTTGATGCTGGAAGTCCTCGCTGGGAAGGTAGTCCTTGGAGGAGCGAGAGACTCGCGCGAAGTCTTGTGTTCCAGCCTGCGAGGTGATGACAAGGCCTGGCTTGGGGTCGCTGATGGGTCGGCCAACAGCTCCCCTTGTGAGGAATCCACCAGCTCGGCTGCGCGTGCGTCGATGCTGGCGCTGTCGAAGGACGAGGGCGAGTGTTCCCTCCTGGCTCCAAAGTAGCTGGTCTTGTCATCATGTTCGCCCAATGGCCTGCCTCGTAGCTGCTCAAAGGAGTTGGGTGTCGGTATGGGAATCGAGGTATCCGGGGTCGGTGGAATTTGGCTCATCCGTGGGTGCATGGATTGTGGTCGTTCTGGCGACTCTGCAAATTCTGCCTTCATCGCGGCACCGGCAGAGTGTGCTTGAGGACCGTCGCCACCGGCGTCAGAACCAGACTCGGCCGACATTGACCGGAAGTACTCGGACCTCCCTTGAACGATGAGAGGACTCTCGGTCGTCAGTGGGGGCAGGCGGCTCATTCTCCTCCCGGCTTTGGCGCTCTCCTCCAGCTGCTTGGCCAGCAGCCGGCTCTGCAGAGCGAAGGCATCGAGAGGCGAGAGCTCCGGAGGATGCTCGCCGGCGACATGTAGGCGAGGGGACCTTAGTGGGCGCGGGATAGACGCTTGCGACTCGGAGCGAATGTCGATAAAATCGGGTCTCGTTGGGGTCGACATGGTGAACTGCTCATGTCATTGGACCTGGTGCAGCTAAGTTTCCAAGAAGGGTGTGGAAGTATCGCGTCCGGCTCGGGAGCGGTGCGCGAAAGGTATGACGTCGGAGAATGGCGCTCTCTTGTCGAGGAATGAGCGAAAGAGGCGCCCCCGTTCGGCTGTGGCGTCCACCTCGAAATATGACACAGGATCGGAGGGGTCGAAGAGGTAGCCCTCTGATGAAAGGGAGGAAAAGCCGTCGGGGTGAGCGCGACGGCTGTATGCCCTATGTGAATTAGAGGCGACGGCGTATCACCTGGCCAGCGTGGACAGGGCGTGCAATTGGTTCTGGGATGTCGAGCTCGATCTATGAGCGGCGGCGCACGAACAATGTACACGACCCCTGAAAGCGGTAGAGACGCGGGGGCAAGAAGGTCGGGAAAGGATGCTATGTTTGTCAGGCTCGACAAGGAATCCGTCGCTGGGGCCGAATCTTTCGAAACTGCACGCAGAAAATGCTGCCGGCGGTCGGGAGACGCGTAGAAAGATCGTGAAGTGGTTAAATCAAGTTGAAGGGCTGGTGTGGTATTGGCGTTGGGCCCCTTTTGACGGTGTCATGCCTTGGACCCTGGGCGACAGCAGCGAAGGACTCTGGGCTGGCCAAGTCAGGAGTTCCCCAGAGCTGCTTGCACCCGTCACTCAATGAGGTTGGAAGGGCCGTTGGAAACCCGTTGGTCCACAAGACCGAAACAATTGGAAACCCTTCAAACAACGAACGCAAGGGCAGAGGGTGGAAGAGTAAGTAAGTGAGGCGGGGGTGGGAACGAGCGTCTTGTTTCCTCTCTCTCTCTGTCTGCCGGCCGTCTGTCCGTCTGACCTTGGAACCTCGGGGCCTCTGAGGAGACGCGAACAAGCAGGCAGGCCGCGGAGGAGTTGCTTGGCGATGAGGTGACCCGTGGACACCACCGCAGCAAAAAGTCAAGCCCAGTCAATGCGATCGTCGATCGTCTCCTTCCAGATGACTCCTGACTTGCACTGCACGGCTGCACTGGATCCCGACGACGCTGGAGAGACGGACGGGGGACGCCTACCAGGGAGCAACACCAACAGGAAAAAGGGACGGGTGGTGATGGTTGTCGTGGTGGAAGGTCATCGAGAAGGAGGAAACCGTGGAACTTCAGGAGACAGGCACGACAAGGTCAATTGAATTGGTACCCATCACTCGTCCAGAGAATTGGCATGAGTGAGAGACAGACCCTCCCGACCCTGCGAACGGCCAGCCAGACAAGAACAGCCAAGGTGACCTGGGTACCTGAGTACGTGGGTACGTGGGTACGTGGGTACAAGGGGAACATGGCAGGCATGGGTAGCACCGCTAAGGCCGTTGATGCAGGGGTGGCAGGCTTTAATTGGAACAGCCCACTTGCAGCCCACCTCGCCAGAGCCAGGCGCAAGGATCTCAAGAGGCGTGGTTGGGAAAAGACGGACGTACCCTGGCGTGCCTGGAGTTTTTTCGAACGCCCCCCCCTTTCCTGCAGCCTTCCAAGGTTGCCTTTCCCTGGCCGACAAACCATCCAGTGATCGTGGCAACATTCACGCCTCCAACCCAAGCTTATTGATTGTCTTGAGGCCAGGCTGAGAGACAGTTTTTCATACTGTGGTATATAACAGTAGCATTGGGAGGCCTGTCGTTGTTATTGTCGAATCAGAACCGAGCATAGCAGCTCCATGTCCCTTCTCTCCAGGTGCAGACACACACACCATGATGCATCCGGCGGCGAAACGTCTTGATGGCTGCTGAACCAGCATCTATCTATTTGGACCATCTCATCTTGCATGCAGGCAGGTGGGCGGATGGATGGATGGCGTCCATGGGGACATTTCGGACTTGGATCGTAGGAACACAGGGAAAGAGGGGGCTTGGGGGCGGACAAGACAGAAAAGAATCCCACAGACAACTCTAGACCTGCTGTGATGTGAGGCTCAGTCGCCTTGGACGACGCAATACGAGGTTCACTGCTGCTTGCTTGTTCCTGCCTGCTTGTCCCCGGCGATCCACGGGGGATCGATCAGCTGCTAATCGAGGGCGATGGGAGATCTCTCTACCATAGAGACTGGCTCTAACCTGACCAAGACTGTAGACCGCTCTCGCCCGGTTCGTCGGGTCTGTCGTCGCACTGGGCCTGTCCGCCTGGCTGCCTGGCTGCCTGGCTGCCCTGGGACGGCCAACCGCGCTGCAGCACTGCAGCACTGCAGCACCGCAGCACCTCCAGATACGCAGGTCCAGGTCCACAGCATCTGGTCTGCTGCAGATGGTGTTGGTCCAATACGAGGCTGTCAGGGCTGCCTACATGCCTAGTGTGTAGGTACCTTAGTACGCACGTACAAGCCTGCCTTGGGTATCACGAACCTGGGGAGGGGCGGGGACGATACACGATACAGCCACGGCCATCGAGCGAGGCATCTACTGTGGTATCTCATCGGACCCAACTTGCACCTCAATCACCAGACTCTGTCGTCAACCAGCGCCCGCCCCGGCTTCAACCAGCTGGCTCGGCTGCCGGGGCCCATGCTTCAACATTCCAGGCTTGAACCTGGACCGGGCAAGATTTCAGAGTTGCATCCCGGGCAAAAACCCCCCGCTCCTCCAGCTTCACAACGGCTGTCATGTCTGCATTGGTTCCGTCACTTTGATTGAGCCCGCCCGGTCGTCCAAACTATCAGAAACCATCAAGTCACCTGGCACCGGTCCTGCGCGGCGACAAGCCCCCCCCCCCATACCACCTCACTCGTCACAAAATCTCACAAATGCCACCATCGTGGGCAAGCCATGAACAGTCCACCCTCCGGGGCTAATGAAGCTTCCACCCCTCTCGAACTGAGATGACCGACATTAGCTCGCCGATCCCGCCGATTCCAAGACGAGTCTGCCCTAAGACGATCCCCCGAGCTTTCTTTCCCTCGACGCCAGCGAGAATGAGGAGAGGGGCCCGCGGCCAGGCCCCCTTGTGGAGAAAAGGGTTCTCTAGCCTGGGTGGTACCCACCTCGGCCGACATTCCCCGCGGAAATTAGGCTCGAAATGAGGCCGTCCCCTTCACAGCACTCTGCCGGCCCAGTCAGCCAGCCAGTCAGCCAGCCCCATCACGTAAACAATGGCACACAGCAACAGTATTACCTGACAGTGGAGGGGGGGAGCAAAGAAGGAAGAGGAAGGAAAAAACGGGCACGGCGCAAGCCACCGTGCGGCCCCGGCCACTAGACTCCACGCTCACAGTCGAGCCCTGCGAGGATCATTTTTTGTGCAACGGGGTGGGCTGGCTTGCACTTGTTTTCTTGTGACGAAAAGTCCCTGAAATTGCACCGTCGCAGCCTCGAGATGAAGTTTTGCTTCTCCACGACAGATACATAGGTTTGCCGCAGCGGCCACTGCCGGGCATCAGTCAACCCAGCCCCCGGGCCTCCGTCCCTCTCCCGACCCCAGCAATTGTTCTTCACATGTGCTGCTGCTTGCTGCTTGCTTGCTTGCTTGCCTGCTGCTGCTGCTAACCGGTGGGGTACTGCTGCAACGGGCCGGGCGCCTCCCATCTCGCCATGTCTCGGTGATTGAAGGGCGCAATTTGGCCAGGCCTCATCATTCACCCGCCTGGGTTACCTCGGTGTGTCCAGCCCGCGGCACAACGCACAGGCGCCACCGGGCACGGGGCACGGGGCACAGCGTACTTTATTGTTCTTTTGTTATGTCTGCAGAAATGTCGGGACTGCCTTTTGCTCCATGCTCCACTCCCGCTTGGGCCCGGCCACGTGAGAGCGCGCGCAGAGCCTCCAGCTCCTCCTCCTCCTCCTCCTCTTCTTCCTCATCCTCATCCTCATGTTCCCCCCCTTGCCGGCACGCCTGCTATGCACGTGTAGTGTATAATTACGGGCTCGCCTACCACTCCCGGACTAGGACGCGTCTTTCGCGTCCTGGCTGCCTTCCGGGGCAGACCCCGGTTCCGGTAGGCCCTATTTAGGTAGTATCCGAATCGAGCTCGGCTGCTCATCTGCTTCGCTCGCGACGCGGTATGCATTTCGTAACAGAAACCGAGGGCTGTGATACTAGAGCGAAAAGCTAATTGATGTCTGCATGGTGGTTATTTCCCTATGTTTTGTGTTGCTACTGTATTGCCTAGGTAACATGCAACATGCTCATTCTGTGGAGATGATGCTGGCAGCGGACATTATGCATGTGAATCAAGACGCCATGAACCGATATTCGATATTGAGTACCCCATGTAGTAATTGTTTTCTTGTCTTGGCGGCGAGTCGCTGCCAGGTTGGGTGCAAACCTTCATCCTGTAAGCAGCGCCGCATTGACCAGATTGACTTTTCTTTTTATCGGTCGGCGTTCATCTATTTTCTATGTGCCGCCCGCGGCTAGCGTTTGGTACCGTACTCGGGTACTTGGGCGGTGCGCCCTGACACCTGCATGCTGTAGCTGCGTGAAGAGCAAGCCACGTCCCACATGTGCAAGCCATGTCCGCCCGAGCCTCTCTTCAACAACGTCAGATACCTGCTTACGACCACGTGACAGTACACCCGAGATGGAACCCACAGGCGCATCTGGCAAGCTCAACGCCGATGCTATTTGTCTGTTCGAGGGATGATGTTTAATAGACGCTAACCTGAAGCTCCTTGGTCACGGGTTCGTGGAGAGCTCTCTGCTCTTCACTGCTAAATCTCTCCAGCAGCCACTGCTGGCAGTCTGCTGCTGGAGCCTTTCAGCGTTTTGCCACTCTCGAGGGACCTATCCTTCAAAGTCGCCAGCTAGAGTCCACTTCTAACAAAATCCCATGGGGTTCACTGGGCGAACGAGCTTCTCAAAAGGATGCTTACCCCTGAGTGTGCAGCTGTAGACAGTAGACGAATTGTAATCAAGTAGCACAACGGGCGGGATAGTGCTGAATACTACACTAGAATTAGAGACGAGCCTATAACTACAGCCATTCAGTTCCCCATAGGCAGCAACCTCCATCGTATAGTCCATATCTGCTTGCGCACTACATCCCGTGGTCGAGAAGCTGGTTCGTGGGTCGAATTTCCTTCCAACGGCGGATGCGAGACCACAAGGGCGCTCTGTGTCACCGTCTCTAGGTCGGCAATCGAGACGACATTGCGCGGCCAGGTGCCGTACAGCTTCTCATCGCAGAACGGTGGAGGGGCTTTGTGAGGCTCGATTTGGACCGTGAGACCTGGTATTTAGGGCAGGCTGGGTTGATCCGGGTCTTAGGGAGGAGCACAAAAGCCTGAATGGGCCGGCTAAGGCTGCGGGCAGCTCGGGGCGTATAAGTCGGACCAGTTCCGAAAGATTACCGTCGTCGAAGTCAATTGTAGCTGAGGGCCGTGTTGAACACAAGAGAAGAATTGTGTGTAGCGAATGAAACTCAAATATCCGATGCTTACTGTAAAAGGTGCTGAATGTGTCACGGACGGAGATGTGAATGTGGGTTTGGGTCTATTTTGAGGCTGGGAGATTGAAGTGCATCTATACGGTGGAGAACCTAATGAGCCAATAGATATCTGTATCAAACTATTTCAGGTAGGCAGGTTTCACTACCATGGGGAAGACATCTTAAGTTCGTGTTTCAATTCATATACGTTTGAATCTCAAATTATGTTCTCAATAGTCTCTGGGTCAGAAAGATGGGCAGTCGGGTTGGCCTATTCAGAATGGCATCCCTGTGCAAGCACCGTACGCCTTGTCCTTTGCACGCCCTTGGGAGGCATAAAACCACCAGGAGGGGGAAACGCCTCTTAAATACCATGCACTTGTTTCAGTTTGTCCCATTCCCAGCTCAGAAGCGCTGCGAAATCGCTCAAAGAACTGCTTGGCTGATCATATGTGTCAGTATGAACCTCATATTGCCCCGGTGGCTGTTGGTTTCACTCGGATCGATGGTGTCGAGTTCGAATGCTGAAGCCAAAAGAAAGGAGCCTCGTTTTCGATGATATGGTGAAGGGGTCTTTGCAGTTGCTGGCTTTTTGCCCTCGCTGCTTGTTAGCTTTGATGTGCCTCAGAATTCCTCGGGGGGCGGAGAGGGTCATGTTGATGTCGTTGCCGTTGTCCTCATCTGTGGACGGCCTGTAGGCGATGCAAGCACCTGTCCACCGTGTGGTGTGCTTGCGCCCATTGCCCTTCTCCTGCTCGTCTTTGGCGTGTCTTGTGGTGCTAGTGCTGCTTGCGAAGAAGATTCTGTCACAAGCGCCAAAGGCGGCGTTGGAGGCATCAGTGGTGGTCAGGATGTTCTCTCGCCTGGGATCGATTGTGACGTCGCCATAGGACTATGAGTCCGTGTCGGTCGTGACGGGGCGCACAAGAACCATGTCTTTGATGTGCTGGGCCTTCCGGGCATCCTTCTTGGCCTGGATCCTATAGGTAGTATTGGACCTCACGGATACACTTCTTACCACACTCCGCTACACCGCTCGAAGTGATGTTTTACTTGGCTATTTGAGTTTCATTTATACGTTAATAATGATAGCTGTTGATCAAAATTGACGATCAGAGTAAATGATTAGAGTGGGCGATCTGAGTTGATAATGAGAGCCGATATAAGTTTAGTAAGGTGTGAGATTGCAGGAGAGTTGCGTTTAGTAATGTGTTGTGGTAGTGAAGAGGTGTGTGTGTGGACGCATGGAGAAAGAGTGAGTGAAGGAGAGAAGTGCAAAGTTGCAAGGCAGGAGAGTGTGTGTTATTATATATTCATGGGGATGCCAGGAAAACGGCAGGTCACACAGCTAGAGTCATAGGTTGAATGGACAAGCCTCATTGAGGTACGTATTACTGTGTACATACTCAGTGTCTCTCGAGTACTGTGCTCCCAATTTTTCCCTTTTAGAGCACGGCCCGAATTTCGTTCCACGTCTGTGTATTAGCAGCGTCTTGAGACTCCGAGACAGTATTTTGTGTGCGTTTACACAATCGTCTTCCAAAACCCCTGAAAGGTGTAGCTAAGTGCATGTCAGAGCAAAGTTGGTTTCGATGAGACTCCCTAAGAGACATGTTCAAGAAACCAGGAATCACATGTCTGCAATTTTGTGACACATGACAAAATAAAACCAAGAGGCTGCCCGTGCTACCAGCCCTGATCCAAAGTGTGAGCAAATGTGTCCGAGGACTTGTCACTCAGCCGCCTAAGTCATAGTGTTTGGTGAGCCATTCTTAGTGGTGCTAAGACTTAAGATGGTCAAAATATAAGGCTGACATTTCCCCGACTACCCGAACCAAACGCCATAGCCGATGCAAAAGCAAAACAAAAGGTACGATGAACCTTTAGGGACGCAAGTCAACCTATGGCCCAATTGGCTCCCTACCCCTATCTTGGAGCGTGTTATATCCCGTGGCACCTATAGGTCTTTGGCTCTAAGCTTCTTCAGCCTCGTCGCACCCTCGAACACAAACCTGTCCACCGCGGCGGCGACCGTCAGGGTGCCACCGAGGACGGCGCACAGTCCAGTGAGGAAACCTGCGAACGACTTGGCAGGCTCCTCACGGTTGATGACCTTCATTGGCGAGATGTCCTGGCGGTCGAAGTGTCAGCTTGATGAGTTCTGGGATTCAGGTCTTCCGACCTGAGTGTTGTGATAAAGTGCAAGTAATAACTTACATATGAGAAGAAGACTCCCGGGATGCCGCCCTTGGAGTGCAGACGCTCGGCGTGACCCTCAGCGGAGTCGTCACCGCCAGACAGGCTGCGCTTGTGGCTCGTGACCGAGTACTGGTGGGTCTCGATGCTGCCGTCATCGTTCTGACCGAATTGGCCGAGGGCGGCGTTCGCGTCGGTCATCATGTCGCGGTACTTCTTGCTCAGGCTGAGGGGAATGTAGGATGTGGGCACGATCTTGACGAAGTACATGTAGTTGAAGTTAGGGTCATCGGTGACCTGCTCGAGGCCGTCGAGGGGGTTCATGTGGTGGCTGGTCCAGGCCTGGGACTTTGTGCCCAGCTTCTCCGTGATCTGCTCGGGCAGCTGGGGTCCAAAGCGCAGCTGGTGGATGGTGTGCGAGAAGCGGTGGCCGCCTTGGACCGGTGTGTCCCAGTAGTTCTTGAGGTCGTGGACGTGCATGTTGCCGTTGCTGAAGCTGCGGCCGGGGGCGATGTGGAAGTTGCCAACAACCTTGTTGACGCGCAGGCTGCCCTCGATGCGGCAACCCTCATGGCGCTGCTCATCCAGCTTCTCGGCATAGTGCTCCCGCATGCACTGCTCGACGTTCTCGCCGCGGCCGAAGGCCCAGGACGCCTGGGCGTAAGCCTCGCGCACCTCGTCGCAGGTCTGGCAACAACCGGGCTTCATGGCGTTGGGCGGGGAAGCGGCGCCGTAGCAGCCGCCGCAGTAGTCCGGGTCGAGGTGCTTGGCGGTCTCGTCGTCGTCGTGGAGGGCCAGGGCCTTGGTGTCGATGACGCCGCCGCCGTCGGACTCGGGGCGGAGGCGCACCTTGCTAACGCCATGCTGCACACCGTGCTGCTGCTCGCCCGAGACGTCCATCACGTCGAGGGTCAGGAGCTCGCATGGGATTCGTTGGAAGGTGACGTTCAGGTGGATCTCCATCCGCTCGCCTAATTGAGTGATCGCCATCGGTCAGCCCGCCCGGCCTGTGGTCTTGGATTGGGGGGGGGGGGTTGATGGGTGGGTGGATGTAGCACGACGTACTCCGTCCTTTATCGACAATCAGCTCTGGGTGTATTATTGTGCGCCTGTAGTCTGCCCATTCGCCAAATGCAAGGTACAAGACGACGAGTAACGACACGATGGTGACGATGCCACCGGACGTTGTTCTGATGCGCGCATCTTCGACAGTTTTTGTGAAGGCGTCAAGCCTCGTGAAGCGCGACTTGGCAGACATCTTTGTGGTGAGTGGCGCGACACAGATGGGAGGAGCCCGGCAGCTGCAGGATCACCCAGGAAGGTTCCGGCGTGTGACAGAGGTTGAACAGCACGGGAGGAAATGCGACGGGACCGAACCAAGATCAAGGAGCGGCGGGAGGTGGTCAGGCAGATGGCATGGGAGGAAAAACAGGTCAATTGGACTTGACCATGGAGCAGAGCAACTGAGGCCAGCCAGCCAGGTCGGGTGAGAAGAGGGACAAGGAGGGTGGACAGGCAGGCGGTGGTGGTGAGTGTCGACGGCGAGGCTGATGAGCTTGGCCTGCTGCGTGCTCTGGCCGTGGTCTGTTCCCGGAAAGGCCACCTCACATTTTCCAATGCGGTTGCGCGGCTCGCAGTCCCCAGGCACGGGTAGCCCAAGCTGTACCACAGTGCCTACCTAGTGTAGGTAGAGCAAGCTTCCCCGGTCTTAGCACCGGGGCTTTCCAATCAGGACCTTGCATTGGTCTGCAGCCCCCACAAGGTCCCCTGCAGTCAGCTCCCGGGGCCCTGTGGTGTACATTCCGACGGCCCCTCCCCTCCCCCCCGGCACTCCAGGGTCCATTTGTCGGGTTCAGCGTATCCTTGGTACGTACACCTGTCTAGGACTCTGGACTGCTTCTGGCTTCTGGACTTGCTTACTGCCCGTCTCGCTTACCATTATCTCACCCCCTTCGTTCTACCTTGCTAGCTTCGCTCGAGTTTTTCTTCTTCTTCTTCTTTCGGCGAGAGCAATGCCGGCATGGTATGACGCCAGTGGCATGGGGCTGAAGGGCAGTAGGAGTTGTTGGGTTGGGTGTACGCAATGGTCGAGACCAACAGGCATCGCTCCCCCCTCCCCGGACCCGAGCTCGATGATGTGAGCAGTCACAACACCCAACGACCGCCATCCCATCTTTTTATTATTATTTTGCCGTCTCTGCCATATCCCAACAGCGGGTTGCGGCGCAGAGCAGCGGGAGGATCACCGCTGCCTCCCACAACAGGAAAGGTCTCCCGGCAATAGTTGCGCATGTGTGTGGATGTGTGGGTTGCGCCAGCTTCACTTCTCACCCTTGCGCTCGGTGAGAGAAGGCGAGACACTGTCAGCAATATCGTGTGTCTTATCCAGAAGCTCGCCCGACGTGACTCATTAGCTCATCAAGCCCGGCTTTATATAATGGCCCTGCCACCCTCAGTGGCTCGTCATTCATTCATTATTATACGCTCGGCAAGTTCCAGGGCGCCAGCGTGCCCATACTAGCCGTGGCCGTAGCCGTCACAACCGACCAACACGGAATTCCCCCGAGCATAAGACAGTCTGCCCCTGAGACACCTCCGAGCCGCACCCACGATGGCTTCACCCACGGCACACGCCCCATCGATACCTTCCCTCCCCACAACGCCTATACTCACCCTCACCAAGACACTCATCCGCCCCTACCACCCAACCGACACAGCAGCCAGCGCGAAGCAGGCCAACCACCCAGAGATCGCCAGGTGGATGCGCAACACCTTCCCCAACCCTTACGAGCTGCAGCACGCCGAGTCCTTCATCGGCAACATTGCGCTCACCGACAAGTCGGCCAGCCCCCTGCGGCCAGAGGGCATCCTGCTCAACTACGCCATCTGTCGTTCCTCGGACGGCGCCTTTGTTGGCGGCATCGGCCTGAAGCCCTTCAAGGACGTCGAGGCCCGCACCGTCGAGCTTGGATACTGGCTGGGTCGCGAGCACTGGGGCAGGGGCTACGCCGGCGAGGCCATCGCCGCCTTCGCTGCGTGGGCATTCTCGACCTTCCCTGACCTCCTGCGGGTCGAGGCTGGCGTCTACGAGGGCAACTCGGCGAGCGAGGCTGTGCTGAAGAAGGCTGGGTTTCAGTTCGAGGGGGTAAGGAGGAAGGCTATTTGGAAGCATGGAGAGTCATTGGGCATGAGGAATTATGGGCTGCTGAGAGAGGAGTGTCCCGGATTGGAAGGGGTCATCTGATGATGAGACAGACCATCAGCTTTGCGCTTGGCTTATTCAAGACTTTCGGGAGCGCCACGGAACTTCACAACAGCGAGTCTCAGGATGAGGCTGACCATGGGCGAAAGGCTTCGCCTGGTAGCGGAGAGGTCAAGACAACACGGTTTTGTCCTGGCGACAGATTCCGTCCAAGGAAGAGGAAAAGCTACGGACACGGTCGAATTTCTTGGTGTGTTATACACGGAATACGAAGCGAGTCGGAAGACAGAACGATAAGCAGACGACCGACCTTCCGTATACTTTTAATGAGACGAGAATGAGAAGTCCATTCCCACTCAACCCCCTTAGACGCAAGAACCAACACATATTTGTATGCTAGCTCGCAGCCCGGAGACCGCCAACATTCTCACTCGTCCAAGTCGCGTCGAAATAATCAAGCTCCACCGCGCTGACGGCGTTTGTGCCGTTGCCATGCCCACCACGCTTGCTCCCCCTCCTTTCCTTCTTCGTCACCCCCCCGGTGGCGGTGAGGAGGTCCTCGCACACGGGCGTCTGCAGCCTGTCGCGGAACGTGTCGGCCGTCCAGATCAACACCCCGTTTGACCAGCCGAAGCCAACGACCACCTCGTACTCGCCGCCGCTGCCGGCCTCGTTGAGCGACTGGTCCGAGTACTTCTCGAACATCTGCCCGCCGAGGTCCTGCGGCGGGTTGGGCAGCGGGGGCGAGCTCGGGGTTCCGCCGCCTGTTGCGCGCCTAAACGTGTCGAGTGCCTCGTTAGCCTCTTGTTTTCTATGAGCAGTATTTCTTTGATTTTCTTTCTCCACGACCGCCAAGAGGCGACCGGGCGTGTCAAAAGCACAGTTGCGGGTTTCTCACTCACCAAGTGCAATACGCCGAATCAAAGTATCTCTGCCCCAGCCTCAGCGCCAGGTCGCTCGCCCACGCCCAGTCCTCACCACCGGCACCGGCACCGGCACCATCACCGCCCCCAACGGCCTCGCCAGCCGTCCGCAGCAGCGCCTCCATGAGGATGTGCATGTGCGGCGGCCACACGCTGGGCTGGTCCCACTGCTGCCCCGAGACGAAGTTAGTAGGCGCGATGCCTCCCTTCCGCGAGCTGAGGTACTCGTCCACGCGCGAAAACACCCTCCTCACGGCGGCCGGGTCCCCGGCGACGGAACGAGGCGCCGCACCCGTCCAGAACGGGGACAGCTGTCCGACGTTGAAGACGACCTGCTGGCCGTCGGGCGCCTGCTCGCTGGGGAGCGAGTCCGCGTCCCGCGCCCAGAACACGTCCTGCGAGCCGGAGGTCAGGTTGAAGTCGGAGTAGCCGCCCAGCGTGTCGTTCCACATCACCGCGTGCATGGCCTCGCTGCGGGACGCGGCGCGGGCGTCCCATGCGTCCGCCTCGGTGGTGGCGTTGGGGGCCTGCTGCTGCTCCTGCTGGCGCAGGAACCCGGCGATGGTGACCTCGTTCCAGTACAGGATCGCGTTCAGCTCCACGGGCACTATGCTGATGATGTTGTACGACGCCAGGGGGAAGTAGGTGTCGTCAGCTGCGATGGTCGGGTCCCTCATGAACCGCGCGCTGAAGTCCCAGCCGGACTCGGCCCCCGATGCGAGGTTCCTGTACTGCAGGTCCTTCTCGGCCTGGGTCGTGTTCCTGGTCGGGAAGACCCTGCCGTCTCTTGCGTAGTATGACGCGTTGTTGACTTGTGTGTAGTCCTCGTAGTAGGACTCTGGCCGTGGCTCGGTGTTGGCGACATTGTATCTGTTGCACGTGTGAGTGCCTTGCAAAAGCAACGGGCTTACCTTGTTATATATTTTCGAGGTCCACTTACCGATTCAGGGTATATTTCTTGTCTTCAATAGTGACCTGGACAGTCCGGTTGGACGTGAAGAAGTCGTGTTCCCGGATGAGCAGGGGAATCGCACGATCGAGGATGGTCGCATCCCCCGTCTGCTCCAGGTAAATCCTGACCATCTGCGCCAACAATGGCGGTTGCGAGCGGTTGAGATAGTACACCCTAGCCCCGTTTGGCACGAACCCATAGTCCTCGACGAAGTCCAGGAAATTCTCGATCTGGTTTCTCGCGATGCCCGTGAAGTTGCCGCCGCTGCGGAGCAGCCCGTGGAGGATCCAGTACGAGTCCCAATAGTAGGGCTCCCGGAAGCGTCCCCCGGCGACGACGAACGGCCGCTTGATGGACAGCAGGCTGCTCTCGCACTCGGCACAAACGGCGGACTCGTTGACCGACCGTGTCAGGTCGGGCCACAGGTCGATGACGGCCTCGGTGAACTCCCTGTTCACCGCGTTTGCGATCCCGTTGAGGAAGCTCGCGTTGACGACCAGGGATGTTGGATCTACGGGGATGACCTCCTGCCCGGCAGGGCCAAAGTTGCTGCTCAGGAAGTCCAGGAGCTCGGTGTTGTTCTGTAGCGGCTTCTTCAACCGGTCATAAGCGGATTGGACCTCTCGCAGTGGGACTATTGTTGGCCTAGAGACTCGTGAGCCACGTCTCCTCCCTCCATTTCTGCGCTGGCATGAGACTTACATGTCCACAAAGGTCTTTGAGTCGGCGAATGGCCTGGCCCTTTGGATAGCATCCAGAACATGGCCATAGCAGTACAGCGCGGAGCTACATGGTGCAATATCATCTCCGTCGTAGTGGATCCCGTCGAGTGCTTGGCTGTAGCCCCCGGCGACAGCAGCGAGCAAAGCTGCTACTTTTTGGGACGATGGCATCACGTTTCGTACGACCCGTTGGCTAGTCCCATCCCGGGCGGTGACTCTGAAAAGACGTTGAGAGGGGCTTGCTTTATTCAGGACACAACGGCGATGAGCCAGGCGTGTCTAGTTCGCAGACACTGGCGATTGGAGTCGATCTAGATGGGAGACAGTTGCGGGATATGCGGCGCGAGGCGCAGAGTCGTACGTACGCTCCAAGGCAGGCTGTCCAACATGGTGCGACGCGACTGGGCCTTTTTATCTATTAGGCTCACGACCTGGGCAGGCGGGAAATGAGTACACGCCGATGCTTATGCTGACCCCATGACGAGGAAGTAACCTCGGAAAGCTTGGAAGCTGGTCTGGTCTTGGCTGGGTATCTATCTGCCTTGGGCAAGTCTTGGGGCTGCCTCTGGCCGTGTGTTTTTTGTGACTAACACTGGCTGGTGCAGGTGATGCTAGTCTGGGCTGCGTCTAGGCGCGCCGGTATCGTGAAGCCCATCGACGTCAGATCTCCGAGGGTGAAGTGCGCCTCGGCGACAAGGAGGATGATCACCAGGATCCTAGTCCTGGCCAAGACTTGACTTCTGCAAGTTGCAGGGGCGGAGCTGGCAGGCCAAGGAACCCCTCAGGAGACCCGGCAGAGGGGGGTTTGGTGATCGTTGGTGATCATGCCATGGTTCAATCTCCAGGGCAACGACAGTGCACTTAAGCTCACGGCTAAGAGAGACCGCTTGGGTCCGATACGAGGAGGGGGCGGCCCGGTCAGACGCCAGCGGGGAGACGACCCTTTCGGTACCTAGGTAGGTAGTTTGGATGTTTCTGTATTCTTGAGCCGAGCGTCTACTTGTAGAGCGCCTTGTCGGCGCCCCCGTTGGTAGTCGTTGCCCCCTGGCGGCCCTTCTCGGCCATGATGGTCTTGAAGATGGCCTCCAGCCTGGGTACCACGACGTCTGCGTTCTGGTAGCTCTGGTAGTGGCAGATGATCCTGCCGCCCAGCAGCCGCAGGCCCTGCTCCCTCCCCAGCTCCGCGATGCGCGCGTCGCTGCACCGGGCGTCCTTGAGGTCGAGCCACACCATGTTGGTGTGCGGAGGGTACGTGAGCTTCCCGCCCAGCGCCGTCCACATCCCGGCCACCTCGGCCGCCATCTCGTGCGACTTCCTCAGCAGCCCGTCCCTGCCGCTCGGGTCGCTGCCGAACGTCTCGTCCACCGCCACCCGCGCCGCCGCCGCCACAACCCCGGACTGCCTGAGCCCGCCGCCGATCGTCTTGCGCACCCACCGCGCCTGCTTGATGAGGCTCTTGGTCCCGAGGAGCATGCTCCCGATCGGCGCACCCAGGCCCTTGGTGAAGCACAGCGTCAGCGTGTCGAAGCACTCGGCAAAGTCCCCGATGCTCCCGGCGCCAGAAGCTGCCACCTCCCAGAGGCGTGCCCCGTCGAGGTGCATCTTGATGCCGTGCTCCCTGGCCCACTTGGAGATGCGCTGCACCTCGGACAGGGGCATCAGCATGCCGTTGAGGGTATTCTCTAGCGAGATCACCCTGGTCGGGCACGTGTGCACGTTGTCATCGATGTGGGCGTGCTCCTGGACGTCCTCGAGGGTGAGGTGGATGCCGTTGCTTGGCCGTACACATTCCAGCATGGCGCCGGTGAGGGAGCACACACTGCAGATGGTGAGCTATGATGACCGCCAGGGGACCAGACCTCATCTGGTTTCACTTACCCTCCTGCCTCGTAGACGACGATATGGGAACGGTGGTCACAGAGGACCCCGTGGGGCGGCTGGGTCAACAGAGACCTGAGCGCGACCTGGTTGCCCATGGTACCCGACAGCATCAGGAGGCCAGCCTCCTTGCCCGTCAGGGCGGCACAGTGAGCCTCCAGGTCAATGGTCGTAGTATCTTCCTCAAAGACATCGTCCAACAGGGTGCAGTTGGCGATGGCGGCCAGCATTGATGGCGTTGGGGTGGTCTGGGTGTCACCTGGCGTACACGTCAGTATCAACATCTTTCCTTCACACAGCAGTCCGGCATCTCCCAGTTGCCACTTACTGCGAAGATCGCACCCAGCGGCGCCCCTGTAGCCGATCCATGCGTTTTGCTCCTTTGCCGCGGGCATCTTGGAACTTGTGAGTGGAGTGTCCGATGTGTTATAGGCACGCCTTGGTGGTTGACAGTGGTGTAGGAGGGTTGTCAGTGCTGTGTATGGTGAAGCGTGGCGATGGTGTGTCCCGGATGTATATGTAACGCCTCTACTGCGAAGAACGCGGGGCAACCGGTCCGGTGCCGGCCATCGTATCGTACCGCATGATAGACTCATGGTCATGCCGTACTGTACCGGTCCTGTGCTCTTGCTGACCACCCGGATCTTGCTCAATGATGCTCAATCGCGCAGGGTCTGGGGGCTGGCCAGTCCATCTCTCTAAACCGGGAGCCAGCTGATGATGCTGGGCCGGTGGCATGCGGGTGGGAAGATGGCGCCTGCGGAACCCGGCTCCCACGGCAGCATCCCCTTCGATTTGTGGATCCTCTGGCTAAGCTCTCGAAAACGACTTTCATCGACCAGACCGACTGTTCAGACCGACTGTTCAGACCACCTGACAACGTGTGTCACCAGTGGACGATGTCGGATCCGATGTGATGCATCACTCGCATGTTGAGAATTGGAGGCTCAACAGTCGCGAGGGATGAGATCAGTGCAACCTTGGCATTTTGGAGAAGTGAAACCTGGGGTGCATGCAACCACAACCACCAAGCAATGTATCTGCCGAAGGATGCCTCCCTCTGTCGTCTTCTCTGCTGCATTTATGAACGTCTTTAAGAGCTGAGCCTCAAATTTCTTCCCAAGTCCCCATCGGCTGCGTGTGATTATTCCTGAAGACGAATACAGCACTTCTTCTGCTTGGGTTTGGTTCAGCACTCCTGTGTTCTCTTTCTCTCTCTCTCTCTCTCTCTCTCTCTAGTCTAATGACCCTCCTCTCAGTTTGTCTCACTCCTACACCGGACCACTGCGATCGCAACACGGCGACTCATTGAGCCGTCCAATTCCACCATTCCATTAGATAAATCTCATGCACAGGAGCTCGGCAGTCAAACCTTCGCACCTGGATCACCACAGGTCACACACGCTTTCCGGGCGTCCTCGTCCGGACTGCTGGGATCCCCAATGGCCTATTGCCGACAGTAGCCGTGTCCAGAACTCCTACTCGTGGACCAGGTGCCTATGCCGCCGTGGCCTTGGTAGCGAGGTGAGCCATGTGTTGAGGCCTTTTTTGGAGTTGTAAACCTGCCTCTAACAGGTTGGTTCTGAGATCAAGTCCATATGTTGGGGATGTCGTGTCTCATCTGCGTCATCAGGCCTGCGTTGAAGCCGTCGTCTTCACGGAGTACCAACTCGTTGAGTCCTCTCTCATGTGGGACACATATTGCGAGGCTCGATGCTTGAGAGAAAAAGCCCGACACTGGACCCACCATGACCGCCCGTGTTCGCCCTGGATATCTGCAGGGTCGGTGTGGGCTCGATGCTCAGCTTCTCGGAGAGGGAGAGGGACTGTCTCCTGGTGCAACACCAAGCCTCGACAGACCTGAACAACCTCGATATTACTCTCATTCTTTTGGTTCATGCGGCAATACTGTCTTATTCTCAGAATTCAAGTACAACCTCCATTGTTGACCAGCGGGCAGGTGTCTCATCTTCAAGCGGGGCCAAGACAGATTCATATCTACCGCAACAAGATGACATGCCATGAACTGTAATTCCCAGGATGACCCAAAAGCACTACTGATGGTTCTTGACGGTCTCCTGGAAGGATTCTGGGACCACCCCGTTGCGACCGGGCCCAACATGGTTGCAGATATGCTCCGGAACGGCAAGCACGACGACGGCGTCGACCATGCCAGGGTTGGGCAATTCGAATACCTGAAAAGTATCAAATTCGAGGCATTTGCGTAACTGCAGAACCGGTATACCATATCCTGTGATCCAAATTCTGAGCAAGGCATTAGGCAAGCTTGTGAGGTCACCGAATGACTCCTCCGGGACAAAGAGGTGCAGGGGCATTCCCGCTTACACACCGTCTCAACGCCACATAGTTTTGGACTGAAGCTTTGCCAGAGTGATACAGGGCTATCCGGTGTCTGGTGCCACTAGGCCTGACGTTTTCTTCACCAAGTCCTTCAACATTAATCCTGTAGGGTACGTGTTGTCGACAAGCTTGTCTTTGATGACCGAGCGAGGGCTACTGTACACGGCAAGCTGGCTGACCGCCTTGGGTGCAAATAACATGGCATTGCCCTTACCATAAGGCTGGCAGGAATGATCAGTTGCAAGTTAACAAAGAATTATAGTCAAAGGAGTGTCTGTGTCTGGTGTGATTTTCTGAAACATAACGCAGGCGAAAGGAAGTGCAGAAAGGAGCCTGATATATCATTTGGAATTTTGAGGCATCACCAATGAACATGCCCCCTGATTTTGTGATCTCCAACAAGCATCATTCATCAAACACTCAAACAGGAGGACGAGTCAAACACTTATCCATCAATCTTCCAGGTTCATATGTCTGGTGCAGGTGCGAACTCCCTGAGCCCCCCCCCTTCCCCGGCTGTGCAGTTTGTAGCATGCGGTCCCTTTCCTCGGGCACGCCCCTGAGTCTTTTCACCATGACTGCCTTTGCCCCGAAATCTTTTAAACAGCAACCTACCTAGACAGCTGCCCACTGGTCAGTGTGAAGAATCCGTCTTTCTTTTCAATTTGATCATTTCACAGTGTTGACCCTATTCCTGGGCATCCCGGCTGAAGCACAGCAGCTGGAGAGGACTTTGACACTGCAACAACTACCCGTGGTAAGCAAGCACCTTCCAAAGCTGTGTTTTGTCGAGTGAAATCGGCGGTACAGATTATATGAAGATTTTCATGGATAATCTCGTCGAGATACCATACTTTGATGTGGTCAGCTATCCTGACGCGAAATTCCTGCAGTTCACAGGGGAGGTGTCTCATCTTATCACGGATCCGGACACCACTACATCGCTGCAGAAACCAGCGCCCCCCCCCAACAACAACAGAAGCATCCTTGCACCATCGAGCACCAACCTCCACATACATCTTCCCCTTGGTCATCAAGTGGACGTATTCCGAACCACATACACATCCATCAGGCTCTTGGGCATCCTTTGCACTGGTTCCGGATCAGGTTGATTCATAGTTCGGCTAGCGGTCACCGGTGTCTTTTCCTGCCAAGATCCTTGACGTGCACCACCTTATCAACACAAGCTCAACACCACCTACCTGGTGGGTGATAGCTATCCGCAACAACATCGGCGCCTAATTCAACCTGTGGCAGCACCTCCGGACTCTTAAAGGGACTGACATTCCCTTTAGTCTGCCAAACTGGCACAGGGACTAGTACTGAGAACACTGAGGGAAACTGAGGAATCTCGAAATGGCAGCTCAAGGCCAACCGGTCGGCGCGAACGCGTCAACGATCACCTATCCCAAAGTTGCGAAGGCCCTCATCGCCAGGATGAAATGGTTTGAAACAGAGAAGAGTGCCATCCAGAACTTCGCTCAGGCCAGCATCAGGGCCAAAGGCGTCCCCGACCTGGACAGCTTCAAGCACAGTGTGCAGCTCAAGCGGACTCGCGGGTACCTGGACCTGCTTGAGTTCGATACCAACATGTCGCCGGAACTCAACAACAGCAAGGCCCAGATCCAGCAGGTTCTTGAGCTCATCAACCGGCCCCGCGTCTATTTCCCAGAAGACGTGAAGCAGCGCGCAGAGAGGCTCCACCAGCGCTTTCAGGCCGAGAACTGGGGCGCCGCGGCAGCGAACGCCACCCCTGGCTCTGATGATGACGACGAGGAGGAAGAGGAGCAAGTCGCGTCTCCGACCACGGCGGCGGCGCCTGCTGCTCATATCGGCGAGCCTGCAAGCGCTACTGTCACTATCAGGCTGCCTCCCCCTAACCACCCAATCTGGGGCCAGAGCGGGATCATGCACGGCATCGGTAAGTCCAAGCAGCCCCCCCCCTAGATGGGGAAGGGGAAGCTCTTGCAGTTTCCTGCCTGCCATGTCTTGGAGATCGTAGCAGGGCGCTAACATATACGACAGCTGTGACACAGAACGGCAAGAAGAAACTTGACCCCCGGGGTCCTCGCCGCTCGGCAAAGGTCCCTGGTCACAACGGCCTGGACATAGGCGCCTGGTTTCCCACCCGGCTCTCCGCGCTGGTGGATGGAGCTCACGGCGCGTCCCAGGCTGGAATTTCCGGCAATATCGACTACGGTGCGTTCAGCATTGTCGTGGCCGCAACGTACAAGGAAGTAGACGATGAGTAAGGCCCCCTCTCCCTTTCCCCGAGCTCATCAGTCGTGGCTAACACCATGTCAAAGCTGCGGTGAGACTATTTGGTACTCGGCACCCGGCAGCGCAGAGAACGAGGACAGGAATGCAGCGCCCCAGAGGACCGGAACCGGACAGCTTCAGAGATCCTTGACCACGCGCAACCCCGTCCGCGTCCTCAGAGCCGCCAACAAGGAATCAGCGTACGCGCCGTCCGTTGGGATCCGCTACGACGGCCTGTACGTCGTCACCAGGCAGGAGACGAGCCACAACTCCAAGGGCGGCCTCTATTTTAAATACCTCCTGGAGCGCCTTCCCGATCAGAAGCCTCTCAACGAAGTCACGCGCGAATCCCCAACCGCCCAGCAGATGGCGGATCATGGGCGCATCAACGATCTTTGGTGAGGTAGTTCTGCTGTAGTCTCGAAGGGGTGTAGTGCGTCTATGTGAGAGTGATTGGGGTTGCCGCACTTATTTGCAGGAGTTTGGCGATACCTTAATACACCTGACATTCTATACATCTTGGTTCTGCCTCGGAGTTCTTTGCGTTCGAGTGGTCTACGTTGGACTTCATGGCAGGCGGGGTTTCCGGTTTCCCTTTTTGCTTCTTTCAATGTTAATTTACGAGTCGCGCCTCCCTCCTTCCCGCGATTAGCAGGTCGATACTTTGGGGGGATTGGCAGAAGCGGCTCTGACACAAGTCAGCTGGACGGACAGCTGGACGGACAGCTCGACACCAAAATGGACAATGATTGGGACAGTTGCTTAGGCTCGCCTTTTAGGAGATAAGCACCTAGTACGAGGCTTTGGAAAATGAGTGAGCCTTAATTGTGCGATTCATCTAGAATAGTCCCTAAACACAACTTTGGCCAGAACGGGTTCTTGAAATTTAATTCTGAGTATCGATTGGTCCACTGCCTATCGAATAGTCATAGCACTAAGTAAGGGGTGTAGGAGGAGAGGAGAGGAGAGGAGAGGTGTAGGAGTGGTTATGGAGAAGGGGGTAGATGGGTGTGGGATGAGCTGGCTGTGACTTTTCCATAAGACGGATAGCTAGCTACTAGGCCCCCGAAGGCGGCTTTCCACCTGGTATGATCGCCTGATCTCAGAATGTCGTGAAGCCTTGATTTGCTAATCTGAACGGAAAATACAACCCAGCCCACGACCGACCAGTGAGCAATAACCCCCTTCTAATGTACAGCAACAAACTTGCAACTAGGGAAATTCTTTTTGTAGTCTCTGCTCTTTGATGCCAAACTTCGACCTGACGGAGCATATCGTGAGAACGCCCGCCAAAACCCCAGCGGCTGGCATGGTTCTCAGTCGCTTGGGTCGGAGGAAATGCTTATGAAATGCCACCAACGTAGTAGGGTCCGCCGAGGTCTAATAGTTCAGCTCCCCGCCGCCGCCGCCGCTGGCCTGGTCCAGATCTTCGTAGCTTTTCAGCGTGCGACCCTGGATGGCCTCGCGTGGCCCGACGGCGGCACCGCCGCCGGCTCCATCTCCCCAGCGACCTCCACGGTTGGGTCGCCCCCCACCCATCATGCCACCGCCCATCCCGCCATCAAAACGAGGGTTCCGTGGCCGGTCGTATGGGTTGGATCGGTTGTTATTGTAACCTCTCCCGGTGGAGTTGAAAGCTCCGCCACGGCGGACGGGACCCCCGCCACGATCGTCCCCTCCGCTGGACTGGCTCCAATTCGCGGGGTTGCCCATGGCGCCAAACATTTGCTGGAAATTCGGCATGGCAGGGAATCCCATAGGTAGCATGTTGTTCATACCATAATTCCCCAGGTTAAATCCTCGCGGCGTGCCTGTTGGCGCCTGACCATTCGCCGGCGGGAAATGACCATTGGAATTGGCGTCTGTGCGCGACGGCGCGATGTGAGCCGGGTCAATCACGTACGCGTTAATTAGCTCAAACTGGCTGTCATGTTAGCAGTCGGTCTCCGCAGACCAAAGTTGCGATGACTTACGTCTACTTTGAGGGTGTCCAACCAGTCCACGTGCCGCTTCTCAACGTGCTTGCGCCAGAAATGCTCCTCCTTGAAGAGCTTTTGACACTCAGGGACCTTGCATCTCCACTTGTGCTCGTCTTCCTGTTTCACGAACTTGGCCATCTCCTCGGCCACAGCTTCGTCGATGGACTTGCCACCAAGCTTTCGGATATCAACAGATTCTGGCTCCAGAATCTGCTTGATCTTGTCCTCAAAAGTCTTGACCCAGTTGTAGGCGCGCTGGAGCTGTTGTTCAGACTTACTGACGTTCCTGAATTTGCGGTCCGGCTCAGTAGTCTCGCCTTCTTCGAGTTCAGCGGTATCCGGACGCTTCTTAGGCAAAGGCTCGCCAAGAGCACTGGCACGGGCGACCTCCTTCGCTGCAGAGGACAGCGTGCTCCTGGGTCGACGAAGGTGACCTCCAGGGCATTTCCGAGTCAACTCATGAACCGAGTCACTCTCAAAGACGCAGAAGAAGCAGAAGTTGAAGACGCGGCGCAGATACTCGATCAGGAGGTCAAGCTGCTTCTTCTTGGTCAAAAGCTCCTCATCGTCGACCTCGTCATCATCAATGGCACCCTCGTCTTCATCGTCTTCGTCTTCAGGCTCAGGTTCTTCCCCTTCGTCCATGGCCTCGTCGAGGTTGACTGACCGCTCCTTCTTGACCTTCTCCTTCTTGACAGAGCTGATCGCAGGTTGCAGACGCCCGGCGTTTCTGAGCTCATCAACCTTCTCCTCTACTTTTAGAACAGCGTTGAAATCGGAGCCATAATCTGCCTCAAATTTGTTTACGAGCTGATGGACAAGAGATAGATCCTTGTCGATGCGCTCCGGGGCTGAGAAAAGGTCCCACAGAGCCTTCTTGCGCGGGTTGGCGGGCGGGTTATGCACACCAACGTGACACACGAAGTCTCCTCTGACCTCGTCTTTCACGGTCTTGCTGTTGATGGCTTCCAATGCCTTTTCGGCAGTCGAGGGCGACGCACCAGGGCTCTTGACCTTGACGTCCCCATCCTCGTCTTCTTCTTTTGGGTCTGCGCGATCGATGAGGGTTCCAGTCTCGGCAGCGGGGTGAAGCATGATCCAGCCGATGCGATGGTACCGCTTAGACGGGTTCGGATCGCTGAGCGAGAGCCATTTGAAGCCGCCCTCCTCCTCTCCGAGATGCTCCTTGCAAAACGCCTCCAGATTTTGACGGCTCACACTAGGAGCAATCGTCTTGATGAGGAGGGTTGGCTGAAAGAGATTCTCATCACGAAGGTCGGAGCTAGTAGCGGGGACCAGGTCCCCAACACCGAGGACTTCGTTCGCTGCAGTAGCTTCACCCTCCTCCTTCTCGATGATGCCACCCGCGCCATTGCTTTCACTCTTAGGAATGCCTTCCAAAGTGAACTCATCGAAGGTGCCAGATTCGAGATCTTGCTCCCATTGGGTGTACTGGCCCTTTCGAAACTCGGTGAGTTGGGCCTTCAGGGGATCTCTGACCTCAGGAACGTAGCGCTCACGGAACCACTGCTCGTCTTTGTGCTGCTGAACAAAAGTCTTGGCCATTTTTGCCTGCAGGCTTTCCTTATACGAGTCATACGCGGCCTGGATCTTGGCCTTTTCCTTGTCGCGCTCCTCCTGGGTGTTGGCTCGAAGACGTTCGGGCTCCCGGCGGCGACCAGTACGCTGGCGTTCCTTCTCTTCCTTGACCTTCTCATTCACCCTCCACCACTCGCCAAAGTAGGAGAATCCCACCTGATAAGGCAGCTTCAGGGGATCCTGGATGGGGTTGGCGGCCACAGGTTGAGGCGGAGTAGCCTCTTGCCCAGGGACATATCGATCAATGTTGGCTGGTGGAGAGGTGATGCGACGCCTGTCATCCCTGTCGCGAGGAGGGTAGTCTTCTCTAGCTCGCCTGGGCTCGTATCGATCGACGGGCAGGGGAGATCGAGAGCGGTTGGACCGACGTCGGTCATGGCCTGTGGAACCAATAGTAAGTACGTGTTGCGACGAAAGAGTCGAGAGAATAGAAAGGATCGAGACAGGTGTTCTTCAGCCGGCTAAATGATTCGAAGTGGTACGCTGCCAGCTTTAAGGGTCTGCAGACAGTGAGCCCAGTAACATACCAGGAGATCTCCCGCGGTAGAAGCTATCGTCCGCCCTGTCCATCTTTCTCGAGTCATCGCGGGTCCAGGTCCTGTCTCCCGGCGAGCGGGCGGAGTCCCTGTAGTAGGAGTCCATTTCGCTTTGAGCTGTCGTAATCCCCCCCAACGGCGCGTCTGAGAAGCTTGAATCAACAGGTGAGAGGCGGGTGAGGGTTTGGCGGTGGAGGTGGTCAGGTTATATCAGGAACTGGTCGGAGACTAGAGGAAAGAGGAAGCCTAATGTTTGGCGACGTGATTGCCGTTAGAGAAAACATTCTGACCAGTTTGGAAAGAAGAATGAGGGTGGTTCTGAAGACAGCAGGAGGGCTGAGCGATTGGATAAGAAGACCAGCAGCAACGCAGATTCCGTCCGTAGCAAACGGTGATGAGGTAAGAGGACAAGAAGTGGAAGATGATGGCTTGCTGCTTGACAAGACAAGCAAATGATGATGAATGCGACGAGTGGGCGAGTGTGCGAGAAGCAAAGCTAGAGCTATCGTCTTGGGGGCATGGCAGAGACGGGGGGAGTGATTCCACGAGGGGGGACCGAAACTCAACGGAAAATGGTAGAACGAACAATCGTTAAGAATGTGACTGCGCAACCAAAAATGCGAGTCTGGATGCAGGCGCTGTGTCGTTTCGAGATACAGCAGCTGGACGCCCTCTCGTCCCAGGAGTGGATATCCAGGGAGGTAGGTCAGGTCTGGTGGTTGAAGGAGAGAGGAGTCGGCGGGCCACGCCGTCAGACCAACAAGAGCCGCCGACCTGGGGCTAGCGCCGTCTGACATAAGCGCCAGCCCACCCCAAAGACAGTACACAGTACCTGGTCGTCGTGCCGAGGTACATACCTGCATCTTGTCCACCACCGGGGGAGGCCATGGGTAATAACAGACAGCTTTCTGCTTCTTCGCCACGGAATTGAATGGTCTTCTCGGGGGATCCAAGGCCTTTTTTTTTTTTTTCACAGAGGTAACTTGTTAGGTCAAGCCTTGCCTTGGAGAAAGCAAACGAAACCCACTGCCAAGCTCAGTTGCTGCTTGGAACTGCTCGACACTCACATGCTTCGATGCATGTCGTCATACATACCCGCAAGGCCCGGATAGAGTGAGCTGCTCTTGAGTCTCACCACTCATCGCATGTTCATTTCGAACCAGCTCCATCCCCGCGGATACAAGACAAGGACACATCAACGGTTCACGTCAACTGCAGGACTCGTACCCAACACAGTCGCAACCATGACAACCTATATACCAGCCCTGACGATCCCCCACGGCGTCTTCGCCAACGCAGCCGCCTCCATCCTCCTCCCCATCGGCCTGGGGACCGCGGTCGGATACAGTACTCGACGTAAGTGACCACGCACGCCATGCTGATACTCTTCATTGGGTAACAGCTACGTCTGACAACCGCGCAGCGAAGGAGACCCAGAAGACCTACCAATCGATCAAGCAGCCCCCCTTCCGGCCACCGCCCTATGTCTTCGGCCCGGCGTGGACGCTCCTTTACGGGCTCATGGGATACGCAGCCCACCGCGCCATCACCGCAGGCCTAAGCCCGCTGACGTCCACGCCGCAGCTGATCAAGGACACGAAGCACTCCGCAACGCTCTACACCATCCAGCTCGGCCTCAACCTGGTCTGGATGCCGCTCTTCTTTGGTCTGAAGCGCCCAGTGGAGGCAACCATCGACATCGTCGCTCTCCTGGGGCTGAACGTTTACCTGACAAAGCTCTGGTGGCCCATCGATAGGGTTGCCGCCTACTGCATGCTCCCATACCTGGGCTGGCTGAGCTTTGCGACGTATCTTTGCTCCGGGGCTGGATACCTGAACGGTTGGAGCTTTAAGGACAAGGACCTCAAGAAGGAGTAAGTTGGCCAAGCTGTGAGACTGTCCAACAGTCTCACGAGAGTTATGGTCCGCCAAATTTGTGTCTTTTGCTTGGAGTTGAGGTATCAAACATCCACTTCTGCTCTTCGACCAATGCGTTCCTCTCACATCATTCATTTTTCAAAAAGCATGAGCACGATTATCTCAAAAGAAGCGGAATTGTGCGAGAAGCATGGGAAAAACAACGCAAACCCTTTTGCTTTTGGCTTGATGTCATCTATGAGGCCGTCTACTTGTGTCCTGTACTGTGTACTCTATCCCATATCCACCCAAATCAGAAAATCAACCCTGTCTCCAGGGACCTCGCCCAACGAGCGATGCCATCTATGTCTCTGTGTGATTTATGTCTGGGTATCCAATTCATTCATGAAAGCGGCACGTACTTCTTCAACCCATCAAACACCATGAAAATGAACGCCGAGCTCGGTGCTGACCGCAGGCATGTGATGCCGCACCCTCTGTAGCAGCCCCTCAGCCCCGCCTGCTGCCACAGCGCGACCGCCTCCCCCCAGAACGTCCTCCTCACGACCGACCCACCGCTGGGGCTCGTCTGCATGCGCGACTTTATCGTGTCCGCGGGGAAAAACAGGAAGTTATAGGCCACGCCCGCGGACGCACCGGCCAGGGCCTGCTGCCACAGCGGCAGCGGGTTGGCCAGCATCTCCTCCCTCTGAGCCTGTGTCTTGGCCTTTTTCAGGTTCTGGTTCATGAAGAACTTGGACGTGGTCTCCTTGGAGCCAAACCAAGCCGCGCATCCACCGGCCTCCCGGATCAGCGTCCCCATCTGGCCGTGCCAGAACCCGAGGAACCCGTCATGTCGGAAGATGTCCCTGGCGACGTTCAGCGGCTTGAGCGGCGCCCGCTTGGGGGCCCCGACCTCGTGCTCCGGGACCTGGATCTTGCACTTGACGAGCTCGATCGGCGTCAGGACGAAGGATGTGAAGACGCCCGAGAAGGCGCCTGTGAAAAACAGCGCCGGAAGGGGCATCGGCGTGTCGCGGGGGCAGAACCCGGTCTTGTAAAGGGTCTCCCGCCCTATTCGTTCAAAGAAGAACAGACTGCTGTTCTCCGCCGCGGCACCGACGAGCGGCGCGCTGATGCCACGGTACAGCCCGAGGAGGCCATCTGCTTTTATGGACTGGCGGAAGCAGTCCAGAGGGCCTTTGTAGCGAAGAGGAAGATGGTCCGGCTGTGACTGGAGGCGGACCTTGACCGTATCGAAGGGGTACTCGATATATTTGCCAACTATTCCGGCGACCTGGAGGAGTGCCGGTTAGCCACAGAACTCTGAGTCATGAAGGGTTTGGTAGAGCACACCGATCCGTATAGGATGTCCTCGATAGACTCTATAGCCGCCGTTCGTGTCTTGACGTCCAAAGGTGCCGGTATGGAAGCCGCGCGTGGCGTGTCCATGGCCAGTTGATTCGAGGTCATTTCGGTTGTTGTGTTAGGAGGAAACCGTGCAGTTTGTGCTTCGGGAGTCGTGGGGGACAGAGTCGTCAGGAGCCTGAGCAGGCCTTCTCGAGTCGGTCAGCCAATGCGCGTCGTACCGAGCGGGTGTGCTGGCAGGTCCACGGGAGTGCGCAGGTGGGCAGCCGGCGTTGGAAGGCGAAGAGCGTCGATGGTAGCCGCCAGGAAAGGGCAAGCAGACCGTCACGAGCCGGGGCCGCACCCAGCTCACGCTGTCGCAAATGCACGCAGCCAACGACGCACCAAGAGGATGATGAGTGGTTGGGCTGTGTGAATGGCAGAGGGCGGGCAGGGTAGATCGAGAAGGGGGGGGGAGGAGGGTTGGTGACCAACTTTAAGAATAATGCAGGCCGGAAGCGGGCCAGGCCATGCGCAGTCAGTCACCGCTCGTCAAGATCGGCCTCCTGGTTCGACTGACAGTGGGCGGGGCAGTTGGAGGCACATGGCGCAGAAGGTGCCGAATTTCCTCGAGGGGAGCGGTAGTTCAGGTCATTGGGCTCGTGTTCACCCTGTGTTGTACGGGCGTAGCGTATGAAGGCCAGGTTGCGCGAGATTTTTGTGTCCCACGTTGCTCGCGACAGGAGCCTATGATGAAGCGTCGGGTCGATGCGGGCGCGGGCGCCAAGCCGCAAACTCTTCGGATCTGATAAGATTTCCTGCTTTATCAGATGGAATTTGCGCGGGGCGAGGGCGATCGGAGTGGGTTCTTTACAGCCCCGTCCGGTCCAAGGATCGCATGCGACTTGGATCGGGGGCCGAGGCCATTTTTACTAACAGTTTAATAATAGAAATACAATTAAAAATACTGTAACATTCAGACTGGGGTTCTATTCATTTCAAACTGGTCTCCTCTCTTGTGAACTTGGTGAAGTCAGTCTCAAGATTTCACGGAAAACATTCTCTCGGATGCGATGCCCCCCTTCTTCCCTTTCCCCTTCCCAAACCAAATCCCGTTCCCACGCCCTCCAGCTCCTTGTGGCCCTCGCGAACAGGAAGGCCTCGACATGACTCGACCAGCGTGAGGTGCAGGGGGGCTAAATTTGTGTATGCTACCCAATCCCACTCTGCACCCTCCCCCTTCGCGCCTTAGTCCGTTCATGGTCGGTCTCGGTAGACCGCGGTCCACCTACCTCTTGGTTTTGGACAGAAATGCAGGGCTCGCTAGGACACGAATCTTCCTAGTCCGTCTAATTTCTGCAGCATCACGCCCAAGGTATCGCTCAGACTCGAAACTGTCCGTTATTGTCAGATGCAGTGTGGCTGCTTTGGAGAAGTGTACTGCACCTCCAATATAGGTTTGCCTTGACAACACATTTGATGGCCTCGATGTATTTCCGGACATGTGTATCGACTTCCTCCCCCCAGCTGCGGACTTGGCCCTCTACAACGTCCCAATTTTGGTAACGTTCTTGAAGAAGTTCGCCTACTGTGTCGAAAGCCTCTTGGGCCATCATCCCGTTCATACGGCACAACGACACCATGTTATGCGGTACACCCTCGGTCTATTTGTTCAAGTGGGTTAAATTAATGCAACTCGGTGCTTGAAAATCAGCAGCATCTCACCTCTTCCTTGAGATAGGACAGAATATCATTTGAACTGGTTTCGATAAGCCTCGTGTTCAGATACGAATTGTCCATTGGACCTTACATAGACACCATGTCCATGCCGAGAATCTCCAGTTCCTGAATATGGGGATCGTTGAACACCTCGTCGGGGATATCAAGGTTGTGCGCATACTCAACGAGGTGGTACAATGGTTTTACACCGGCCGATTCACGTCGAACCAAAATTATGTCTTCAAGGCTTGGCATGTGCTTTGAAGACGCGTCTTCAACGTGTCTCAGGGTGCCAGCGGAGTATGAGCGCATAGCCTCTGCAAATCGGGTTTGCACACCTTGTGAGCAGTTAGCAGGGTGTCATCATCACCTTTGGAATGAGCTGTACCAAGCGGTGCTTTCTATATAGCATCAGCGAGAATCTTCGCACAGGACACAGAAGACCATACCTCTCCTATCCTTTTTACAACAGTGTCGTGCGCTTCCACTATCTTTAACTTGGGCTGGACGTGCCCTTTTTCATCCATGGCAGCCATCAAGCTATACATGACTTGGCGTGCCTGGTCAGGCCGGTCTTTCAAGTGGCCGTTATCAAACACTGCCACAGATTAATTAGAGACGAATGAGACAACAAAGAGTTGCAAAGCTTACTGTCATCATATGGGAACACCTGTGCGGTTTCTACGTCAGTGTACGTCTAGTTCAAGAGACATGGAAAACAAACCCAGTTACCCCAGTCACAGAGGGTTCGAAGCTCAGCCGGAGATGCGAAAGGGGCAGATATAGAAACAAAGTATGAGAAGTCACACCGGTGAACAGCATATTCCGTCATCTTGCCATATGAGCAGAACCTTATAATGTTAACAGTAGCATGATTCGTGATGGAGATTGTTTGACAAACCCGGATAGCCATTTTTCTGACTCTAGTTTCACGGCCTCGTAGTGAGGATTGACCGTGGGTGGAATTCTTAGAAAAGTCTGAAACATGTCAGGTATGATAACATCTATGCGTTGAAAAGCATTGTTGCTCTCATTGCACAGAGAGTTTGACTTGTTTTCGGACGAAAGACACTTGCAGCTGAGCTTAACGTAAAGCCAGAGGTGAATACAGACGAAAAGAAGTGTGATAAGACACGCGAAAAGGAAAGTGGCGCCAGCCATGTTTCCAGAGAAATTCTGAGCAGAATTCTATTGTCTCGGATGCCCGTCTTGTCTTATAGCTAGTTAGGCGGGTCCTCGGTGAGCTCTCGGCGATCTGCAAGCAGCTAAAACATCACGGTTGAACAACGCAGCATGGTGCCGCCACTATGGTGCGGATTGAGTCACATGGGCACAAGGTGCCTCCTTGGTCCTATCACCGCCGAGTGGATAATACGCGTTCACTAGAAGGGGCCGGTGTCCTCGAAGGATTTGGAATACCTTGGCCAGACGCCTCCGCCCTCCATGTGTGGGTACTACGGCCTGCATCTAGTCAGCGACGATCAGTTATTCAGCTGACCTCGGGGATATAAAAGTCCATCTCACATCAGCGAAGGTCCATTTTCAAGCTGAAATCCGGGACATAGTTTGTACATTTCTCATCGGAGTCTGGTTCACCTCAGCTAATTACCACCAAACTCGATTCATCATCGAAAATGGCGACACGCAAGTTTGGCAACTATCAATTCGAATGGACCGACCTTCATCTTCCCAGAGAAAAGACTGATCCGCTACGCTACGAGTATGACGAGCTGGGAGGCAAGGTTGTGGAGAAGCTACAAGAAATCGCCAAGAAGCAGGAAGCCCGCGACGGGAGGAACCGGGCCAAGACGGATCTTTACGCACTTCTGTCTGACAACCACAAAAATGACGAGACTCTCACAGAGTTCTGGAATGAGGTGCACAACGTCCCCGGGTGGGTAGACTGGGCGCAATTGGAACGTGGGCAAAAGTTTTTCTATCGCTATGCCCCTGCAAACCTCATGGGGTTCGCCTTGCAAGGCTTCGTGGGCGAGAACTCGGCTGCCTCTGGAGTCGTAGAGGTCTTGATTCGTACAGGTGGCTTTTCAACCCGTGTACTTCTGCGGAGGCTTCTTGAGACGTTTCAATTCCTCCTTGAAGCGACCAAATCACTCGAGGCCATTAAGCCTGGAGGAGAGGGCCATATCACCACGGTGCGCGTACGGCTGCTTCACTCTTCGGTCCGACAGCGCATCATGAAGCTTGTCAAGTCTCGGCCAGACTATTTCGACGTGCAGAAGTTTGGGGTTCCGGTCAACAAGTTGGACTCGATCCATTCCATCACGACATTTGCCTGCAATCACATGTGGCTTCAACTGCCCCTGATGGGTGTGTATCCGAGCCAGCAAGAAATCGCCGACTATATCGCCCTCTTTCGCTACCTTGGATACGTCTTGGGCACTCCGGATCATTATTTCGATACTGTACCCAAGGCCAAAGCAGCCATGGAGAGCATGCTCATCCACGAATTACACGTCACGCCGACGTCGCTCATTGTTGGGCACAACTTTATCGAGTGCCTCAAAGACTTGCCCCCTTTCAATATATCGACCCAGTTCATTGAGGCCGGGAGCCGCGTTCTGAATGGTGATGACTTGTGTGATTCTCTAGGTCTTGGACGCCCTGGATGGTACTCGTACGCGTGCTTCAGAGGTCACTGTTGGCTAGTGCAGTCGCTGGCCCTGGCGCAGCAAAATCTCCCATCCGTTGATCATGCAATCACCGAATTCTGGAAAGGCTTGCTACATAAGACTGTCATCCAGAGCAAAGGTGGCTTGGATGGTGGTACAAAATTTGACTTCAAACACATTCCCCGCGTGGGTAGAGTGACGGGCAGACAGGACAATGGGCGACCACCGCCTAAGCGGTCACTAATATCAAGACCAGTGGAAACCTTTTATTTCGGCGTATTCCTGACGGGATGTCTGATGATACTTGGAGTCATATGGTCTCTTTGGCGGGTTGTGTTAGTATGTATTTAGGAACGTGATTAGCTAGGATTGGTGTTCTACGGGACAGCGTAGCTTTTGGGATACACACAGCTCATTGGTGGTTCTAGCAGCTCACGAAAGGGGAGATTATTCAGATATGAATAGTTGATCTAATGCTGAAGCCTGCTGCTATTGTGTGTAGCTCAACACAACTGCGAGCTTCGATGCACTTTACGGTGTTTCCACCAGTACAAACAGCGGACAACATTACTCATGTTTAATACTTAGGTTTATATAACCTTTAGTCCTATGACACCTATTGTCGGAAACCAGGTGTAGGCTTTTGCGAAATACCAAGAGTCAGACGCATTGCAGGTTGGTATGCAGTTAGCAAATCGATATTGAAATTTTTGGTCTGGCTGGCAAGTGCGCCTCAGCGTTTGCCCACAGGTGAATTACCGGTAACCAGGAGGTGTGAACTTTAGCCATTGGTCACATTACAATCGCCCCTTCTTCATTGTGAATCGGAGTCTGCACTTTATTCCGGGCTGGGCTGCATTCTCATTTCGGGGTGCGTATAGAGGCAGCTAACTATGTGGCTGAGCAATGCATTGGTAGTGCGACCGTCAGGCATCCCCAAGGCGTTTTCGTCTGTTCCTGGTGATTGATCAGCTTGAGTTTTAGGTACACATTGGAGGCTGCAAGCTGAAATAAACTGTCTGGGCCTCTTCCTGAAAAAGAGATCCGCGGGCAACTCCTTTATGCTTTGAACAACACGTCCCCAGACATGATCGCACATTTTGGTCTTCCTCGAGATCCTTTAGCCATACGGTGAGCGAATCATAGTGTCGTCACGAAAACTTTCCCTCCCATCTGCCATCCTCGGAGCCTATGAAGCAATGGAGGCTGTTGGCTTGGCTATCTCCATCATCTCCCTCGCGGGCACATTCAAGGACTGCATCGATTTATTTTCGATGATTGCTACCGCCAAATCTATGGAAAAGGACTTCAAAATTTTGGGCGTCAAATTGGATATCGAGAAAACGCTTCTGTTACAGTGGGCTGAGCACGTTAGGCTTGTTCACTAAGATTATGATTGCTGCTTAGACAGCCCAAGGACGAAATACGACCGCCCGCATTCTAGAATCCACCAAGGTCCTGCTGAGCGATAGCTCTGGACTCGAACATCGATATGGCATGCAACGCTTGAGCATCGACCAGAAGGAGCACGTTCCAAATTTGAGCGCCCCTAGACTGCTACGATTTCGACGCGACTTCCAGAGGCTCAGCGTGAGCGACGTTCCGTCCGTTGAGTCTGCCAATCAGTCATTTCAGGATCACGAGCAAAGTCGGCCAGAGGCCGTCGTCAATGCTGATCCCGAATCTGACAAGCAAAAGTTTAGACTCAAGGCCAAGTTCCGTTGGGCAGTAAGAGACACGGAGAAGTTTGACTGTCTAATTCAACATCTTTCGGAATTGGTGAGGGGTTTGAAAGAGATTGTGCCAATGAAGCAATCGGTTTCGGTGAAGCTTCTGCGACAAGATATCAAGCACGTCGAACGAATCAGTCGCCTCGCACTTTTCATGCACGGTGCTGAGGAAAGATGGACTCTGAACTTCTGGGCGGGCGGGGCGTATAGTCTTTCGTCGGCAGGTATTGCACCGTGCATTGCTGGAGGTCGCAAACATTTTGGAATTGCTCACTCCCTCGGCAGGAACTGGAGAATCGAGAACAAACTGGCGATATGATTACGAGTATCTCAAACTGCATTTTCGCACCTCGAAAAACGGTTGCCCTGATATGGCAATGAAGTTCGCGTGCGAGTTGGGCATGGAGACAACGTTTCAGCACATGTTATCACGCTATTGGTAAGCCACTCCTTTGATTCATTTTCGATATTGAGAATGTTCCAAATTCGCGTCTGATCATCAAGGAATTAGTCACAAGGGGCTGTAACGTGAATGAGTGCTTTTTGGAACACCTACATCGAGGGCGTGCATCTCCGTGGATACATTGGCTTGATCAGCCACCACCCAAGAACTACGAAATGGCTTTGGACGAGAGCTGGTTAGCTGAAGTGTTTCTCAATTCTGGAGCAGACTTGTCTGAAGCAGAGGACATGCTTACAATGCCAATCACAGTGTTAGTCGGGCGGAGGATCATGGGTAACTCACTAGAAGAAACCAGTATCAAGGCTGAAGACGGAGGGTTCAATGTATCACACCCATTCTTCAAAGACGACTTGGTGGATGAGATCCTGCGATCTTCATACAAACGTGTGAGAAGGCTACTTAGGGAAATTGAGGAGCATTGGGAAGAAAACGTTGAAGTCGACCCAGTCCCTTCGACTTCTCCGATTAGGGACTGCGACGAGAAAAGCGGGCGCAAACGGCACTACGGGAAGGAAATACAAGATGAAGAGCATGCATATGAAAGTGGACCCGGGAGACATCAAACCAAGAGACAGCGTACTTTTACAGAATTGGATGTGGAAACAAGAAACCAGGAGCTCCCTTGGTAGGATGATTGGCTTGATGGGAAGGTAGTTACAATTCCATAAACTTGCATCTGGTTTACACTTCCAATACAAGAGAATTCATGAAGGTTACGGCTGGGATCCTCTAGGTCACTCACTGCAAGAGCGCTCTCTCCGTCATTGTTGACAGCCAAGAACGGACCGGCTGCTCGCAAGTGAATTGGCAATCAAGTCACCGTAGTATGTGTAAATGGCATCCATGCCCAGGTTTGTGGCGGCGCACAGTGACGCTGCAGCCGTGACTGTCAACTTCGAGTATCCTGATGACGTCCACCTCTATACTAGTCAATTAGATTTAAATCGTTAAGCTTTATTCTCAAGAGCTATATAACTTCAGTCTACCGGGAGCGCTTTGCGCATCTACCAAGACTTCTCGCCAAAAGCAGGCGCCTCTATCTTGCGACCCCTGACCGGTTTCTGCTGAGTAGCCGGATCCCTTCTGAGTTCGTTCGGTACCTTGGATATCGGCGACTCCATGATCATCTGCTTCAAATTATACTTTACATCGTCCTCACTTCCTACCAAGACTTGCCTCCAAAAGCAGATGCCTCTGTCTTGCGACCCCTGACCGGTTTCTGCTGAGCAGCCGGATCCCTTCTGAGTTCGTCCGGTACCTTGGATATCGGCGACTTCATGATCATCTGTTTCAGATCATATTTTACGTCATCGTCTTCGCTGCCCAAGAACGTGATGGCAACACCACTCTTGCCCGCACGACCCGTACGACCGATACGATGGGTGTATGCCTCGATGCTCGGCGCCATGTTGAAGTTGATGACAAGTGAGACGTCCGGAACATCGATACCACGTCCAGCGAGATCCGTCGCCACCAGGATCTTCGATTCGCCTTTGCGTACGGAGTCCAGTGCCGCCTCTCTCTGCTCCTGCGTCTTGCTTCCGTGCAGCGTGACGGCATTGAAACCGAGTCGCTTGATGTCGCGCGCGACCGTGTCGCAGTTCCGCTTGATGTTGACGAAAACCATGATGGGCGGATCATACTGGCCCGAGTGAAGGATCTCTCCAAGGCGCTTCTTCCGCTTGTCCTCCCCGTTGATGAGCTCAACCCGTTGCTCAACTGTGTCGACGGCCTCACCGATGTTGCCGATGGTTACTATGGCTGGCCGTCGGAGGTACTGTTTGGCGATTTTCTCGACGAGTGGAGGCATGGTGGCCGTGTACATCATGGTCTGTCTGTATTTGAGATCCTTGCTGCCGATGTTCTGCTTCATCAGCAGCGCATTCTCGGCCTCTTCCGTGTCAGGCTTCTCGTTGGAGACGGGGAGAGCGTCGAGAATCTGGTTCAGTGCCTCCTCAAAGCCTAGGTCGATCATGCGGTCTGCTTCGTCCATGACGATGTAACAACACTGAGACAGAACCAGCAGACGTCTCTCGATACAATCCTTGAGACGACCTGGCGTTGCAACAATAATCTCGGCACCATTCCTCAGAGCAAAAGCCTGCTCTTCGAGAGAGTGTCCACCAACGATACTGACTGTGTTGAAGCCCAGAGGCTCTGCGAACTTCTTGGCCTCTGATTCAATCTGCTGGGCAAGTTCACGAGTCGGCGCCATGATGAGCGCATAAGGGCCGTCGGCTTTGTTGTATTCGTCGAGTGCCGGAAGGCTGCGGATGTAGACCAGTAGAGGGAGCAGGAATGCAGCAGTCTTGCCCGAACCTGTCTTCGCCACTCCGATCAGGTCACGCGCCTGTAGAGCGATGGGGATTGCGGCTCGTTGGATAGGCGAAGGTTCGTCGTAGCCCACCTGCTTGATAACATCAAGTAAATCTTTCGGTAGGCCCGACTCGCCCCAATTTCGCATTGGGTTTGGAATTGCTCCTCCTTTCGTGGCAATCTCGAAATCCTCCTTGTAGATACGCCAGTCTCGCTCGCGCATCTCGGAGAGTTCCTTTTTGGACCAGTGCTTCCCAAGGATGTTTCGAGCTGCCAACTTCTTTTGGCCCGCCTCGAACTGCTCCAGATATTCCTCTGCCCGTTGAGGATACTTTTGCGCCAGACTAGCAGCGAACTTCCTCGCATTCTCTTCCCTCGCTTCGTCCCCGAAACCAGCCAGCCGACTAGAGCCGATTAGTGACGATGCTTTTTGGGCATATATGGGATCGTGTTCTTTGCTGGTGTCTTCTGAGTTGTCCCACCCAAAGTTGAACTTGTTGCCTGTTCTCTTTCGCTTCTTGTTCGCGGAGAAGGTGCTCTGGTTCACCGGAGGACCCATGTACCGCTCCCTGCGGAGTCTCTCCTCATCTTCCTCCCATCGACTCTTGCCCTGGCTTCCTTTCTGCTCTGCATCTTTCTTACTATCGCCGTTTGCTTGTCCGGTCGTCTGCCCATTGTAGCGCATAGCCTTGGGGCCGGTGGGTATCGAGTTGGAGTTGTTCTGGTCGCTGGGGTCGCTTCGGGCTAGGAACTCTCGTCTCTTTCGCTCGTGGGCTTCTTTCTGCTCGCGCTTCTTCTCTGCTTCTTGTAGCTTCTCCTCCTCGGCTTTCTTGGCCTGGAGCGCTAGCCTTTCGGCTCTTGGTATGAAACGAGGCTTCTTGGCCGCATCGGCCTCTTTCTTCTTCCTGATCAGCTCCTCCAGGTCGAGAGGTGCCTTCCTTTTCTTTGTCGCATCCATTTCGGAGCCTTGGAGTGTGTGTCGCGGGAGGCTGTGGAGATGGTTTCTGATGGGAACAAACACAGAGGGCAAGGGCGGAAGGCAAGATGTAGATCGATTTAGCAGAGCTGATTCTGCACAGACCACTGAGACGGTCCTCACGTCGAAATGGCAAAAGGCACAAACTGATTATGAGGAATTGGTGATTTACAACTATGGTTGCCTAACTAAGAGAAAGGAAAGAGCAGCAGAGCTGCGAAATGGTGTCGCTGAGGTTTTGGAGGCTATTGGGCTGATAAGATAAGCGAATAAGTGGGTCCAGTCAAGTGACTGGACCTGGCGTGCATTCAGCACCACGGCCCTGGCGCTGAGTTTCTAGTGTGAAGCTTCACGCCAGGGCCAGGGCAGGTGCTGAGGGCTAGCGGGGATGGCCCCTGTAGGTTCACTTATCGATAAGACCCGCTGCCCTACACCTTCTGCCCAAGGGCTGCTGAAGGCTTCTTCCTTCTTTCCTTTCTTCCTAAGGCAAAGCCTGCTCGTAACATCTATATAAGTTGGTGGGCACTGTAGACACACTTAAGCCGCCCTCCGTGGGTGGCCTGTGCGTCTTATCGCTTTATCTAACAGACTAGTCTAGCATTTAAGACGACTCAATTACCAGTCACATACAATATTACAGCCACATCCTTAAAAAAGGCAAAAACGTCATTATGGAGCCGCCTGTGGCTGCATTAACTCTCTACCCACTTCTCCCACAGGAGGGTGTCCCACAGGAGGATGTCCCACAGGAGGATGTCCCACAGGAGGATGTCCCACAGGAGGATGTCCCACAGGAGGATATCCCACAGGAGGATATCCAAGAGGAAGATATCCTATAGGAGGTTATCCTACAAGAGGTTGCATAGTAAGTACTGGCCTAGGAGGTTTACTACATAGATGCGTGGCCACGTAGCAGACAACTGAGCAAAGCTCATCAGTATGTAACCCCCTATATAATGACCTCTGTAGCATCCCACAGAAAACCTCCTAAGGGGTTAGTTTCCTAGGTAACAGTCTCCTACAAGTTAGTCTCTCAAGGGGAAACCTTCAATCGATACCATATACAGGATTTCTTTGGGAAGATAACTGTGCAATCACCTCCTGGTCGCCCTGGCCAATTTACCACTCCAAGTGGGTTGCTGCAACTCTTGCTGGCTTGGAAGCCTTCCGACGGAGAGAACAGGAATAAGCATGGCAGTAGCTATCAGCTGCGATAGGTTCCTCTGAGGGGAGCTTTTTGATCTGGCAACGTGAGGATAATGCCTCTAATGTGATATTTCTGGTGAGAACAGGTGACAACGACGGTAGGTAAGGACAAATTCCTGCATGAAACGTCGTATTAACCGGGTTGCCATGAGGGCAGGAAGTGAACCAAGCTCCGCTCAGCCGGCCAGGGCCAGGGCCGGGGTGGGCGCTGCCATGTCTCACCACAGCATGTGAAAGTGGAGTCCCCAGCAGAAAGAGCAGCCGTTTAGCTACCTTCCACAAAACGTCATTCCATAGTGCGAGGCCACAGCAGCAAGACGCCCTGTCGCTGGCCGAGTGACCGCCCCTTGCTTATGGGCCTTCCCACAGCCCGGAATCTTCTGACGATCGCAACTGACCATTCTCATTCTCATTCCCATTCCCATTCTCGCTCTCGTTATCTCTTTTCCCTCGGTCCCCATCACCTCATCCTGGCTTGAGCTTAGCACATCGTGTCAAGAACATATGAGTGCCCTCCGAAACCCTACCCAATTGACGCAGCCAAGCAGAAGCTTGTGACCTTAGCCCCGGAGCTCTGCCCAGCTCCTTCACGGCTGCCGGACCGGACCCCCTGCTGTCTCCCACCATAGACTGCGCGGCGTACCTATCAAGTTACTGTCTCCAGCAAGAACTCCGGAAACCAGAAGAGGCAGCCATCATGGCTAATGATGCAGGTGAGATTTCAGCACAAACACCCACGCCGTCCGCGCCGGCGGACCGGGACCCTGACCCACCGCAACTCGGGCCTGAGATGGACGATCGCAGCCACAGCAGCGCCGGCAGCAGTCCACCTACGCATCCGGCCTTCTTCATGCCTTCTCCAGTAGCTGTGCGCGTAGGAGGTGTCGGGACCGCATCCCCGGGCAAGGAGAATGTCTGCCCCTCCACCATGGCAGTCGCATTCTCCCCGCTTGGGTCCCCGCGGGCCATGCATCTGGGCGGAGGGAAGAATGCGCCGCAGAGGCCTGCTGCTAATGCTGGGGCTGTGCTGAACAAGTTCATCGATGACTGCACGAGCCGGTCCCCCCGGCGGGGTGGAGCTCACAGACGAGGTCTTGGGGATATTGACACCAGTCGTACAGCTGAACAGCCGGCAAACGACGTGGCACCGGCTACTGATTCGAACGGGAGCAAGAAGAGCAAGCGAAAGTCCAAGAAGACCAACGGCGTGAAGGAGAAGAGCAAGGCGAACGCGGAGGATCAGCCCTCGCAGCCCGCATCTTACGCTGAGGCCGTCAAGGAGGACCCAGCCGACGACGCCGCGAATGGAGAACATGGAGAGGCCAAGGAGAAGAGCAACGGAAAAAACCCGAGTAAAGAGACCAACGGGGAACACGCGGCAACAGATGAGTCCGGTGGTGATGCGAGCGGGCCAGAGGCCAAAGGCGCCGAGGAAAAGAATGGCGACAAGAAAGACGCTCAGCCTACAGCAGCCGGCAGCTTGACATTTGCAGAAGCTGTCAAGGAGGGCCCGGCCGACGCGACCACGACGAAGAATGGCCAGGCCGCAGAGCACGCTACTACAAAATCCAGGAGTGTTGCGGAGAGCAGCGCATCTGCTACCTCAAGCCGGGGTTCTACTGCCGTCGACTACCCCGACATCCCCTCGGACGCAGAATATCGCGGGGAGGAGGCAGAGCGGCTGCGGGACCAAGAGAAAGCCCCGGAAGTCGCTGGACTGCGGTGGGCACCGCTCAGGGTGCCGTTCAGACGTCGTCTGCAGACCTTGGCAGTGCTATTCCATTGTCTGTGCATGGGGACCACATTATCCATCTTCTTTGGATTCTGTGCGATACCGTTGCTATGGCCTCTACGTAAGTCGTTCATGCTTCAGTCACTTGACCATTGCCGTGCCGATTTCTCACCACCACTCTAGTTATAATATATCTGGTCTCGATCCTGTTCGCGACAGATGCCGTCGACGGTAAGCTCAGGAGGCGAAAGGAGTGGGTCCGCAGGCTGCCCATCTGGAAGTACTTTGCCGAGTACTACCCAGCCAAGCTTCACAAGACGCACGACCTCCTCCCGACGCGCAAGTACATCTTCGGGTACCATCCGCACGGGATCATCTCACACGGGGCGTGGGCGGCGTTCGCGACGGAGGCGCTGGGGTTTTCGGACAAGTTCCCGGGCATCACCAACAGCCTGCTGACACTCGACTCCAACTTCCGGCTGCCGCTGTACCGCGAGTACGTCTTCTCGATGGGGGTGCTGTCGGTCAGCAAGGAGTCCATCACCAACATCCTGACGCGCGGCGGCCGCAACGGAGAGGGCATGGGGCGGGCGGTGACAATCGTGGTGGGCGGGGCGCGCGAGTCACTCGAAGCGCAGCCGCGCACGGCACGGCTCATCATCAACGAGCGCAAGGGCTTCGTGAAGCTGGCGATCCGGACGGGGGCGGACCTGGTCCCCGTGATGGCGTTCGGCGAGAACGACCTGTACGACCAGCTGGACCCGCACAAGCACCCGTGGCTGCACGGCCTGCAGCGCCACGTGCTGCGGGTGTGGAAGTTCACGGTGCCGCTGCTGCACGGGCGGGGCATCTTCAACTACGACGTCGGCATGATGCCGTACCGGCGGCCGCTCAACATTGTGGTCGGGCGGCCCATCAAGGTCGTCCAGGCCGACAACCCGGACAACGCCGAGGTCGACCGCCTGCACGAGCTGTACGTCGAGGAGCTGATGGCCGTCTGGGACCGGTACAAGGACGAGTTCGCGCGGGACCGCATCGAGGAGATGGAATTCCTGAGCTGAGCAGTGGATGGGGAAGAGTTGTTGTTCTGCTGTAACTTCTGTTGTACAATCTGTCCGAGAAGGGGAGGAGTGGCGGCTGGCCTGGAATTGCAGCTTCTAGAGGGGGGCAATGGAGTCAAGTCTGAGTACACGGCCGCTGACACGCCGCTTGCAATGAGGACGGTAGGTGCAGTTCTTACCTTAAGGGGGGGGGGGACTGGTCGGCTATAGTTATTTTTGGGGGGCTGGCGGTTATGGTGTTGGTGTTTGGTACTTGCAGCGTTACTTGACTTTGTGGTCGAAAACTTTGTGGTCTTCTTGTCTGTTGTTCTACGCGAGCAATGAAAGTGAGATGCTACCTTGTTTACAATTTGAAGCATGGGACTTGATTCACAGTATATCGAGTGCATAGTCACCATGTTGCTGGTAAGGTGGACGGCATGCCCTCTGGCAAGGGAGGGGACAACCGGGGGGGGGGTGTAAGCAGGCTCTCAGAACGGTTTGAATAATGGCACATTCCGGCTCTGGCCATTCCAGTGTAGCCTGACTGGGACTACTCTGACTAAATTGGACTACATGACTTTTGCTCCGGAAGATGGCATTGTTTCCGATGTTGCCTTTGGCGGGTTGGCTTCGGACGGGGGCGTCACTTCGGGATCCGAGAAGCGAGCTGGAAGGTTTTGGATGGGAGTGTGTGGGTAGGAACGTACGCGTGTACCTGTGTCTGTGTCTTCTGTCTTTGTGTGTGTGTGAACGATGCTAGTCTCCCTGTGGGTGCGTCCACATCTGGCATGTGTCTCAACCAGGCGGGGCCTCTCAAGCCACAGATTCCAATTACAGAGTGGTGATGCGGGTTTCTGCTTGAATTTGACCATCTCGTTTCCTCTCGCTCCCGCATCTGGGTTTCGGCAGGGCGTGGGATCTGCCGCGGTTGGGCACCCCAATGGGAGAATGGGGGGGGCTCATGTCCCTTGTTGTTCATCTGAAGTGTGTTGTGTGGGCTACACGGTAAGTTGGGTGTGTTTTGGGGCTGCTTGAAACGTTCGCCGTGTGGCTACGCGGGATGCTCGGATGGCGGATGGCGGGCCAGAGAGATCCCGTTCGGTGGGCGAGACAGACAGACATAGCGTCAATACCACAGTGGGTGGTGGGTTGGTGTGCTGGGCAATCTGCCCCTCTGCCCAGGCTAGAAAACTCAGGGGTAGCTCTTCCTGGGCTGCTGGGCTGCTGGGCTGCTCCCCACATCTCCTGGCCCTGCTGCCCTGCTGCCCTGCTGGAGAAACCGCCTGTGTATCATGCGCATGACGCAAGAGGCGTCGACGTCGATCTCGCCCCAAGAACTGCACTAATGATTCTGCGATTGCTGTGCTTAACCGCAGAGCCGGGCCACTCGACAAGTCCGGCAGTATGCTGTGGATCGCGGATGAGTACGCGTGCTGGGTGCATCCGTGTCTGAAGATTGTGTCTGTGTGCTCGCTCCTCTTTGTCTCTTTCCCCTCCGACAGAGCACTCGCCGGGGTCCCGCCGCATCGGAAGATCGACAGGCACCGGGCACGAGATCGGCCATTGTCTGTTGCGGACTTGGACTGGCTCATCGGCAGCCGTGGACGCCACCACAGCCTGTCTCTTACTCGTCCCATCTCCAACCTCCCAAAACACTTCCTATCATCTCATACACTTTTGCTTGGTCCCCTGCGCCTCACTGAAATGTTTTGACGACTGCCATACTACCACGCCCTTGCTGGTATAAGTCCTTTTTGCCCTGCTTCCTTTCGCCAGTCTTGCTTTTCCTCCCCCCCCTCCCCCCCCCAAGACGAAGCCTCCGACCGAACCCGACCGACGCCCGGCCCCGGATTTACCTGCAGGACCATGGTATGAGAGCCGATGGGGGCTCGTGTGTGAGGAGACCTGCTGCCAGCACCCGTCGCCTGTCTAGATGACAGCTGCTGCACCAAAGGTCGGATCCTCTGCGGACTCGGACTCGGACCAAGCTCACTCTCACCCCGAGTCTTGGCCGCTGCCCGGGCCTGGTCCGCGGGCCGGCAGCACCGACGACGGCGACCATGCCCGCCACCAGCAAGACACCCCAGAGCTGGGTGGGCGGCAGGGGCAACGGCAATGGCGGCAGCAGCGGCCGTGGTGGAGGAGGCCCGTCGCGATATGGTCCTTTGTCGCCGCCGCCGTGCTGCTGGTCGCCTTCGTCGTGCTGCTGGTCCTCGGACTGCTGGGATACCTCAAGGTAGGCTCCTTTTCTACTCGGAACAGCTCCGAACAGGCTTCGTCAGATTCAGAACAACAACGCCCAAATCCTCTCTCTACTATTCCTCTTCTTTCTGAGCCCACCTTCACCTATGCTGCTCCTGCTCCTGCTCCCCCGCCGGTGACGGCCACAGCCGCTGCTGCCACTCCTATCCCGACTAACCTTGGAACGCTCAACATTGTAAGATACGCAATGACATGCTGGCGCTGCCCCTTGTGGTCCCTTCCTGGCGCTCATGCACAAAGAGCTAAGAGCTGTCACCTTGTCTCGTCATGGCTGATTTGGTCTGTTAAACCTTCCTCTTGACGGTTCAGCAGAGCTGGTATCTTTTTGTGGACCTCCCCCCCCCCCAAGAAGGAAGATGTGGCCCTCGCATGTCTCACGCTTGCACTCTACCTACCTTAATTTATATGAAGGCTTCACTGCTCGAGAACCCACCAGAACTTGCGTTCACGTCGCGTGCATGTGTTGCTGTTTTCTTTCGCCTACCACGTCGCAGATTGCTGACACCACTTCCAGCCGGGCCGGGATCCGCAGGTCAATCTGGGCTATGCAACCTATGCTGGTACGGCCCTCGACGGGGGCATCAATCGCTTCCTCGGGATGCGTTACGCGGCACCACCGGTGGGAGACCTGAGGTGGAGGGCACCGGTGGCTCCGCCGACGGCGACATCACCCCAGTCGGCCAAGGGGTTTGGCCCTATCTGCCTGGGCATCTCGGTCACGTATCCCATCAGCTACGAGGACGAGGACTGCCTCTACGTCAACGTCTGGGCGCCGCAGAACGCCAACACCACGTCCAACCTGCCCGTCTGGCTGTTCATCCAGGGCGGCGGCTACGTCTCCAACTCGAACGCGAACTGGGACGGCGAGGAGGTTGTGCGCCAGTCCGGCAACAAGATCGTCTTTGTCAACTTCAACTACCGCGTGTCCATGTGGGGGTTCCTGGCCAGCTCCAAGGTCCAGGCCAACGGCAATCTCAACGCCGGCCTGCTCGACCAGCGCTTCGTCATGGAGTGGGTCAAGTCGAACATCGCCAGTTTCGGCGGCGACCCGAACAACGTCGTCATCCACGGGGCCTCGGCCGGGGCAGGGTCCGTTGCTCTGCATCTCATGGCCTTTGGCGGCCGCAACGACAACCTCTTCACCGCGGGCATCGCCGAGTCCGTCTTCTTTCCCGCGCAGCCCTTCGTGCCCCAGCTCGAGTACCAGTTCGACCGGCTTGTCAACGCCACCAACTGCGCGGCACAGCTGGACCAGCTGGCGTGCCTCCGGGCGCTCGACACCAAGGCCCTCCAGGCCCAGAACGTCCCGTCCGTCTTCCCCGGGCGCTCCGAGCCGCCCCTCCCGCTCTTCTACTGGACGCCTTGCATCGACGGCGACTTCCTCGAGGACCTGCCGTACAACCTGCTCGCGCAGGGCAAGTTCCTCGACGTGCCGCTGCTGTTCGGCAACGACAACGACGAGGGCAGCTACTTCGCCACCAACGCCGCCACCCCGGAGGAGATGGCCGAGTTCTTCCAGAACAACTACCCGCTGCTCACCGCCGACGACACCGCCGCCATCGAGCGCCTCTACCCGCTCATGCCCGCCCTGCCCCAGCACAACGCGTGGTTCCCCAGCAACAGCATGGCCTACGGCGAGGCCACCTTCATCTGCCCCGCCGTCAGCCTCTTCTCCGCCTACACCCAGGCCTCGCCGGGCGGCACCGCGGCCTCGTCGCTGTGGCTGTACCGGTACAACGTGATCGATAACGACAACGCCGCGGCGGGCGTCGGCGTCCCCCACCTGTGGGAGTCGTACGCCGTCTTCGGCCCCACCAACCTGGCCTCCAACGACGTCCCCGAGAGCTACCTGACCTACAACGCCCCGATCGTCCCCATCGTCATGGACTACTTCCTCTCCTTCGTGCAGACCCGCGACCCCAACCCGCTGAGGGCCCCCGGGTCTCCCATCTGGGAGAGCTGGGGCACACCGCTGCTCGTCGGCGGCGGCAACGGCTCCAGGATCGTGCTCGAGACCAACAACGTCCGCATGGAGCCCGTCGAGGCTGCTCAGGCTGCGCGGTGTCAGTTCTGGGCCGGGCTGGCGCCGAGGACGCAGCAGAAGGTGAAGAGGGGCGAGTCCGGGCATTTCCCACTGAGCCAGACTCTAGACGAAAGCAAGACTCGCAAGAAAGTTTTATACCAATAATAGTGGAGTGGAATGGTGTTGATTTACGAACGAAATAGGGCCGCGACATAACATAATCGCCCAGGGCATATATGAGAACTGCTGCATGAGTGGAGGACAACAGGAGGGCATGTAAAATGTGATGTCACTTAGAACATTAGACAATGAGCTTTGCATAGCGCGCATGGGTTGGGTATCACTATACTAGACATCTGCTTCATAATAAGATACATACTTTTGAGCCTCGGTCTTCCTCGCCTCTAGAGAAAACGGCCGTCATAGCTGCTCAATGCCGTCTCGCCACAGCATGGACCGATCTCCGTCACCCAATCATCACCGAAGGGTTTTTCGTCTCGTCTGGGCGATCTCCATCCGCCCACTTTCACGGACATCCATCGCTAATGTATGGGATGCGGACATCCACGCGAGTTCCCCCATCTCATCAATTCTCCTAAGCCCCCTGCCTCTCATCCACTAACCGGCCCCAACAAAGTCCTATACATCGCCACCAGCGCGAACCGAGTCCCGCCGCCGGGCCCACCATAGAGAGAAGCGCACGGCACGGCAGCCAGCCCCAGGTCCCTCATCACGGACCCGATCTGCCCGGTCTCGAAGACCTCGCAGTTCACATACACAAGGTATGGCACGGGGTACTTAGCCTCTGCTTGTGATGACTCGGGCCCCTCGCCCCCGGCCCGGACGCACGGCGCACACCCGAAGCGGCCTTCATAGCTCAAAGCCACAAGCTCGCCGGCCTCCTCGATCTGCGCCTCCAGCGCCGGGGCGGCATGTTGCCGATGTTGCTGCTCCGCGCCGCCGTCATGGGGGAGCTCGATGGCCGCCGCGCTGTGCAGGTACGTGTGGGCCCCCGCACCCTCCTCGAGCACCACAGCGGAGTGGCTGATGCGGCACCTGCCGCCGCTCGCCGTGTCGAATTTCTCGTCGTCGTAGACCTTGAGCCGGCCCACATCCTCTTCCTGCCAAGGCACGTGCATGAGCCCAGCGTGGGCGTGCCACTCGGCCTCGGCGGAACGGGGGAGCTCGTCGACCTCGGCGGCGAAGAAGAAGGGTACGGGCCTCTTCACCCTCGGCCGATCGTCTTCATCGACGTCGTCATCTCCAGCGGTGGCGTCGGCATAATATGGCAGGCTGGCCTTCTTGGCCTTGTCCGCTTCTCCGTTGCCGTAGAAGAGGTACTTGGCGTTGAACCTCCTGTCCCACAGGTCCGGCCCAGAGCCATCGTCGAGGAGCCGAGGCGACACCCACTGGTGCGCCGCCCTCCACGCCCTCCACGCGAGCATCGCCTTGTCCCGCGCGGTGAGGTCGTACTTGGATCTGCTGGCGCGCGGGAAGTACACCGCCGCGCTGGTCCACCACTGCACGCTCATCTCGACGCCGACGCGCCAGAGGTGCTGCAGCGAGAGCACCAGCTGCATCTCCAGCCCTCCGCCCACCGGCAGTTCCATAGTCGCCGGCACGAGCGGGATCTGGCCGGCTATGTGGGCCATCCGGGGCCCGTTGGCGAGCTCTTTCGTCGGTCCCATCTGTACGGTGATGGCCTGGCTGTAAGGGCCGATGTTGGCGGGCGCCCAGTATGACCTGGACTGCACGTGCAAGCCTTGCCTGTCGACTGCGCTTGGTCCGTCCGGAATGGTGACGTAGATCGCGATCTTTGTGTCCTGAGGCAGGACATCACCACACGCGATAGTGACGCGAGACGGTGGGTTGGGGTCGGTGAAAAGAGAGCCATATACTTTGTTGATGGTCTGGAAGTCAGACATTGACCGGAGAATGATGACAGTCGAGATGATGTCCCTCGGTGCGAGTTCTTGCTGCCTAAGGCGAGCGCGAATGGCGTCCATCAGGATACTGGCATCTGCCTCTATTGAGAGCTCGCCGTCTTTTGGATGACCGATGAATGCCCACGTTTGTAGTGTGGGCTTCATGCTCAAGGGAGGGACCCGTTCTTCAGTGTCCTCGGCTACATCGGTCTCGTCAACGGACTGTATATTCTCGAGCGTCGCCAGGAATCTCTCGTCAAGAAGCCCTGGCTTCCTAACGACCAGAGACCCCTCATCAGTCTCGTTGATTACCTTGTCCACGACCCTGGTGTTCCGGATCTTCAGCCATGCGGTCTCCCCTCCCTCAGGAACAACTGCCCTGTCCTCCTCGCCCACGACGATCCTCTTCTTGAACAGACGGCTCGGCCCGTCAACGACGAGGGTCTCAAACTCGCCGCCCTCGCCCAGCACGGCGCCGTCGCCACCAAACCTCGAGGCGGCCACCTTGAGCATCGTCGCGCCTTTAGCGCTGGCCACGTTCTCCCACATGAAGCTCTCGTTGAGCGCCCCCGACGCCACCTTGATGATGCGCGCGTCCAGCCCGGCCGAGCCCATGTCATACAACAGCTGGGCCTCATCCTCGCCCGCGGACGATGGCGGGGCCGGGAGCGTGGGGTACTTCCACAGATACGCCAAGGGCGTCAAACCAAGGCGGGTGGCCACGGACTCGACGCGGGTGCGCTGGTACGTGCTGAGGATGGCACCGGCGCTGACAGCGCTGGCCTCTGGGTGGGCTGCCTTGACCTTCTCTAGCAGCTGGAGCATTGATTCCACCTCATCCTCTGTGGACGTGGCGGCAGCCGAGTAGTCCCTCCCGCTCTGGACGGCGCCGCCCACGATGGCCTGCCGGTACAGCGGGATCCCGGTTGCTATGGAGTAGAGTGGGATGACCTGGTGCCCGACAGTCTGATACATGAACGAGTTAAGGTCCACCTCCTCGTCACCACCGACGCTTGTGCCATCTTCCTGGGGCTGGTCCCTGTTCAGGCCCAGCTGTGCTAGACTCGAGTCTGGAACATCCCTAGCACCATCATCAGAAGGCCGGTGGGTCTCATGGTGACTGCCGCCGGGCAACTGTGCGTTGGCCCCGCAGCCAGAGCCAGAGGCCGACCTGTCTCTGATGGCTTTCGACGAAGGCGCCGGCGCCGGTGGCGGTGGCGGGTGCAAGTTTGCCAGAGCGACCACTCGATGGCCGTTTTCCAGACAGTGCAGCGCTGAGAAGAAGCTGTCCTTGCCACCAGATATCAGAGCGATGACATTAAGGCCACCGCCAGTTTGGGGCGTCGGCGCCATGGTACTCTGACAGCCCGCTCAGGCGTACGGCGGAGCGCTCGATGGCAGGGTGGAATGGCAAGCCCAGCTAGGGATGGCGGGACGTCCGTGTGGCTTTCCTCTGCGAGACCGACACCCTCGAATCGTATGCCCCAGCGGAGACGTTCAGGCTCTGTCTTCTCCCGAGAGGGAGGGGGGGGGTTGCAGAAAGATGATCTCCACCGCAGGGATGGGATCGGGTGTGTTTGTTCGTGTCGCAGCCCTCAGCCTCGCTGCAGACGGCGGACACTGTGGTACCCAATATGTCAGGTCCCGATTATCGCGGTCGTATCGATTCGTGTCGTGTGTCGTGTGTCGCATGTCGTGGTACCCACGGGTACGCACGGCAACGATGACAGGTGACCAAGGATGTGATGGCTTCCTCTCCTCTGGGTGCTGTCTCCCAGCCAAGCCAGTCCGATGGTATCCGAGCAGTCAGATTCTCCAGGCCAGTGACGATCGCTCTCTAAAATAGTAGCGGAACGCTGTCTGAGGTTGATACTGCCTGACGCCGGACGACTCACGAGACGGCGCTGATGACGAGTCAGGCCTCGTTGGGTTCCGGCAATGCAGCTCAGGCTGGGCTTGGCATCGATCTGGCTCCGCAGCTGGGGGCCCCAAATCTCGTTCCCCGTGGATGACTTTTCATTGACAGCTTGTCCCCGCGAATGTCAAAGTTTTAGAGTGACTTCGCAGTCGAATGGTGACATTGTGGCCAGCCAAGGGTTGGACCCTGAGAACTGGGTTGACGTGCAAGCCACGGGCCACATGGGCGGTTAGTCTAGTCTACCCACCGAGGTGCCTGCCTAGGTACCTGGGTAGGTAGGTACTAGGGGAAAGCAAGGGCCCTGAACGGTCGAACTCTAGGCAAGCTAGCAGGCTGGCAGGCTCCAAGGGAACACAATCAGTGCGCAATGAAGTGACCAATAGTCATATCAATGATCAACAAGCTCTGCACATGCTGAAGAAGCACCGCCGCGTGTTTCTAAGATCGGCGCGGTCCGAGCAGCCCAAGTATCTGTAATTGACGCCGCTGATTCCAAAATGTTTCTGGCTGAATCAGGGCGGTCACCAAGTGCCGAACACTCCCTGAAGCCGGAGCCCGCACCACCAAACCATTCGCTGGGGAGGCACCACGGTCTTCCAGTGACGAGACTATCGTGATCATAAGAAACAAGTGCCTGCCACGAAAAGTAGACATGATAATAATGAATAGTATGGGGCCCCAGTACCACGCCGGCTTGAAAAGCTCACCGTCTCTCCAGGTCGCACCCAGCCGGAGGACAGCGCCCAAGTGAGCTAGATGGTCTCAAACGGTGTCACCGGTAGCAATTCTGACGTCTCTCTCTGCCACTGAAGATCGACGCCATCTCAACATGGGGAAAAGGAAGCCACGACGCCAGAGACAGACCCAAGCGGCGGTGGGTGGCCCACGCCCTGCCGGCCTGCCAGCTAGCCCAAACAGTCGCCGCCGCCACCACCACTCACGACCACTAACCGCCATAGCTGGTGAAGGCGGGTAGGCAAATGTAGGCCATGTACTCCGGGGCGGGAGATACATCGGGGCCCCAAAAAGGGCCAGAACAGATAGGTCCACACGAGATCTGACAGGCAGAGACAAGACAAGACAGACAAGACAGACAAGCCGCTGCGCTGCGCTCACTTTGCTCCGAGATGGTTCGTTCGAGAGCGCGAGGGAACACACGAGGGGCCGCGCAACATCATCTCTCACACGGGATTCAGCCCATCCTCAGCGCACCCGGGCGCCCATCTGTCTCGTCTCGTGGCACCTAGCCCTATGGGGCCCACCACACACAAGAAGAGGAGAAGGAGGAGTGGCAGGAGGAGCAGGAGGGACACATGGTCGTTCGCCCGATCCCTCTCCCTCTCCCCCTCCCTCTCTTGGCGTCTATCTCCTTCCCGTCTGCCTGTCAGGACGCACAGGCACGCCCACCTACCCCTCCTCGTTCTTTTTCGTTCCTCGCCGATGCCTGGGCGGGTTGCGGCCTAGCCTGGCCACTCACGTGGGGAGCCATGGGAAGGAGAAGGATGAGGTAGGGGGGCGGCGGCGGCGAGGTAGGGAAAAGTTCGCGTCAGATGTCGAGATGCACAACATGGGTGTCATTTCCGGCAGGATCTCAGGGGCGGGGCGAGGAGGGGTGGGCAGCGGGAACGTTTGTGTCGTTTTTTTCTGACTCCCAGTCCGGTTGAAGAAGTGCACAAAAGGTTTCTCTGAGGGGCAGGGACATACGCGGGAGGGGCAGTTCTCGCATGCAGTCAGCTGAAAGGATGCAGGAACGGGCCTTGGTGCTGCTGAGAGGGCGGGGGCCAAATTCGGTTGGTTCGGGAGAGGCTTTTGGTCTAAGTGGGTGGTGGGTGGATGGAACGTGTAAGCCTCGGGTTTTTTGGATATCGTGATGTGACCACCACCGCGATACGTGCCTGGCTCTTGCAGGAATATGGGGCCAATGACCTCGGCAGGTTTCACGTCGCATCGCATGCTTATACAAGTTGCACTGCATCATCGAATTCTGACCACCTGCGCAGCCCTGCGCAGCAAAAGAGTCCGATCTCACTTTTTTTCCCCGTCTCACTCACTGGCTTGTGGAGGGCAGTGACAGTCTGGTCGTGGACCATCTTCAGTCTGGAATTTCTTGGATTCAGCTGCAACGGGCGACGGTCGGCCTGCTCCCCGTCCCTGTTCTGATGATAACTACTTTGCGGCAAGTTTACAACCAACGTCGAAAGAGAACACCTGGATTCCAGTCCTGCCGGGGTACAAAGTTACATCCAACGAAGAAAGAGATTACTTGAATCCAGTCCAGCCGGGCGAGAAAAAGACTTTCAAAAGAAAAGGTACTTGGATTTCGCGCAAAGCAAGCTACAAACATCCGCTCTTAGATTCCATCATGTGCCTGTCCAGCTAGGCTTTTGTGACCATGCACCAGGCCTTCGCTCCTGTCCATCCCTTTCATTGGCCATTGCGAGAACGCTCACACGAGAAAAAAAAAATAGACTTCTTCGGTCCCGGTATCATACACTGGACTCCAAGGATCAGATATTCTCATCCCCCGGGGTTTTCTTTCTTTTTTGCCTTCCTCCCCAAAACGATTCGCTACCATTTGGTCCTCCCTTTTTTTAATTGTCATCATGCATTCCCCGGCCCAAGGTGAAAGAACTCCGAATTTGACACGAAGATGACCTCGTAGTGATACAGGGAGGGCCGGGGTGTTGTAAATGCAGCAGTTGAAAGTCACCTTTGCAAAGCCTTTTTGATCAAACTCCTCATGACCGGCCGTAGGCTTGCTGTGCGCAGCCAGCACCCACGGTGGAGCGATCCATCCCTTTATTCCCTAGGGTGGCTTGCTCCGCATAAAGGTAGCGGGGTGGGCCGATTCGTGAAAAAAGTTCATTCAGTCATGCAGCGTCCTTTTGAACCCGTAGAGCCGCCGAGATTTGGAAACGAGGCGAGCAAGCTCGCGGAAGCGACAGTGCTCTAGTCGGATCGCTTCCTCTTCTTCTTGCCGTTGCTATCCTCGTCATTCGACGACATGTCGCTGCCGTTGGCGGGCATCTCAGAAGCAACCTGGAAGAGGACCTTGCCGAAGTGGCTGTACTCCTCGGGGCCTGGTGGTCCACCCATGGGAGGCGCGTAGGACATGCCTGGTGGTGGGTGGCCGTACGCAGCAGCCATGTTGGGGTCATCGATCAGGTTCATGACAATTGCACCGGATCCGTGGGTGCGTGCATGCTGGGTGAGGTTGTCGGAGCGCGAGAACTTCTTGCCGCACTCGTTGCACTCAAAGGGCTTGTCGTGGGTGTGGAGGGACCTGTAGTGGCGCTTCAGGTGCTCTTGTCGGCGGAAGCGACGGTTGCACAGCTCGCAGATGAAGGTCTTGGAGGGGTCCTCGGTCAAGGACTGCTTACGTCCGCGGCGGTTGGGGCCTGAGGGAGGAACCTGAGGCGTGCTGCCATTGTCGGAGGCGCCAGAAGAGCCATCACAGTTGTTGGGAGAGGCGGAACCGGCGGCGGCGCTGCTGCTCTGGTGATTGTGCTCAGGGGTGGTCTGCTGGGGCTCTGAGCTGCTCTGCTCGGCGTCGGCGGCGCTTTCCGTCTTGATTCGCTTCTGGCGGTGGCCATCGCTGCTGCTCGCAGCCGAGTCTGGAGGCGAGGGCATGCCGAACGACTCGTTGTACTCGGAGTAGTCGGAGAAGCTGTGGGAGGTGGCGCCGGAGCTGGACCGCGACCTGGCCTGGGAAGCTTGAGCTTGCTCGCCGAGGTTGACGAGGCCGTTGACGAAGCTGTCCTCGGAGTCGAGGTCGGAGAAGTCGTCAAAGATTGGCAGGCCGTGGGGGACCGGGGGAGTGAGCTCGGAGGCTGAGTGCGTGGTTTGCTGCTGGCCGTATGCGGCAAGATCTTGCTCCTCGTTGTCACCGGCGCTCAAGGTCGGCAGGGCGGAGAACTCGGGTGCAAGAGTGGGGTTGACAGTGCCGACGGTCAGGTTGCGAGGATCGCAGAAGTCGAGGCCCTGCTCTGAAGCGGCATAGGGAGAGGGGCAGGGGGAGAGAGATGGGCACGAAATTGACGAGCTGGTGATGGCGAGGTCGGAATGGTGGCCCGGGGCAGGAGATGCGGGTGCGGATGCGCAGAACTGGGGCTGGGCGGCCTGTGCATGAGCTTGAACCGGACCCTGGGCCTGAGCCAGGTATGGCGACTGATGGGGCAGGTACACTGTGGAGGGGAAAAGCCACTTGTCAGCACTCTTTTTCTTTGCGATCGAAATGCACCACGATTGTCGAGAAGAAAAGGGTAAAGCAATTCTCAGTGACAGCGGTTTCTTCCCTTTCCTCTTCCAATGTGCCTTTTTCTCTTCTTTTTCGGTGCGACGCTCCGGGTTTTTTTTCTGTTTTTTCTTCTTCTTCGCACCTCTCGATGGGGAGATGGTGCCTCACAAACAATGCCATTGTCATATCCCCATACAATTGAAACATGTTTTTGCAGCGGCACTAGACCAATTTTCGCGACTCGAGGAAACTGCAGTGATGAGAGTTTTGACTTACTTGGTGTCATTGGCGGCGAGGAGCATGTGTTCCAATCGAGCATGGGGAACTGCTCAACGGGAAGAACATCGACTTCCTCCTTCATGCCCATTGGTGTGCCCTCAAGGCCCGAGAACATGGGGTTGAGAGGCGTGGCCAGCATGTCACAGCTGCCAGGGCTGCCCATGACACTGCCTGCGGCGGACAGTGGTGGCGTCTGAGGGTAGCACATGCCCTCGGATTCGTCGAACTTGACAGTGTCAAGAACAATTGTTGGCCTGTGGAGCGCCTGGTGAACCCGCACTGGGGACGCCTGAGGGGTGAGCACCTGTTGCTGGGGAGCGCTGGTGAAGCTGGGCTTCCCTTGGGTGTGCATGGGCGGCTGTGAGCATGAAGAGCTGGGCCTGGAGAAGCCTGGTGTTGAGGGCAGAGGTGTCGAGGGGAGCACCGGCACCTGGGGGAACATCTGCATCTGCTGAGGCATCGCGTGGTGTGCGTATGGGTGTGCGTGGTGTGATTGGGGCTGAGGGTGAGGGATGAAGTGCCCGTGGTGCCTGTTCTCTGGGTTTGGGTCTGGGCTGTAGTAGAAGAAGGCCGGGGCCATTGCTTGTTGTGCCATCATGGACTCCATTGTGGTGGTGCTGGTCTGTTGTATTGATGTATCAGCCTTGATGTGTTCTCTTGGTCAACACGCCTTAGGTATGATGCCCACCCACCAAGCTGTGATGTGTGATTGCTGTCTGTGTGTCCGACTCTGCTCTTCTGGTCCGCAGTTACGATATTATGTATACGACGTGGTGGTGGGGTATTGTACACGTCTCTTCGAGAAGAGATGCTGTTGTCGAGGCAAGTGGGCCTAGCGATGGTGTGGTGTCGGATCGATCCGGTTCAAGGAATGGTTGGCAGTCTCAAGTCGGTGAGGTGAGAACTGCTAGTTGGATGCTCGTGGGATACTGTTATACATAAACTCGTCTGGGGATGGACCGGGTCTTGAATATTGACTCTGTTCTCGGTCAAGGATACAAGGCGGTAAGAGAGAGTGGAGGACGCGTAGTCGTCTGTATGTAGTCTCAAGAACGAGTTATACTGAAAGAGGGGATGGAATGGATATTCCAAAGTCGAGTCCGGTAAAGAAAGGAAGAACCAATATGTAAATGGAAGAGGGAAACGTCTAGCTATCTGCCGATCACGAAGTGGAAACGAGAATGAGTGTGGTGAAGGGCAAACCCCAGAGGATATGTAAAGAGTGAGGGCAAGTGTATAGTCGAAAGGTTCCCAAAAAGGATCAGCACCACCAGCAAATGGGTGTATTGCCTAGAAAGGGTAGAGGAGGTCACTGACTGGGGGGGGGTGCTCAGGCTCGTCTCCCGGTCCCTACCCCTGGTCTTGGACCACCACACCGCGGAATGGGATGCCATGCACCATTACCCTGCCCATGGCCCAACCAGACCTCCACCCTTGCCCACCTTTCCTCTTGTCTGCTTGTCTCACTTGCGCCCGCCGCTGACGAGGGCTCCAGTCCCGGAACCCCGGCGGGCGAGACGGTGCAGAAACAGCATCCCTGCTCGCATGTCTGGGGCAGGGGGCTGGACATGGTGGGAGGAACTTGGGTGCTGGGTGGGTGGACAGAGTGCGCTAGCCGGATCCTATTTTAGCGACCTCTCTGTGGCCCTAGAGGTCGGATGTACCGCGCGACGATGGGTACAAGGCCCATCAGGGTCGTGGGTCCCATGGCAGTCCCGGGGCCCCGAGTGGTCTAGGGCCCCAGCAGTGGAGAGGCAAGGACCCTAGTACCAGACAGAAGACGTGTGTGCTGGTCCGCCCGGTCGAAGTTTGGGCGGGCACTACTGCTATGTGCATGATGAGACCAGCAAGCCCACCACATACGACACCTCGCAGCTCACAAACGGGACAGCACGAGCAAGGCCCCCGGTACTGTGCAGCTCCCTAAGACAAGTACCTACAGACCGCCTGACGTTTGGCACTGTCACTGGTCAGTTGCCCCGACCAGAGGAGGCGTGTGGCATGCTCAGTACGAGCGTTGAAGGACAGGCCAAGTTCAGCTGTTGAGCATACGAGTGGTTTGTTTGCCACCGCGCAGGTTTTTTCCCCCTCGCGCCTGTTAGTGTAGCTGAACTACACGTCGGGGCGAGAGCCCATCCACGCCCCGGGGCTCTCTTGCCGGACAGGCAGACGAGCCACAGTGGGCAATTCTGACGTTGAATGCTCGGTTGGCAATGGCAGAGTCAGCTTGCCGGTGCGGAGGCAAGAGACGGCCTCTCATTCGAGTTGACACGAGCGGGCGCAGGAGCAGCTCTGTGCAATGATAATGCAGCATTGTCATGCGGTTCCTCATACACGTTGTCGCTCACAATTTTGGAAGCACTGTGGGAAAGCCACAGGTACTCCGCTATCACCACAAGGAGGGTGGCACACCCAGCGCACCAAGTCGCGAGGGCGCTGAAATTGGTGGGTTGCGACAATTTGCTTGTCACTCGTGCAGGCTCGCTCTTGTCCTTGAGTCCTTTCCCAGCCTCTGGTTGGGGTTTGGGCCCGGCAGGACCCCACAAGTACCGCACAAAAGACACACTGTGCCTGTCTTGTGCTGTGCATAACGTCGGGCGCAGCAGTGGGGCTCTGCTCCACTTGATAGGACAGGACTCGTAGGACAGCCGCTGACCACACAATGGCTCAGCATGTCGCTCAGCATGTCGCTCGCACTCGACGAGTGACTGGTCCCGCCTGTCCGCGCGCAGAACTGCACCTCGACACACTCATTCGCTTCCTGACGTCCTGTCGCTCGCCCAATGACTCTCCCCGAGACGAGTGACTGGAAGTGCCATGCCTGCGCTAGGCGTGGGTGAACGGGCCAAAGTGTGTGCAGAACGTGACGCTGAGATGACTGCGAGACACTTCCCGTTTGCCGACGAGCTTGGCCCAAGCGTCGCGCCGTCACCGTTCAAAGCGCCGATCCAGCGGCCAGCGTGACTGTCGATGGTGTGTGATAGCCTGGAGTGCCTGTCGCTACAGCATCGGAAGTTTAGGCTCTCTTGGGCCTAGGGGAGGTGGGAGACTCAGCTCCCAGACATAGCACAGCAAATGTACAGTACCTGGGCCCTACTAGAGTTCATGCGTGGTCGGTGATCTTCAGGCACTTCCCATGCCTGGCTTCTTGCCACGCCACCGCGCTTGTCAGTCGACCCGGGAAGTCGAAACATGCAAAGTGGGTTTCTTCCGTGAAGCGCGCCAGCCGATCTTGTGATGAGGCCTCTTGAGTCAATAATAGCATTGAAAATGTCGTCTTATAGTCGCGGCCGAGGATGAGCCGTGGCGCATGGTAAACGAGGTGGCAATGCGCAGAGCAGCAGCGGACATGTCGCTGCGTATTCTAAACCCGAGGTCTACTGACCATTTACGGGCAGTGGCCCGGCGGGTAAACTTGCTTCGCGCACAATGAGATATATCACGCCAAAGGTTGAAGACGTAACCCAAAGCCAAATTTGAACATACAGCTGCATTAGCAGTGCTAGTCGGATCTTGAAAAAAGAAACCGAAATCTGCAGTGAGATTTGATAGCTCGGTCCGACGCTGACAGCAGAAGCTCTAAAAAGGACGCTGTGACGGTCACAGTAGGATCACTCCAAATAAGAAGGAGGGAAAAACTCTGTTGACGATCCATCCAAGAATAAGTCGATTGAGTGATATCGCACCCGCGCCGAATGGCCTAATGACTGCATCTCAGAGGCGCGTGCATATCATCAAGAGTCCTGGACGGAAGTTGGTGACTGGACGGATTGTTCTCCCCCCTCCTCCAAGCGGGCATCCAGCGGGCACCGTTCGCGAGCTGTCAGCCAGACGATGCGTCATAAAGCTTGCCGGTGGTTCCTTGCAAGTGACAGTGGCAACGAATGGAGTATCGCAACGCCCATTTTGCCTCCAGAATAGCAGGCAGCCCTGTTTGTGGAGTTTTCCTTGGATGCGGCGCGGCCCACTCTCGAGGTATATTCTCTGCACTTCGTCTCCCAGGGCTGACTGGCCTGGCTGGAGCCCCAAGCACAGGGAACGAGAGTGTGTGATGACGGAGCATCGGCGGCGCTAGCAGAAGAGAGGAAAACGAGGAAAATAGAGTCGATGTGACGAAATGCACATGTCCCCGGTCTGGAGGCCAACCAGAGGCTTGGGTAAGACGCCGGATGAGGCCGCATTAGCCAGTCGAGAGAGCCCACTGGCCTGGAACCTCCTGCAAGCAATTGACGCCACGGCCAGTCAGAAGGCGGCGCACGGTTTTTTGCTCAGGCTGTCTGGGCTACCTGCGTTGGTGGTGTCGTCGCACCGGTCTGGTTCTGAGGGTTGCTTGGCGTAACGCTTTGGGCAGCCCCGTTGGCAGGTGTAGGTCGCAGTGGGCGGCAGTTTCGCTTGAATGTGTGTTCTACGGCAGCCTCTCTTACGGACAGGCACAGATTCACATGATGTCGCCGTTGCAACCTGTCAGCGGCTCGCGCGCTGTGATCTGTGGCCTGGTCTGTGATGCTTGGCCTTGATCTGTGGACTGTGGACTGTGGACTGTGGTCTGTGATGTGTGATGTGTGACCCGCACAAGTGATAGTCTTGTTGTGGCTGCTCCACGATCTGGGCTGGCGTCTGTCGATGGCGTCCCGTCGAATTTCTTGCCAGAGGCCATCAACCCTGGGCTAGGCCACAGGCCAGGCCAGCATGGTGGCATAAATCCAGAGCATCGGGTATGGCGGGCGACAAGCAACCCTGGGGTTTCTGTCGTCGAAGCTTTGACAGCGCTGGTTGCTGGCTCATGTGGACGCTCCCGAGCCCCAAGCGGGGGGCCTGCGTCGATAAGATCAACATGTGCATGTCTCGCCAGATACCGACGGTGTTGGCCGCCAAACAAGCAGTCGCACCCTTCTCGTACATATCTGAGCACTACGGAGGTACCTAGGTACCTAGGTATATTGTTGCCTTGGTGATAGTTCAGCAATAGCACTCCATCCTCTTCATGTGTGGTAGGCGGTGGGCAGACCTGCCGACGCGTCGACCTCAAAGAAGTCTGACAAGGCATCACGACCGAGACTGCTTGCTTTCGTCTTCCGTCCCCGCTCCCGCTCCCGCTTCCTGTATCCGATTGACAGACAGCTCGTCTCGTCTGCATCCATTGCAGAGGTTCACGAGCTAGGACTGCAGCCGTACGAGCGAGCACCTGTGACAGATGACATACGACGGAGGACATGCGACCGCGGGACTCAGATCTGCGCTCTAACGGCCATCCGCCCTCTCTGCCTCTGCTGCTTCTACATTTTGAAACATACATACCTCCTAGTACCACCGGTAGTCTCCACACTGGGCCGTCCGCCTCGACCAGTAGGGTGCGCAGAACGTCACTACTGTGCACAAAATGGCTCGATTGGGCGAGCAATGCGACTCTTCCAGCCTAAATGGCAAAATAGATGGGTGACTTGCGGCCCAGTTCATCCATTGGTTCTTGTTTCATGTTTTGCCGCAAAGATGGTTGGCTGTACTAGCAAACGGCTGTCGCTGGCGATTCTCACGACTTGAACAATCCGGTATTGGCATCGTGGCTTTCACTGCCCTCTCTCAACAGCCAACCGGTGGGTATGCCACCGTGCGTTATGGCTCCCGGACAAGGATATACTTTGCCTGGGAGAGACACTTGAGCCAACGATGAACATGTGTCATAGCAGAACCACGACACCCAACAGTGCCCCACGGTGTACAGCACCGTGCTGCACTGCGCTGCAGCTGTCTATACACAGCACTGGTATGCTGGCTGCAAGAGGGCCAAGCAACCGTCGTCATCGCCCTGTCTGCCGTCGACGGAGTCTTTACCTTCCCGATCCAGCCCGCGGTGAAGGGTTTGGTTGCCCTGCCGGCGTGCCCACTGTCGTACCAGCCAGCACACGGTGTTCTTGCAGGGCCTTGCGAGCCCGCGCCGCCGGGGCCTGGTCTTGTCACCTGATTGCGTTGGTTTGCATGATCCGATGGACCGATCGTCTCCGTTTTCTCCACTGCAAGCCGTAATGCAAACGTTCCTGCTTCATTCTGCGGGCGGCCATTTGTCCCCTTCTGGAAAGCCTGTCATAAATGCGCAGTATCAACTCCAGCCGATCCGTCAGGTTCCAGGCTGCTGCCCCGTCTGCTCCGTCCTGTCCGTTTGGAGACTGTGTGAGGGGTTTCTGGGCTGCCCCCGATGAAACCCCCCCTGTCGTCTCCGCCATCTACGTTCCCCGTCCTGGTCGGTACATCCGCGGCCACCATGTAGCTCAGCCTCTGCAGTACCTTGGGTCCTCGGCGTCGGTGGCAGCCTCTCGTACCTGCATACAACCTTGCCAATCTAATGCAGGTACTGCGTGTTCACGGAACACGGAAAATTCGAAAATCGGTCGGCTCGTCTTACGACAGCCCCCATCCCAGGGCCTGGGACGCGACGACGGGCTGAAAGAATGGCTCTTGGTCGCCATCGCTGCCTCATCATTGCACTCGACCACCCCGTTCCTGATGGACTTTCAGATCGGGTCTCTTGCTGAGATCTGGAGCGCAGATGGGACAGCAGACCCGGCGGGCCCTCCCGTTGTCTCTCCCGAGTCATTCGAGGCCCTCACGCCCTCGAGTCTCGCCGACACCGAGCCCTTGTCCATTCTGCACACAGTGTTCGCAACCCTGTACTGTACGCTGAAGGGACTACTGGCCCGGCCCCGTTTCCCGTTGCCCATGAGCCGTCAGACCGTCTTTTGCTAAATTCCCGCGAACCGTGGTCCTGTATCCATCTGTCAGGGCTCGCTAAGCAGCGGAACCTGAGAACTCTGCACAGCGTTGCATCCACACCAGGGTCTAGGGCTGCCGGAACCGGCAGAGGCTCTCGCTAATGAGTACTGTGGTTTGACGGGTGCCACCTGGCCACGGTGCCCAGCGGTGTCGAGCAGCTCCTACTGTGTGAGAGCAGTCGGCGGCACTCTCATCGCGGCCCTCTCAACCGTGCTTGGCGGAGGTGATCTGCGGCCGCCTTTCCACGTCGCTGGGGCTCCAGGACCTGGGCCTAGATAAGCGCGATTTTATCATGGATTGCCTGCTCGCGGTCCGAATTCGCCACCAATCTGTTGGGTGTTGATGGGTGCTGATGGGTGCTGATCGAACTTAGTTTGATTGATGTCCGAGGTGATGGGATACTTTTCTACCCTGCAACGTCTCGCATCTCAACTCAACTTTCGTCTAGAAACCAGCGGCCCGCGATCTATCATCCTCAGAATCCTGTCGGAGGTGTCCGTTGACCACTTCGGCGACTCAGTCTGGTAGAAGTGCCGGCACGTCATTGTAGGAATCTAGTGTAGATGGGCCATGTGTTGTTGCTCCATCTGCGACTGCCGGCAGATGGCCTTCGCCGTGTCCCCAGTCACCCTATGGCTAGCCCGGTCGAAGACGGACAACGAGACATGTGCCATGCCACAGTATGATTCCCCACAGCATTACTAGATCCTCGCTGCAAGAACCATTTTAGCCAGAGACGTACCCACCTTCGACAGCTGCTAGCCGTCCTGGGATAACTACCTCTTTCACATGACCACGAAGCTCTGGCATTGTGGTGTTGGCCACGAAGGATGATCACGGTCCCAGGTCTCTTGCTCGTCGAGCAGATATTGCGAGTCGACCCAGTTCATGGCGGCCGAGCTACTACACCAAGTTAATCAAGTGGACTAGATTCACCGTCGGTGAGCCTAGGAACCTCGACATCGTATGCTCAGGTCCAGCTGCAGTCGAGCTGGGCTTAGTACAATTACGGACCGCTGGTTTGTGGGCCGCGGATGGCCGTCAGGTTCTTCGTTGGTGGCACTCGAGACGGCCCAAAGAGGACCCTGATGGGTAAGGGCCGACCTCCCCGGCCCAAGCAGCTTGCTGCCCCGGATTCTCACACTGGCTCGCATGAAGAAGACAGGGACCCCCTAGACTTTGCAATCTGTCGTACCATCTCTGCGGGCCTGGATCCTCTGAGCGTCGAAAGCTTCACCATGGGGATCTCACAACCTGGATGGTGAGCAACTCGCCTATCTTTGCATCACCTGACCATTCTCTGCCAGGTACCACGAGCAGACTCACGCGGCACAGTCGCAGATACTATCAGCACTCGGGAACCGTACAAGAGAAGACGATGGCTTGTTATCCCGAGATGCATCCCTTCGGCCCTCTGATTGATCGAATAGAAATCCGACCTCGCGCTTTACGGGTATCGACAGAATCTCTGCGGCAGGCTTAAACAACGTTTTATTGAACAGGGCTAAGCTCCATGCAAGGGTCCATGGGGCCACCCCGCTGTACAATTTGCATATTCAACTCTGGCAGATCGATGCGGTGAGCTCTAGGCCGACTCTGTGTCCTGAACAATGCTCTGCCATGCAGACGGGAGATGCATTGCATGAGAAACGGTGTGGAAACCGCGTGGGTGCGTTCTCTGGTCGGTGAGCGCTGTCGAGATGATAGTGCCCTCGCTGGCGACATTGTGTCGACTCTTCACACATCCATCAGACACGCACTTTCTTCGGATTTATTCGCGCTTCTCACACGGTGGCAGGGCCGCACCCTGTCGACTCCATCAATGCAGCAGACTTGCGGGGCCGGTGACCAATTGGCAATTCCGCGGTCCTGGCTAGTAGAGCCTTCCTTGTCCCTTCTCGAAGGTTTCAGCGGGCGCTGAGAGGTGCTTCGAACAGGCGGCGTAGGAGCGGGAGTGGGCACGCCTGGTAGGCCTGCTGGCTCGGCGGGGCCCAGGTCGGCTCTGCGACGCCGCTTCAATTTGACTCGCGCCATCCACTTCATTTATCGCATGCGTCCAGCATCGCCCGACGCTTTGATTCAGCCAATCCCTGGATGCCAATAGTCTGCCGGCCAGTATTATTGAGGTCCACGATGCTGCGACCTAGTAGCATAGGCAATGTTTACACTGAGGCGGCGATCATACCGTCGCTGTCCATGAAATGAGGACGGTCGCGGCCACGCCGAGCGACATTCCATCAAGAACATAGTCGCGGCCTTGGATCAGTCGAGAAGGATTTCAGAACAAGCTTGCCAACAGGGCAAGAAGAGCCCATTACACAGTACAGTCGGTGTGCGGTGCAGTAGCACGCGGAAGATTCGCGAACGCAGGTTGGGACACATTAGCGGCACCAGACCGCCTTCTCTGCTGCTGCTCCCCAGCTCCTCTATTCCTGCGAGGGCAGAGAGAACAGTTCATCCCGCAGAAGCGAGCGACCCCACGAGTAACTTTGTACACGCATCCTTCGTGGGGGTAGTAGCATTGGCATGTCTGCCACGAGAGATAACGTTCGGCCTCATTCATCGTAGCATCCGGCGATCGCCTCTCGACAATCTTCCAAGACCTGACCGTGGGGCTCTGCCCCCAAATGCCTCGCACACCGTCGATGGGGTCGCAAGTTCTAGGCTTGATGTGGTATGGCGGTGGATGGCAAGGGCGACGATCGTTCTAATGCTGCTTCTTGCCAGACTGTCTCGGATGGGACCGCAATCTCAACGTGAAGGGTACCCCGCCGTTTGACAGCTTCCTCTCTGCCCTGTGAGTGTCTCAGATCAAGACAGCTGTCGGCCGTCTGAAAGGCAAGAGCCTTGCCTGTTAGGCCATCTGCCGCATGGACTTTTATCGGGGCAGTGTTAAGACTTGCAGGAACCTGCTTTCGGTGGCTGCAACCGGTGGCTGGACGCATCAGATGCCAATTGGCGCAGTCGGAAACCCGGCCAAGACAGGATGCGCGGAGAACGGACCGAGCTCGAATCCTCCTACTGTGTGCTATGGCAAGCACATGGTCAGTCATTTGGGCAAAAAGCAGCCAATGTCACATGCTACGCACATCCCACATGCAATAGCATCTCTCTGTGTTGTCGCGATCCGCGCTGCAACTAGGACTGTTGGCTACTAGCCTACGACGAAAACGCCCACAAGAGGAGCTCGGTCGTCCTCAGGTGACCGTTGGCGATCACCAAGCTTGACAGAAGCATGCGCTTCTGGGCTGTTGAAAGAGGGAAAGTCTCAGACCTGAAACCCCCGGCCATGTGCTGTCTGCAACTGGCTGCGTGGTGGTTGCGAAGCTACAGCACGAAGAAGGCACTACTGCAGGGCCGCTTGAAAGCTCAATGGCTGCTCGGGTGCTGAGCAGCCTAGCAGACTCGACGCCAACTGAGGGGAAGACGCAGGGGTACAGGTCGCATGTTGCAGGCTGTCCCATGCGTGCCGAAAAGCTGGAACCGCAGATATGGTTCACGGTCTGGAAGCTCTGGAAACCCTGTCTCGCTGCTCACCTGTTGGACTCACGCATTAACGGCAGGATAATATTGACGTCGACGTGGGACAGACATCAATGGCTGTCCCCGTCAGCTCGCCTCTTCACATGATTGACGGCGGGTCCAAGTCGCGATTACGAGCCCAATCGGGTAGAGCAGACTACTGCCTCCCCTAGGCGTCGCTAGATGCTACGGTTTTCTCGGGGCAGAGCAGAGGCCTAGAGTCGCGCGCGGGTTGAAGACTCTGCCCGGCGTCATGGCCTGACCTAGCCCGGAGGAGGCATGCATTACTAGGCCTTCTTCTCCGCGTTGATCAACAGAAAGCTTTGTTTGTTGCGAGCTGACTGATCCTGTTTCGTGTCTATCCTTTCCACCCTGTCGCCCGAAATGATGCCCCAGAATTCAGGTCACAACGTAACAGGTGGTGGTGGTGACGCATCCGCAGATCGCAGGGCATCCCATTTGCATCCTAATGACGATGCGTCCCTGTGCGAGGTTGGTCTCTACCACTGCTTGAGCCTCGTGGGCGGCGGGCGCAAAGGACAGCTGCGCCGGCCTTATCACTGACGTTTCGGTTTGCTGCACTGCGACATCCTTCCAAGGCAGCGCCTTCTTTCTTTCCTCGAAGGGGATGATTACCTTTCTGGGCAGGTGGTACGGGATCCTGATGCATCCTGGCCGATGCAGACATTTGGCAGTCGCACCAAGTAGCTACCAACAGCACTGCATGCCAAACGCCCTCGGGGTGACCCGTTCGTCTGGACCCGACCTCGGCATATGCACGCTGACTGCTTGGCATCGCGATCGGGTTCTCATTGGGGACGGTCGTCCTATGCCCTCGCCCGACTAACCACACCAGCGCAGTGCTCGCCACATCCTGCAGGACGGTTCCTGAACTATGAGGGTTCGTGCCAACTGTTTTGGGGGCCGGCCGCGCCTCCCGCAACGCAACGCCTTGGAACGAGGCATGCGATTGGTATCTCGTTGGCTGCCGGGACACTGGGACGAGGATGCGGCGAATCAAGGTTCGGAGGATCTGCCAGGTACGACTTGCCGTCTATCGCTTGGTTTCCATGCCATTAATTCAGACAATCAATCTCTACAGTCCGATGTTTTAGAGTTCAGCTGAGTGGGCTATCTCCAATTGCCCATTAGTGGTGCTCGCCCGCTGGTGTTCCGCTGCCTTGGCCAATTGGGGCTGCGCAACCTCGATCATGCCTCGTCACTGGCAGCTCTATCTCAGGTTTGTGCGGAGAACAGACTTTGTCCGACAGGGACTATCTTGTCAAAACCTGTGTTAGGATATGCCTGCCTCAACTCGACTCACTATCGTCCCAAGTCCTGTGTGTACTATACCAGGGCGGGGCAGGTCAGGACGCAAGCCGCAGATCTCGTCGCATTGTCGAGGGAAAACCCTAACGAGCCTGTACCAGTGATAAAGCAGGATGCCCTGTCGAGACAGCACCGGGAAAGAGGGTTGACGCGCAGATCCCTTGGGGCACCCCATGCATTTCCGCTACTGTGTATGATGGCCCACGAAGCGGGTGACCAGAGGTCCTGGCGATGACTCTGCAACAGTGCGGTCGTCGCTCTCAACCACGCTGTCCAGGCCCCCCCAACACGCCGGTGCCGCCCGCCTCGGCTGTTTCAAAACTATTTTGGACTCGGACAAAGTTGGAAGTGGCCCCGTCCATTACTGGTCCTGCATTGAAGTGCGTACCTCAACGCCGGTGTGTACACCGAGGACTAAGGGCACGTTGCAGCGCTGTGGGAGGGATTCTCTTCCCACCGTACCGTTGTGGGCAGTCTGCTCCGGCCGGACGCCCTCGGTGACAAGCGACCTGCCGCCGAGGTTCTGCCACGTTCTGGAACACCATTTCGATGTTCCTTGGGAGCGTGCGTATACGCCTACGTATGGCATGATGATGATGTTGGTGTTGTTTTACCTTCAGGCCTGCAGAGCTGCGCGGTTGCTCTTCTGCCCAAAGCACGCTGACGAGGCTTTATGGCGGCGTTACTTTGTTTCCTGCAAGTGCGAGAACACCTGTTGATACGAGCGGCAATGCCATTCAGGTCTCCTCTGCGACCGACAGCGCCGAGCAGAATCCCGATCAATGGGTGATCCGGTAGAACTCCGGGTGCACGGTCTTTCCTTTTCCCTTCTCGTTCTATCTTTTCGTGCCACACGTCTGTGGGGACTGCAGATTACTATCCGGGCGCGGTTGAGATCTCGGGGAGCCTCTGACGGCCGACTGTCATTTGACAGTTGGGAGGGCACGGGCGTTTGTGCCGCGACGTAAGCAAGGTGGGTGGACTCTTGCGTGTCGGTCCCCGGGAGGCTTGGAGTCTGTTCTCAGGAAGCAGACATGGATGGCGTGCAGTTTGACGTTCTCAGATGCACGCATCGCATATTGGAGACAATCTTAAACCTCCGTCACTGCCGAGTCACAATTAAGGTGTCACGACTTTGTGATGCCGTCGCTGTGTATGTACAACACGACAGCACTAATCAGATACGGGTGCTAAGTAATCGTCCAAAATACCTAAGTGGGTTGTTTTTGCAGTCGTAGCCTAAGGTCTTGGATAATTTTGACTACTATAGAGGCGCAGTTTCTCGCAGCATCGCACTCTACTTTGACAAGACCATTAAGAAGTGCATATGATCGACTCAGATCACCAGACCGTCCCAAGCTCTGCAGACGGAGGCCGCCGTCGGAAAATCCGGTGCTGTGCATTCGTGCATTTCATGCATGGCCGCGTTTCCAAGCTTTCCCAGGTGTCGACTAAGGCACAGGCACAGCCTTGCGGGTTTGTGTCGGGCGAGCCGGTTCGGTTCGGTTCAGCCTGCCCAGCTCTTTTGCACCCTTCCTTCTCCCGAAAGTCTTCCAGCACTATAAGATGTGCGCGTATTGGAGGTTTTGAGCAAGTTATTCCGTCCGATCAAGGTGGGCAGGCAGGTGTCGCGCGTCAGTGATTGATGCGTGATGCCTGCGCTTCCCGCATGCCTCATGCCTGGGGGTTTGCGCAATGCTTATATTGAGGCTGGCGTTGCTCATGAAGATGGGACGGCCGGGGGGGGGCTCTGCAGATGGGCTGCCACCTCGCACAATTATGCCGACGATCAGCCCTGGGATCAACCGTCCAGTAGAAACCAGGTCACGCCGGACTGTGGCTCATCTGGCGATTGGCTTGTCCGCCGTGCAGAGAGGGAAAAGTCTGTGTTGTTTCGTCTAGATTAACAGGTTCCCGAGCCGCAGGCGTCATCGTCACTGGCCAGATGGGAGATGTATCCTGCGCCTTTGGTGACTTTCTCGCCATGCGCTGCGATTTCCCCCTCCCCTGCCACACCTATAGCATGTCGCATTACGACAGTTCGGCCGTTGTGTCTTGGGAGCTGTCCTGTTCCTGAACGCAGCTCATGGATGGCTTGCCGGGGGGGGGGGAGCGCACAGCCTCCTTACTACAACCACTTGGCTGAAGCATAGGATGCCGTTAGTGATAATGTCTGTCTATGTATGTGACCGCCGCAAAGCCGTCCATTGTTTTGGCTCCAAGTTGAGGCTCCCATAGAGGGGTGGCCATCACGGATGCGGAAATGAGAGCAAAACCCTAATTCACGGTAGCATTGACATCTCGCCTATCTGAGATCGGAGCAGACGCCAAATACCGGGGGGGCGCGGGAATGGGGCTCCCTCCATACGCAAAGCAAGGACAAAGCCGCATGGCAGAGCGGAGAAAAAAGCGAGGCCCATTGACCTCCACCCAGCGCGGTCGCGTTCCGGTGACAGTAGTGTTGACGGCTGTGGCTTGTCACGCCCCCCGAAGCGTTAGACTTGCGATCGGCACTGGGCTGCCCAGAGGGTCACGGTCACATCGCGCGACTCTGGTCGAGACGGAACAGGAAATACTCAATAGTGCTCGAGGGCCTTGAGGGTCGAAGAGGAAAGGCGCGGAGGGGCTGGCTGGCTGGGCTCTTCAAAGAGGAAGGGAACTGAAGGCTAGGGGATTTTTTCTGGGGATGGCATCGCTGTACGGGGCAGATCCCGTACGTTCTGGTGTGCTCTCCCCCCGTCTTGGGTGTGACTTGGAGACCATTAGCTCAGGGCTATCTCACGTCTTCCCGGTGTTGGTTCGGGTGGTTGGGTTCTATGCTATCTACACAGTATCAGGTAATGATGCTACAGAAGATAGAAGGCAGGGGTGACCTTCACTGGCTACAAAGCTCTGTGATTGCGACCTGACGCCTGATGAATGCCTGCCTGATCAGCAAGCGTAGCAACTGCTGAGGCCCGGTGGATGCTCATTGCGTAATGAACCGTCCATCAATGACGGGTCTCAACCACCTAATTTCTCGGTGCGGCGGCCGCGTTCGCTTCGTCGGCACGCTGGACACATTCCTCCAAGACCTGCCAGAACTTGGTGGTATCGAGGCCCCTCGGTATCCGCACGCCCTCCTCCCCAGCCGGAAGCAACGTTGCGATGGTCCGGCCCAGCTGTGACCCACGGTGTAGGGCGTCGTCGTGAGTACCCTCGGTGATGACCTTGACGGCGAATCGCTCACGATTGTTCGGGTTGTCCGAGGATGAGTTGGGGTCACACTCATCAAAGGCAATCTCCCACTTGGTGCCCGTCAGCACCGCGGCTACTGCCAGCGGGTCGTGCAGAGGAGGGCCCTCGATGATGCCGAACACGTCCCTGTAAAGCGCAGACGCGTCCGTTAGCGTCGTCGGATTTGCACGGAAATGATGATGACTGGCTACTGTCTACACTCACTTGTACGTCTTTGCGAAGAACATGAGCAGCTCGACGAGCATCGTTCGGAGCACCGTCTTGCCAACCCTTGGCCCGGTGGTCTCGACCGGCTCCGTCTTGGAGTCGTTCAGAGACGCCCTGTCAGCCCCGTAGAGGAGTAGCTCCTGGACGTCCTGCCTCGCGAGTACAAGATGTGTCGTATCGAGAGGCAAGATGGTCGTCTTGGCTGCGAGCTCCTTGGTGTCAAATATGAATGCCGAGGCCTCGGGGTCGATGATGATATTGCTACATGCTCATGGATCAGTACGGGTCAGATCTTGGTCTACTAATGTGACATTTGTTGTGCTCGGATGTTTTATGTAGTATCATAGGCAAGGGAGTATTCACAGACATAACACTTGTTATGCCCGACGACCACACCTATTCTCGGACAGGCATTTTATAGCACCGCTGAGGGGTTGACCCTCGGCCCCATCTTGGGTGCAGGCGATATCAATGGGAATGCACGGGGCATGACAGCACGGAAACAACACAAGCGCACTTACAACTCGGCCCAAGGCGTCCAATTTCCAATGCGGGCCTTACCATCAACAATGCCATACACAGCGCTGGTGAAGCCGTCTCCCACTGCACCTCCCATGAGACTCAGCCCCTTGACGTGGCCGATCAAGTCCGGGTACGTCTGGAACAGCTTGGCCGCATTCGTCAGGCTGCCGGTCGCAACGACCCACGCCGTGCCGGGCTTGCACGACCTCAGGGCGGCGGCGGCGGCATCGATGGCGGCCACGTCCTTCCGCGGCTGGACGAGCGGCTCGGGGAGCAGGGTGGTCCCGTCCAGGCCGCTCTCGCCGTGGATATCCTCGGCGTTCTCGGACAGGCGCGGCCTCTGTAGCGGCGACGAGGCGCCCGGGTAGATTGGGATGCGGTCGTGCTGCCCAATAGCCGTGAGCACGCTGGTGGCGTTCCACGTCGTCTTCCTGGTGAGCGCGGTTGTGTGGTCAGCTGCGGGGCTCCCCCTGTTCTTCATGTTTGCCAGCCATGTTCGAGGCGGTATTACGCTGCTCTCCGGACCGGGATCTACTCAAAGCAAGATGGAGGCGCGTAACGGGAAGGGCCATCATGCTTTTGGGCCCTCCGATGCGCGCGGTCCGGGACCACCACAGCCCCCGGGGCGGACGTACTCTAACGGGGCATTGCCAAAGACGGTTGATATGCCCAAAAGCTTGATGCCAGGATGATATGCTGCGAGAAGAATGGCGAAGACGTCCTGGACTCTGGTCAGCGTGGCGAACTAAATTTCGTGGGCGAGGTGTTTGCCGGATAAGCTGGGACATGAGTTGCGGCGAAGCGGACCATCTCCAACCATGTCCAGAGGGCGGCGGGGCGCGCAGAAGCCTCACGACCTCTCCGGATGGCAGAATGTCTCAGGACTGCCCATGATCAAAGTCTAAACAGCAAGCCCAGGTTTCACTGATGCTTGCAAATCTAACTCACGTCGTGTCCAGGGTCGGCATCCAGCCAGACTGGAACTCTCTCATCCTCAGTCATCTCGGCAGAACGCGGTGTGTCTGTCTGGTTTCTCGGGTGTGTAAGAAAATAAAGATAAAGTCGGGGGCTGGGATGTGTGCCTGTGAGACTGCCTTTCAGTAGATGTAGAGGAGAGCGAATGCTCAGTCGTAGCTAGAGCGTGTTGGGAGGAACAGCAGCAGCAAACGACACGGCCAGTTGTTCGGTCTACCGCAGGAGCGGTCGCCGAGGCGGAGGTCCAGGGCCGCCCACTTCTTTGCGGCGCCCCCGGCAACAAAGCGGGCTCACGGCTCTGTCACATGTGCCGCAGTTCGGCGGATACCGTGGGAATGAAAACAAAACTGCATCACTCTTGGCACTCGGTACTAATACAAGCGGAATGAACAACTTGCTTTGCACTCGCATCAACTAATCAGAAGAAGAGAGAGATTTGAACTCTTCGTGCGTGCATGAGGGTATCATCAATTCAGCATGTGGCTACTGATGCAGATATGGCCAATCACCCCCCCCCGAGCCGCAGCTCAGTCCTTACGACCCAGCTGCTTTCCTCTTCTCAAGGACCTTCATCACATCCGCAACACTGTTCACGTCTCCCTTCTTCTTCTTGGGGCCTCGCTTGCGTTTGGACTTGCCACCGCCTCCATCTTCGCCGTCATCGTCGCCGCCCCATTTGGATAGCTTCGTCTTGCCGTCATCTGCCAGCTCCTCCTCATCGGCCAGGCGGTTTGTGCCAAAGCCCAGGTCCATATCTTCCGCATCACGGTCTGCAGATGCCATCATCTTCTTGAGCCTCTCTTGCCTCTCTGCCTCCTTCTGCTCCTCCTCCGACTCGGTAGCTGCATTGAGCGTCTTTGCTTTCTTGAGGGCAGCCAGCACCGACGGATCGTTCATCGCCGGTCGCGCATTCTGTTCCTCGGATATCAAGCTGGACTTGAAGTAGTTGCGAGGATGTTGTGCTTGCGGTCTTGGCGGAGGCGGCATGTCCTCCTTCACTTTACCTCGGCCTTCAGAGTCGACCTCGCCCTCGCTCGTGGGTGAATGAGACTTGTTCTGAGCCTCCTTCTTCGGCTCCTCGTCATCAGGCTCGTTGCTGTCGTCCGAGTCTGATGATATGCCACCAAGAGGATCGTAGTCTGACTCAACGTCAGAGAACATGGTCACGTCCTCGTCCGCCTTGGCTTGGTCTTCCAGCTTCTTCTTGTAGAACTCCGGTACTTCCATGCCTAGCACTTCGGCTTCGGGATCGATCTTGAAGGCTTCCCGTTCTCTCTCGACTTCTGCTGCGACCTTCCGGACTTTGCGCTTCTCATTTCCGTCTTCGTCGACGATGATTAGCACCTCTCGGCCTTTGGCATCACGCTCTATCCTTGAGCCTGGCTCCTTCTTGGCGCCAATCTTTTTAAATCTCGACCCCAAAGCTGACTCCTCCTGTGCTTTTGCAGCCTCACGGGCAGCCTTCATCTCGGCCAAAATCTGGTCCCGTGTCCGCTTCTGTCCGGGGACCAACGTCCTAGTAGCTAGTTGTCCCTTTTTTCTCGCCTTCTCCCTCTCGATGGCGGTGACCTCCTTCTCCTCTAGCTGTTCAAAGGCGTCGTCCACGTCCTCTTCCTCGGGTTCGTCTTCGGCTCCGGGCGATGGCTCTGCTTTCCCTTGGTTGGGCTTGTCTCTACTGAACACATCCTCGCCATTCCTGACCCTCTCGAGTAACTTGAAGTCGAGGCCTTTGATCAAGTGCGTGCTTGACAGATCACCGCCGGCAATTTCATCTCTTAGCTTCTCAAACGTTGCTTGGTCGATCTCTTCTTTCTTCAAGGACTCTTCTAGGGCCTGTATCCGCGCGGCCTTGTCGTCCTCTTCCTGCTCTGCCTGCCTTTGTTTTGCGCGGTCTACGTAGCCTTCTGCAAACTTGGTGCCTTTGGGTGCGGATGTTCGGAATTTCTTCTTCGGTCTGTCTTGTTCATTACGCTCGGCGAGTTGGCGCGCAAAATCGAGACGTCCTCCACCTCCACCAGCGACGGATCGTCTGCGGAAACCCCCTGTCAGTACGTACTCTTGATGCAGTCTGAAGCAACATCGCAACGAGCCGAGTGAGAGGTAACTCACGGTGTCATCGGGATGCTGGACTTCATCCGCGATCCGAGGGCAGAGGACCCAGCACCATCAGTCGCTCGTGGAGATGGCGATGCGCCATTCTGAGCTGCGCTTGGCGGCTTGGCCGCGTTGTTGAGGAGGAGCTTTCGGAATTGCTCGTTGTTCATATTGTACCACCTGCGCCACGCAAGGAGACTTCCAGCAAACAGTGGGCGGTAGGGGTGGGAGATGCAGGATGGAATTGCATGTTGGACTTGACTGTAGCTTTAACCCACCCGGACCACCCCCCAAATGAACCTCATCGGTACTCGGGGTTAGGGGTTCTCTTATTTAGTGGTCAGCTGAGTTCGTGGCGACGGGCTACGCGTTACGTCAGTTAAACCCGCGACGCTTGCTCAACACGCCTTTCGTTCTACAGCTCAGGCTGATATGACCGGGCTTGCTTATACCCTTGCAGGGCTTACGAGCAGCCTTTGAGCTTGACATTGATCCGCTTGGAAGCCTGCTCAGACGTCCCTGCAGTATGAGTCCTTCTGCTTTGTCGTCTCAACTTGGCTCACACGGAAAGAAGGGCTGATGTTGGAGACCATCATCTGAGCTTCATTCAGAATGGGCAGCCGTCTTGAGAAGAACTCAAACGCGGTGCGTAAGCGCATCGAGGATCACACCTTTTCCGACGAAGCCGGCGAGGAGTACGAACCAAGCGCCTTTGGAGGCTTTGGCGACTACTTTCGACGCAAGAAGATCAAGCTTCAGAACTTGGATGCCGAACTCCGTCAGGGCAGCACCAAGCCCCAGATCTTCAAAGGCGTCGTCGCTCATGTGTCTGGATACACACAACCACCGCTGCATATCTTGCACAAGCAGCTGGTCGAACATGGCGCAGGCTTTCTGCAGTACCTGGACTCGAAGACCATGGCCACTCACATCATCGCGTCGTCACTCACGCCCAAGAAGGCTACTGAGTTCAGTAGCTACAGGATAGTGAAGCCGGCCTGGGTCGTGGACTCCATCGCGGCGGGCCGCATGCTACCGTGGGCTGATTACCGAGTGGTCGATGAGGGTCCGAGGCAGAAAGTCATCAAGTTTGGGGAAGATGGGAAGATCGCTTCACAGGCGAACACGCCGCAGAGAGGCTACCATGACCAAATTCAGAGCAGCTTCTACACAAGCCAATTCAAGAAACCAGCTACTCCGGCCAACAAGGTCAGCTTTCCAAGCTCGTCTGCCACGACACAGACCCCGACGCCATCCAAGTACACCCCATCTAGACTCAAGGCACCTGAAACCATCGAAGATGGCTATGACGATAATAATCTGAAAGACCTGGAAATGGCTGAATTCAAGACTTCGTCCCCCGTGCCGGAGGGGCTCCCAGAGGCAGGCGTGGAGGATGCCGTGACATCCATGAGTGCAGAGAATCCAGCCGCGGTGGTTAATGGGCCTGTCCAGAACGAGAAGGTCTCCCAACCGCCCAAACAAATTGCACATGATTCACCCGCCCCTGCATCCCACAACACCGCTCTAACTTCCGAGGAGCATAACGCATGGCTCCTGTCCGACCCGAGACTAAGAAAGTCCTCAACCGCAAACCCGGACTTCCTCAAGCAGTACTACTCAGAGAGTCGCCTACATCACTTGTCAACATGGAAGGCAGAACTCAAGTCCAAGATGCAAAGGCTCGCCAATGAAAAGGGCACCGACACAGCCAAGGCTATCAAGCGCCGCCCTGGCTCTCGGCGATATGTCATGCATGTGGACTTTGATAGTTTCTTTTGCGCAGTGTCCCTCAAGAGTGCACCAGAATATGTCGACAAGCCCGCTGTGGTGGCACACGGCACCGGCACAGGATCAGAAATCGCGTCTTGTAACTATCCTGCGCGGAATTTTGGTGTCAAGAATGGCATGTGGATGAAACGAGCGCTAGAACTTTGCTCGGACCTCAAGGTTCTGCCCTATGATTTCCCTGCGTATGAGGAGGCTAGTAGGCTGTTCTATGAAGCAATTCTAGAAGTGGGTGGTGTCGTCCAGAGCGTCAGTATCGACGAGGCTCTTGTTGATATCACCACGCTTGTCATGGATTCTTCCGGGTCGCATGGCACCGGTGTCTCGGAGGGAAGCATCTGGAGAGAACAAGAGAAGGCAGATCAGCTTGGTAGTGATCTTCGCAAGCGAATCAAGGAAAGAACGGGCTGTCAGGTCTCCGTGGGCATCGGCGGAAATATTCTTCTCGCCAAGGTCGCACTCCGCAAAGCGAAGCCCGCGGGCCAGTACCAAATCAAACCAGAGGAGATTCTCGACTTTCTGGGCGAGCTCAAGGTGGAAGACCTGCCAGGGGTAGCGTACAGTATCGGCGGGAAGTTGGAGGAAAATGGGATCAGGCTGGTCAAGGATATCAGAGAAGTCTCGAAGGAGCGTTTGGTGTCTGTACTGGGCCCGAAGACTGGCGAGAAAATCTGGGAATACTCGAGGGGCATTGACCGCGCTGAAGTCGGCGATGTGTCCATCCGCAAGTCCGTCTCGGCAGAAGTCAACTGGGGAATTCGCTTCCTTAACCAGCCCGAGGCTGATGAATTCGTCGTGAACCTCTGCAAGGAGCTAGAGAAACGTCTGTTGAATGAGGGCGTCAAGGGCACAAATCTCACAATGAAGATCATGCGGCGAGCTCTAGACGCGCCGCTGGATCCTGCAAAGCACCTGGGTCATGGGAAGTGCGATACGTTCAACAAAAGTACGGTATTTGGCGTCGCCACTCATGATGCTGAGAAGATGGGCAAAGAGGCTATCTCCATACTCCGATCTTTCAAATTCAGCCCTGGAGACCTGCGAGGCCTGGGTGTCCAGATGCAAAGATTGGAACCGATCAAGCCCTCGGCTGCACCAGACGGGAGCCAGAAGACACTCAATTTTGGCGCATTCGGGAATGATATCGGCCCTCACTCATCGAAGAAGGTGGCAGCGCCAGTGGTACCTATGGGTCTTGATGACATCTCCGATGCCGGTAGCCCAGCGAAATCAACAAATGCGGCTCAACAGACACGGCGAGACGTGTCTGAAGACCCTATTTCGGAAAACCCACTCACTCCCCGGAAGCCGAAAGGATTTTCCATTCACCCTGTTCTTGCGCTATCCAGGGCAAATGAGGCCGACGAAAGGGCGAACACACCGTTGAACGTCATGGGCACACAATTTATCATACCATCGAACCCAGACCCGGAGGCCGTCGCTGCGCTTCCCCAAGACATCCGAAGCCGGCTGATGGCACAGCAGCCGCGTCGAGACCCTGCTTCGGTATTATCAAGGGAGGGCTCACCTGCTTTGCACAACACAAGCGGACGCCAGTCGCGTGATCAAAGCCCGGCTGTGGTTGAGCCTCAAATTCCACTTGACATTGACCCCGAAGTGTTCAATGCCCTCCCGGACGAGATGAAGGCCGAGGTGCTTGCTCAATACGCCCCAAGGAGCAGAAATGCACAGAGCAATCCTGTCCAACCACAATCACCACGCCGGGACCGGATTATTCGCCCGCAGCCTCAGAGAAGCCCGGCCAAAAGAGGACGGGACCGGGGCGGAATGCGAGGCATGCTTAGCAGTACGCGTGAGAGGCAGCACGATGCTAGCGCTGGACTCATGCAGACGAACTTCGTCACGATGGACAACAGGAGGCCAGCACGAGAGACTGCAGCAGAGGAGATCGAGGAGCTCGACCAGGCCTTCCTGGCGGAGCTGCCTGGGGAGGTCCGCAAGGAAGTCATAGCCGACCACCACCGGCGTAAACTTGCCCAAAAGTCGGGACTCGGCCTCAACTTGCAAGGTCCAGGGCGGCGTCATGCCGCGGATCGAGCGAGGGAGGCAACCAGCAGCCGCCAGACCAAGATCGCCTTCCCGAAGGCCCCGGCCAAGGTCTCATTTACGGCAACCTCGCTCACCTCGATCCAAGAAGTGAAGGACATGCTGAGTGCCTGGCACAGGGAGACGGAGGACGAGGGGCCGCACAAGGCTGATGTTGAGGTGTTTGAGAGATATCTTGCCCGCGTCGTGACGGAGGAGAGAGACATGGAAAAGGCCAAGAAGCTGATAAGGTGGCTGGACTGGCTTGTTGAAGATGGCGAGGATAGTAGGGGGAGAAAGAGGTGGGTGGAGGCTTTTTCTGGCGTCAAGGATGCTGTCCATCGAGCGTTGGTGGAAAGGGGCCTGGGACCTATGGTGTTTTAGGCATTTTAATACTAGATACGGAATGCTTGAATATGGCGCAGTCATTTTCTCAACGGTATAGCAGTCATGAAATTTGTGCGTTGAGAACTTTGCACGAGCGAGCTAGATGATGGGCCGAATTCCTCGGGGACGGACCTTAAACAATGACAGGGCTCATCGCCAGGTCATCTATCTCCAAACTTCGAGTTGCACAAAACAGCGACTTGAGCCAGGTCGGGCAGAAGAATAGTTGTATCTCGTGTGTCCAAGACGAGTGACGCTGATGCGGGGCGTGTGAGCAGTCTATGATACCGAGCCAGACTCATCGCGCAGCAAGTGGGTGGGTAGTCTGAAAATAATGTAGTGATAGTGTATATTCAGACTATTCGAGGGTCGTGTAAGTGGGCTCTCTAGGCCCTATAGATATATGTTCGACTTGCACAGAATTACCCCAGTTCCACGGAGAATAATCCTTAATGGATAGTCTATAGAGATATTCCGACAGGTAGCACGGCAGATTGGGCGTCCTCCGCCAGACTGTGTGTCGTGGCGAAGTGGCACTGCCCCCGATATGATGGTCGGCGGGATCATTCCGAGGCTACGCAGGGAGGATCTGTCTTTTCTCTTTATCCAGATTCTTTTGGAAGTGCATCGCGTTCGTCCTCCCAGTTAATAGCATCGCCCATGCTATTGCATTTTAGTATGGCGGGACTTGCCTCACTTTCTACTGCGTCGAATGTGGCCGCAATGATTTCTCTGGCAGATTTAACCTTCAAATCTGGCACTCAGGTATTAGATCTATATTTCCGATACAAAGGCGCGTCGTCGTCCATGTCACGGCTAGTCGACGAGATTAAGGCCGCGACGAACAACACTACGCAAGTGAGATAATTTGTACAAGAGCTTGAGGCCTCCGCTTTTGCGGCCGATAATAGACACACCCCTCCCACAGATCGAGCGATTCCTACGCCTGATTGACCAGGAATTCCAACTCCTGAGGGAGCTTATGCAGGACATGCGCCAATCATCGTCGGGGCAGCTGGCCCCAGCAAGTTACCAGTCACATAAGATGGACCCTGAGCGATCATAAAGTTGCAGCCTCATTTACGAGTATCCACAGGCTGAGCACCCACGTAGTAAATGCCCTTGGTATCACGGGATGGTGAGTGTCTTGATTTCTCCCAAACTGGATGTGACACTGACAAAATCCAGGAGAAATGATATCGTCCTTCGAAATGAACCCACCACTACCCGGGCTGAAGTCGTCAGTTTTGCAGATACAGCAAAATGACTGCAAGATCAGATGGATGGCTTGGCTGTTATATCGCCCACCCACACTCCTAGGAGCACAAGCCACGGCATGAGATTGCCACTCAAAAACAGCCGCGCACGACCCCGGGCCCCAGGACTTTTCAAAAAGCAAGACGTCGTTTCTGCGTTTCCGAAGAACAAGTACCAGGGAGTTGTCACGGAGCAGCTTGCCATCGATGACTTCCGATCAGCCGTGCTCAGTCAGGTGTCTGTTTGGCATGACGAGAGTGACGTGATCGAGACAGAGTCGCTGGCATTTGAGGACATGGCTCTTCCCCTCAAATTGCGTCAGAGGACTTCTCGTCATGTCAAACAGGCAGAATGGATTGCTCTCATCATCGACCAGTTGCTCGCTCGCAGCTATATAGCTGCGGCCATTTCACTATCACATGAGGTCCAGCGTTTTGGTACAGCACAAGACTGCCTAACCACACCATACGGCATGAAAATTTGTGGTTCCACCACACAAGTGCTGAATTCAGAAAGGACCATGAATTCACCTCCCACCAGACAGCCTTTTTATAAAGGAAGCGTCTGACGAATGGCTCATGGACGGCGCAGACCTTGTCCAAAACAATACCGATAGGAACCACCAAGGCTGAGATATACCTCGTCCGCGATCGACTGCACTCGGAGATACTGTGTTTTCGTGCACGATTTCTCCCGAATCAACAGCTATCGGAGATTGGACCTGCTGTTGATTCTGCATCCCGACACGTCCAATCCCTCCTCCGCGTAGACCGTCAGCCATCCTAGCCTGTTAGCCCATACCAGACCACTGGTGACCTCTTGGTACGGAAGTGCTCAGGATCCCTGGACTCAATTGCTTATTATCCCCAAGATTGCAATTGGTCATGATTCTAGAACGCACCACGACGCATTTTTGATAGGTGATGACGCTCAAGGGGAGGTACTGCCTATTTTCGTTGATGCGGGATTTCAGAGCCTGGGCATTCCATGTCACCAGATGTAGGATCGAAGCATCAGGCTGTTGTGTTATACACTTCATGTCAGTTGACATATTCTAGAATGTGTCGGATTCTCCTGTTCATGCTGTGTACAAGGTGTTTTTTTGTACAGAGTGGTTGCCCTACATGTAGTGGGGTTCACAACGCAAAGTCAGCTAGCTGCCTTTCGTCCGTCATGGCATCCAACACTCCTCTTGCGATAATCAAAGTTTATTTTCTACCCGGGCTTTCTGGGGAACCAGCCACGGATGATCAGGCGCAACCAATGTTCTAGGCCAATGAAGGAAATCAAACCGAGTTTACTCCGCCTTGATCGCGGAGAAGGCTCGAGGCGGAGACGCATAGTCTTGGTATAAAGCCGCCCATACCCCAACGATCCACATCCCCGCCTTCACCGTCGCGGCACTCAGCACCATTTGTTCGATTGTTTCGCTTGTTTCGCTGAACAAGACAACTACATTAGTCTTAATTATGTCTTTGGATAATTCTCATCAATACGTCGGCGTCAAACGACTCGACGAGCCAGCGGTTCGTCTCGTTGAATTCTCGGACAACATGGTAGTCCGTCAAGTATCAACGATGCTTCGGAGGCTATGGCTTGTGGACCCGCCTCTCTCAAACGAGGAGCTTCTGCAAGAGAATACGCTCAAGGAGTGTTTCCAAGCCATCACACAAGCAATTGGCAACGGAATCTCGGATGATCCTGAAGAGACGAGGTGGGACCACAGCTACTGGTTGTCACACACCGAGCTCCGGGTGCTCGACCCGGCAGCATCGGCTGCAGCGGAGCCATACGATGTGAGAAGCGTCGTGTCTCCGTGGCGGTCTGAGATCTACGAGATTTACAAGCACGTCTTCATCGATCTGTGGCGGATGTCAAAGGAGACGCCCGGGACTGACAATCTCGGGAAGTTCGACCCCAGCAAGGAGGGATCCGTGACTCTTGGCGTCCTCAAAGCCGAGAAGCTGAAAGCTGACAAGACTGCTTTCCGCACTGACACTTTCCTTTATCCGGTTTGGATCAATCCGAAAGCCAAAGTCACGTTCAGCGTGGATGGTGTTGATGGGAGCGAGCACGTCTGGTCACATGTTGAGTCTTCAGCATGGACCAAGGGGCTGTGGGCCCAAGGAGAGAAGGAACTTGCAATGACGACGGAACTGGATGATATTGAGGGAGACCAGACTGGCATAGCGGCCGTCTTTGTGATGGGACATTGTGAAAAAGCTCCTTTGGTACACCTGAAGGAGGAGATTCCGGACAAGTCAACAAGCATTTCAGGGCCTGCAGACGGTGGCAACGGTCAAGCTGCGGATGACGACAAGCCCGAGTTTGTGCCAGAGGCAGATCACCTTGCGAGGGCAATCTTCCTCAAGGCGGGAAAGGCAGTCGAACAATGCGCGTTCGATATTGTCGATAACGAGATCGAACAGCTCGAAGACACAACCTCCTGGCTAGAAGTGGATGTTCAGAAGAGTGATACGGTACACAAGCCGCTTCCAAATGACCACAGCATCAGGGTCCTGATCGTTGATCCCGGATCGGCTGAATCGGATCTTCAGACACGACTGGAAGTTGTGGACTTGGACAAGGAAGTGGGATATGAAGCAATGTCCTACACTTGGGGAGGCCCAAAGGATCAAGTGCCACTTCGAGTCGGCGGCCAGACCGTCTCGATCCCGAAGAACCTCGAGAATGCCCTCAAAAGGCTTCGACACCTAGACCGCAGGCGATACGTATGGGCTGATGCCGTCTGTATCAACCAGGCGGACCTTTCTGAGCGCGGTCGACAAGTGTCGATCATGCGGCACATCTACACGAAAGCGCGAAGAGTCCTCGTTTGGCTTGGTCAAGACAAGGCGAACTATGCAAAATTGGCTTTCAGCACCATTTGCGAAATTGTCCGTTCCTGGCGCCCTCCGAACAACCCAAACAGATTCTCGAGTTACAAGGACGCGTTCGAGCCTCAGAAGGATGGACTGAGCATTGACGAAGACGGCTGGACTGCCCTCCAAGCCCTGTTCCAGACCGACTACTTTACTCGGTTCTGGGTGATACAGGAGCTGGTGCTCGGGCAGAACGCGACGGTAGTCTGGGGCGGCCACACCATCAGCTGGGGCCTCGTCGGCATCAGCGCAGCATGGCTACTGACCAGAGGGTGGGCGACGAACCCGGACTGGCCCATCTCCGCTGCGTACAACGCATTCCTGATCTACGTCCTCCCACTAGCCAGGCGCAGCGCGATCTCGAGCTTCTCCAAGCTCGACCTGTCTGCCGTCCTGGCGATGACGATGGGAAGATTCAAGTCGAAAGACGCGAGAGACAGGATTTTCGCCCTCCTGGGAATGCCGTTCTCGGGCAACGATCCCGAGAAAGACCAACTCGTGACCCCGGACTACACCGCGGATGTGCAATCAGTCTACCTGGGAGCTACAAAGCGCATGCTCTCCCAGGACGCGAACCTGCGGCTTCTGAGCGCTGTGCAACACGGCCTCGAGATCGACGGCACGTCTCCGTCTTGGGTGCCGAAATGGGACCAGTCCCTGTCTGCCGAGCCCCTGGCTCTCCGACAAGAGCACGGGTACTACGCCAACGCGGGAGAACTATTCACCCCCGGTGATGACACATTTGGAGCGGACGGGAAGTCGCTCACACTCACCGGCCTCAAGGTCACCTCCGTGACACACGCCACAGATCCATTCACCGCCGGCAAGATCTCCTTTTCCAGCCTGCCGGACAAGCTCAGGGACGCCATGCTCATCATGCTGTCCTACCTGAATGACCCAGACCGTCAGGTCCGCTCGAGCTGGAGCGAAACAATGGAAAAGTTCACGATCCCGGGCCTCAACCACCCGGAGAAGCAGGCAGAGGTGCTTTCCTCCGACGGCGGGTTCCTCATGTCGGCCACGACGGGCACGCCCGGCAAGTACGGTATGCGCGAGTCGACCGAGATCCTGGACGGCGAGAAGATGGGTATCGATAATTTGGGTGAGTTCCTGATGTACTGGCGGGAGCGCTGCACGTGGGACGCCGATGCCCTGCGGCACGAGGACTTCAAGGACTTTTGGGCCGCCGTGGAGGAGGAGGAGAGCACCTACGCCACGGAGCGGGCCATGTGCTCGATGAATGCCTTCCTGGGGCGGAAGGTGTTCCGTTGCGAGGATGGTAAGCTCGGTCTCGGGCCCGCCGCGATGAGGTCTGGGGATGTGCTTGTTGTTTTGTTCGGCGGGATTGTCCCGTATGTTCTGAGGCCGCTGGACAGTGCTACTGATGACGGAGACGAGCAGAAGTGGGCGTTCGTGGGCGAGTGTATCGTGCCTACTATAATGCAGGGACAGGCGGTAGAGGAAGCCGGTCTATTAGCAGATGGAACCTACGCGAGGGAGAAGGATGGGACGCTGAGGTTGGACCCAGTGGCGCAAGACCCGCGGTTCCATCGCGAGGTCGGAATGAACGGCGTTCAGAGGTTCGAGATCAGGTAGTCAACTGCCGACTTCTTTTCTTTTAATGGATTGAGCTGGTTCCAAGCCGGCAACTACATTCCCAGATTTAACTGAAGACGCTCACCCTTGACACGCACACCGTCTTGGTCAGCAGGACTCAAAGCATCGGAGAGATGTTAACTCCGTCCACATAAGATGCACGTGGAGATCACGCCCGGACATAACATAACATCAAAGACTGCCTAGGCTTGAGGGCCAAATAGGCTTGAAGAAACCCTGCTGGCTTTCGATTGATAAGATACGTTTGTGCCCTTGGGCACACATACAGGGTCCCAGCGAGGCCAACGCTGCCATAAAAGTAACACACAACATGGAGTCCAAGCGCCTACAAACAGCAAAGAAGTACATCAGCCACTTCGAGACCCTAGACTCGGACACCCTAGCCTCAGTCCTGGCCCCAGACCACACCCACCAGTTCGCGTCGGCCTCCCTGGCCTTCCCGGGACCGTTTTCAAGGCCGCAATTCCTGGGGCACAGCGCGGTGCTGCGCCAAGTCATGACCGGGTTCCCGGTGCGCGCAAAGGAGTACATCGAGAGCGAGTCTAGCAACCAAGTCACGGTGTGGGCGACGGCCCGGCCACGGTTCAGGGAGGAGGTTCTGGCGGGTGAGGAGGACCGGGAGAAGTGGGAGTTTGAGGGCGAGTACGTGTTCATGTTCTGGATGGACGAGACGGGGGACAAGATTGTGAGGACAGTCGAGTTTCTGGACAGCAAGGGGACCGAGTATGGGCTGCGGCCGTTGCTGAAGAGGGCGAATGAGAAATGCAGGCCCAGCATTGGTTCTAGCGACCTTGTCTGCTGACAGACGCATCTGGATGTTGATATTCTTTGATATGCAGCGGCGTTTTCTCGTCTCTCTTTTCATGGTCACAAATGTAGACCTTCCTTCACTCCTTGACCGTGGCCCCTGTGCCCCAGCTTCCCACCAAGGCCATGGCCTTCTCGTCTCCGTCCGCCACGCGGTCGTCCTTCAGCGCGTCCGCCAGGCACCTCCAAGGGTCCCGGCTCCCACCCCATTTGAGCAGGCCCTCCTTCAGCTGCTCACCATTCTCCCTGCTGATGGCTGCGCCGCCCCGCCCCGACGAGAAAACCTCCTTCCACACCCGCTCAGCAAGCACGCGGTCGAACAGGTAGCTGTAGTACGTGCTGCCGTACCCAAACAAGTGGCCAAAGAAGCCCTGCCACCTGCACCCGGGCGGGTCGACGGGTGTGTTGCCGTACCCGAGTTGGATGCCGCGGTAGACCTCGGTCGAGTCGAATGACCCGCCTGCCGCGCGCGGGGAATGGTATTCCTGGTCCAGCATCGCAAGGAGGATCTGGTTCTCATTATCTGTGCCCTCGAATCGTCGGGACTGACGTATCCTGTCGACGACCATCTGGTAGTTGAGCGGCTCGTCCGTCTCGTAATGCCGGGCAAAGAGGCGCAGCACTTCCGGGTCCGCGCAGAAGTGCTCCATCAACGTGGAGGGGAGTTCGGCCAGGTCGGTCGCACAGCGCGTGCCCGAGACGTTCTGCAGCGAGGTCCGCGCCAGGATGCTGTGGATGGCGTGGCCCATCTCATGGAAGAGCGTTTCCACCTGTCCATATGTCAAGAAGGCGGGCTTGTCTCCGCCGGCCTGGCTCTGGGGGAAGTCGCATACGAGCGCAATGGTGGGTAGCTGTTTCAGGACACCATTGCTTCCTCGAGACATGGCCATGCCGTCGTTTGCAGCCTCCTCGGGCGAGGCGAAGTCCGGAATGCCCACCACGGCTTGTTGAGCAGCAGACTCGGCTTCCTCAAGCTCAGACCCTGCGATCTCGCGCGAGCACCGCACCGTAAAGTGCGCCGGATTAGGCGACTTGTCTGCCCTGTAGAAAAGGTCGCAATATAGGACTGCAACGTGACCGTCGGTGTCGGATATGACGTCGAGCCGCCGCACTTCAGGATGCCAGGTTTCGCCCGGCATAGTCTCCCTAGCCGCGAAACGGATTCCATAGAGACGGGTAAAGAGCCTCGACAGACCCTGCATAATGGTCCCAAGAGAGAAGTACGCGGACAAGAAGTCCTCACGTTTTGCTTTCGACCGCTCCAGATCCCTGATCCGGCCCATGTAGTAATCTTTGTCCCATGGCTGTAAGTTGGACGAAGACAAGCCAATCTTGCCCTGCTTCTGGGCCATGAGGTCCTCCATCTCGCGCCTGACTATGGGCACGTTGTTCTTGTTGAGGGCCTTTAGAAATTGCTGGACGGATTCTGGTGACTTGGCCATCATCCTATCGCGTAGTGCCATATGGCCGTAGCTCTCGAAACCAGAGAGGGTAGCAAGTTCGGCTCGCAGCCTAAGCAGATGCTCTAGCTGTTTGACCGTCCTCTTCGAAGCGGTCCGCGAAGCATAGTAGATCGCCTTCCTTGTGTCCTCGTCATGAACTGTACGTAGTGCTAGCGAGGCTTCGCCGCTCAGCGCAGGCAGGTAAACTTGTCCCCTCCGGGTTATCCTGCGGGCTATCGTAGGGTCCATACCCTGGAGCCTGCTGCTCGGGAACGTGAGGACAGGTTGCTCTGGAGCCATCTGCTCCACGAAGGTCTGGCCGACATCACCTATCTCGGAGGACAGGTTGACAAACCTGTCCCTCGCCTCCCTGGGCAGATTGACGGCCGACTTTGTGAAATCCAACTTTAGAATTTCCGCCACAGCCCTCTCCTCTTCTGACCAGCCGGATGAGACGTCTGGATTGTCCAATGCTTTGCCTAGCTGCTCGTTCAGACCAGTGGTCGTGTTCAACTGGTTCATATACTGGTATACCACCGTCCATGCCTCCGACGCAGCGGCCTGCATGTGCCTGTCGGGATGGGTGACGCGCACGAAGTCGGACAGGTCTATGACGCGACAGAGCAGGTCGGACAGCCGGTCAAGGTCCCGAACGACGGCCCTGTACTCGGCCACGGAGCTGGCGGAGAGGACCTTGTCGACGATGCGTTGGGCGCGTGCCAGGGAGACCTGAGCGAAGGCGAGGAAGCCTCGAGGTTCGGTCAAGTAAGCGTTGCGGAAGAGGCCGACACGAGGCTTGCCCTTGAAGGCGCCCGAGAAGGCCAGCCATGCTGAAGGGGAGTCGAATATGCGGCGCAGATCTGCATCGTCGTGCTTGGCGCGATCGGTCGTGTGGGGGGCGGAGGGCGGGATGGAAAAGGCGTGTGGATGTGGAGGAGGCTTGACGGACTCGGTGTGGGTGGCGGTGTGTTGCCATCGCGAGGCTGCTGCCCGGGGAAGCTGCTGGATGGTTCGTTGGGTCTTGCGCCGCAGACAAGCTGAGCATACCCACGACGCCGAGCCTGGTGTCGCCGGGCGCTGGGCGAACTTGATCATGATCACGGCGCGGGTGCTGGGCCGCCCTCACATTTCATGTTCTGACCTGCTGTGACCTTTTGGGAGAACCGAGTCAAGGAGAGGAGAGGAAACAGTTGTGCCACGCATGGCCTGCACGAGGGGCGATCTTCAATTCACGCAGCAGCAAGCTTCCTCTCCTATCTTGCCTCGCGATTTGCCGACTTTAGCCCGTTCCCGAGCGGGTAATCGTGCAGTGTTGTAATGCTATGACGAAAATGCGCCAAAATTTTCGAGAAGCCCGGCCGTCGGAAAGAGCCGCTGCTGGCAGTGGGCCAGCCATTTGTGCTAGTGGACTGACTGCCTCTGTACAAGCAAGAGGACCGGGCGGGCAATACCCATGTCCGCCCGAGAACGAGCCTACATTCTCCCTCAAACTTCACCTTGAATCTTGACACTGCCGCAGCACACGAGAGCCCCTCGACCCTCGCCCAGAGCCTCAACATAACCAATTGAGCTTATCATGGCTGCGAGAGCCCTGCTGCAACGGGTGAGTACAACACGGGCCCACCGCCCCGATTGACATTGACATCCAGACCTCTGCTGACCACGCTCTTATTCTCGCAGCGAGCGGCGCCGTTGGCAGCGTCCATGCTCGTTGGAGCCGTCGCATTCTCCCCCAGGCTGGCCCTTGCCGAAGCTCCAGAATCATACAGCTCTCACGTACGACCAGCCCACACGCCACCCACTATGTGCCATGCAGTGCCATGCCGTGCCATGCCGTGCCCTGCCCAGGAACAAGTCGGACTGACACCGAGCCTACTCTTTAGTCCAGGAAGCCCATATACGACGACTTCGACGCCTCGCCCACAACAGCCACCATCCCGCCCGCGAAGCCCGCCGCGAGACCAGACACCCCGTCATCGTCTTCCTCCACGCTGGCCCCCGAGAACCCGGCATCGCCATCACTAGCCGAGGTAGCCCAGCGCCCTCAGCAGTACCAGCGTCACGGTCCCACGCCCACCGACCGCCTCGCCGCCCAGATCCGTGATGTGCGCCTGTTCATCTACCGCCACGCCTGCAGCGCTGAGGATGCCGTGAACCGCACCATGGACCGCGCCTTCCACCTTGAGAAGTCGTTTACCGACACCATCGCCTCCCTGGCGCCCCCGCCCGAGTCCGGCGAGAAACTGATGCCCGGCCTGGTCTACGTCCTCGTGGCCGCCATGGCCGGAAGCATCGTGACGCGGCGGAGCAACATCCTCCTGAGGGCCACGGTCCCGGCGGCCTTCGGCGTGGGCATGGGCTGGACCGCCATCCCCCACACCATGCGCAACACGAGCGACCTGGCTTGGAAGTACGAGCAGCGGTATCCGGCCGTGGCCCAGGGGCACCTCCAGGTCAAGGACAGCTGGAGGAAGGGCGTCAGCTTCGCCCGAGTGCACACCCAACTCGGACGCGATAAGCTCGAGGAGAAGGTCAAGGGTGCCAGGGAGACGGTGGAGGAGTGGGTGAGGAAGGGGAAATAAAGCAGCTGTCCGGAATGGAAACACCGTGGGCTAGAGCGATGGATTGAAAAAGCCTCGCCGGATTATTAAATATTTGGCTTGTACCATATGGAACATAGATGAATTCACATGGCCGGTTGTGACGGCGCTGTGGCCAAAATCATAAAGGAAAAAAAAGCGGCTGATGATTGATATTCATGATGCTCAAGCCAAAAATCCATCCGTGACCACGCCCCCTCTATTGGGCATTGTTTCGCGACCAAATGATTACACGGGCGAATCCAAAACGAACGCAGTATCGGCATCACAAGGGCGTGTACCCTGGCATTTACCCCCCAACTTTTGTCTTCACCTCCCGTACGCCAGCCATGCAAGAACCCTCCCTTACAAGCTCTTCTCCTTGTCCGTGCCGTCCAGGCTTATGAGCGCATTGAGCACCCTCTCATAGGTCCATACCGTGACCGCGCTCGCCGGCGCAGCCTTGAGCAGACTGACAGTCAGTCCCCTGTACAGGCCCCTGGTGCCCTCGGTCCGCAGGATAGACCGCATCGTCCCGAAGGTGCCGAGCCCGATGTAGTCGGGGATGTTCTTGTGCACGTACCTCGCGCGCGTCGGGCCCTGAACCTGGATTCTCTTCCTGACCGTGTCGAGCGGGAACACGCCCGTCTTGGACGCGACGCTGGCGAGGGTCCCGGCCACGGCGTCGCCCCCGCCAAACGGCAGGTCAAGCCCCGCGAGCGGCGGGCGCAGCGCCTCGTACGCCGCGAAGAACATGCCCATGAAGGGGACGATCTGGCCCAGGGCGGGAGCCAGCCCGCGGAAGAAGCCCCGCGCCCCTTCGTCCCGGCCGATCTGCGCCACCGCCCGCCGCAGCGACGTGTACACGCGGTCGTCGCTGCCCTGCGCCGCGAACCGCGTCCGCAGCAGGTCCAGCGGGTATGTTGCTGCCGTTGCCGCGGCGCCCGCTGCCGCGCCAGCCAGGAAGCTCTCGGCCGCCCCGGGGATGGCGTGCTGGCCCCCTTCACCGGCTATCCCCCGCAGCAGCTGGGTCGTCGACCGGTAGGTGGTGAACTGGATGGCCGAGTAGCTGACGTACATGAGCTCGGCGGGGACGTTGCCCTTCCACAGGCCCGTGAGCCCCTCGTTCGCGAGGATGGTCCTGAAGGTCGAGATGGTACCCTTGTAGATTGGCCCGCGCCCGCCGAGGTGCTCGTAGGAGAGGGGGTCGGATAGGGAGTGCGACTGGAGCTGCAGGCGGATCTTGACGACGTCGAGGGGCGCGATGACGAAGCGCGATATCAGGCCGGCTACGGCGCCGGCCGCGACGACCTGGAGACGGGTGCCCTTGGGTTCGTGTCAGCACGGGCGCCTAGTTGAGGCTTGTGGTGGGAGGACGCGTACCTCATCTTTGAGCTGCTCTACTTTGGGAGACATGCATAGATGCTCGCGACTTGCGACGCCTGAGTGAAGCAGCTGCGTGCTGAGTAAAGGGCGGAGAGGTGGGCGCGACCAGGAAACGGCCTGGTGAAGCTTTGAAGATGATGCTCTTGCTGCTGAGGATCTCTCACCCGCCTGTCCTCTGATTGTCTGGTTATTCAAGGCATAGCAAGTGGAATTCCCAAGACCACTGAGGATTCTCGTGGTTCTCGTCTCTTGCCTCGCCAGAGACAGCGAGCGGGTCTACCTGGAGCTCAACATTTCCTTCCAAGAGCTTTGTCTCACTTAAGATAAGCTTATCGCACTGCGAAATGACATCAGCTTCAGCTGCCCCTGACTGACACAACACAGAATATGATTTATCTAAGGTTCACATTTGTATCGAGATGCTTCTTGATAGGTGGAATTTTCCTAGATCAGGTTGCACCACGTTCATCCAAATGGGACCGTGAAGGGACACAATACTGTGCTCTCCCCGCATACTTGACTATTCTGGTCTACTCTAGAGACCATGGCTTCGTTGTCGTAATTCTCAAGACATGTATGGGGACGCCGTTGGAGACAGCGATAATATCGAGGGCATCATTCGCGTGTCTGGCATGAAGCAGAATGGGTAGAATAAGGGTGGCGTTGCCATCCTAAGAAGTAAGCTGGAGGCGCTGATTCGAGAAAATTTATGCCAACTCAGGTCTGGATGTAGGATAGTCGACGGAAATTCCCTACTATCGAAGACTTCACTCAAAGTTATCAAGATCTCCCACGCGTGGGTATGGAAACATAAAGGCAGCAAAGACGATCTTGCAAGATGCCCATGTGGCGCAAAGCGCCATCCGGATGCCCACCAACCTGCCGCTCAATTGCTGTCTCACCTTGCACAAGTGCTCATATACAAGGAGATGTGGCTATGTATTCGCCACAGATACTTGACACAGGCAAGCAATCATACCAGGTTGGAAGGATGACTGCTCCGATATTTCCAACGACAATGACTACATCCAGCTGCATCTGGGTCGATGCCCACCTCGAGGCAGAGAGGCTCGTCAACATCGGCCTCGAAGGAAAATGGAGAGGATTTGCAAGCATCAGTGCAAGATGATGGTCGCTCACCGACTCTGGTGCGGGTGTCTCGTGCTCGAGGTACCAAGTCGCGACGACTATCCTCCCTCGCGAGGCCTCGCCCGGTGCCCAGCATATGCCGCCGGGCAGATCCAAGTCACAACGCACCGCCCACGGATCAAGCAATTACGTCTCATTGGTGTCTCTTCTAGGTGGGTAGATAGCTACCCCTCGGGAGAAGGGGTGTGTGACTCTCGCGTAAACAGACAAATGCTGCGCTGCGCTCTTTTCTCGGAAGGTCGAAGTAGAAAGACGGGTGAGGTGGCCTCGTGAAGAATGGCCAGCCAACACAAGCTACATACATGCATACGCCGACTAGCCATTGGCCAAGCAAGTCGAAACAGGAAGGAGGAGTAGGAATCGAAAGACAGAAATTGATGATGAGCTAAATCGACAAAGTGAATGGTAGAAGGAAAATTAAGACACATCCTGAAAATGGGATAGACAGGAATACTAAATATGCCATGGCCTTTGATCCGGTCTAGGTAAGAACATAGAGGTACCTCTCGATGATGAAAAAAGTAAAATAGATACGGAATCAGATCTGCCGGCCCCCACCCCTTCCCCATGGAACACGCCTGGGCACGCCCCCCTTCCCAAACAAACACCCCGGTTTTGAAGGATTAAAACAAGAAACACACGTGCCTCCTCCAAAGAAGTGCAGCTCGCTTGATCGCTCGCTACCCCCTGGTTTCGCTAGATGCCCTGGCAATATGGGTTGGAAAAGAGACTTGTCTAAAAGTACAGCAGATGAAAACGGCAGGACTGGGTATCTTTCGTCTGTCAAGAGCATTGGGATTTTTTTTTCTCTTTGTACGGTTGGATAGGGTAGTTATAAGGTGTACACTGGGTGGTCGTTTCGTGCTTCGGTCGTGGAGGTAGTAATGATAGTGGTCCGGAATGGTCGGAATGGACGGGCTGAGCGCGCTAATGGCTAGGACGACTGTCCTCGATTGGAAGGAATAGAGGGCTGGCTGCGGGTAACACACCCGCTCAGATCCTCGTCGGCAGCCCCTTGCCCATGGTCAACTGGCTCAGGCTCAGCGTCCTGGCAGCTTTCTTCCTCTTCAGGTCGGCCTCGTCCTCGTCCCCCTCCTCAGGATACTGCGCCACGACGCCGCCGAACTCGTCTACACCCCCGAAGGGCTCGTACTGCTGTAGGCTCGGGGTGGCGCCTGGCTCCTCCCTCGGCGTCTGGAACGCCTCGGAGAAGTCGTCGTCCGCGGCCTCAACCGCAGGGGAATTGGTGACGCTGCTGAAGCGGCTGTCCTTGCCGAAGATGCTCTGCGCCTTGCTCGACGGGTCCACGGTAGGGGCAGCCCTATTCGTGTTGACGGAGATGGGCGCGAGGTGCGCCGTGTTCGTTTGCGCGGAGGCCGAGGTCGCGGTCTGTGGCCGCAGGCGCTCGTTCGACTTGGACTTTGCCGGGTCTCGCACCATAGCAAACATCGTGGATGACAGGTTGTTCATGCGCTCCGATAGCTTGCGTACCTGGTCCTCGAGGGCTTGCCGGGCGGCCCGCTCGCTCTCGAGCTGCGCGACGAGAGCTGCGCTATTCTGCGGGTAGTCCTCGCTGCTTGATTGAGATGCTTGGGGCCCCAGCGAGGGCATGCTAGTTGCGGGGCGGACAGTGGACTCAGACGTTGGCCTGAGGAGCCCGGGCGCCTGAGGGGCTGAGGCCCCAGTAGTAGACTGGTTCTGCGTTGCGGATGACGAAGGAGGGTGCAGGGAGTCAATATAGGTGCGCCCTTCGCCAAAGGACATACGGGAGGAAGTGTTGTCGTCCGCAGTGTCTACCGACCGGCGGGAGGACGGCGCCAACCCTGCATCGCGGCTGGTGGTTTGGTAGATGGAGGGAATCATGGGTGGTACGACGTTACTGTATGCGTACGTAGGTTGATTTGAGGGAACACGGCTGAGCCCAGATCCGGACGCGGCTGACGAGCCCGAACGTTGGAGCCCACCGCGATTCCCGGTCCCAGTGCTGACCTCCATGAAAGGGCCCTTGAACCCCGGTACCGAGTGACACAGCTGGTTGACCACCCGCTCTAGTCTGTACACGCGAGATTCGAGGCAAACAAATCTCTCGTCCAGAGTTGCGGCCTGTGTGATTTTCATCCCGGCCATCTCGTTCATGGAAGACAATGTCCCGAAATTGAAAGGTTGTGGCGGTGTCTTGGGAGCCTTATCAGCCACCTGCGACTCCGCTATGCTCATGGATGCCCGGCCATGTTCGAATTGGTCTTCGTTACCAATATCTGTCTCGTTCTCGTTGGGGTTTGACGAGAGCGGTGACAGTGGGCCCGGAACGTCGTAACTTTCCCTCCAGAAGCGGATCTCATCACTGCGGCTGCGGCGTCGGGATTCTTTCTGCTCTTGCGCTACCTCGTACAGCTGCGACAGAGACCGCGAGCGTCGCTTGTGTCCATTCTCGCCGCCAGTGTCGCTGGTGAGCGCCCGGCCGATTTCCTCAGGATCGTCCTCAGTGAAGCGACTTCCGCGGGCGTGCGTGCTTGCTGGCCGGGGGGACAAACCAGCCCACTCCTCTCCTCGACTCCGTGGGTTGGGAGCCATCATGAGATACAATTTGCTGTTGGTGGCTGTGGTCGCTCGTCTTCGATTCGGTGATGATCCCAGAGCATCGAACGACAAGGAATTCCGCGCGCTCTCTATGGCGACCATGTCATCCGGTCCTATAGAGTGTGATCGCAGGGCCCGGTCGAACTCGTTGACGGGCATAGATGCCACGCGCTTCGCTGGTTCATTCTGCTGCGCAGCATCGAGTCTTGCGGCCGGAGGAACCTGACGAGGGGAACTGTTAGCAATGACTCATGCGAACGAGTCTCTCCATGGCGAGATTAAGCGATTGCAGTATTGCTTACACTGCGATGTTGTGGTGGGCCACCCAGTGCAGACTGGCGATCGGTTTCGCTGACAGAGCTCAAACTGCCATCCTTCTTCTTCCGCCGCAGGAATTTGCTGAGCGCGGAGCGCAGCGTCGATTTCTTGCGCTGGGGTGGGCTGGTTGAAACATCATGAGCAGATGTATCACCTGTCTTGCCAGAATTGATGCTCAGGGTCGAGAACCGGGTGTTGGTGGAGGGGTTCGTCCGCTGGTACCGCGCAGGAGAGCTCCTCGCGGCCGATGCGGCGGAAGAGGCGCCGCCCTCAGGGCTTGGCCCGGATGATCCATGCGGTTGCGTGTACGGATGTGGCGACGGCGAACCAGGGTGTTCCGGAACAGTCTGTGGAACATCGACTGTGTCGGCACGAACCGGCGTTGCGGCAGACTGTGCGACAGGAGAGAAGGTTTGTGTCACGGGCGAGGCGAGGGTCGAAATTGCCTGTTGCGATGGGTGCTGCGGGACGGGCTCACTGTCCAGCGGTGTTGCACTTGCGATGCCAGTCCCCGGGTTCCTTATTGGAAATTCGTCGTCCTCTATGGGGTTTGTGCTTGTCAGAGGAATGGGACTTGATATTCTTAGGCCCCGGATGCTCTGGTGGCCTGTTCTCGGCCTCGCAGTGGTAGGGGAGGCCTGTCCGAAGACTTTGGTCTTTTTCATGGTAGCGTCGTTGTCTAAGGATAGGTTGAACCTCTGGACCGCCAGGGAGGAGTTCGGTGGCGGCGAGGCGTTAGCAATATTGATATTGTTGGAGATGTGTATTGGCGGCGGTCCAGAAGAGCCATGAGGCATTACGATTAATGATAGGCCGACCCTATGTCGACTGCTTCATGCGGTGAGGATGATTCGCGGTCGTGGGCTCGACGACTATTCCTACTCTGCCTCGCTCTTGCATCGATCCACATGGTCAGCAATGCGTGCCAGCCTGGAGGGTCTCAGGACCAATGCAATGCGTGCGGGCAGCAGGCGAGCCCGCCGTTGGTGGGTGAGAGCCAACCGGCGCCAGCCCAAGGAGCAGCAATCGAGTCAGTGGCGTCGTTCGCAAATTGTCTGAAGATGGAGAAACCTTGGAGATTATGGGCTAGAGTATGGCCAAACGAAGGACCCCAGCATATGCATCATGTATCGTGCTGAATCGGCCTGCGTTGGTCAGGCGTTGGTCCCTACGACAGAGGGAGGGAGCATCAGAAGGTCAATGAGCAGCCCGCGATGAGTGGCGCATCAAGATGATATGTAATGAACCCGCCCCTTGGAAGGTGGAAGGATGCGGTCAGTGAAACGAGCAACGCATACGAATTGGAGACCGTCGAGCCAGTGGCCCCCGTAAAAGTGGAAGAGACACGCATTGCTGGGGTCTACCCAGAAAGCATGCAGCATGGGCAGCAGGGATGAAGACAGGGAGCCCATGCCGGAGGGGCCAGGAATGATACTTTGGGATCGTGGTGGTGGAGAAGGGGCGTGGGAAAAGAGGGCCCAAGCAGCTGCACGTCCGGCGTTTGATACTGTTCTGGTCACCTGCGACAATTGGCCCACGACGCCTCTTGCCAGTATCTTGCGTCTTGTGACGGACCAAAGAACCTCCAGATAAGCTCGGAGAAGTTGCCATCACGGCCGTTTTTCTAATTTGCTGTGCGACGAATTGGACCGGCCAGCTTCCCGCTGCGGCATGCCACGGCGTGTTCGGATCATCTCACCGGCGATCAAAGCTGCGAACAAAGATTGAGAGCTTGCGTCGGTGGAATTCCGAATACAGGTGCTCTCGATGCGGGCCATGTCCAAACCCTTTGGTATAGATTGTTCACATCTTAAAAGATGTGGCTAGTTTCGATGGTAGCAGATCAAATCGGGCAGAAGAACAAACCACTTGGGGTCCATGGCCGCGGGGCTGGCCACTCTTGGCCATCCTCCAACTTCTATTCGATGGCTCCCTTCACCACACCCCTGATGTGGTGATCAACCCTAGCAGTGAGGTCCCGCGACTCGCCGGCGCCGCGATACGGAGCTCTGTGTATATAGGAGGCACTTGGGTCGCAGCCAGCCTGTTGTCCTCCCACATCGCTTCTGTGTGAGCACGGACGGCGTGTGTCCGCCCGGCCAAGCGAGTGTGCTTGCAGCTGGATCCGGGCCTCTCCCAACGGCCAACTCGTAGAGGCCGTCGGCTGGTCACTGTAGCTTTAGCCCCTTTCGACGTGCAGCTGCCGTTGCACCTGTGGCGTGAGGCTCAAGCAAACGTGCTCATCCTTCTGCATGGGGGAACTCTGTGGGCAGCCAACCCCGCGCAGCCACAGCATGGGCGTCGTGTCGGTTGACTGTTCAGCTACCCATGCCATTGATGCTAGCTGATTCAGGACCCCGCCCCCGACTCGGGTCAGTTGGCTGTGACTATCGACGAAATCCTTGGGGCGGCATGTCGCTGCACGTCGCTTTGTCGCGGGCAGAGCACGAATGAGCGTCCACTGTGGCTGTCCGTGGACTGCCCCCAGTGCGCGTTGCGTGACATCTAGTTGGCCATATTTAGACGCACTGCATGCGCGCTGTGGCAGTCACAGGTTGGGGTGGGCATCCAATAACGCAAGTGGTGCTGTGACTCCAGGTCCGCTTTCTTTTTTCTGGCTCGCGCCCCCATGATTCGGTGAAGTGTCAAGACAAGCAGCCCCCGACACGTCTGCACCAGCCAGAGCTTGTGACCAAGACATGGATCTAGAAGGTCTCTTCGGGTAGTCTAGCGGCGGGTGGAGGCACGCCGACTGCGTAGAATATAATATCACACATCTTATAGCCTGAAAGCGGCTCCCGCGCCCAACACCAGAAAGCAGGATGAACTCTTTGACCAGTCAACCAGGACAGGCTCCGGCTTGCGCGGGGCGCGCCCCGACGATGCGCAAGCGCAATGCGCGACAGGTAAAATATCCATGGAGGCAAAAATCAAATCAACCGGTTGGCTGTCGCAGGCGAAGATAACGATGCTTGCGCATGCGTCTGTGTTCGCACATTTTATTGCGTGCCCCGGTTGACGTGCTGTCTGGTTTTTTTGGTCCGACAAGCGGTTTGCCTGAAGCCATGTTACCCAAGGAAAGGGCACATCCGCACATCCGCACATCAGCCCGCTTTGATTCGAGGATCTTCGAGTCGTCATGCGGTACCATCAGTCTTCATGCCGCAGGCATTTTAGCTTTGGAGCTACCGGAAGGTTAGAGATCTGAGATTTCAGCTTGACCTCGGTCCCAAAGGCAGAGAACGAAGGACGCCAAAGGGCCAAGTCTGCATCCACTATTTTCATACACCTTCCCGGAAGGTCGTGTTGAGCTCGACAACACGCTGATCGCGGCCAGGAAAAACCTTCCGGCTGTCGTCTGATCTTCAGATTTTAAACTCTGGCGTCCCGAGCATTGACACTATAGGGAGCGACTTTTATAAGCAAGCGAGTTGCTAGGGTCTCCATGTCTGCATGCCCAGGACGCAATCGAGGCCCTTTCAATTGCACACCGGGGTGATCTTGGTCACGACAGACGCGCTAGCCAGCCAGATGCCAGGTTCCCCGTCAGATGAAACTGCAGCTGCAGTGCGGACGAGGAGGAATACGAAGCAACGCGTTCGATGATAAAGAGCATGTTAGCCCCCCCATTTTTGTCGTCAGAATCGCCTGCATCTATCGCCTGCATCTATCACCTGCATTTGCTCGCCCTCACGTCTCGGTCAGATGGGCTGCTTGCTCCGCTCATTCTGCCAGAAAACCGCGCCATCGCCCGCAGGAGGGCAGACGAGATGAGTATCTGGCGGCAGCCCTCGCCTCGGGCAGGACCCACGCTGAAGCAGCGATACAGTCTCGGTCATCCGGACAGACGCGAACTTTTGGAAGCCCATTGGAGTGAGCTTCTTCGACACTAATTGACGTGTTAATTTCCCCAAGATCATATTCATTGTCGCTATCATTGATGTCCCGCATAGCGTGGTCGTATCCGCTAGAATTCTGGAAAAAGGTACGCCAGACCCGGGGCATGCTGGACAGCCCCGGCTGGACAGCTCATCCCTGCTGGCGCTCTGACCCCTATCCCTCGGTAAGAGTCTGAAACCGCAGGGGTGAGCTCGATGATCTCATCCGATTCTACAACGCCGTTCTGCACGTGGCCTGCAATTGAGGAGATGCTCGTTGTTGATGTGCTCGGCTTGGACGAATATAGACTCCCAGCCACCCGAACACCTCAGGTGTTTTGCAGCAGGAATTTTGGAAGAAACCCGTGTTATACGTTTGACAACGGTTCCAGGTCGACTGTCGGGCAGATTTATCCCTCAGACAAGGACAAAATAACCGAGCAAGTCGAAGCAATCTCGCAGTTCTCGCAGAGCCGAGATACCTCAGACGTCTGGCCCTGACTAGATCTTCGAGGGTCCTCATCTCGCTCCAAAGTTGCTCCGGTGGGCACCTATTGCAGGACGCCTACTTGAGTTCCACGACCAGACTTGTCCTGCGGTCCGTCCAATGTTGTGAGCGTCTGAGCGCCCGCAGCTTTTGGTGGGGCTTCTAATTGAGGTTGGACGAGTGGATGACGCTACAAAAGGCCTTCAACGGCTCGCTTCAAGCGCCCGTTGTCAAGGATGCGAAGTCAGGGTAGCGCAGGTCTGCATTGTCCTCGAGGAAAGTCATCCACTCCTTCAGGAACTTGCTGCCTCTGTTTGCAGAGAAGAGGCCAAGGGTCAGCTCACTGTCATCTGGGGAGTTTGGTGTTGTCTCATGTGTGCCTTTGGTCCGTGCAGTGCTGTTTGACATCTGCATCGCAGTTGCTTCCGGACAAAGGAAGTCATTGAAGAACGTCTCGACTTACTTTTGTACCGTTTCCGAGTCACCAATTATAGTAAGTGAGCGTTTGGGCCGCGTCATGGCAACTGCCGTGGGTTAGACTGGTATTCAGGTCTCGCTAGCGGATACCGAGGTCTTGGGAGGTGTGAAACGTACCGTTGAGTCGGCGCTTCTCCCCCAGGAAGCCGACCTCGCCATCAGAGTTGCTTCTGACGAGGCTGACAATAATTGCTTCTTTCTCACGGCCTTGGAAACCATCGACACTTCCGAGCTCGATGCCAGGGAATTCTTCTTTCAGAGGGGCAAGCTGGGCAAGCTTGTAGGTACAATACCCTGTCAGCGATCGTCCTGCATGAACTATAACACAATGCGATATTGCTGTCAAGACGGGATGGATAGCATCAACAAGCCTGGGGACCCGCACTGTATGGCACAGTCCGATGTGGGACTTATACATACCTGGGCATTATAAGGCGTCACAACAGCGATGTCATCAGTCTTGACGCCAGCGTCCACGAGAGCGCGGACGCGCTGCTTCACGAGCAGAGCCTCCATCTCGTTGCTCTTGCTGTCGCCCCTGAGCGATGCTTTTGCATTCTTAGGAGTATCCTCGTCGTCTTCCTTCTCGGGGAAATCTCCACCTTGGGTGTCAATAAATATCAACGGCTCCGTCGTGTCGTCGCAGGCCTCTACATCATAGGGCAGGTCCTTAAGGAGACGGTCCTTGACCGCGTCGGCAGCTATGAGCTTGGACTCATACAGTTCGTCCGAAGGAAAGCGCATGATCTTCTCGTGCATCCGGTACTGAGTAGTCAGCATCCTTTTGATTGATGGCCCGTGAAGTTCCAGAAGGCGGTCGAAGAGGGTAGTCTCTAGCGTTGCCCCTTTGGGCACTTTGTCGCCTCCCTTTGCGGCTGTCTTGGATTTGGTGTTGAGCGACTTTATAGTTGGTGGTAGCTGAAGATGATCTCCAGCGCAGACAGCCTTCTTGGCTGAGAGCAGTGGTACCCAGCACTGGGCCTCGAGAGCCTGAGATGCCTCGTCGATGATAACGACGTCGAACTCCTCATTCCGGAGCTGAAAGCCTCCGGCGCCATGCAGAGTTGCCAGGACCACTTTGCTCCCCTTGACCAGGTTGCTGATACAGCCTTTTTCCCGTACGCGGTATTCTTTCCTCAGCTCCTTGAGATCCATGTAAATTGCCTTGCGCTCTCTGCCATTCCTCGTCTTCTTGATCGATGCCTGCTTGGCGTCCATCTCATCGCGAACGTCCTTGACTATTTGGCCAGCCTCAGAAGTTCGTGTGAGAACATCCAACGAGTGATTCAAGACAGACGGCAGCAGGCGTGCGGGGTGACCCAGGCGAACGATCGGGATCTTGTGTGGTGACAACCTCTCGACAATGTTGTCAACTGAGATGTTAGACGGCCCACAGACCAAAACCCGCAAGCCCCTCTTGATCATTTGCAAGATCAACTCAATCAACGTATGCGTCTTGCCGGTCCCAGGCGGGCCGTGGATCAGCGCAATCTCCCTTGATGCCAGGGCGAAACGTATCGCGTCCTTTTGCGAGTCGTTGAGACTCGGGTCGAACCATTCCAACTTGCCAACATCCGGGTCAGCGTCGAGCTTTTCGGGGATGGGCGTAGGACTGGACTGGCCAAACAGGACTCGCATGAAGATCGAGTGCTCAGAGTCACTCATGGCCTGAAGCCTCTCCATGGTTTGGTTCATCCTGCCATCGTTAGCAACGAGGCCATCTGACAACCCACAAAGAAACCAGGTACCTCTTGAATGTCACCTCATCGGCCAGCTTCACGATCCACACCCTGGCCCCAAGCGCCGCACCGACATCCTCCTTGTCCTCGTCCAGCGCCACGCCAACGTCACCTCTCCTCACCCTCGTGACGACACCCTTGACGCCCTTGCGCTCGAGGTCCTTCACCTCCCGCTTCTTGGCGCTGCCGGGCGGCTGCTCGCTGACCAGGACGATGTCGCCGGTGCGGATGCCATGTTCGGGTAGCTCCCCGTCCGGGGCCGATACGGCCGAGTCAGGGGCCAGCTCAATGACCGTCTTGCCGCCCAGGCCGGTGCGCTGCGACGACACTGTCAGGTTGGTGATGGCGACGCCTGCGCGTTGCAGGGCCGACGGGGAGTGGGCCGAGATGAGGTGGCTCGTCTCTGCGATCTCAGAACTTTGCTCGGCGCCGAGCAGGGCGATCTGAGTGCCCGCGAAGGTGGGTATGTCTACCGCCTTTGGAGCCATCCTCGAGGTCGGTGGCTACGAGATCTGATGCCGGGCAAGCGTCTCCAAAATATTCGGCGCCAGGGTAACAGCAACAATCATTCGAGTAATCAGGAACAGCATGCCAAACACGTCAGAGCGCGGGAAAGTTCGGTATGAGGCACACAAGGAACGAAGAGATGAGGTTGGCCGTGTCAAAGTTGCTGCTCAGGAAGTCGTAATCCTAACAGGGCTCCTTCCGCACTGGTGAGGGGCCTCGAGAGATGAGGTCAGGCAGTGCAGCAGCTTCCAGTGCCAGGTCAACCACCGTCTCCCTCCCGGCTCAGGCAATTTTCTACGCCAACATTAGATTCTGATCACTTTTGCAGTCTGCATCACAGATTAAAGGAGCATGAGATCTATGGGTTATGGAAACTCTGTAGAAAGGTCCATCACACCGCAAACAGGCATCGAAAGTGTCCTACATTTGCACGTGAATGCGGTGTGATGACATGGGCTGCCTACAAGGACCCTGGTCCCGTCTCTCTAGGCCTAGGGGTCCATCTGGTCTAGGTGTGCTAGGCACTGGCGTCGGACGTTCAGCAGGCCCCCCGGGCCACTGTAAATGTTTTGTTGGGCCGCCAACAGATTCCAGTCCGGTATAAAGGACATTCGGTGCAAGCCCCCTCCCCACGCTCCCATGAACCTCGCAGTTTGTCTTGTAATCGCTATCCAAGAGAGGGTCTTGGTTGTTATTCACTACTTTTCATTTCGTGAATCGCAGACTACGGTGTAATGCATCAAGTGTGGGCTATCATGCCACAGAACCGCTTTCAGCTTAGCAGACCAATGAACATATGCGCCGACCGGACTCCGAAATGCAGCGCTCGGGTGGGCACACCCACCGACGGATCTCCCCACACCGACGCGGACTAGAAGGCCCACGCGAATCCCAATGCCATTTATAACGGAAACGGTTGCGCACAGCTGTGACCCAAGCCAAATGCCCCAGACAGCCAAGGTTCCTGCTCATATATCCTCCTCCACCATCCCCAGCACGTCCAGCTCGGTCTTGACCATCCGCTCGAACTCGTCCCTGTCAATGCCCGCCGCCCGCGACAGCAGGAACAGGCTCCGAATACTCCTCGACACGTGCTGCTTGACGCCGAACTCGCTCGACTCCTGCCGCCCCGCCTGCTCCTCCAGCTTCAGCACAGTGTTCGACCCATTGGAGCTAGCACTAGACTCCGGCCTGGGATGTGCGAGCGATGCCGTCCTTTCCTCCTCTTCCTGCGACCTGCCGCCCGGCGACGGTGCCAGCGTCCACGCGCCATTGGTCTCGTTGGCCCCCTCGCCGTCCTCGCCTGCCCTCGCGCCTGAGCCAACAGCGTGCTGCAGGCCCAGTGGGGGAGGCGCTGAGCCCGTGATTTCTTGTGCCGCTTGAGCCTCGTCTGGATCATGGTTGTCCATCGCGGGCTGCACGTTGTCGTACTGGGCAAAGTACGCGTCGTCTTCCTCGGCGACGGCCTGGTGAGTAGCTGAAAGTGTTGTCTGCTGTGCTGACCGCGGTGCAGGCGAGCGATTGGCCTGCGGCGTGCGTGCTGGCGTAGCATCATAACGAGCCCAGTAATCGTCATCGTCATCGTCGTCGTCTTCCTCTTGCTTGTCATCTGCAGCCTGATACGCCGCGGCAGAGCTGGCTGGTTGTGGTTCGGGCTTGTTGATGTTCCCGTCTTGCTGCCGGAACGCAGTTTCCGCGGCCTCGACAGTCGAGTGTCCAGCAAACGCCGCGAATGGGTTCGATTTGTCGGGAACGCTGATCTCACCGACCCGCCACCCGTCGCCGCCTCCTGCCTCGTCGTTGACGCAGTATACGAGTCTGAAGAATAGTTCAAAGTCCTCGAGAACAACAAGTGCTTGCAGAGTCTCCTGGTCAAGCCGCCTATACTGTGTCTGGACGTCGTAGTCGCAGTCAACCTCGACCTCGCCCGAAACGGGGTGCGGCTCTAGTCGGTCACTCCGAGCCACATCCGCCAACCGCGCGTCCTTGCTCTTATCGTAGGATAATAAACGCAGCCATGGCTCTGTGCTGGCCGAGGACAAGAGTTGGACCCGCTGTCTGAGGATGGGCGAGAGCAGTGGTAGTATTGCGGGCGCGGGCTGTGTCGAGAGTGCTGCAGCAGGCAGCGAAGGGAGGAGGGGCGTGAGGATGCCTCGCAGGTCGGGGCTCGTGATCGTAGAAGTCATCTCGGGAGTGTTGTGGTCTAGCAGCACCGTCGACTGTGTGTGTCGGCGTGGCCTTCTGGTTGGCTATATACGAGGACAGGGTCTGTTGCAGCAAGGTGGGAAAAGGTGAGACAGGTTGGTCCCGATCACATGCAAAAGCGAGGACTTGACTCAGCCACAGTAAAACCTGCGCTCAATAACAATGTCAGGGCGTGAGACGGGAGGGGGTTTTCCTTCCAGATCAATAACAGAAGTAAATAACAGAGAGGGACAGGCTACCAACTTCAATTCGGGGAATACGCAGAATACATGACACGGGGAAATGGAGGAAGACTGCCTCTGCTCACGGGCCTGGATGGTCAGTCAGTCAAGCGACGCCCAGAAATGGACTACCTCCTGTCGTCCACGAGAAACCCCACTGCGTGCTACACAACAGCGTGAATCCATTGGAGCGGACGGGCGGAACTTGTGGGTCTTGGGTTAGATCCCATTGGCAGGGATTATCCTGATGACAGCATCCCGCAAGTGCGATGCGACGCTATCACCCACGCCGAAGTTGACCCATTTCGGGCCCGTGACTGACCGACCCGACCCGCTGCATTTGAAAGCCGAGACCTGCTGCATGGTGAAGAGGATCGTGCTGTCCGTACTGATCGTACTGATCGTGCTTGTGCCGATACCGAGCTGTGAAAAGAAATTTCAAAGTCGGACAAGAATGGCCAATTGAATCATCGCAATTCCAGCGCCAGGCCTTCAAGAACCGCATGATCCTCCTCCAACCTTTTCTGTCCTCCAATCGGGTTGAATGTGGAATGACTGCCCGCCCTCGGGTCAGCCTACACGCACCCAAAGTCAGCCCTTTGCCGCCCTTACAGAGATACCATTTCAACTTGCCGCCGAGTCTCGGAGATACTTCTTCTTTGTTGGTGTTGTCGACTTGTATCGTTGCGTGGCCAAATCAGTGCATTGTAACTGCTGACGACTCGTCTCATGAACCTAACGATCGCAAAGCCACTGGACCCACGATCTTACGAACGCTGCTGACTGGCCAGCATGATTATGGTTCGAAATGATGTATGTTCCACAACTTCAGTGACGAATCAGCTTGTGTGCTCGATGCTCGATATAAGGCAGTTCATCTGGTCATCTTGACCATCGCCGCTGATATCGTCGCTCATTTCAAAACACTCTGCCTTCCAGAGATTGCCCGTCCCTTTTGTTCCTTCCGTACGTTGTTTCACAAACCTAAGCTCAGCTATCGCCCCAGTCTCTCAAATTATCAGGCGAGTGTGCTCACAACGGCACTGGCCACAAACATGAACGGAGGCAACGACCAAAACGAGTCGCATGCGAGACGGCCCCCCCCCCTTGCAAGGGGGGCGGGGGCGGTAAATCTGGGCACTTTGCAGGTCTTATCGCGAGAAAGGGTAAGGTCAAGATGGAGCCGGAGTGCCCTAGGAACCTCCGACATCATCGCCTCCTAGGAGCTGCCACCTAGTGACATCCATGGATCCGGAAGGTGTAGTCGGCGGCCAATGTGTTTTACGTATCTCGGCGTCAGGAGCGCTGGCTTCAGTTTGAGCGCATCTTTGGTCAACTTGATGATTACTGCACCTAGTGTGACCACTGTACTGTCGATGGATTTCAACACACTGACATTTGCACAGTTGGATGATTCAGAACTACTGTCTCTGAGGTACAGCCTCATGGCGATGTATGTGTTAGGCCACTCTAAGCTCGCAGAGCTTCGATGCCACGACGGCAAAAGCAACTCTGGTACACCATATACATTCTGCGTTACCATATTTGACTTTTCCAAGTGCCAAGAGCTCGTCACAGGAATCAGAACACATCTCTTGTCGCAATACCCCCTCCACAGGGCTCGAGCGTGGACGTGGTCTCTCAAAGCCAAAGAGGCTCACATTGCTGTCTCGTAGCTGCGATGACTCCTCGAGAATCCGCCCTCAGTTCAGGATTAGCGAGGCGAAATCCTGAAAGCCTCTGACTCGATGTTTGACAGCCTTATTCACCATGGCCCCCAAATTGTTAGACGTTGATGCTACACCGCACAAGGCGTTCTGCGAGTGAGTCTATCGGGCGTCGGCACGACGATATCGTGTTACGACGCTTCTTCTGCATGGCAAATATCAACCTGGGGATACGTGACTGGCTGCGGCTGAGCCGCTCTTAGAGCACGAGATGGGATTCAGGCTAGCTAGCCCCTACGTTGCCACCGATGTGCAGGCCTGAGACTTTCTTAGCACGGCGGAAACTGACGAGCATCACATTTGTATAGCAACACATGTGTCACTTATTTCTCGAGGCTATGCTTTCTGCGTGCCAGCCAACAGCGTCTTTGATGTGATTATATAGGCATCTGGCTAGAGCTGGTCAACAAGTCAGATATCAATGACTCGGATGGGCACGAGCAGTCAGTGGTACGTCATAGTGGATTTCCCGAAAGGCCAGTGTTCATGTACTTGCGCATGAAAGTCAGATAGCTCTCGACAAGAGCAAGGGATTGGACATGGCGTGCTCAAGTGCGACGATGCCTTGCGATCGGGATAGCACGGTCCTCAGGGGGAGTCTGAGCATACCACAGGGGATTTCCCGATGCCCTGCACATCCTGATGACTACCACGTGGACGGGACAGCAGTAGGTTCTCTGGCAGAATTTGGCCTGGCATAGTCGAGTTCAGCCTGGGTGGCAAATCGTCTCACCTCGGTGGAAGCCTGTTTCTATTCCGGGTGCAGGCTACACCTGGCATGTAAGGAGTTGAGCACAAGGCGTAGGCTAGCCCAGCCACTCCGAAAGCCTTAGGGCCCCCAAGTCAAGGCGGGCGAGCCTGCTGCGGCCGAGGGCTCAGGTTGGGCAAGTCAGAGCTCGTGCTACTCACAGCAACCGTGCCTTGGGCCTCAGTGGCGACAGGGTGGTACTCCCTCGAGGCAGATGCACATCATCAACGCACTGCCCCAACAGGTACCTTAGTACCTGAACACCCAGGGCGGTGGGGGCCGTCCTCCAATGAGCTGCCCCAGGTCATCCAAATGGGGCAGTTCGCGCGCACAGACCTCCCCCACGCTTCTTGTACTCCCGGGGGGGGGGTGTACCACTTGGTAGGGGTCCTGAGTGCACCACCTGCCCGGTGGGCGGTGGCACGAACCCCAGATCCGGTCCCCAAACTCCAAGTATCCAACGCGTTCAAATCCAAGCCTAGAGCCTATCGAGGAGCCTGGCATGGAATCCAGCACGACGGCGGATCCCGACACCCGGGAGTCCAACATAGAGGACGCCCCGGGCACAACAGAACAAGGGAGAACGAGTTACCATCAAGCACCCGAGGCGTATGGAATCCCAATCTCAGTGGGCACCTAGACCAAACGCAAGATCGGCGCCAAATCTCGAGGTGAAGCCCACATGGTTAATCAGAAATTGTCGCCGGATTGGAGGATTCCATTGTCCACTGGATAGTGTGGGAAGGGCGAAACAATCGACCCCCAACGAAAGAAAAGGTGCGCCAATACGGGCAGGGTAGTCCACGACATGATGAGATCCTAGAATCTGCACCCTCAGGCTCCAAGCCTCAGTGGAAAAGGGGGCAACGCCGCCCGAACAGGGCACGGGACGAGGCATCAGCGGAAAGTAGCGGAGAGGCTGCAGAAGATCCCATGATGCCATTGTCAAGGCAAGAACATACTTCTGCATCGTAGGTAACACTGTAGCCTGGGATCGGCGTCATCGTCTTGCATACCGGCCAGGCTGTGATGGAGGCCGAGTCCTGGGGGCCGTTGCACCGAAGATGCAGTGCGATGCTGGAACGTGCCACCAAGGCTGCTCGTACGACAGCCGTTTGGGTGCCGGTTTGGGGGCGTTCGAGCGGCTTTAAACTCATGTAAGCCCTCATGATAACACCAATAACAGCCATGACACGGACTCACCCACCCAACGCAAGACATAATAGCCTTCAGCATCTCATTCAACATCACCAAGTCAAGTACAACCAGCCCCTAGTCATCCATAATGCGCTCTCGATTTGCAGAATACGGCAACGATGAGGTCAACCTCCCACCAGGTATGACCCGTATCGGCTACGATGCTGATACCGAGACATATACCTTCAGCAGCGCAGACGGTAGTATCTGGGAGGGGTCTCCCGGAAGCCGGTATGGCAACCTCACAAGGGTCTGCAAACCAGTCCAGCAACACCCAGACACCCACCGGGTGAAGACACGAAGCCTCGCGACTTCAGCTTCGGCTCAAACAGGTGACTCTGAAAAAGCCCCTGCAGATTCAAACGTTGAGAGTAGTCCGAGCGGCAGGCGGAGAGCAGCATCTAGGGTCCTGTTGCGGTGTGTGTCCAAGGTGACATCCTCGCTCCGTCCGCGTTCAGGCAGCCAGACCAGCGACACTACCGAGTCCTCGCCCGACACATTGTCACCAGACGTGGAAGACTTTCTTTTCTCCCATGTCAGAGAACAGCAAGACCACGCTGTACCGGAGAAATAAACCCCGACTGTGATGGTATTGCATATGGAGGACATTCTGGTCTGAGCTCACCGGACATGGTGTGCGATTACAACGATTGGGTTATTGACAGCAGAACAAGAATGCTTCGCTCTTCCTCGCCCACTTGGAAGGAATAAATGCGTGCGGTTAAAATTGATCGGGTCTCGTTTGAAACGGGGAAAGTGTATCCAGTGTTCGGGTCGGTCTTTCAATTCGGTAGCTGTGGGGGGGGGTCGTAGTCTAAATTGAAGTCTCATGCAAGGCACAGCACCGCTTAGACCATGTTCGTCTTATGTTCGCTCCGAACCGCAGACGTCATCTTCCCCATTGTTCGCTTGCGATATTATGTGAGATCTAGATCTATATAAATGCAAAAATTATTTACCATATTACTTCCTGTCAGACTATTCCGAAAAGGGCAAATGCCGGTGAGTGCTTGTGAGGCTGAAGCCAACGACACTGCCTGGCTAAGGCCAGTAAGCCGCCCCTGATACATGTAAAATGGGGAAATGATCAACCAGTTGTGGTAAGCTCGGATAACCCACCCCTCGGACTCTTTTCTTTCTCTCTTGCTTTTTACCTCTCGCCATCCCTATCCCGGGGGTCACTCAACCCCTGGAGGTTCGAGGACGACATGATCTCGTAAGCCTGCCCAAAGCACGCGTTGTACTTTCGGAACGCCTGCTCGACCAGGACCCCAACCTCCTTCCGGTTCCGTCCCAGTATCCCCACTGAGATCATGGCCTCCGTCTCTTCTATCCAGTCTTGCAATTTCTTGAAGTCGACCTCGTCCTTGGATACCCGTTCGATCACACCTGATCCCTTGAGAAGGGCCAGCACGCCGGCGAGGACGGTATTGACGGCCCCCAGCACGGTGATGGGTACCTCGTAGTTTTTGGCGTTGGGGCCCAGCGCCGTCAGGACGGCGGCGAGGATGATCTGCAGGAAGTGCGAGATGTACAGCACGATCCCCAGGGTGTGGTGTACCAGCTTCTTGCGCCGCTGCTGCTCGATAACGTGCTTGTACACGCCGACGGCACGCCGCCGCCCCTTCTCGAGTGTCTCGCTGTCCGTAAATGTGCTCGCCCTGTCGCTGTTGATGCCCACTGCTCGCCGAAAGATCAGGAGCACCTGGCTGTCGTCATTGTTGTCCCTCATCCTCAGCCCGGCCGGCGTCGCCCATGCCAGGTCCGTGGCGACCTTTGGCAGGCGCTGGATAGGCGTTTTGGTGTTGTTGTTGTTGCTGCTGTTGCTGCTGTCGCTGCTGCTGTTGTTGCTGTTGTTGCTGTTGTTGCTCATGGCCGGCTTCACGTCTGTGTTGACGGGCGGCGGCTGCTGTGGCGGCTGCTGGTCGCGTGCGTCTGTGCCTCCTGCTTGGCCGTTGGAAGAGAGCAGGGGAGAGGTCTCAACCGGCTTTGGCGGTACTTCTGTGTCTGAGGTTTGCGAAGACATTGTGATAATTCAGAGAGAAGACGCAGTAAAAATCAGGGTCTGAAAATGTGATTTCACAGGCCGTGACAGATTGGTTGCTCTTTGGTAATGCCATCTCCAAGAACGGCATTGCCGAGGACCCAACTGATCTTTTTATGCTTCTTTCATATTGCTAGAGGGTCAGGCATCGCGAACCAACGCCTTGACCGAATTGTATAATGCTGGCTGAATATTCGGGTGGTCAGAGACAGTAGATGGAAGGAACAGTCAGTTGGCCCTTGTGTGACGAATGATCGACTCCGCCATGGCGTTGGTCTTACTCGATGGACGATCCTTCACAGCTGCCGTGCCTCTCGCGCAACCGTTCCATGACCATATGCTGTTGGCGACCATTTCACGTCCTGTCATAGGTCACTCGCCGTTTTTGTGCATCTCACAGCCACCCAACACAACCTCGCCCGAGGCCGAGATGAGGCTCTGGGCTGCTTGGCCCAACCCCGACGCCGCAGTCACATCCAGGCAGAGACACCGCGGCGGCTACAAGGAAAGCCAGCCCCATCCTTCTCCTGGACCGTGATCAGTCTGAGATGATCACAAACGACACTTGTCAGATATGTTGTCGGCCGCGCCGGCAGGTGACGATCCTTCAGATGGTAGGTATGAGACGCTTCGCATGTCTTCGTCTGGCGACTCCAATAGGACTGGCCGCGCCTCATCTGTCATACATCCTCGGCGGGTTCAGCCTGCTCACGATCGGTGAGAAAAGGAATTGGTCCTAAAGTATTCACTGCCAGGCGATGCAGTCCACATGACCCGTTGGCCCCTCTGCCATCCCAATAGTCGGCCGCCCCTGACGCACTGGGTGTAGAGAGCACCACTGCAAATAACGCCATGCACACGGGTCGACCGTGGCGTTGGTAGTCATCTCCCGCTCAGCTGTCTCACAACCCGTCCATTTTCGAGTTCTCGCTAGCGAGTTTTCGGAGCACTCCCTGCCCCGAAGGCCAAAAAGTAGACTTCGTCTCAATGGATCTGTACAACCTCAAAGCAATTTAAGGCTGTTCATCGGCGGGCGGCACGTTATCCCCTCGGAGATTGCCCAATAGAACTTCATCCTAGGAAAGGTTATTCTGTAGAAGATTATGCTGCAGGAGATATCCCACAGAAGATATTCATCCCATAGGAGATATCCCCACCAGGTATCCCACATGCGGTTATCGTATGATAGGTAGAGAAAAGGGTTGTGTTCCTGCCAAGATCAAATCCAGATTTCTGTTTTTCAGGCTGTGAGCACTCCGAACCATTCATTCTAGCTTGTTTCTCTGTTTCTGGGGGTGTACCTGATAGTAAAACTGGGCGGTTGAACATATTCCGGCCAAGAAAACCTGCTCGCTGTCGCGGTCTGATATCCACCGAGCCTAACCTGAGTACGGACCACAGCTTACCGCCTCTAAGCATTGCTCGGGTCTTGGACTTTGTCCAAAACACTGCCATAGGAAGTAAGCCAAGACTGTAGAAGGGAGGTGAAGTAGCTGGATGAGCATGATCATGGCGTCGAATGTCCAATGGGAGACGTCGTTGAAAAGTAATTTCCGGGCCGGGCCAAGCCTTTCGCGATTACGGATCCGACGAGGGACTTTCAGACTTTAAAGCTGGCCCGGTCACGCTGTATGCAGCACCCGAAAGTCTTAGTGTGGATAGCCTGAGCCAATCCAACTTACGCTTCGATTAGACGAGGCTCGCCGGGACAACCGAGCCGACGACGCCGTCGATGCAACCGCGGGCACGCTGCTCGTGCTCAACAAGGGCCCGTCGCCGGCGCCGAAAAAAGGCTATCATGTTGACTCGTTGTGTTTCGTGGATACACGCAATGGCATGCCCCTGGACCCTCTGCTTTAATGAGACGGGCACGCTTGGGGACGTGGGACCCCCGCAGCAGTTGCATGTTTGTCCGCCGCCAAGCAAGATGGTGGAGAGCCAAGATCTGCGTTGCACCGCTGGAAGAATTCCAACAGGGCCCTCCATTGATGGAAACAAAACGATCTGCAGCTACCGGTCCTGAGTGGGGAGGATTCGTCCGGGGAGACGAATCATCAGGGAGAACAAACAACCGAGGGGCCTAGTACCCCTATATCGAACAAGTCCACCTTCAGGCGTCGCTAAGGACAGTGATTCCACACCGTTGGATGAGCCCTGCATCGGGTGCCTGGAGCCTTCCGCCGGCGAACGGTATAAGAGACCGGGCCTGGCTGCACGATCACTGACAATATGGAAGGTGTCGACTGGCAGCCCATCCGATCTTCTCATTCGCTACCAAACAACCTCGCCTTCTCCATAGCCCATTATGAGGTGTTCCCTGTTGTTGGCGTCCGGCGCCGCTGCCGCTGCCGTCGATCTGAAGCTCGCCGGCCGTCAGACGAATACGTCCACTGGGTCCTATCTCGCCCGCATGGCGGATACCCATATCCGCAAGGGTATTAAGTTGGACTTCGGTTACACAAGTCAGTACTTGCACCAAGACTTTCTACGATTGCAAATAGTGTCTCGACATGGGTGAAATTGATGTACTGACAACGAATCAGACGCGGTCATCTATCAGGGACTCGAGTTTGCTATCGAGGCCACCAAGAATGAGACTCTCGTAGATGCATACGAGAAGCAGATGTCCATCATTAATGAGGACGGCACAATCAAGGAGTACGAGTATGACTGTAAGTGGTTGAGCCTCAATCCACTACTGCTACGCCCCGCCGTCCCGGCGCTACCTTAGCTCAGAACAAAGTAAAGATGGACTTACTAACAAGAATCAAGTTTACTCCCTGGATGAGTATCGATTCGGCATGAACGCTCTTTGGTGGTACAACAGAACCGGCGAGGAGAAGTATAAGCTCGCAGCCGATGGTATCCGTGGCATGCTTGACAGGCACCCGCGCACGCCATCAGGTGGATTCTGGCACCGAGCTCCTATCTATGAGAACCAGATGTGGCTCGACGGCATCTTCATGGCTGATTCTTTCTACGCCAAATACACAAGCCTCTACGACAACGCCAACACCACGGCTTGGGACGATATCGTCCGCCAGTTTGACAACATCGAGGAGCACACCCGCAACCACACAACCAACCTGCTCGTCCACGGATACGACGAGTCGAAGAAGGCCATCTGGGCCGACCCGGAGACGGGTGCTGCCCCCTTGGTGTGGAGCCGTGCCGTCGGATGGTACATGGTGTCCCTGCTCGAGACCATCCCGCTGATCCCCGAGTCCCACGAGGGCAAGGAGAAGCTCACCGGCTACCTCCAGACCCTGTCTGAGGGTGTGCTGAAGGCCCAGGATGCTGCCACCAGTGGCTGGTGGCTGATCATGGACTTCCCCGGCCGCGAGAAGAACTACATCGAGTCGTCCGCCAGCGCCATGTTCACCTACAGCCTCCTCAAGGGTGTCAGACTTGGACTTATCGATGCCGAGACTTACCTGGAGCCCGCAAAGAAGGCCTACCAGGCTCTGGTGGATGACTTCGTTGTTGAGAACAGCGATGGCACTCTTGACTGGGAGGGGACCGTCCTCGTGGGCTCTCTCAACAGCAACGCTACCTTCGAGTACTACACGTCCATCGCGCTGTCTCCTGACGACTACAAGGGCGTTGGGCCGTTCATGTACGCCTCGTACGAGATTGAGATCATGTAATCAGGCCAAAGGTGTGGTCTCTAGAGACAGACTGGGCTTTTCAGCATTCCTGTATATATTCCACCATTACAGCTGTAGATTTGCATGAACATGATTATGTTTGGCTTCACTGATTTCATAGTGACATGCATGATCACATTTCTATTATGCCTAACCCATAATCGCCGAGCCCTGGTTATGGTGTCATTTGCTCTGGCTATGCTTGCGGGCCCATCGTAAGAGGCACTCTGCGTCTTACGGAGTACTATCTGGCTGGGAGGAGTTAGCCCTACCTGGCAGAGGGTAAGTGTGGCTACATTACCTAGGTAGGTTAGAACCACCTCCTCCACCGGGTTAGCTCCGGCGCGACATCTCACCGTTACACCAACAACTTCCTTTCTTTTTCCGATCAAGTACGCATGTAAACAAAACGACCCGGTTAGCACGGGCTCTTTGGAAACAATGGAGAAGGTTTCGATACCAAGCGGAAATACCCAGGCGCGAACGAGGCGGCGCTCCCATTTTGTGCTCCTCTTAGGCCTCGTCGGTCTTGCGAGCTTGTACCACCTGACGGCGAGGGGCTGGCCACAGTTCCGTCATCAGTGCTCTCACCACCAACACAGCTTTGACTCTCCCTATGGTATTTTCCCCCAGCCAAACGACGCATTCAGGTTTCTGCCATGCACCAACAGAACATTCCCACCCGCGCTGGACGACAAGAACCATCAAGTTACTTGGGCCAAGTTATTTGACCCAAACCCCGACCATTGGGCCTGGGGGAATAAAACGGCTGTCACCTCTGAGGACCCCTTTGCCGGACGGGGTATCTTCCTTTGTGGCTACATCGACGTGCCCTTAGACTATAAGAACGAGTCTGATACCCGCATCACTCGTCAGGCGGTGACCAAGTTCCAGGTTTCCGGACTCGCCCGCGCAGATGGGTCTTCGCCTCCTGGGGCAGGTATCAAGAGCGAGCGGACGCTCGTCCTCGAGCCTGGAGGGCCCGGTGGTAGCGGGACTCGTATGGTCTGGACCTCGGGAGAGCTACTTACTGAGCGTTTCACCCTCTCCAAATTCGATGCCCTGGGGTGGGACCCAAGAGGAGTCAATGCGAGCCAGCCGGCGATATCCTGCTACCCCTACGATGCCGACAGAGATAGGTGGTCAGCCTTGACGGGCCAGTACCGCGAACAGCACTCAGACCCTGAAACCCAGCTGAGAATTACTGATGCAATGAACAATGCCACCTTCCATGCTTGCTGGAAAAGGCATGGTGATCTGGGGCGCTTCATGACGACGACACTCGTTGCCAGGGATCTAGAGGAGATCAGGAAAGGCCTGGGTGAGGACGATTTGACCGGCTACCTCGTATCGTACGGGACAGGAATTGGTCGTAAGCATGAATCTTCTCCTTTTACCGATCCCCGTCCTTCATGCTTTGGAAGGTTCCAGAATACAACACTTTAGGCTCCGTAGCAGGTGACTAACACGCATCAGAGACATATGCCGCAATGTTCCCAGAAAGCGTTGGTCGGATAATATTGGACGGGACGGAGTATGTCCGCGATCATCGACTGCTTGGTGGTTTTGTAGGTGGACCTGACTATTGCTTATTGTTAATTCCCACTTTCTCGCAGCACGCTGACCATTGATCTGCTTCTTAGGGGTGGACCGCGCTCGACAATGCGACAGACGCCTTCCGTGACGGCGTGTTGGGCGAGTGTCTGAATGCTGGACCAAAGCACTGTGCGCTGGCAAAACCACGTGGTGGACGAACAGTCGTGCTGAAGGATTTGGAACAGCGCATCGAAGCGCTGCTCGCCGGTCTCATTAGTGACCCAATACCGGGATACACTGAGGACAATGGCCCTTCTCTGATCACTTACTCCGCTCTCGTCGGCGCCATCTACGGGTCTTTGTATAATGCAAAGAGTTGGCCGGCGTTGGCTGAAATGCTCTTTGAGCTCGAGGCCGGCAACTCGACATTAGCTGCCGCCTTCCTTGAGTCATCAGCCTGGGAATACGACCCGACTCTGCCTCGGCTGCCCTCACCTAGACCTTCAACAGACGAGCTCGGCGATTTGGTCATTTGTGGTGATTCATATGACGCCCCGCCGCAGGGACTCGACTGGTCAGTACTTCCAAACTAAATTTGAGACGCGCCGGGGATCAAGATTCTCTGTGACGACACCTCTCGCCCCTGTTCATCGAGAGACCTTGAGATGTATGCTGATCTATCCTAGGTGGTCCTCACTCTGGGCCAACATGACTTCCAAGAGCTTCATCTCGGGCAACTCGCGCTTCTCGAACGTCTTTCCATGTCGCCACTTTACCACATACTGGCCAGATGTGGCTGAAGTCTACCGGGGAGCACTGAATCACACCTTGAAGAACCCCGTTTTGCTCATCGCAGAGACCTACGATCCCGCGACTCCGCTGAGAAATGGAAGACGACTAGCAGCCGAGATGGGAAAGAATGCCAGACTGATTGCTCATCACGGCTATGGTCACTCTTCTCGAGACCTGTCTAATTGTACAGAAAGTCTTGCGAAGGCTTTCATATTGAACGGAACGCTCCCCGATGAACCAGAGACGGCATGCTATGCTAATGAGAAGCCGTATCTGTATGGTGTCAAGGGTAGCGAAGTCTCGAACATGGGAGCTGCGACAATAGCTCTGGACCCCGTTGCCTCTTGGAAAGAACACATTCTAGAGCTGTCCAAGTGGCAGCCCTGGCTGTTGTGAGACAGCGGTGAGCTTCAGGCAGCATATTAGAATCATGATCACGACGATGTGTGGTCTGATTGTACTGGAGGCATCGATACACAACCTTTTGAGCAGCAAACACTTCTGAGCTGTTGGAACATCAGCTCCGTCCCCAGCTGAGCGCACAGGACAGCGGGATTGCGTAACATGGCTTGTATGTATGTACTCTGTGGACCGGAAGCTTCTACCTGTAACATGTTGTTCTGGCCTGGGTGCACCGCAGCGGGCTGGAGCGAGACAATTTTGAGCCATGGTCTTACGGCCGCTGAAGCAGCCCACACCGCCGTTGTTACCGCCGTCGTTACCGCCTTCGGCTATACCTGTTCTGTTTGGGACTATCAGAGGCTGGACTGATGCTGCCCAACGTCATTGCCTCAAAGTGAATGACACAAAAATGTGATGCACAGATGCTGCAGAATCCCATTCAGGTCGACTCACCTGCGGTCTCCCCTTCCATTATAAGAGCGAGTGACTTAAATGCGACAGATGTATAAAAGACCAGTTGTAGGTCGTATCTTTCAGCAATTTCTCTGCATCTCCTCATGTACGTTCTCCAAGAAGGCAATTCGAATCAACAACAAATCGAGCCAAAGACCAACGATTTGGTGCCACTGTGACACAGTCAACAAAGACCACAGAAAAGTCCCCTCTTATTTCAAGATGCCCTCATACAAACAATCACAGGCACAAGAGAGCTACCGGTCCTACTTTGAATTTGTCCGCGGTCAGTCAAGCCCATCTTCTCCACCTCCAGCCGCACAGGCGGGCAAACTGACAAGACCATCCCCAAACAGATTTCGATATCGACGGTGGCGATGTTTCCCTCCAAGCCGTCCACGTCGTTGAGACAGCAAAGCGATACGCCGCCGTTTATGGCGATACAGAGGACGTTCTGATGAGGGAGGCCGCCCAGAAGTACCGGAGCACCGAGCATAATAAGGGCCGGGAGTTCAGGTTTTACGGAGCAATCATAAACCAGCTGAAGTACCCTCTGTCAGAAGAGATCATCAAGCACATGGAGAGGAAGGAGAGGAGGAGGCACCGCCACTGAGGGAGTTCTCGGATTTCGGAAGGCAGCTCCTCTTTCTGTCGAGGGTTACCTGGGGTGAAGAGCTCAGATGGATGGTCTCGGACTCGAGCGCCGACGAGTTGCCCTCACGGGTCTTTGTACACATTGTTATCTTAATTTCCACATATCCTGACACCATGCTTTGAACATGTCCTTTGCGGCATTGAATAGCTTTTGGTTTGACTCTTTATGAAATGCGAAGGGCAAGATCAACACTATACTGCTCATCTTCGTTTTAGAAGCGCTCATCCCATGTATAAGTATTTCATGGACTGCTCTCCCAATGAGAAGAGTTTGAGTCGGTAAGCTCAAGTGAGGGCACACCGACGGAGAGAATACCATCCCACTAATCACTACCCAACATAAGCTTGTCCTTCAACTATATCACTTTCCACACAGGTTGAATGCTGCAAGACTCAATTCCGTTAGATCTCGAACGGCAAGGTCTGCTTTTGTCATGAACTTCGAATCAAACAAATATGCCACCATTCTATGAGCAATGCTGTGACTGATATGGCATGAAGTTGAAGAAGAAAAACAGAAGACAGCAATTATCAGGGAAGATACAGACAGAGAGTCGAGCGGCTCTTTCCCAGACTAGACATAGTATGAGCAGTCTAGCAGCATAGATCGAGGCATTTGTGTAACTGATATCTTATTCCGGAGTATTGAAAGTTCCAGGGTCTTACGGCAGGAAAGTTGGTGCTCTGCATCCAGCTGAACCCCCCCCCCGGCGACCTCACGACTCAGAGCATGGTCGACATTTCTAAACGTCTTCACAATTTGTGTTGAGTGGAGACCTGGGCATACCCGATTGGTAAAGTACTGGGCAAAACTTATACCTCATGTTCTGAGCTCTTGTTAAGCTCTTGTACCTAGTGGGACTCGATTGCGATGATATTGTTAGCAGTTGTGGACTTAGTGTTGCACACTGCTTGTCAGTGAAGAGACTTGATTTCTGCATACACGTGTATCAAGTTTGCACCAATTACATATACACTGTTTCACTTTCTATATATTCTGGTGTCTTTAGCAGCAGAGAAAACGGTTGAACAGAAACAGCAGGATCATGTTGTATGTGCAGAGGCTCCCAGAAATGATAACTAGCTTGGTATCAAGTTCCGGAGCATCCCCTCAGCTTGCACTCCTCTCCTCTATAAGCTTCAGCAGATAGTCCTTCGTTTTTTTCTCGTTGGGCGTGGGAAAATCGATCATCTCACGCAACATTGCCTGCAACTTGAGGGTGAGGTGTGGCAATGGGGCCACTTTCTCGCCATGCAACCTGTTCTTCCTCAAGGTCAGTACAGTAGCTAGAGGCAGATGGCTTACTGTTGATTGTTGGCTGTAATTTGACTCCCTGAATACAAATTTGATCCACCGGTCCTGCCGCTTCGGCCGCAAGTTAGCAGGTGGAGATGATGCGATTTCAGGACTGTGGTGTCCGACCAGAGCGCAAATGTACGAGCGGATCTGGTCTGTATTAGGTCAACATCCTAGGCAAGTAGGCTTTTTAATCACTTCTAATCATTTCTCCTATTGTCCCAAGAATTTTCGGGCACTTGTTTTTGGTGCGAGTTGATGTAACTCTTAAATTTGACGCTGCTGTTCATATAAGAACCGACAGTAGACGGTAGTCGCTCGTAGTTACCAGACCAACACGGGTCTGAGCGCAGAATTTCATCCCACGTATTGTCCTATAGGACAGTCCCAAGAGTCACATTCATGGACACGACGTGCTTGAAAGGTAATGGTTGATTTCTATGTTGCAGGCGGGAGGAGCTCATCAGACTGGGTCCAGTCGCCAGCCGATTACCCAGGTAGATAGCATAGCTGCCCAGGTGGGCGGCGGACATGCCAGATAAGGATGGCTTCCAGATTGAGAGGATATCTCATATCCTACATGTATAGGGGAACCATGCAACAACCTCAGCTCTTAGCGGCGCCAGCTTTGATGTGCAACACGTCTCCATCCTGGACAATATAGTCCTTGCCTTTCGTAGCAATCTTACCGCTCGACTTCAGATCTGCCTCCGATCCCAGCTCCTTCAGGGCTGTGAAAGGGTACACAAGAGCTTGGATGAAGGTCTTTTCAAAGTCTGTGTGGATCACGCCAGCTGCTTGAGGTGCCTTGGTTCCATTTCGGATGGTCCATTGCCGCACTTCGTCCGCACCGACTGTGAAGAAGCTGCCCAGGTCCAGAACCTTGCGCATCGCAACAATGACCTTGGGGAGCGCAGAATCGGCGCCGACGTTCTTGCACTCCTCCAGAGCCGCCGCCTCAGTCTCGAACTGGGTCAGGCGCTCCTCGAAGCACACGGAAATGGGGATGATAGGGTCGCCTGCAGCGTGCTCCTTGCACCACTCCGCAATCTTGGGAAGGTGCTTGTTCTTTTTCCGGATGTAATCCTTCTCGGAAAGATTGACCAGGTAGACAACAGGCTTGGCGCTGAGCAGGAAGAGAGGGTTGATGACCTCGATCTGTTGACATTGTCAGCTTTTCCCACCAAAAGTAAATGATGCAAAAGAACGAATGTGAATGTGGCGTATCAGACAGATTTTTATCTCAGTATGCGCTCTAGCGTTTGTTTGGTGAGGCATTCAACGAGCTGGGATTATATCGGGCGCTATGGCCCTTTGTCATCATGTAGGAGTGCTGGACGCAGCCGGCTGTGTTGAGGGGGTGGGTTGGACGAAGAAACAGGGGACTGGTCTTACCTCCTTGGGACCCCAGTTACCCTTGCGCACATCCTTGCCGTCCTGCAACCAGGCCAGGATCTTCTCTATCGTTTCCTGCTCCTCCCTGGCCTTCTTCTGCTCAAGACTCTGGCCGCCTTGGCGGGTCTTCTTCTTCTGCATCTCGAGCGCCTTCTCGACAAACTCAATGTCCTTGAGCCTGAGCTCTTCGGCAATGATGTCGAGGTCACGGGTGGGGTTGACATCTCCCTCAACGTGGATGATCTCGGCATCGTCGAAGCAGCGGACGACCTGAAAGATGGCATCGACGGCACGGATATGCGACAGGAAAGCGTTGCCCAGACCAGCGCCAGTGGACGCGCCACGGGTCAGACCTGCGATATCGTAGACGGTCAAGTTGGCTGGAACCTTTGACTTGGGCTGGAACTTTTCGCAAAGCCAGTCATATCGCTCATCGGGGACGATGACACGGGCCTCTTCGGGCTCGATGGTGGCGTAGGGGAAGTTGGCTGGGTTGCCCAGGTGGCACTTTGTGATGGCCTGGAAGAGGGTGGATTTGCCGACGTTTGCAAGGCCGACCTGATAGACAGTCAGAGGCGGCCTGAGGATGCAGATGGTCGGGTTGGGAGAGGGGCGGCAGGAGGAGGGCTCACGATTCCACTCTTCAGGTTGTTGCCAGGGCGGCCGAGAAGGATCTTCTTCTCCTCAACAGCTTTCTTGGGAGCCATTTTCCTCTTCTTTGCGTAGTGACGAGTGGAAGTGTAGATGAATGTGCAGCTTAGCACTGGGTGTGGTGGAAAGGCAGAGCTAGCTGCGGGCAAGGAAAACTTTCGAGGGAGAGAAGAGAAATGGTGCGGGGGTCGCAGGAGAGACGTGGTCGCGACTTGGACGGGCTGTTTCCAGCCCCAACACGGCGACTTTGGCGCCCAGAATCCAGCCTCAGAGAAGGACTGTGATACTCAAGGGAATATTGACCTCAATTCCCGAGTTGTTCACTGGTTTTCTCGTGTCAATGGAGGGATTGTGTGGTTGGGAGAGGGGTGGAAGATTGCTCTCCTGCTCAACAGCTCAAAAATTTGCAGAGCCTTGCTCGCCTTGCTTCCAAGTTCTTAACCATTTTCCCAGGGCGGGGCAGCACTGTGAAGCTCTGGTGACCTCAGCGGTCTCCAGAGAAAAAAAAAATGGGAAACCGCCGGCAAACGGCAAAACCACAGCGCCGACGCCTGGCCCCACCCGGCGTGCCAGGCCACCTGGGTGGATCGGGTGCTGCACGGTTACGTAGATACGGCGGGCGCAGTCGAATACGGTGCAAAGCGTACAAGCGTGCAGTCGAATACGCAGGCTGGCAGGCATGAGCAGCAGCCGCAGCCCCGCTAATGATTTGCCTTGAACCGAGCTTTCTTCTCTCTGGGGAACCTTGAAATTCGACATGGGGCCGCTCCTGGGTCTTCTAAATGCGGACAGGCCGGCTCATTTGGCGTCGCGGGCAACCTAGAACCACCCTGACCACCCAAGACCAGGTGAGGGGAGGATCCCCCAGCCTCGGACGTAACGTGCTAGACTCGCACCGAGCTATGCAGGAAGGTATGTCATCCGGCGGGCAGCACGCCAACATCTAACCGTCAGCAGCGACCCAATCTTGCATCCAAGGCCTCCTTACTCGGTCGCCTTCTCCCCAGCCTTCATCATCAATTGAGAGCACCACCACCGGGCTCACAAGCGGTCGCGTTGTTTCGAAGGACGAACCATTACTCCGGTCCCCTGTTTCACCCACGAGACAGCTTTCGAGTGTTTCATCCGCTTATACAGACTCACCATCTTTTATCTCTCATTGCGCATGGCAGCCTGACCTCGACGGAACCGTCACTTTGCCGATCGTGGCTCTCTTAACTGCCTGCTAGGAACCACATAGGCCCCCCACCCATCTCCTCCGCCGCATCCGCCTCTCCAGTCGCCGTCGACCTCGACATAATCTACGTACATACAGAGGGAAGTCAACATGGCTCCACGAAAGTCCTCTTCGAAATCAGTCCGGTCGCATCGGTCGACGCTGTCGCTGCAAAAGACCGAGATCGTCATCCATGTCTACGACCTCCTTCCGGTACGCGTGGTTTCCTCAACAACAACAACCCCGCCCTCTTCTGCAGTCTTGGACTTCAATTCTGACATCAATTCAGCCAGGCAGATTCTCCTCATTCCTCTGGGCCATCGGAACATCACTGTTACACAGCGGTGTCGTTATCAACGGCAGAGAATATGCATACGGCGGGCACGATAAGAGAGGCGTCACCGGTGTGTATTGGACAAAGCCCAAGACCTTGCCACCAGGCGGCACTTTCAAGCACGAGATCCTCCAGGGCTTCACATTGTCGCCCCAGAACGAAATCGATGCGATCATACATGAGGTTTCACAAGAATTCCAGGGCACTTCATACAACCTCCTCACCAAGAACTGCAACCACTTTACGGCCTACCTCTGCCAGAGGTTAACAGGGAGGCCCGGTCCCGGATGGCTGAATAGAGCCGCGAGCATCGGAGTCGCACTCCCGTGCATAGTACCAAGGGACTGGATCGAGCCCCCGGAATACGACACTGCCGACGGCGAATTGCTTGACGAGAATTCGGATGAGAGGTCTAGGATGCTGCGGATGTCCAGCGAGCGACCGAGGCTTGTCGATCTTCGAGGTAAGGACAACGACGCCGCAGCCTTGAATCTTGATGAAGGAAGTTCTGAGGATGAGAATCGCGAGGAAGAGAGGAGGAGCCGCCAGAAGAATCAGCAGCAACAGCAGCAGCGGTAGGATGAAGTTTGCGTCAGTCACTGGGCCTGTCTTTTGGCGATCTTTGTGGCGTTGCGTTGTGGAGGTATCTCCTGGACAAGCCGATACAAGCTTGACCGCGAGCATCGGCCCACGGAAGGCGACCTCTTACCTTCTCGATGCTGCCTAGGTACCCGTGGACACCGATGGAGCTCTGCCGGCTAGCGGTCTCGTTCAACGTCATAGCTCGGGACTCGCTGCCATATAATGCTGGGCTGTGGGGAAGCGGCCTGAGCGTGCACACTACCGCCAGGAGATATTAGGCCAAGCAATCGCCGGAACCGTGGCTCGTCGCTGGGCCACTGGACGGCCAAGCTTTTGTGCCATCGGCGGCCCGTATTCTTCAACAGTGGCCAGTCCGAGATCTTCTCATTCAGCCACCAAACGCTCGCCCAACAACTCTTTTCGCAGTGTGTTGGATTTTGTTTTTCTTTTGTATCATTGGAAGCACGGAACGGAAGATGGCCATTACATCGGAGTTTATAGGTACGGGTCGGTCCCGGGTCTACCAAGGTTCGTCAAGGTTTGTCGGAGTTCTGGAGTACGGAAGAGGCTATTTGTCTTGATATCGACGGAGCCGATGATTTTGGGATGGACTCACTTTTCATGCATAAGTTTGCCTTTAGTCATTTGGGAGACCCAAGGCCATATTGACGGTCATCATTACAAATTCAGCGAAATTCTGATCTCATATTCCCTCTATTTGTGATGTGGTGTGTCCGATGCAGTCGGAAACGCGCATGTCTGAGCCATGGCCTTGTCTAGCCCGAGAGAAACATGGTTGTTTCCCTCGACCCTTGGTTCCCGCTTGATATCATTATTCATTTGCTTTGGTGTCGGAGGTCCTCGAACAAATCCCCACCCGGCCCCTCCACGAACCAACCCCTTCCCCCCCTCGAGGGGACCTGACATGGCGACCGTGCCCTCGGAGATCCCAACAAAGCTCTTCACGATCTCAGGCAGCCAGGGAGAGACACCCCCAGCGCGAGAGTCCACCCCCCTGACCCTATGCGCGAGCAAGAGCTTCGTCCGGTGCCATATCTTTCTTTACACTGAGAGTGTACGGGAGCAAGGACAACACAAATACTACGACAGTCATGACATACGCCGGTGAAGGAACGAGACCGTAGCCAGAACCCAGGAGGGGCCGCTGCGAGCCATTCAGTACGTGCTGACCAACATGGTTGAAAATGATGATGACATGGCGAGCGCTACCAAGATGAGCATCTAGATGTGTGGTACAATAGCAGCCGCTTCGATGCTGTGCTCACACGCGCCTGTTGGACTGGATGGTTGGATCGTGCGATCGCACCGTGTCGTAACACAAAGTGACTCGAGTTTTCGGTCATGTAGTCCCTGCCAATTAGTGAGAGCATGTCGCTCTCTCGTGGGAAGGTGCCACACCACAGTAAGAGCATCCAATACCAGGGGTGACCAACCTCAAACCAGGACCACCCTTGGACGTCGTGGTCCAGATGGAGGCCTTCGGGCTGAGATCCAACAAAGCGGCGAGACGGCACCTAGCCAAATGCGACAGCACGCTCATAACCAACAAAGTGTCTTGTCGAGATTGAGTTTGGTCTGGATGTCATTTACCGCACTGAGTGCTGAGCAGACAGATACCCTAGATTGAACTTGATAGCATGTGATAGGGGGGACATGTCCGTCCCGCGGTCTGGGGGAAACATTCCAGAGTGGGCCCAGGGATCTGCAGCAGCACCCTGTGCCCGTGTCCACCTTACGGTACGTAGTTAGCAGCTAGTAGGAGCGGCTGAGCCAAGACGGTGGGCCGCTGAAGTCACTCTCCCCCAAACTGCAGGTGTCCATGTCTCTGGCATCATTCCAAAGCTCTAGAGGCCAAGGTGCTCTCCCCTGAGCCCAGCACGCTAGCTTCGAGACATCGATCACCTCTCATCTTTTTGCACCCCCCCGACCGCTTATCCACCAGCACGGTTCCAAGCTCCTATCAGCTCGTCAACGGCAGCGTAGTTCTCAGTCAGAGCTTCATCAGGCCTCCTCGACCCAAGTGCGCCCCCCGACAGACGGGATCCGGATCCGGAAGCGACATCTAACCAGGGCGATCCGTCGTTATATCTCGCCCCGTCCACGTTGACACATCCTGGTACTCCGGACGGCGACAACCTCATCCGTCCTCTGCGCCACATACCGACTTGCAGGCACTTCAATGCCAAAGAAGAGCGACTGCAGGGGAGTTGCGGGAGCACAGTTGAATGAATGCAACCCTTAAACCCTTTCCTCGCCGCCTTCTTCAAGAGCCCCCTCCCTGCCCAGTGCCTTCCCGCCCAGGGCCATATCCTCCTGGTCCCCTCCACAGATGTCCTGCTCACCTCCCGCGAGACCGAAGCGCCCCCCGGCGCCAGCCTCGCCGACTCCGTCTCCACTGAAGAGTTCCTCGCCAGCCATGTCCTGCGCATACCCGACCCGGCCAAGCCAACTGGCGCTGCCGCCGCCGGCGGGAAGGAGTCGACGCCCAACCTGCGCGAGATGAGGGGGAAGGCGAAGCAGTATAACACAATCAATGGGAGGAACATCGTCATCAAGGACAATGTCATCTACACCAACAAAGGTGCGTACACGCCACGAGCTTCTCCCTGGCGGTCGGTGCAGCGCAGTGTGTACTGACAGGTTTCCTATCTCCCAGGGTTTAAGGTCCTGGCCTCTGCCAACCTCCTCGGCGACTCGATATTCTATTCCGACACACTGGAACCGAGGGGTTGGCTGATCTACCATATATCGCGACCCCTGGTGGGATCTTGGGAGGAGATCAAGATCATACCTGCGGTGCTCGTCGAGGGAACAAGGAAAGCCATGGCGCTACAACAAAACGGCGCCTCGCCCGACGCCGAAGCAAGCGACTCTGGAATGGTCCCCAAAAAGAAGGAAATCAGAAGCTTTCACGACCTTCTGAACCACTTTCCCGTGATCGCGCGGCAAATGCAGTCTGGACTTGAACGACTCTTCCAGGAGTTCACGGCCGTCATAGAGAGACCGCTCCCACCACCTCCCTCTGCGTCACACATCCCGGACCCATTTCCGGACGGCCCGATAGCTGCAGCAACTAGGAAGGCCAGATCGAACAGCATGTCGCAGCTCCAGGCCTCCCCAAACGGCAATGGCGGCAAGAGAGTCGTCGAACCATTCTATGCAGAAGATGACGAGGAGGTCCTGAGAGTCTCGCTCGAGACCGCCGTCACCAACGCGATCGACTTGTTCCAAAACGTCGACAAGCAACAGCTATCGTTGCTGGGGGCTACGACCGAGCTGACAGGGCCGGTGGTCGAGCGCTTGATAGAGCGCTACGTCACCGAGAACGTGCACAACCTACTGTTTCCCAGGCTAGCAGCTTTGAAGAGACCAGAAGACCTGGAGCTGGAGGCCAAGATCCGCCAGATGGATTTTGTTGATGTATCACAACTGGGTATCGTCATTGAAGGTGGCCACCGGGGCAAGCAAGCACTCATCTCCAGGCTCACGCGGGCGATCGACGAGTTCAAAAAGATCACAAATGCCGGCAGCCCGCCGGAGATGATGGACATTCTCCTGTCCACCATGAAGACAGTGACGCAGCTGGGCGACACACCCCCAGCGCCTGGCAACCAGTCCATAAGCTCCTCCTCGGAGAAAGGGATTCTCAACATGAACGCCGACACACTGGTATCGCTCTTGCTGTTTATTCTGATCAGAGCACAAGTCAAGCATCTGCAGGCACGTTTCCTGTACATGCGCCACTTCATTTTTGTCGATGATGTAGACAGCGGTGAGATGGGATACGCTCTCAGTACATTCGAGGCCGTGTTGCTGTATCTTGATCGCGACTCGGCCGGACTCCGGAGAGCAAGCCGGCGGAACAAGTCGTTGTGGGATGCTACGTCTCAAGGAGACTTGGAAACCTTGCAAAAGATCATGGAACCAAGCGGGGACGCGGTCGCAGATGCTCTCGACGAGGAAGAGGCTGCTGCGGCGTCCTCGAGGCGATCAAGCCGGCGCACTTCAGCGAGCAGTAACTGGAATTTTGCGAATGGCTCCTCCAGACCTTCTTCAGCCGCGCTCAGTACTTCTGAGCGCTTCTCGCTAGGATCTGATCTCAGCCACGTCTTTCCATTCTCCAAACAAGAAGGTCTTGACGGCGCTACAGACGGCATCTTCCCCGTAAGGAAGATCAAAAGGGTTACCATGGACGTGCGAAGCCTATCGAGCTCTTCCGAGATTTCTTTCCACTCTCGGACCGCGAGCATTGGGACCATCGGCAGCGGGATCGAAGGCGACACGTCCATCGAGCGCCTGTCCCAGACCCAGGACTCTTTCGGCGAATCAGTCCTGATGATGGCTGTCCAGAACGAGCGTCCAGAAACGCTGAAGTATTTGTTGGACCTCAAATCGTATTATACGCCGGCCATTGTTCTGTCAGACAGTAATAATGAAGGGACCACTCTGCTCAGCGCTGCCGTACAGCTGGGCCATGAACCGCTCACCAACCTCCTCTTGAAGTTCATGGCTGACGAGCCTACTATCACGGAGGCGCACATGAGGGCGTACTTCGCGAAGCAAGACGTATGGGGCCGTAGCGTGGCTCATTATCTATTCCATGCACCCTACCTTATTGTTGGTTACGGAAGGATGATGCCGTGGACTCAGAAGGACAAGAACGGTCAGACACCTCTATTTGCCATATGCCGGTCATACGACCATGCGCTATACCACACCATGGTGCAGCAAGCTCTGGAGATTGCAAAAGATTGTCAAGGCGACGGACAGCCTCTTCACCTCGATGATCACATTGACGGAAAAGGCAACACGCTGTTGCATATTGTTAATGACGCTCAACTCTGCCTGCGGATATTGCAAAAGTGTGATGCAGATGTCAACGCTATCAACGACAGGAAATTCACGCCACTCATGGTGGCGAGCAAGTATGGCCGCTTCGATGTGGTGCGCGCCTTCTTTGGTGATGCGCGAGTGGATATCACGGCCAAAGAGCTGCGAGGCCTGACGGCTGTGGACTTGGCCAAGGACGACGATGTTCGCAATAAGATAGACGACCTCGTTTTGTTTGCGGCGCCCCCAGGGCCTGACTCCCGGACGACTGCTGTCGTTAGGTCATACTTTGTGGAAGATGCCAGTGTGCGATTTGTCCTGAAGTCAGGCGCACCAGTGGACAAGCATAGCTATGCGGTCACGACGTGCAGACGATCTCTCACAGACTTCGAGCACCTGTCGAAGCTTTTGGCCATGGAGAACCCGGCATCGTGGATACCGTCCTTCGCCGCGCTGCGGTCCCCGTTTCAGATCCCGGTGAAGCCCAGCCGCGCTGTTCTCAAGGACCTGCAGGTCCGCATGGATTGGTTCCTCCGCATCCTCCTGGCCCACCCCACGTTCGCGACCCATGAGATGCTGTGGGAATTCTTCCTGGTGCCGGACCTCCAACCAGACATGATGGAACAGCGGAGTAAGCTCAAGGCCGAGACGCGTGCGGAAAAGGTCCGCGACGAATTCGAGCCGCTCGACGATATCCGTGAGGTCGAACAATTCGTAGATCACGCCCGCGAAAACGTCCGTGGTGTCAACCACTCCACCAAGAGTGTTGCGCGGCGGACGAACATCGTGGGCAATTCTGCTTTCGGTATGTCTTGCGGAAACGTAGAATATTTCAAATATGATGGTTGTCTAACATGATGATCGCAGATCTATACGACTCATCGGTCCTACTTCACCGAGCTCTATCAACCTTACCTTTCCTGCCGAAGACTCACATAACAGCATTTGAGATCTACGTCCGCGCGCTGGCCCCAACAACAGTCAATCCGTACTCGATCCTTCATTCAACCCTGCTCGCGCTACAGTCCACTATTGACGCTATCCTCTCGGCTCTTGCCCGCCCACCGCGGCTCATTAACCAGATCAACGTGTCGCGTCGTACCGTTGAGCGGAACTACACGTCTCTCAGCCGCTCCACGCGATGGCCCTTGGGCCTTCTTGACGACACACGCCAGCGAATGAATGAGGAGCGTGAGGAGCGCATGCGCGCTGGCCAGGCAGAAGTCAACAACCTATCACGCGAGTTGAGGTACACGCAGCAGACGGTGGCGATGGAGCTTGCCGGCTGGCAGGACATGCATGAGAGGATGGGGAGGAGGGCCATCAGGGAGCTTGCCAGGGGCATGGTGGTGTTGGAGAAGATGAGACTGGAGGGCATAAAGAGGGCAATGCGGAAGCTGACTGAGGTCAAGGTCGATGCCGGCACAGGGATTTACGGACCGGATGATCTGGATGCCCCTACTGGGCTCGACGCCCGCGTTGATACTGGTGTCACCGACGATGCTGCTGGGGGCTATGTTGGCCTCAATGCGCCCATCACGTTGGCCGGGCTCGAGCTCCAGGCGGACAGCAAGGCTAACGCTGATCCGATTGCCCCGACGACATCGCTAGGGACAGTCCGAACGGTCCAGGCCTTACAGACGGATCCGACTGGTTCAAGGATTGACGCTCCACTGCCCCCGTTGCCGCCGGTGGGAGTACCAAGCCCTGCAGAGACGCGGCGAGAAGGGGGCGGCGCAAGCACATGACAGCAGCAGGCACATTGACTTTCTGTCGGGGGATACTTGCCCAGAGAGAATGAAAGGATCTACAGAACTTATGAGGCGCGAATTATATGGACTACTGAGGGCCCCTTCCGCTGGTCTTACTCCTCTCTGCATAGGGTGGCGAGAAGAGAGACAAGGCCAGGGCTAGCACGAACACATACACTCAACACAAATGGTGGAATAAGGGAATGCTGGAAATGAGGCCCTGGTTTGGATGGTATGGTGTCAAGACAAGGGAGGGAGCGAGGGAGCGAGCGCATGGGTGGTAAATGTCTTCTTTACTATTTTACGCTTTCGACTATACTGTTCTTTTGACAATGGATAGATACCCTTTCGTCGACCTTGCTTGCTATAGGTCCTTATGGAAACGTGGGTGCGTGTGTTGTGCCCTCTTGGCTGAGGACCCCGGCAGGGCGCCCTCTATCCATCTCTACAAACAATACACATTCGAGGATTTAGGTCCGGCATTGCCTGTGCTGGCTGGATGGGGTACGCATGGTTGTGACTGGACGGTAACGTGATGGGACGGGATGGGATGGGACGATGGCAAGCAACATGGGATGGAATAGACGGATTAGGCATGGGGAATGGTCCGGTTCAGCATGACAGGCCGGTTCGTCGTGGTCGCGGCGCCGCATCTCGACCTGTCCACATGTTCGTTGTGATGCTATTGGTCGCCTCTATCTAGTCCTGGTCGAATGAACGACAAGGCCCTCGCCGGCTCGCTCGCTCGCTCCCAGGCTGTCGACTATGCAACCCAACCTCATCAACCCAACCGTTTGAACCATTCCACCCCACCCCGATATTTCCCGCACCTGACCCATCGCCACGAGCCCCATGAGTTGATCGTAGATCTCTGGGCCCTGGGCGGGTTTCGCTACCCACGATGGGGAGGATCGTATCGTGTTGTCCACCTGTCCACCGGCCAACACGCACGCTAGGATGGACTAGACCTCTTTTCAGAGTTTTTTGGTGGTCCGGGGGTTGGGTAGTGAGTGGAGGGGACTTCCTTCTAGGTCTGGGTGGATTGGGTGGATGAGAGGGGGGGGCGTGGGAACTTCGTGATCGCAGGGTCCAAAAGGTCTGACTTGGACCAACTCAAAGCGAGGTTGGGAGGATGGACGGGGACGCGGGCAATCCTGGCGACAGGGCGGCCGGCGGACGTTTGTCTGTAGAGCGAGGCATGTAGAACTAGCTGGTGCCGCGTGCAGATCTGTGGTCCAATTGTTGTGCTGGGGCAAGCGGCGAGGCTGTGCTCCTTCACGGACAGACGGCTGACTAGTCTTGCTAGCTTGCCTGCCTTGACGCTACATAATACTAGAGTGTTCATGCGAAAAGCTTGGGACTTCCGAGATCCTTCCAAGCGGAGGCATGTGGGTTTCCGAGGTCAAGAGAGAAGAAGACAGAGAGCGAAAGGGAATCGGGAGAGGTGGCACCATTCCTGACTAGGAGCAAGACTAAAGAGAGTCCCAATTGCTCGGGACCTGGGGGGCTTCAGGTGAGACGAGGGCACGACAAAGCATTGGATAGGAAGCTCTGAGTCTCTGCTAGAGTTCAGGTACGGGTTTTCGCGTGGGGGAGTGATCCCGGAGAATTGAGAGCAACCACGAGTGGGCAGCAGTCGTCACTCGACTGTCATGACATCCAGCTCTGATCTCTGTGATGGCCTTGTCACTTCTTGGCCCCTTGTCTTGTGCTCCGCGGATTTCCAGGCGGGCTGGCTCCAGGATCGGAAATCCAGAAGTGGGAGAGGTGGACAGTGTCGCAACGTCGCAATCGATCCCTTTCACCCCCCCCCCTCTTCCCTCCCCAGAGTGCCGAAAAGAGGCAGTGCTTCCTTGTCGGATGCCTGCATCCTCTCTGCTCCCCTTTTACGGACAGCACGGCATGAAAATTCTAGAATTTTCCAGGGTCTGTTGAACCCACTTTTGAGCGAGGGGGAGGGGGGGGTAAAGCTTGGGTAGGCAGAGAGACAAAGAGGGATTTCAGAAGTAGCGGTGATGGATACGCACGAACGACTCCTCACGCAATTCAAGTGGCAGCGGTATCCACCATGGGTAGATAGGCGAGTTGTCAGATCCGAGAGGCCGAGGCGAGGCAAGCGAGGCAAGCGGGAGTGCAGATTCTGGCAGGCTTTGGCAGGGCAGGTTTTTCCCTTCCCTCTTGCTGCTACACCACCTTGGCAGGCTTGAGCAAGCCTGGTGGTTTGCGGTGTAGGGGTCCATCGTGTGGGTCGTGGGTGCTCGCCCCGAGTGGCTGTCGTTGGGCCTCTCGACGACAGGGGGCCCCAAAGGGGAAAGGAGACAGGCCAGCAGAGGGGGAGAAAACCAGCAAGGCGAGCCCGACCAGTTGGACACACCCGCATTCTTCCCTCTGCCCACCCCACACGTAATGACCGTAGGGCCGTGTTCCCAGTTTTTGTTTCATGTTTCAGATTCTTCCGTCGTGATGGCATGTTTCAAGATTGCCCTGTGTCTGCGGCTGTGACTCACCTCGTACGTTGTGGGGGTGGGTATGCAGGCTTGCCTGATGCGTGCATGCGTGCCTCGCTGACGGCGGCGGTGAGTTGGCTCGTCCTGTCAGCCTGTCAGGCCTGTCTAGTCCAGCATCCCGACATCTGCCAGGTCGATCGCGGGTGGCCCGAAAGGGGAAATTTGACATTATGCGAAATCGAGGAAAAGTGGACAGGCGCACCATCCGATACAACGGGCACACCGCATCATCAGCATCATCATGTTCATGTTCGCGTTCATGTTCATGTAATGTACACTACTCGATGTGCTCTAGGCTCAGTTTTCATGGCCCTGGCCCTGGCCCTGGCCCATGGCTCACCGAAAGAGAGGCAAGGCAATCTCCTCCCTGGTCAGGCAGATGCAATGCAAGATGGACGGACGGATGGGCTTCGAAATGTGGAGGCTGGGGCTGGGGAGAACGGAGTCACGGAGGAGGGGAGGGGAGGGGAGAGGAGGGGGCGAAAATGAAAAAGAGTCATCGTCTATCGTAGCACTGCATCCGCATGAATGATGACGGAGCGGCACACGTCGTCAAAAACCCACGGGCTAGTCCACGGCGCCGGGTCGCCGATCGAAGGTTGCAACGCGCCGGAGACACGACCAGGTGAGCGCGTGCTCAGTGCCCAATTACAGAGGGGCATGGTTGGGGTACGCGAGCAAGTCTCGCGCGCCGTGTGCTACCGTCAGGTGCGAGGGTTGTGTGCTCAGTGCTCAGTGCTCAGTGCTCAGTGCTGGTGGCCTGGCGGCCTGGCGGCCTGGCTGCGCCCCGTCGCCCCGTTCCGGTGTCACGGGTGATGATCGCTGAGATTTTCCGGGTAGATCTTGCTTTAGGTGGGTTCTATTGGGCTGATTGGGCGGGGGCCACGCCAATGGCTTGTGCGGCACATGATTCTTCTTTTTGCTTTGGTGTAGCACGGAGACCCTCCTCTGGACGCGGTCAATTGCTTGGGTGAAGATCAAACCACCTGTCTTACCCGGTGACGATGAGCCGGTGTCGCTACGCGCTTGCTGGTAATTCGGGTGAGGCTGTGCCAGGAGACAGCCAGAAAGGCAGAGAGGGAGCGGGTGAGGCTTGAGAGACACGGCATCTAAGAGATCCGATTTGCCCTGACGAGGGGGTTTGCGGAGGGCCATCCTGGCAGCCTGGCGGGCACACACTCTACGGACACAGTTCGTAGGGCAATTTCAGGAGCCGCCAGACAGCCCAATGAGACTGCGCGAGGGCTCCCACTCCCCATGAGCACAGCCGAGCCACCTGACCACCGCGCGCTTCTTCTTCGTTGCCGATTACATCAAGCGATCATACACGCGAGATTTGATCTCCCTCGCATTGTCATGCCGTATGCCCTGTGGTGGCCAGGTCGCTTAACCTCACAGCCTCAGCTGGACGAGGGTCTGGTTAGACGCTCTTGACGACGAGGCGCAGTCAGACAGAGACGACATGATCTTGTCTCTAGCCGCCCGGCTTGTTGCTGGTTACCTAAGCGTCACTCCCAGCCGTCGCTTGCCGCAGTTGCAATCTCATTAGCCGCCCGAGCTTTCCCCTTCCCCCCCCTTCCCTTCCTGCTCATCTCATCAGCCTGCCGCACAGACATGACTGTCCGACACTGTACTGCATTTTGGCATGAGCATCACACAAGGCAATCTCGCGCTTAAAATAGTAAGCGCGAACACAGTATTGCTCGCTCAAGCCATTCAATCATACCGCGAAGATGCCCTTTCGCTTGTCTGCGGCTGTCGGCGTTGGGCGACAATTCGAGCCATCGGGACATGTCCATCGAGATCAACAAATTCCTCATGGGGCCAGGGTGTACTAATCTGCTACTGTGTAATGCCGCGTCTGATATGGGACTGGGCTGTGGAGCGCAGGACTATGGATGAGCAGTGGACACATTGGCGCACTGCGGCCTGACCAGTCCGATGAGACAGAGCCTCAAACTGCCCGGCCACCACATTGGGCTGGGTTGCCCAGGGGTGTCTGGGTGTTCTCCAGGCCTGAGGCCAGCTTGGCAGCTTGGTCAGCCACCTGAAGGGACAACCTCGGGACCCTTGGCCGTATCGTGTGCCCCTCTTGAGCTCTGTGGACCTCAGCTGCCCGCATCGCGAGAGAACACGCTGCCGCCGGGTCACGAGTTGGCGAAATTGCCTCATCAGTGTGCTGTAGTATCTCATCTCAGGCAGGACAAGAGGGGCCATCAGAAGTCGCTCAGTACATGGTACAAAGTACAAGACACACAGTCCCACTCACGATCAGCAACCCCAGACGGCCAGCAGGCCAGCAGGGCCAGCAGGGCCACCAAAGAGAGGGGGCGTCCATCATCAGTCAGCAAGTGCCAGCTGGCCTGGTGAGGGGTTTGGCACGAGGGGTAATGATGATGATGAGCGGACTGCGGACTGCAGTGGTCACGTTCTCGACGTGTTCTGCAGTAACTCCAGCCCCCATCGCGTCTTCCTTGTCCCGAAGGGCCCAGAAACGCGTTCTTCCACCGTCGCCCGGGTGTGTTCGCCACCCCACGAACCCGCGTCTGCGTCTGTCTGCGGTGCGTCTGCATCCCGCGCTCCGCGTCCGCACCCGCACCCGCACCCGCACCAGGCGAACACCGAAAAGAAGACCAGCATCTATCTACACAGCAGGCAAGAGAGCTGTCGACGGACCCGACCCGGCACGCCAACGCCAACGCCAACGCTGCCTTGGCAGCCAACACTAAACAGCCAGGGAAAGACACAACCACAGTAGGCTCATGCAGTACTGTGTAGACATGCACGGCCGATGCCACCCTCGCGCAGCCCGGACCCTGCTCTTGAGATGCCTCGACCTACCGATCAGCAGAGGTTCCATTGGCCTTCTCAGCAACTCAGCAACTCAGGAGCCCGAGGAGCTAGATTTGTTCCTGCGACAGACTGCCATGTGTCTATTTTGTGAGTCATAAACGCCAATGGCACCAATGCAGGGCTGGATACCCGCATGCAGTCCCACCGCACACGAGCCACTCAGCTTCCAGGAAAGCCCAGAGACAGAGCAGACCCCAGGACTTAGCTCCCATCCCATCTTCCCGCGCTCAACGTCGATTTATTCCCCCTGCGGGAGGGAGCTTGGACCAGCCGGCAGGGACACGGGCAAGACAGCTTCTGGACTTGCAGTAGCACTATGCAGTACCTGCAGGGTTGTCTGCTTGTCCGACCTCATCTCGTCTCGTTCGTTCTCCCTTTCGACGTCGTGACCGGGGGCCAGCTTTCTTGCACCCACACCGCGTTCTCCCACCGTGGCTGCGTGGCTCCATCTTGGTCGTCCACCGCCTCTTCCAATGGGCTTCCAGGATCGCATTTTTCAAGCCCAGCCAGGCCTTCGCAGTCTGTACCCCGGCCCCCAGGGCAGAGGACATTACTTGTGTCCCCGAGGTACTTCCGTCCAGGCCGCCCCGGTATGGGCTGCTTGTGTACTCGCCCGCGCCTTGGCGGGTCTCGTGGTCGCCGGCCGCCAGACCACCACACATGGACCGCCAAAGTCAACAACTCTCTAACAAGGCTGGTCACCACATCTGCCCTACCTCAGCGTCGAGTGACATGCGCCGGCACAGTGGGCTACCTCACTTGTTCGTGTTTCAGCATCATTCTGGGTCTAGTAATCACAGCAGCCGCGCTGCTATCTCGACAGTGCCCGAGGTGGGCATCTTGGGTAGCCGCAGCAGGTGCTAGGTCTCGTACCATCGTACCTTTCCGTATACTTCCCCCAAGTTCCTTTGTCCCCTTGTCCCCCTCCCCCCCCCGGTCATCGACTCTGCTCTGCCGGTCTGCTACTACGGTGCTTGGGCCATGGGCAAGTCCCGAGGGGATCCACTCCCGACTTATACACGCCTCGAGTCGGCTGATGGCGCGTCCGCGCCCATGTCCTGTCCTGGTCGTCCAGGTCGGCTCATGGTTCCGGACTCCTCAACATAGACCGCGAGACCTGACCTGCTTGTTTTGAGCCGCCTCTGGTCGACCGCTCATTCGGGCAGTTCTCTAACGAAGATTTAAACATCTGCCACATCCCCCCCCATCGATGCCGCTTGTTTTGCCTCATCTTCCCATCCTTTCTGTCGCATCTCTAACCAGTGTTATTGAGGTCTTCCTCGGACTTCACTCGCACCTATTATCCTACCTTCCAACAATATTTCCTTCCTTCAACATTTGTTAGAGAAATAGGCCCAGGCCGGCCGTTTGATACGTGACCTGCCTCTTCGAATCGCTTCACAGCGACTCCGCGCCTACACCCTTCTTCACTCTTGCTCCCATCCCTGGGACTTGACTACATCGACACCGACGGAGCCGGCCTCCCTTGTCGCAGACTCATTTTTCCCATTTTAAACTTATAATTTTTTTGCTGTCGTGTGTCTCCCAGACACACTGACACTTGTCTGCTCGACACCATGTCCACGTAAGTTGCGTCGATCCTCGGGCTTGGAGATCAGGCGGCCGCGGTCGCTGTGTGTGATCTACAACACAATCATCTTCAACATCGCTGACATTGCTGGCCCATACAGTCTGGCAGGGGATGTTCAATTCGACTTCACCTTTCCGTGCAACCCAACTACACCTCCCAACTTCAGCTTCGACTCTTCCCTGTTGGAGATCCCTTTCACACACAACCATGGACACTCTGGTCACTCTCGATCAGTCTCGACCGTCTCCAACGGGTCTTCTGTCTACTCCTTCGAGTCGTCGCCCTCCGACTCGATTGTGAGCACCAGCACGCGCAGGACCACCCCGTCGCGGTCTCCCATCCGCACTCATGGCCCCATGCTGCTGCCCAAGATCCGCTCCCAGGATCAGAACATTGTGCCAAATGCTGTCCCCCAGCCTCAGGCAAGGCCTTCCAAGCGCGCAAGGACCTCACCGGCACCGGCTCCAGTGCCCAACAGGAGCGCCTACCGCCCAACACACCAGCGCAGCTACACAAATCCAGAGACCATCAGCTACAACCCTGCCCCGGTTGTCTCTGCTGCGTCGTTCCCTTCGACGCTCCCAGAAGAGTTCAACTCCTCCAGCCTGCTGTGCTCCCCGGTCATGTTCACAGATGCCGAGTTCACATCAGCAACAACGACAGCATTGGACAACCGCGCTCAGCGTGCTTCGTCATGCAACCTTGACGAGGTCACGATAGAGAAGTATGGGTTCCCGACCTACCGCCAGATGCCCGCCTACGTCCCGGCCGCCGGGCAGGCGACCGCTCACTCGGGCAGCCCCACGCCAACACCTCAAGCCACCCCGGCCATGCTGCCCGTTTCAACGCCAGCGGACCTGACAAACCTTCCGGCCCCATCCTCTTACTTCCCCTCTTACCAGCAGCCCTATGCCTCACGCGGTTCTTCTCCCATGGCCCCGGCTGCCAGTCTCACACCTGAGCCTCAGCCCATTGAGCCAGTCCAGGTCCTGCAGCCGTCAGCCTTGGCCCCCGCCCCCACCACAACCCTCCTCAACTACCTGACCACGTCCAACCCCACGCCCAGCCTGGTCCACTCCATCGCCTTTCCCCTGAGGGATCCTAACATCAAGCACTTCTGGTGGGACGTCAGACAGGTCCGGCCATGGACCTCCTTCAACACCTCCACCATCATGTCGCTCGCCGGTGGCGCGGCAAGCAGCCTCCTCACCTGCCCGGTGCCGGAGAGCTTCCTGCCCAGCCCCATGAGCTCGCAGCGCCACCCTGAGACGGAGCTGGCGCTCCACTCGATCTATGCCAACTGGTACCTGCCCAAGCTCAACGCCGCGCTGGCCCTGTCCTCCAACCGCCCGGTCCAGCTCAGCGTGCCGTCCAAATCTGGCCCCCACGCCACCAAGGACACGGAGCAGATGTTCGTCGCGACCATGGCGGGTGACGCCAGCTCTGCTGCGGCCATCTTCGGCGGCAAGCCGTCGGCGCGCGTCGTCGGGCTGGTCAAGTCATTCGACCGGTTCAACACGGGCATGCGCGTCGAGGGCAACGTCAAGAGGGTCGAGTACCTCAAGGGCCTGGCGCACCTGCACCACGTGATGCGCGAGCACGGGTGCCGGTACGGCTTCATCCTGACCGAGATCGAGCTCGTTGTGGTGCGCAACGGCCTCGAGGGCACTCCTCACTTCGGCTTCGTCGAGGTCACGAGCTGCCAGCTCGGCACCACCGCCAGCGACCCCATCGACCTGACCAGGGACGATGACGTCAATCACGCAAGCAGCAGCGTGCCCATGACTGCCTGCCTCGCCCTCTGGGGCCTGTGCATGCTCGCCAGCGACGAGCCGCTCCCCGAGGGCCACGCCCCCGCGCGCGCTGAGATCGGCGCCCCCGCCGAGGGCACGCGCAGGAAGGCCCTCCCCCGCGACTCGTGGATGCCCCAGCCCCAGCTGGCGGAGAAGAGGGAGGCCAAGCGCAGCCGCGGCTGGGTCCTCCCCGAGGACGCCGTCGGGCGCAAGGAGCTCGGAAAGAGGGGTGTCCGCTACGGCGGCGCCTGCTGAACGGGGCTGGGCCCCGACTCAGCGAAGTGATGTGGTGGAAAGAGATTTGGGGATATTCTATGATGGGATGGGGAAACCCACTCCCTTCTCTTTTTTGAGATGATGACTGTATCTACGATTTGATGATGATTATAATGTGATGACGGAACATACGAAATGGCGAATATGAACATACAACATACAAAAGTACCTGGGTCTTTGGCTTGCGCGTTTCCCTTCCTTGATTTCTTGGACTCTGCTGGCTTCGGGGACTTTGGTCATTGGGATAGACGGACTTCTGGCCTCCAGAGTGCTGGGCTTGGACTCGCTGGTCTGGTCCTTGCTGGTTACATTGTACACACAATGCTGTTTTAATGGGTTTACTTACGACGCCCTCGGTCTTCAAATGATGGCGGCGACTATTCTAGTAATTCCAAATAATGCTTCCACAGCTTCAGCGCAACCTTTTGATCGTTTGGTATTCTGACTTGTTCTCGGCTGCTCCATCACTTATCCTTCTAAGTCGTTTGTCTAATGCCATCAAGCTGTGGCGGTCTACAAGACACGCGTATATCATCGCTGTTCTGTCTACCCCTTCGGCTTGTGTCTTAATTATCGCGACTTGCCCATGTACTGTTCTTCGGTTGTACAGGCTTCTCAAGCTTGGGATTCTTTGGCTAAATGGCGGCAACTGCTTGGGCTTGCTTCTGGAGCCTTCCCGCTACGTTGGTCACAAATATTCTGAAAATTTCTGGTTGAAGCTAATACCACAGTGCCATCTTAGAGTGCAGCCCAAATGTGAGTATAATTTTGCATTCCATGTCGTCATGTCAACCACGCCCTCCAAGCTACCGCGAAAATTATAATGTCAAGCTATGCTCTTATGGCGGAGTGTCTATGCCCGCAAGCATCATTTAGACCGAAAGGAGGAGCACCTACAGAATGCCCCATGTGATCAGCTTCATAGTTGATACCTGAACAAGGGGCTCCTGTCTCCAAGGCGCAACAGTTCCGTATCAGTGTACTTCTCCCTGATTTGCCCCTCGTTGACACCCGCGCGTCTTTTGTTCAACCGCCGCCAGGAAAAGTACAGGATACTCGAACCAATCAGACCGGTGGTTCCACAGGCTACGGCTAATCCGTATCCAGTATCTGGAAGAGTACTCGTTAGTGATACTCGCGACCTCGTTGATTAAAGACCTGATCCTAAACAGCCTGACAGAGATCTGGAACGCGGGAAAGACGTACGGTACTTTGGGGCTTCCTCGTCAAGGAACATGAAACTGCCCGCTATGCCGCCCAAGTTTGCGAGGGAGGTCAGCATGGACGAGATCATAGCCCGCCGGCCGGCGGGAGCGGTATTACTGGTGCCCCATGTGAGGAGGATCGGACAGGCAGAGAAGAGGCCCATGATAGCAACACACATCATGATATAGGCCGGCGCAACATGAGATCCATGGAGATCGCCGTCAAAGCCCATGACGACGGCGAAGCCGAGGGCCATGGTAAAGAAGCATGGTACGAGAACTGAGATGTCTAAGCATATTTCTCATGTGGAAAATGGGGGCGGCTCCCATCGAGCTCAGAAGGTACGTTGAACTTACATGCAGCTCGGGCCCCGTAACGGTCAGAGAGGTGCGGTATCAGCACACATGTGATACCGGCTAGGATATAAGGCGGTACACTCAGTAATTGTGCGTTCGTACTGGTGAAGCCCATGGACTTTGTCAATGTAGGTAGGTTGAATTTCACTCCTAAGACATCGTGAGCGATAACCTGATGAGTGTCAACAGGCTCGGGACCCGGGGCTTACCGTAGAAACCCACAGCCTGGCACGCCAAACAGAGGCACAACAGACAGTTCTTCCAGTTTGTCAAGACCATCCTGAGCTGGTACCACTGAAATCCCAGCTCACCGCCTTCAACATCGCTCCCGTCGGCATTGAGACCGCCCTGTTTGAGCTTTCGCTGTACTTCGAGGAACCTCAGCTCATCAGGGGTCAACCACCGGGTCGAGCTCGATGGGAGATCAATCAAGAAGATCACTGTGATCATCCCAATGACGACGGTCATCATCCCCTCGATGATGAATATCCATCGCCATCCTTCATAGCCACCCACGCCGTCCATCTGCGTGATGGCGGCAGCCAGAAGGCCCGAGAAGGCGCCGGATATGGCGCCGGTGCAGTAGAAGGCGCCGATGCGGACTGAAAGCTCACGCGGTAGGTAGTACGCCGAGGCAAGGTAGGTTGCAGCTGGGAAGAAGCCGGCCCTATGGTTCTCAGCTTAGCGGATGGGGGCACGCGTGTTGAGTTCTGAAGGCGTCGTGATTCCCGGGGCGCAAGACTTACTCGAAGAGACCCAGCAAGAAGCGGCACAGAGCCAGCCCGGTGAAGCTCTGGACCACGCCGTGCATGGACATGATGAAGCCAAACGCGATGGCGCTCGCGCCGAGGTACCATGATGGCCGCTTGATCTGCTTGAGGATGACGTTGCTCGGTGTGTCTGAACAAATATGTCAGCTTGCTATTAGGCAAGGACGCGACTGGTGTGTGTGGGCACCCACTGAAGAGAATATAAGAGATAAAGAACACTGCTAGCGCGGTGTTATACTCGACACCGCTTAATTTCAGGTCTGTGGCCAGGCCCTCAATCTTTGCATTGCCTATGTTGGCCCGATCCAGGCTCGAGACCAGGTATAGAGCAGCCAATAGGGGTAGCATGCGAATGTCAATCTTTAGGCAACCGGGCGGTCAGCGTGCTCTTCTCCCAAGCCGAGTAATGAAAACCCGTAGGTATCTGGAACAGCTCCACGACATACTTTACGATTCAGTCTCGACCTCATTTGCGGCGAAAATCCCTCGTAGAAATCCAAGTCATCTTGACTCATCCCAAGCACCACAAGCCCATCGATTTCGCGGATGCTCGACGCGATCGTGGTTCTGCTGGAGGCATTCTTTAGGACCCCCCTGCTGATGCTGCTCTCCTCAATCAGAACATCTGATGATTTCTCAGTCATTGTGATTTTGATGGTCTGTTGTTTCTCAGTTCAAGAAACATAATTTTAGGGCCCCAAAGAGGGCATGCCCTGCCGTTATAACGGATCCAGAGGTTAACGCCATGCTTTGGTGAACAAGCAATCGAAACAAGAATTCAGGCGTCGCATCTGAAAGCTTAGCTTCAACTGCATCGAGTCCCAATCACTGTGGTTGCGAAACGGAAGCTCGGCATGAACTGAATGTCCGCGAGAAAAAGTTAGTCGGTGATAACGGGAGCATCTGCAAACCCAAAATGGTCACGCCATTGCTGGAATCTTGGAAGATGCCCCAAGAGGGACATCTTTCGCTCCACTGGCAGAGCTGGACCACACGCAAACCAGATCTGTCCCTATTTCCCCGACATATGTGTTATCCCATACGGCGATACTGGACGGTAGATGTGCCAGCCTCCGCGAGCTATGGCAAATCTGCGCCGCTATATAGTATTCAGCCCCGTCCGAAGGAGACCGAGCAAGCGAATAACACATTCTTGCTAAAAGGCTTGCGCGTCACATTGAAGAGGATGGAATGAGACGTAGGAAACAAAGCATACTCTGTGAGTTTCCGTGTCGGATTTATGTAGGAAAATCGTGGTCTGACGTGTATCCGAGAGAGGGAATCCCTGTTCCTCTGATCTTTGATATAGATTTGAGTTATCACGGACGGTAAGCTAGGGACGGGTCGTCATGTCCGCGGGTGACGGCCTGCGATTTCGCAGGGATATGCCTGCTTGAGACAGGAAACGGCCGACGGCTTCAACGCGGCACACCCGGGTATGGTTGTGGATTTTGAGAGGCGGCCTGTTGGTCAGCCGTTGGCATTGGAAGATCTCAGAAGATCCATCAGAATCCGCGCTGGCGTTCATGAACTCTGACTGGTGCTCGGGAAGGTTAGTTCGATATTCGCATCCTCAGTCCCGGGGCTCCTAGGGCATGCAAATTAAACGTGTATACATTAGTAAGGTCCGAGTAGCACCTGAATCTGGTTATATAATAATATCCGGGGCTTGTAAAATCGAAAAATGAATTCTATCGAAACACAACATGGATGCCTCATACTCAGCATTGGGCTTGCTGGATCCTCAGGGGCTGGCGCTTCGTCTGACCGTTTTTTGCGTAACTGACACAGCCGTTATCTCCTCCCAGAGGCCAGTGTAATGATCCGGAGTGTGTTTCCAGGCCCAGCAAAATTTCAATAGCCCTAATATTAGCATTGTAACATGACGGCCGACAGGAGGATAAGCTTAATGGCGGGTTAAAAGTAATTCAGGTAGTGGACGACATCGAGAAGTATATCCAAGCAGGCAGAAATAATTGCCATCGTAAACCAATTGTGGTAGATAAAAGATAAAGAAAGGATACTGCGTTATCTCGTCTTTGTTGCATCTTTATCTTCCCGTGTCGCAAGGGGAGGGGAGGTAAGTTATGCATGTTGGAAGCTCAACTCTCCCCGGGGTGATGACGGACGCCGGATCTGTAAACCGATATATTGCTTTTCTCTTCAATGCGCTGATCTGCTGGACGCGCTAGACGGAAGGACTACGACGCCGAACAGAGGTTTGAGCTCGGGTATTTCAGGTATGAATGCTCACTGCAACACTTTGGTACTCAATTTTGACGCGAAAGCACTCATCACACACCCGAGCCATGCTTCAAATCGTGTTTGAATATCACTTTAGCATCCCCTGCCCTCTATTCGAGGATTGACAACGGCGACAGCTGTAAGGCCTGCTTAAGAATGTAAGCGAAGAGTGATTAGGAAGGATGTCAGTCTCACGAGCTGGAAGTATAATAAATGCCTCTGTATCAAATAGCTTACACGGATGAACGCGGGCAGTTTTGAAGCTTATTGCGAAATGTTTACTTCGGTCTGTGTTGCCAGCTGGCTCTACCTGCTTCCACCCATTCCACACCTTTCAGTGCACCACTTATGACCTAGATCTGTTCATCATAGGACTCTGTCGTATCGGATTTTGGCTGTTTGAGGGCTGCTACTGAGTCCCTAGTGACATAACAGAGACACCAGATTTTATTGCAGGGCAGCCACACAGCCTGAGAGGGATCTAATACTTGATGCTTTCGTCCCAGAAACAAGCACAGCACATTATACACCTTCAATTCTGACAGACACCAAAATCTTTGATACGAGACTGGGACTGTCGTCCACTACCCTTCGGCGATACAGCCGGCCGTCAAGGCATGGACATTAGGGAAGAACGGCACTCAGGTTCAGGATACAGTTGGTCAACCATTCATGAGTACGTCCCAAATGGCCAAAGATCCTGGATGATGGTCTCTTTCACCCCGGGCTGTCAGTGCTCATATTCCCGCAACACACCCTTGGCCTTCTTCACCCTGAACGGGTTATTGAGAGTGCAACCAAATCCAACAAACAAGCAGTATAGTAGCTTTGCATAATTCTGTCAGTGCTCCAAGAGATGCTTGTCCCCTAACGTTCTGAAGGAAGAAGAGGGGGGGGGGCTTTCAGGGGCCTATAATGGACAGAGAAAGTCAGAAAGAGAAGGGAAATCCGGGAAAGATACGGTGCCTCTACGACTCCTGCCACCGCTTGTGGGGGCTGCTGAGGGTAATTCGCAACAAATAATTCTTTTTTTTTGGGGGCGGGGGCTTTTTACCGGTGTCGGTAAGGAGAGTCACTTGTTCAGTAATCACTGTGCTTAGGTAGGCTGGGGCAGGTTTCCCGCGGGTAAAAAATATTGCGGAAGTTGGGCTTCCCCTCTTTGAACCAGAAGAGACACCCTACTAGACCATGCCATGTCTAAATCAATTCAAGTCTCATACAGTTGACCTGTAAATTGGTATTTGGGAGGAGCGTACTTGTTGAGTTTCTTCTGCAAATCAGGCGCAGAGATTCATGGATGTCACATGGTCAATCTATTTGATCATGTCTTGCTTTTTCGCGGACGGTGTTGCCTATGATATCATTCCAAGAGCAAAACCGTCATATGTAACAGCCACAGCCGGCAATTGGCAAGTTAGGCGGTACGCACTTTAGTCAGTCGTACAGTGACACAAGTCGGAATACCTCCAAGGTTTGAGGGATAGACAGGGAACGCCCCACCCAGTCACGTTAGCGCCTCACGATACACCTGTGCGCCCTCAGAATGCGAGCCCCTCGAGCCTCAAGGTGACTCACTTAGTACAGCGCAAGTGCTCTCCCTTGGTCATGGTCCCGAGGTCGCTGTGTCCGGGGGGCATATAATGATATAAAGCAGGGCACTGGTCGAGTATTGTCGAGGTCCTACTCTCCAACGTCTTGATTCCTATCCACGCATCCGACCCCTCTTTACCCTTGACTCACCATGCAATTCATCACGGTCGATGTCTTCACGGACACTCCCTTCCTCGGCAACCCCCTAGCGGTGGTCATTGTCGAGGAAAAGGAGCGAGCCGCGCTGGGCAAGGACAAGCAGCAGCTCATCGCCAAGGAGTTCAATTTGTCCGAGACCATCTTCCTTTACCTCCGGCCGGGCGAGACCCTACAGCGGCCAGACCGGTCCTCGAGCGTCCGCGAGGTCAGCATCTTCACCATCGAGAGCGAGCTCCCGTTCGCGGGCCACCCAACCATCGGCACGACGTACCTGCTCCTGCAGCACCTGGGCTGGGACTTTGTCGACACCATCACGCCGCCGTGCGGTCCCATCCGCGTCACCAAGTCCTCGGCCGCCGACGGCAGGGTGACGGCGAGCATCCCGCACGACGTGCACCTGCACTCGCGCACTCTGCGGTCTCTCTACGAGCTGGGTGACAAGGGCGTCAGGGCCCAGATCGAGCCCGCCCTTCACGGTGACGGATCTATCTGCGCCGCGGAACTCGACGCACCCATCTTCAGCATCGTCAAGGGCATGACCTTCCTGCTCGTCGAGCTCCCCAGCCTCGAGCACCTCGCCCGCGTCGATGTCCGCAAGCGTCTGGACCTCGGTGAATACGTGAGCCTCCTGGATGCAGGACCATGGGGCCACGGGTTCACGGTGAGATATTGTGAGCGACTGCCCGGTCTTCTACGTACTTGCTGACCATGGAGATGTGGCCCGGACACGAATGCTGTAGGACTAACGAGAGGCTTCGCTAGATTATGTCCCACAGGCTGTTGCTACTGATGAGAATGGGCTAAGAAATGAGACCATTCGTTCGAGGATGGTGGAGCTCGACTTTGAGGATCCGGCCACCGGCTCCGCGGCGTCGTCGTTGACGAGCTATCTGAGCCTGAAGGGAGATGCTGATGAGACCAGGTACCACATCACGCAGGGCGTCGAGCTTGGTAGGAAGAGCGATATCGAGACGCATGTTGTCTCAAAGAAAGGGCCGGACGGAACGAGGGCGATAAAAGAGGTGAGGCTCGGTGGCACGGCCAAGGTTGTGATGAAGGGGGAAATATTCCTCTAAAAGCCCCCCCCCCCCGGTACACACTTACTTTACGGCCTGGGGTTCTTGGCCAGGCTTTGCAATCAAAGCCTCGAGATGGGATAAGCTGTTGACGTCAAGTGATGGACGGGCCTTATGTGTTCTAGAAGCCCCGTTTGGCCCGGGAGTTGCTGTGTTTTAGGCATACATTGGGTCCTACACATTTCCACAAGGCGTGCATGAATTACCGAGAATCGTTTGACCTTGCGGCCACTGTTACCGAGTTCCATCGCTGTTTTGACAGTGCCTGAATAGAGACGCAATGGGGAACAAGAATGCTTCACATAGCTGACGGAACGGATGATTCAGGACAGCAGCATACAACCCCGGATAGGTTGCAGCATGGGCGTGCAAGAGACGGCCCTCCCAGAACACCGGGTCTGAGTTGCACTTGCGTGGATGACATGACATTAGGTTGTAAATCGACAGACAACCAGACAACAAGGCTGCCCAGCATCGGCAGAGTCCTGTATCACAGAAAACGGGCTGCCCACGAGGCCATAGTCCCGCGACGTAGTGACGTCTCTTGTAGGACCATTCATTAGACTGATGGTGTGGTCGGGTACTGGGGATCCCCATTCCACGAGATCTTGTACTCGTCTCCTGGCTTGGTTGATTCATTCATGGCCCACACAGAGGAATTGCACAGTACCGTGGCAGCCCGGCGGCATGGCAAAGACAAGATTTCATTGAAATGGCTTTAAATTGAGCACCGGGCTGTGCAGGTGTCAAGGTTGGCACGAGCCGAGCGATGAGAGGCAAAAGTCTGGGGAAAGTAGTCATGAAAGGGGGGCGAGCAGGGGGAGAGGGGACTGTGGACCGTGGGCCTCCGCTTCTTCCCCGCCGCTCGTTAACCGCAGCTTCCCCACACAAAGGAAGATCAGAGCCGATGTTCTAGAAAAATTTCAGGCAGGAGGTCAACATTGGGCTTACAGCTCTCCCACCCCCGCGGCACCTCTCTCAGGCTGACTGCCTAGAGTATCCTCTCTGGATTCCGCACATTTACCCCCCCCCGTAGTGCAAGATCCCGCGCGGTCGCGAATCTAACACAATTCTTTGTGACTCCGTTCTGATCGAGCCTCAGCATTCGTACCTGGCGCCCCGACCCAGCCGCCTGCCCTCCACCTGGACCCTGCTCATAAGACACATTCCACTCGAGCCTAGCTCATTACGTACATGGTTGTCTGAATACACCCGGGCCCGTCTCAAAACAGTCGAGCTGGAACCCGCAGTTCCGACAGACACCATCGAGCAGCCCACGTCGTCTCACCAACCACCACCGCATCATTCGACCTTCCTCTCCCTGTATACTCGCCCGGATAGTCAGCCAGCCCACACTCCCACAGCACCTCCCTCCGACCCCGAACGCCATCGCATGTCGGCGTCATGGAGTCTATCCAGCTGGCTCAGATGCTAGCTGACATCTCCGATCTCAGCGCCGCCGACAAGAAAGCAGCAGCAGCACTTGTGAACGCGAACAAGGCCCTCAAACAGGAGGCTCAGGCCCAGGCCCAGGCTCCAAACCAGAATGACGGCCTCAAGTCTCCTGCCCTCAACGCTAGCGCTTCGCGACCCTCGTCCTCCGTATCGAACAACCGTCTCGACAAATTCGGGCGCCGCATCCTGACACCACCCATGACGCGAACCAACTCGGCCCAAGGGTCCATGCCGGGGACGCCGCGAGGTTCCGACGTAAGTACATACATCCTCGTTCTTGGCCCTCGCCCCGTCACGGACACACCACGCTAACGTGTGCGGCTGCGCGCAACAGCCTGAGGACGACGTCGACCGCGCGAGCACACTGATGGCATTGTACGACATCCGCAACAAGATCAAGCAGCAGGACAACACGAGCCTGATCAGGGCGCGCGAGAAGATTGACGCCATGATCGCGAAGCAAAAGGCCGCAGTCGAGAAGCAGAACAAGCAAGGGGCCGACGCGTCGCAGACCCAGGAGAGACCGCGGCCGACGTCGCGCTACACCTTCCCAAGGCCCGACGCGACTAGCAACGTGGAGAAGAAGTGAACGAGACCGATATTCGACCAGACGGTAGTCACGGCGCATGAAAAAGACATCACATTGCACTATATGTTTGGCGCGAGGCGTTTTTAGGCACGGAAAATCCTGTCCGACCAGGACGGCTTGGTAAGGTGTGGTACGGACTTGGGAATGGGACGGGGCTATATTATAAATGATCTGGTTCATGACTGGCGGACAGAATTAATGAGACATCAAGGTTACGGCTTGGTGGAAGTGTACAAAAACATGAGTGTTTCTTAGGAGGCCGAGTAGGTCTGTATCATAGACGGTTAATGCAACCTTTCTGCTACTCTTCGCAGTCCACTACACAACAGTTCTTGGCGCTGAATGTCATAATGATGCCCAGGCAACCTGAGTTCCTTGCATGCACAGCTTGTTTTGCAGGTGTCTCAGGGCTCACCTGCCGTGGATGCTCCTAGGGCCCCTCCATGAACCGATCAGCGGCAGCTCCAGGTAGCACATCAAAAACACAGGTGCAGCACATGTCGCAGTTCTGGAATACCTAACCTCGTCGCGACTCAGTCTGGTCTCAAGCTAATAATCATCGTCCCCCCCCAAAAAATGCCATCATTCCGCAGGGGAGCCCAGCCTGGTCCGAGCCCGAAGCTCCACTGAAACCGACCGCTGCCGCTAGCACTTGAGGAAGCTCAAGTGCTACGACACCCCACCCATTGGCAGCCCGCCCTTTTTACAACAAAATTGTATCCCCGACGTCACGGCTGCGCCTCTCGTCACCCGACCACTTCGCAGTCGACAGCGCATATACAGCAATCTGCCCATCATGGCGACCGGAGTGGATGCGAAGCTCCTCAAGAGCACCAAGTTTCCTCCAGAGTTCAGCCAGAAGGTTGACATGACCAAGGTCAACCTGCAGGTCATGAAGAAGTAGGTCAAGCCCGTGCTGGCTCCTCCCGTGCCAATTGCGTCCCGACGCGACTGACGCGTCACTCCTCGCTCAGATGGATAGCGGGGAAAATCTCGGAAATCTTGGGCAGCGAAGATGATGTGGTCATTGAGCTTTGCTTTGGTCTCATCGAGGGGTCCCGATACGTGAGTTGCCTCGCCAGACGCCTCGCCTTTGATCTCCCCTCTTCACCCAAGTGCTAACATCTCTTCGCCCTCAGCCCGACATCAAGTCCCTCCAGATCCAGCTCACCGGTTTTCTCGACAAAGATACGGCGCCTTTCTGCAAGGATCTGTGGAATCTCTGTCTCAGTGCCCAGGCCAGCCCCCAAGGCGTGCCCAAGGAGCTGCTGGAGGCAAAGAAACTGGAGCTGATACAAGAGAAGGCACGCTGCTCCAGTACAAGACCAATTGCCTAAAACCCACCATACTAACGCAGATTCAGATCGAGGCCGACAAAGCTGCCGAAGAAGCCCGCAAGAGACGAGACGAGTTTGAAGCCCGCCGTGGCCGGGGAGGTGGCCGTGTCGACAGCTATCGTGGTGGGCGAGGCGACCGGGACACATACCGCGGCGGTGGGCGAGGCTTCGGACGTGGTCGCAGTCCCTCACGGTCACCGCCGCCGCCCAGGCGAGGAGCTCGCGATAATTACCGCGCGCCCACCCGTGGGCGCGATTCATACGTGCCCGGCGATCGACGCCCTACGCGACGACGATCGCCCTCGAAGGACTCGCCACCGCCTCGTTCTCGCTCCCGCTCATCCAGCGCGTCCGGCAGTCGACGACCGAGAAGACGCAACTCGTCGTCCCCGGATGTGCGCAGGAGGTCGCGGTCTCCACTGCCGCCCCGAGAGAACAATTACCGCCCTCGCAGACGCTCGCCGTCCTCTGACAGGAACTCGCCTGCGCCAAAACGCAGACGTTACTCCTCGTCTCGAAGTCGCTCACCTATCAGGCGGAGGCGCGGCAGATCGCTCTCGTCGTCTGGGTCCGACAGGCGGTCTCCGTCACGTTCACGAAGCCCACCTCGCAGGGGACACCACAGAGACAGCCGGAGCCGGAGCGGCTCCCCCGGCGGTGGTCGTCGGGTCCGAGGTCGAGGAAGACGCGAGCTAAGCCGTAGCAGGTCTCCGTTCGATTCACCGCGCGACTCCCGGCGCTTGTCGAGATACCGAAGCAGAAGCAGAAGCTCGAGTCGTGGTGGAAGAGGGGGGAGCAAGAGAAGCCCGCGGAAACATAACACATCCTCCATCTCATCTAAAGACCGTTCGCGAGACAACTCGGCTGATGTTTCCGAAGACGAGAACAGAAGACCCAAGCCCAAGTCCCCTGCCGAAGATGACAACAACGAGCCCAAGACCACGACAGCGACAGACGCCTCATCGAAGGTACGCTAGTCTCCTTGACTGGGAAAGACGGGAGGCCGGGGGTGGTTCTTTCAAAGACTGTACGCGAGACACCTACTGACCAGCTGTCATGTTCTACGAAACATCAGCCCCGACAGAAGACAACGCAGCAGAGGGCCACTGAACTGAAAGAGAAGCTGCTCAGGGAGCGGCTGATCAAGCTGAGGAGATCCTCGAAGAGCGGACCGAGCAATGTCTGAGGCTAACCTCTGTTGAAGTGTTTCATGCGCAGTCACAGGCATCTGTAAGCGTATCTTAAGTGGGTGCTTGTTGGCCCCGTGGCATTGGCATTCCCCATACTCCTTCCATAGCCTCAATCTCACGGGCACCATACATAGACAGACTCTCCTAGACCACCGTCGCGAATGCCTCGAGTCTCTCTGATTTGCCTGTTGACTGGTGTGTGTTGCGACTTGACCACAGAGGAAAATGGATGCGCCCACGCCTCTGCAGCATGGGATGGGTTGGGACCCATATGGTGCCTGACTGGATTCAACATGGCGTCCTGAACTTTTTGCATGCTCACCAGCTACGGTGGAGCGCAAGCTTGGGTGGCCCTACGGGTGCCGTGAGTTGCGGTTGAGCAACTGGGTTTAGCCCCTTGGTACCTTGCCTCCTTCCACTCAAACTGCAACGAAATCAACAATGAGAAAGTGCGATGCATTCAGACTCGGAAGCAGAGTGCACTCATGGTCCGACCACGTCTGTTTCTTCATAACTTTGCAACATCATCAGCCGTCAAAACATCAGGATATTACTCATCACCAACAATTCATCTTCGCTTGTAAGTGTGTTAGCGGGGAGTAATTGGTTGGTCTGACCGTACGGCCGCTGTGGGCCAGCCCCACATGCTACACAGTACCCCGATTCAACCAGCCGCCCGTCTAAAAGATGCCGCCAAAAAAGAAGCTCAAGCCCAACCTGAACCATACATCAGCCAACCCCCAGACCTCACCCGAGACAGACGATCGCGCAGCTCATCTTGCAACCCGCCAATCTGCTAGGGAAGATTTCGATCCGCCATTTGATCTCGACAAGGACGGAGACGACTTCGGCTCGGACTCGGACGGCAACGACGAAGAGACTATTGACTCGGACGATTCGGACGATTCGGACGAGGCTAGAGAGGTACGGACCATAATCACACGATACAACACATTCTTCAACGCCGGCTTCAAGACTGTCGAAGGACTACAAGTCGCGAAGCATCACCCGCGCAACGTCAGTCACCTGCTGACCCTCGCTCGTATCATCAAGAACCCTGCCTTGACCTTGCGACCTACTGGTGCCCCACGACATTCCCCGACCGACCAAGACGCGCCGTCAGAGCCTGTAGACGCTGAGGAGTAGGACTCCCTCGCTGCAGCTCCTCGAAACGCCTCGGCCTCGTCCCAAGGTGCCGCGGGAGACAGCCCAGGAGAGAGTTCGGTGCCTGCGACAGCACGCCGCGACGCGCCAGAGCCAGAGCCAGAGCCAGAGCCAGAGTTTAACCCCGCCAGGCCCCTTGTCGATCCTACTTCGATCCTAGGTAGCGCTGCGTCTTGGGAAGGCGAAACAACCCTAGCGACACCGACGACCTCTGGTGGTTGTCAGGGAGAACTCTCCGAATCCGTCCCGCCGACTACCGACTCGACCACGGGCACCGGCCTGTCAAACGAGACCAGAGGGCGAAGGAGAGTGCACTGGCCCCCGGACGACAAGTTGTATGACATCCGTTTGGTGAGCCCAAGGCGACTCGTGAGCTCGCCATTTGCACCTCGACCATGACGGAGAACAATCAGGCAGCGGCGGGCGCTGATGCGTCCGGCGGGCTGCCGTATTACGAGCAGTCGCGGACGCAACTGAAAGCGCTTTTGCAGAAGAGAAGGGATCTCCAGGGGAAGCTCGTGAGTGTGCCAAGCATACCTGTTACATGTTGTTGGACGTGACGCCGTCTAACGATTCATTCTGGTGCAGGAAAATATCGAAGGCGTAATATACAACAAAGAAACAGAGTACCTTGACCAGACCCAAGCCGGGAACATCATGACGGGTTTCGACAATTACACCAAGGGGACCAACGCCGCGGCGGCTCAGCGCCGCAAGGGGGGCAACACGGAGGTGCACCGCGTCTTTTCAAAGTCGTCCATCTCGTACAACGCGAGCGCGGCCGACTCCACCGCAAACACGCCGGGTTCTAGCCACGCCCCGACGCCGGTGAGCACGACGTTTGCGGGCGGGAGCGGTAGCAACCACCCCACGCCGACGAGTGCCACGGCGTCCACGGGCAAGGCAGGAGGTGGCGGCGGCTCGAAAAAGGACAAGAAAAAAGGTATCAACCTGAGCGTTGATGCCGGTGGCGACAGTGAGAGTGACATCAACGTCAAGAAGGTCAGGACCAACTTTGGGGCGTCCAGGAAGTAGGAGGATTTTGGTGTCGACGGTGACTCTCTTCCTTTGGATCAGAGCATGCGAATTCTGGCAATGGCTCTCCTCCCCCTTGCCAGTGAAACGGAACAAGGGGGTTCTGATGATGTGACCACCGCCCCCCCCCGGTTGTAATGAGAGCAAAGGGGGTGGGGGGAGAAGTTGAGGATGGTGAGTTTGTCGTCTTGTGGATGACTGACTCTTCTGAAGTATGTATTTGATGTAAAAGCGAGGCGTTTCGGAGGGATTGGTTGGCGGGCAGACTATGAGCCGGGGATGGGCTACAGTGGACGGCTTCAAACGGCAATTCAAGCCATGGATGGATTCTTTCTGATAGGGCTGTCACATGCAGCAGGGTAAAGCAAGTAGGGAAATGCCAAGCATTTGATACAGCACGCACCCCCCCCCAGCCCCCACGCGCAAGAGCTCCATCCTGACAGCCCGACCGAAAGGAGGTGTGCAGCTGCGGGGCAATGCCCAGATCGACGTTGCATGCATCCTCAGGCATGTGTGTACATTGGCATACATGTAGTGTACATGGTAGAGCTAGATATGTGACTACTGGGCGGATATCTATCTGGTGCTGCACCGCACCTCACACGAGGCAAGCACTTTATCCTTCGGAAGGCCTTCGGAAGGCCTAAGCGGGACACGAGAAGAAGAGAAGCGCGCAATTGGGCGAGCAAGGGCCCCTCAGAGGCGCCCCCCCTCTCTCGCAGAAAGCTGCCGGCAGAAGACACTTGGGGCGACCGTGTGGGCGCGGCTCAGCGTGTCATCAGGGTGCCCGTCAATGTCATAATTCGTGAGGGGTACTAGGAGCTCCTCCTCCTCTTTTGAGCATCTGGACCCGCCCCATTGCGGGGTTGTGCGGACGGACAGGCACATTAAGGTGTCTTGACTGAGACAAGGACGTGCGGCTTCCTTTTCCTACTGAGGCAGGAAGCGACGGTACTGTGTACAGTAGTAGAAGCAGCAGAGCAATAATTTAGAAACGGGCGAAGGGTATAAGGGCTGTGTGTGTTGGGGGGGTTTCTTCAACTCGTTCCCCCATTGCTTGCCCCCTCTGCTCCCATCGTGTCCTCCTCCTGCCCTCGCACCCCACCACCCGCGCATGAGAGATCCCAACCGCCTTCATGATGACCATCCGCGCAAAGTTGACTCCGGAGGTGCTGCTCTCTGCGCCCCGTAGATCAGCCGGCAGCCCCAACAGCTCTGGCAAGCTGGTCCTGCATACGGTAAGCTTCTATCTTGCTCCGGCACGCCGTCACATCACAGCTGACGCCGCCCAGGTGTCGACGTACTCGTTCCAAGAGCACAAGAAGAACAATTCGATCCAGGTCCTCGACATTGAGTCTAACCACGCCACCACTCTGTACACGGACTCATGCTACAGTGAGCCGACATGGGTGAGCGACACCGAGTTCCTCCTCATCAAGTCCGGCGAGAGGGGCACCTCGAGCCTCGTTGTCGCAGATGTGAACAGCCCAGGCGCATCGTTAGTCTCTCAACTACCATCTCCCCCCCCCCCTTCTCTCCTTCTCGCACACTAAACCCTGCCCATCCAGTCCAAAGGAGATCAGCAAATTCGGCGGCAACATCTCAAACCTGAAGCTGAGCAGGCTGAGCGATGATACCTTCGGCCTGGCGTGCTCCGCCCTGGTGGACCCATCCGGAGCACTCTACAACCCGGAGAACGAGAAGAAGCCCTACTCAAGCGCCAAGGTGTACACCAGCCTCTTTGTCCGCCACTGGGACTCGTGGGTGAGCGAGAACCGCAACGCCATATTCTACGGCTCCCTCAAGAAGTCCTCGGGCGCCGCCTACCGCCTCGAGCCCCCGGGCCTCGTCAACGTCCTGGCCGGCACGCGCCTCCAGAGCCCTGTCCCCCCCTTCGGCGGCACGGGAGACTTCGACATCGGCCCCAAGGGCATCGTGTTCGTGGCGCGCGACCCGGAGCTCAACCCGGCCACGCACACCAAGAGCGACCTGTACTACGTGGCCCTGTCCAGCTTCACCCAGGCCAAGCCCCCCGCCCCGCAGCTCGTCAAGACGGGAAAGCTGCGCGGGTACAGCAGCGCGCCGGCCTTCAGCCACGACGGCAAGTCGGTCGCCTTCACGCGCATGCGCGACGTGCAGTACGAGAGCGACAAGCCGCGGCTGCTGCTCGTCCCGGACGTCGCGGACCTGTCCAACGTGCAGGAGTTCTACGAGACGGCTGACGGCGAGGGCGGCTGGGACCGCAGGCCCGACAGCATCCTGTGGTCCGCCGACGACAAGGAGCTCTACGTCGTGGCCGAGGACCTGGGCCGCTCCAAGCTGTTCAGGCTGCCGTCGAGCCCGCTGCTGGCCAAGCAGCCGCCCGAGGTCGTCTCGGACGTCGAGGGCAGCATCGGCGACGTCAGAGCGTACCCGGGCGGCAAGGTCTTCGCCAGCGGCTCCAGCCTCACAGACAACTCGCTGTGGACCGTCATCGACCCCTCGGCCGGGAAAACCAACCTCGTCTCCTCCAACACCAAGCAAGGGCGGGCGTTCCGCCTGTCGAGGTCCCAGGTCGACGAGATCTGGTTCCGCGGCGCGGGCGACTACGACGTGCACGCGTGGGTGGTCAAGCCCTCCGACTTTGACCCTGCGAAGAAGTATCCCCTGGCGCTGCTGATCCACGGCGGCCCCCAGGGGATGTGGGCCGACAGCTGGTCGACGCGGTGGAACCCAGCCGTGTTCGCGGAGCAGGGCTATGTGTGCGTGATGCCGAATCCGACGGGGTCGACGGGGTACGGCATGGCCCTTGAGGACGGCATCCGCAACGAGTGGGGCGGCCGGCCCTACGAGGACCTAGAGCTGTGCTTTGACCATGTCGCCGACAAGCTCGGGGGCTACGTCGACGTCGGCCGCGCCGTCGCCGCCGGCGCAAGCTACGGCGGCTACATGATCAACTGGATCCAGGGCCACCGGCTGGGCCGCAAGCTCAAGGCCCTCGTGTGCCACGACGGCGTCTTCAGCACCCTCAACCAGTACGCGAGCGAGGAGCTGTTCTTCCCCATCCACGACTTTGGCGGTGAGCTGTGGAAGAACAGGAAGGGGTACGAGAGGTGGGATCCCGCCAAGTGTGTGGACCAGTGGGCCACACCGCAGTTGGTAAGTGCTAGCATCAGCACCTGTCCATAATCACCACTACCCCGTTCTGGGGCATCTATGCGCTGTGGGATTATGTGCAGGAGAGGATGCGGCTTGCTAACTGGGAATAATTCACGTCGCCTGCAGATCATTCACAGCGAGCTTGACTACAGATTGCCCGTGACAGAAGGCCTGGCGGCCTTTAACGTCCTGCAGTCTCGGGGCGTCCCGAGTAAGCTCCTCATCTTTCCGGATGAGAACCACGTAAGCGCTCCTGCTATTCCTGCTATTCCAACCCTTACATTGACGGTGTCGACTGACACTTGGCTAGTGGGTATTGAAGCCTGAGAACTCGCTGGTCTGGCACAATGAAGTGCTCGGTTGGCTCAATAAATACTCTGGTGTAGGTGACAAGGATGGTTCGAGTGCGCCACGATGAGATGATTGTGGTCCTGGCCTACCGTACTGATCATTGTCATCATTGATTCAAATTGTAAACACTTTTATCTGCCACTCGAAACAGAGAGTCAGATGGGCGATAGCGAACCATATTGACATCGTTTATGCCACTTCAAACTTTACACCTCCGCAACCAGCAATATCGAATGTTGACAAGCTCACGCACCCAGAAACACGTTTCCACAAGCCAGGCTTTCTTGAGTCTCTCTACTCCCGCCGTCAGATCATCAGATTTTCGATACTGGATCGATAAAATTAGTCAGCAAAGTAAGGGATCGGTATGTCCTTCACCACGGTCTTGACGTCCTCCCAGGTCAGGTTCTTCTTCAGAGTGATGGTCCGGTTGCCGGGTATGCGCCCAGGCCACTTTGCGTCTTGCACACTCCCGGGAAACAGCTCTTTCAAAGCCTCCTGGAACCAACAGAGGTAATCCGGATCTGGTATGCCGTTAATGAAGTGACGGATGAAAGCACTCTGGTCCTTTCCGTGATTGTTCTTCTTGTGCTCGCGCCGCAGGGAATGATAGTAGGCCACAAACTTGTCATGCCGGACTTTACCGCGATCTTTCAGTTGCGATTGTCTGTTTTCCTCGCGGCTGGGCATCTCATCATGAACGCGTTTGTGATCGGACCTTTTCGCCTGATGCATCTCCTGGCGCTGGGGCTGCTCAAAGCCATGGGGATTGTCAGCCTCCCCGGCTGCGGTAGGCCGGTGAGGAGGCTCAGCCGTATCGTCTACATGAGTTCTCTTGATGCCTCGTGGGTATTGGTGTGCAGGTGGCCTGCTTGGTTGCGGCCCACGATTGTGACTGTGGCCATTGAGGGGTGGCAACTGAAGATTCGCCTTCGTTTCGCGTTGAGGCAGGAGCTGCTGTTCGTCTATGTTCCTGACGAAACGGCTGTGGAGTGACTGGCGCTTCGACGGCTCTTGCAGCTGTGTTCCGCTCTGCCATAGCCTATGGGCACCAGGAGCTTCTGAAATCAATGTCAGTCGGGTTGATCCACTACGCCTAGTAGAGGACTCTTCTCATACCACCACCCCCTGCGGATATGTCTCCAGTGTGGCCAAGCTGTGCACGGAGCTCTGCGATCTCATCTCGCAGCTGGTTGTTGTCTGCCTCTTGCTCGACGAAGCCTTCAAGGGACTTGAGAACCCCTGACAAGGTGTTGTCTTCTCTGTTGTGGTGGTCTTGAAGCTTGGCGATGCCCGCCTCGGCGTTCTTGGTGGAGCCTCGAAGGGACTTGACAATCGTTTGCAAAGAGCTGATCTCTTGGCTGTGGTGATCTTGGAGGTTGGCCCTGTCTACCTCGGACTTCTTGGTGGAGGCTTGAAGGGACTTGACATTAGCTTTCAAGGAGCTGATCTCTTGGTTGTGGTGGTCTTGAAGTCTGGCGTTGTCGGCCTGATGGGACTTGATAGTCTCCTCGAAGGAGCTTATCTTCTCAGCGTATTCTCGCTCCTGAGCCACCTGCAAGAACCTGGAGATCGCATCTGAGATGATTGCTGGATCCCGAGGTCCCATCTTTCCGTTGGAGTACGGCAGATGAAGGTTCAGGAAGAGTGATACGTTGAGAGGCTTGAATATTCAGAGACCAGGCTGAGATGGACTCGCTGCTGGGGTTGGTGCTAGATTTGAAGGATCTCATGGTGTTGCCTGGGAAGGAGGAGGGGAGAGGAGGAGAGGAGGAGAGAAGGAGAGAAGGAGAGAATGATAGAAGGTAGGTAGTCAGGCTGCAGAGCCGGAACTCCAAGTCCTGTGTAGTACCTTCCCCCCCCCCCCCCCCCCGGTGTGGAAGGCGCACCAGTGGACAAGCGGAGAGCAGGTACTCATGTGCTTGCCTCGGGTCTCCTTCGGCGCCTTCCCTCCAAGATCACCAATCTCGAGCTTCATGAATGCTCTAAACGGCTTCAGTCCGCAAACACATACCTTTCTTCATACCTCCCTGGGTACCTTTCTTCCTATGATCTTAGGTAGGCACGTAGGTAGCACCGAGTTGACGTCCTCTCCTTTCCCATCCATTGGCCAAATGGCTGTCAACAGCGGTTTTCATCGTGTTGATGTTTCACTGGCTACCGACAAACCATGACTGCATCCTGGCCTTGCAGCCACCGTTATTACTCGGTTCTTCCTTCCGCGCGATCGAACTGTGTCCATGCACCCACCTCAAACTTCCCCCGACTGTGGTAAACGTACACCAGACCACCTTGCGAAAGCATTAGCACCGTCAAATCACTCAGGAGGATTATATTTTCTCACAAATCCTGCCTCAAATACCAACTGCTGTGATGATTGTCGCAACGACGCGGTACTTCTTATGTCAGCGGCTCAAGAAGGCCCCCCGGAGGGTGCGTGTGTTGGGGGGAGGGGGCAAGCATCCATGGGTACGTACCTGGCACAAGCCCCACCCATCTCCGTGCCGCCTTCATCCAGGTTCGACCCGACCTCCACCATCATACCTGCCAAACCACCTAGCTACCCAAGCTTTGCCTGGGCCACTCCACTTGTTTGCTTCCATTCCTTCACGGCTGGGCATCCTCTCAACACAAACCTCCTCCTCTCCATTTCACCTCGATGCTTGTTCTTCCCGAATCAGATCATCGGACAGGGCGATGACGTAGCTCAAGATAACGCGAGGCCGAGGCAGCTTGCCAGGCTGTCGTCAGCCCATCGGCACATCATACCTCCACCACGACAGATCATCGAAGAGACATCAATTTCCGACCAGGCTGTTGAATCCATCGCCTGCCGACACGGATCGCTGGCTGCGAGACAGCATGGGCGCCCAACAAGCAAGCCATCGCGCCACCATGGCTACAGGCGACCCCGCAACTTGACCACACGCGCCGCTGGGCATCGCATACGGCGATAGCAATGCTCGTGCCCCTAAGAGAACAAGCCCGGTTTGACAATTGCTGATCTCGCCCTTCATGGCAGTCATTAAGCCGTTGGCTTCTACCTCAAGTCTCCGGTCAGCCAAAGATGTGAAGATTACTGCGATCTTGTGAAGCCAAGCAGACCCCGTTCTTGCACCTTACCATCTACCACCAGGGTGCCCTGGCTACGTGATCCCCAAGATGCGAGCAGTAAGCAGGTCAAGAGACTGGTGTTTGAGCAGTGGGACACCCTCAGCGCGGGCTCCTCACTCGGAGAGAAAAGGGAAGCAAACGCGAGATGCACACACCTGAAGACCTGCCTATGCTCGCCAATCCGTTCGGACGAGCCCGTGACTAGAGGTACATGACAAGCCCTCATATACTGGACGATCAGACTCCGCCAACACAGTCACCAGTTCGACCTCCTCTCCCATGGGCTGACACATCGGATTTCCACACTCCTCCACTCGCCATTCGGTGTCATGATTTTCTCTAGTCAGAATCAACGGCCAACCATGTCCAGGAATCCCACAGCCGGCCTAGGTACTGAACCTGGAAGCCACTCGGCTTGGCCATCCCTGAGCAGGCGACGACCCACAAAGACGACTCGTCCTGGGCAGGACGTTAAAAGGCCCACTCAATGGTCATGATACAAGACCATGTGTACTGTTCGCCGTCATGTTTGGCGATCGATGGTCCTGGGTAGGACTTTAAACTGCCCAACGGCGTCGTCCAGCTGCAACCTGCTGGCGACTTGGATGTGGATGATGATCACGACGATACGAAGGATCACTCCACAGGACACTATCTCCATGGAGTCGTCATAGTGAGCGCTTTATATCATAACTTTTCCCAGCTCAATGACTGACAAGAAAGCAGGATATAGCATCTAGACTCGAGCCTTCCAGGAATCCAGATACTTGAAGAATGTTTACACGACCTAGACTGCGACACGTGGATGGCATGTCATTACGAAGACATTACGGTTACGGAGCAAGCATTTATTTCGGCGTTCTGAGCGGACCTTTTTGGAACCTCAAAAGTATCTCACGGTGTTAACAAGGATCCTGCGGCATTTTGTATGTTCTCATTTCTTCTGTCCCTTCCTCTCCCCTTCCCTCGTGATGGAAGCTGACATTCTCAGTTAGTGGATTGATATGGGTTTCGGCCAATATTTCGTCCCGAGCATGACAGGAAAAGGCTCATTGACATACATACCTCGCACCTTGCGAGGATGGCGAAGCGCAGACCGAGGGCACCGCAGCTTTCTTTGGAATTGTCTTCTTTGTCACCATTGTATTTGAGCGATCATTTCATCGCCTCGTCCAAAGAGCGATTACATGCTCACTGGGCGGAAACGAAGTCCACTTCGATCCCGACAACGCGTCACGGGCGGCCAGATGCGGATATGTCGTCACCAAAACAATCGAGTGGCAGTCCTCTCTTCGTCGTGGTACAGGTACAGACGGCAGGCTTTCTATCTATCTGTGGCTATCACCCGGCTTATAGATAGCTAGTCTGTCGCAGCGATGATCCAGTAGCAAAAAACAGTCGCGGCATGGACAGATGCAGTCGATGTCGCGTCGCGGTAGCATTTATGGAATCGATCCCATAAGTCCTGGACCGTGGGTTCCAATCAAGCGGGGTTCTTTCTGAAGGAGATAAGCGCGATACATGTGGCAGCTGCCTTCTGGTGGGTGTCATTTGGCTCCGAAGACAGCATCTAGGACTAGGCCTAGGAGAATCCGGCCTTCCATCAAGCCAGACACTCTCCCCGTGCCCCGCGGGGCGAGTGCCAACAGGAAGGTCAAACGCTTTGATTTACGGGTTGGCCGAGTAGCCAACGAGCAACGGCTGGTCGCGTCTCTGGGGGACAGCCGCGCTTCACGTCGCGCTGTTTCCAATTGCTCACTACTGAGATCCCTGGTTGGAGAAGGGAGGACTCTAATGGGCCCGGGTATTACGGCCTACGAAAGGGGATGACAACGGGGGACATCGAGTGTGGGGTTTGGGCCGATGGGCTGACGGTACGATGCTCGAAGACAAAGTAGATAGGCTTCTCAAATTCAAGCTGGACCTTGTCCCCCAATATCGATTGTGCTTGACAAGTGCAGGTGAAGGTTAGGGCCGCTTTGCTTACGGTGAAGCTTAAGATATGCAGGCAGCCAATCAAACAGCCTCGACTTTCCCTTTCGGGAAGCCCAGCCACGCCCGCCCAGCAAGTGCTGCAGCCGTTCCCATCACGCGGCACTCGACCTCGGGAACGGAATCGAAGATGACATGAATTGAAATTATTCCCCTCCCGTCGTGCTTGCAAGCAGAAGGGCCACACACAAACGAGTGTCTGTAAACTAAAGAGAGCAGGCAACTAAAATATAAACGGCCTCTCTTTCCGTCCAAGATGAAGGTTGGGTTGAAGATGGATGGTATCATAAATCAAAACTCCATGTAGTGGTCGTCAGCTCGGACCCTTTGCTCTCCGTTTTCCCCTTCCCTTTCAACGCCATATCCAATGCAAAATGTCGGGGGATGTGATATGAATGCGCACGGAATGATGCGATGACATGGTCCGAAAGTCTTCCACGCCCAGCCAGGGAACCCATTGTGATTCTCGTCGCAGGGGGTAAATATGTATGACTTGAATGGAATCCAGCCTCACACCCACGTGGCTCCGGTCCAACCGAATTCGCCGTCGACGTTGACCCACTCGCCTCGGACAAAGGCCCTCTCGGCGCCCATCATGACGGCCAGCAGCCGGCAGCCCATCGCACCAACGGCGCACACCACGCCGCCGCCGTTGGTCAGCTCCGACAGGACGGCCAGGTCCATGAGGTATGCGCGACCTACCAAGCTCCTGAGGCGGATGGTTTCCTCGCCCGCGGGCGGCCCGGCGCCAGCGGCGTTGCTGTTGGCCGCCGCCGCCGCCGACAGCCCCAGGTTCCAGAACATGGCCGCGAAGAAGCCGCCCTCCCAGCCGAAGGTCTCGTCGACGAATTTGTGCATGACCGACTTGTCGGGCTTCGAGTTCTGTGGCAGCTCCTCCTTGCCGGCGAGCCGGATTTGCTCCTGGGCGCGGGCCGCGCCGCGAAACTCGTCGGCGTCGTAGACGAGCGGGTCGTCGGACGCGATGATCATGAGGGACTTGGTCCTCGCCATGGAGGGTGGGGCGTGGTCGCCGCCGCCCAGTGTGGCGTTCAGCCGCGCGTGTGCGGCGTCGGCGTAGGCCGCCAGCGGGATGTAGCTGTCGGCGTACTGGAACTCGAGCGGGTGGCGGTCCCCATGGCGCACGTGCACGCCGACAATCCTGCCGCTGCTGCTGTGTGCCGCCGGGCCCTCGGCAGCGGACGTGGTCCTGGCCCTCAGCTCGGCGACCCGATTGGACACGTAGTCGCGGTCAGCGCCGTTGAGGCGGAACAGGGCCTCGTATCCGGTGCGCGCCAGGGCGAAAAGCTCGCGTTGGGCGGGGCGACGGTCCAAGCTGGCGGCGGGGCCTTCGCTGTAGGTGTCACCGTCTGGGACGTGGGCGCCCAAGACGTCACGCGTGTTGGCCGAAGAAATAATGAGGTGCCTTGCGTTGCGCGGGCAAGGGATCATCTCGTGCCGCGGCGGAGGCCTGCAGGCCGGCACCGGCGGCATGTCGAAGATGTCGGCGTATTCGCCATACGCCCACCTTGCGTCTTCGATGAAGAAGGCGCGGGCCTCCCGCTGTGCGAGACCGTAGGCCGCCCACAGCGACATCAAGGTCTTTCCCAGCCCGGCGTCGTCTGATTCCAGGACATACGTCAGGCTTGACGTGCACGCCGCCTTGTCGCCTATGGTGCTCTTATCCACACCCAGCAGGTCACCGCCGCGGCCGGAAACCATGCCCACTGCGCCAGGTAAGAATCCCTGTTTCTCTGCTTCTTTCGCGTCCATGAAATACCGATCGTTTCCCGCGTCGCCTCGGTTGAAAGTGATTTGCGCCTTCTCGACAGGGCTGTGCGTGTGTAGCGCGTGAACCCTCAGGGCCACCTCCCTGCACTTGGCGCATACGTCGCCGTACTCCTTGGGCGTCAGGGGGTACTGGTAACTGGATGGTATCGAGACGGTCCACCTTGCCCGTCCCCTCCGGTCGGTCACCACAATGGGCGTAGGGAAATCCGGCAGATCATCCTGGCCGACCATCTCGTAGGCCTCGTCCGAGGCCCAACCCCATCCTACGACGGGGACAACCTGGCCCTGGTGGATGGACTGAGCGGCCAGGTAGAGGATGAGCAGCATGCCGGAGAGCCATAGCAAGCACCTGAAGACACGGCTCGGGCGGGGCGAGCTGGAGGATTTCCGCATCCGGGGAGCTTGTTGCGGCAGGGGCAGACCCGGCGAGGGCGGGGGTGAGTTGAAGACGAGGTGATCGAAGCCGAACCGGGAGGATGTAGAGGATAGCGGTCCCCTGTCGGAGTTGTTGTAGGAGGCGGCGCGCCGCAGGTTGATGCGAGGCGGCGAGATGATCATCTTGTTGTGGGAGCGCGGTGACGAGGTATGTGTCACCTGTATTGTGGGCGGTGTCATCTTGAGAGATGGAGCTGCCGGCGACTCCTCAAGCGGAGTCGAGCAGCACGGTGTCGGCTCGCCGATATACAAGGGAAGAAGTGAGCTGGAGGCGGTGGCGAAATGGTGATCGTCTTGGGTGCAGTCCGCAGTTCCACCGCTAAACTGCACAACCCACCAGACCGAGAGGCCGAGAAGAGAAGCACCGGGAGAACAGGTGGAGAAACGGTAAAAGAGAGGGAGAGAGAGAAGAAAAAAAGATGAAGAAAAAATAAGAATATCGCCCAAGTCAGGGCAGCAAGAATCGAAACACGACCGCGGGGAGTGCGAGAGCTCCCGCGACCGGACAGCCTGCGTTGGTCAAAAAGCCGAAGGAGGATAGAAGTCCATAGGTCTAATCCTGGACTGCTGTGATGAGGATAGGCCAGAAAGACCAGTGCCCCCGAGTCAAGCGTATGGGCCAGCCGATGAGAAGGGAAGACGGGCGTTTTGGGCCAAGACTGCTGTCATCTGTTCATGAGCTCCACATATGGAAACCACAGCCGTGGGAAAAGATGGGACCGGGGCTGTCTCGTGGGTTGAAACCAAACGGCGGGTTGGATGGTGCGGGTGAGGTAGGGCAAAGTGCACAGTCGAGCTGCTCTGCCTTGGCTATTCCTTGGGCCGGGGAAACTGGGAGAGGGAGAGGGGGAGGGAGGGAGGAGGGCGGCGAAGTCATGCCAACATGTTGCGCAGCGTCGAAAACATCAGTGATGAAGGCGCACGGAGGGCAGACAGTGGGACTGGCGAGAAGACAGCCTCGGAAGCGCGGACAAGGCGGACAGGTTATTTTAGATGTTGCTTCGGAGAGACAGCCGTGGGACGGGGATCTGAGGTGGCTTCTATTCGCCGGGTGAAGCCCACTTTTGGTCCTCAAATAGCGAGAAAGCCCCTCTCGATGACAACAAGCTTATACTGATCAAGCAGGTGGGAGTTTCGGGTTGTCCAAAAGAGGGGCCCTGGAAGGCATGACGGACGAGCGAGTGGGTGAGTGTACAGCAGAAAGGGGTTGAATGAATATGCAGATATTCTGCCTATTCGAGAAGCTGGCCCCCCAGGATTTTGGGGACTGGCACGGGGATTGACAGGCTCGAGAGGCGCGCATAACAAAGCAGAAGCTGTCATGCCACTCAAACAACCCCGGGCAGCCCCTCTTGGCGGCGATCCCGCCAGGCAAAGCAGGGAAGGACCCAGGGCGTCGGTGTGATGGAACGCTGGGCTCTTCTTCGAATAGACGATACCACCACGTCAGCGGGTGGCTTGCCTTTCTTTTTGCCTTCCCCGGGATGGGAATCAGGCTGATGGGAGAAGCGAGCCGCGGTGTCGGGCTTGGATAATGTCAGTGCTGAGGGTTGCACCGCATCTGCGAGCATCTGTTTGCTGGCGAACCGACGATGGCGCCCAATGAGGAGGGGTCCCGACTGGTGCGGCATCAAGGGAAGGCTCGAGCCGTGGCCGACGGGCATTGACAGCTGGGGCGGACGGCTGGGGGGGGGGTGGTTCATCCTCCCAGCCCGCGAGGAAACAAAACAGAGGAGGGGGTGCAGACAGCCGACAGCTGGATGCGCGATCGGCCGTCAGCTCGCTGCATTTCAAGCCATGATCGTCACGACCTGATGAATATCCCCGGGGCGGTGCCAGGCTGCAACGGAGCATACTAGTACGTGTGTTGGCCATGGGATGCGCAGGGGGGCAAGAAGAGGCGACGGGCTGTCTGTCTCTCACACCCCCCTCCGCCCGCCGCGCGCCCGCCATTGGGTGCCCCAACTCCCACCGGTCTTGTCGATCCGTGAGAGAAAAGGCTTAACTCGCCCCGACCTCGTCGAGTCGTCTCCTCATCCAGACTAGACTGGCAGGACTGGACCGTCGGGATGCCGATGCCTCTCGAGTCGGAGATAAACCTTGTCCTGAGGTCGCCAGTAGTTGCCAGCATTTGCCAGCGTTTGCTTGACTGCATCGACGTAAGCAGTACTGTTACTGCGTACACGTGCAGAGACAACATCGTCATCGTCAGCGGCCGAGCCGCAAAATGCACAAAAAGGGTCCCCAATCTCTTTCCACCCCTGAACCATGTCGCATCTGAAACACCCCCAAGGCAGCGGCAGCGACTCGCCCAATCACACGACTCGGGCGCCGCACCCGAGCTAATGCCCAAGATGAACGTTCGACTTCCTTCTTCCTCTGCCTTCTGGTCTCCCCCGTTGACCCAAAATTCTAACGTGTCCGTCGAACATGGATGGGCGGAGGAGGCGCCTGTCAGCGGACTATGTGTCTCGGTAGCTTGAACTGCCTGACCATCGCGGCCAATGTCCTGTCCTCTCGTGGCTGTGTTTGCCCATTATCAACCTTGCACTCTGTGCTTGTGTGTCTACACATGTGCATACATAATTTAGGACCACCAGTGCATCGCCTGTGTAACGGATGGGGTTACGAGTCCAAAGTTATATCAAACCGTCCAACGTCGCCATGACAATACCAGTGCCACAAATAAATACAATGGCACACCATGTCACCACCTATCCTGATGCTGGAATCAAGTTAGCTCGGCCTGGGATAGACTAGGCCGGCACCAACTCGCCAGAGCCGCAGCACAGACAAAACCACAAATACGCAATCTAAAAGGGCAATATAAACTGCCACATCGAGGCGCACCGTGGCCAGAGATAGATTGAGGGTGGAAGACAACCGAATGCAGAGCAACGCAGCACACTGTTCCATCCTGCGAGGCACGCCGTCTTGTTCCACTCAGCTTCTCACACGTTCGCCTGAGCGACAATTCCCACTCGGCCGAAAGCGAACCCTGACCAGAACCTATCCAGGGGAGCCATCCCCAGCCTCTTTTGTGACCGACCAACCTGTCACGGGTGTTACTCCGTGATATACAGGCGCACACATACACACGCCTCCGAGACGCAGTAGAGAGCTGCTCTGGCGGCTTGACCTCTGCTCCCGCCACATGCAGGAGGATTCATACCATGAAGCCAGACAGACACGTCGCCAGCGCCGGCCCAAGAAGACCCAGCTGACAAAACAGCACCCTCCTTCTCACCTTCTCGTGGCTTTCTGCCGGTAGTTGTTGTCCCCTTAAGTAGAAACTTGCCCCCCTCCCCCTCTCACTGGAGAAGAGTACACACAAAAAAAAAAAAAGTCCTATCGTGTCGTCTAATGTCTGTATCAACCCAAGAGAAATTGAATCTCATTCTGTAAATGCCTGTATCCATCTGAACATCGTGGGCCTTCCCCTTTGCGGACTCCCGGCCCCGACCCCCGTCAACCTCCTGGGGCGGCACCACCACCGCCACCAAAAAGGTGGCCAAACCCCGCCAGCACGTCCCAGGAGGCCCGAGTTCGAGTGACGATGACGATGAGTCTTACTTGCTTGCATAACACAGCCGTCCGTCGCGCGCGGACATCCGCCACAGGTAGGGAGGGGTGGGGGTCATAGGTTGTTGGCCATAATGTCCGTCACACCTTCACAACCTCCATTCCCGACACACAAATACACACACATGCAAGCACGCAAGGTCGGCAGCTGTTCATGTAGTACACGACGATAGTCACCCTTCTCATCGATTCGTCTCGTGCCCCGTCCTTCTTCGAAAGCTATGTGCGGCCTTGGGCATATAATACAAGAAAAGTAAAGAGGAGCAAATAAAACGCTGGCTCGGTCCCACATTCGTTAAAACGGTCTCGTCATCGAGGAACCGCACCGGTGTCTCTCCTAGTCTTTTGGTCTTCGTTCTCCATCCTTCACCCGTATTGGACCGGTCCATTCCTTCCCTTCCGTTCCACTAGGAAATATCAATATCGTTCCCGAAAACAGAGGCTCTCCCGATGTCGTGCTCCCGCGTCCCTTGCTCGCGGCCATCGGTAGCCCCACCGCAACAGCCAATTGTCCATCACGCACACAGGTCGGACGAGTACCCTTTTCCGTCGCGCACAATCCAGCATTATCCGTACCTCAAAAGTCTGGGTATAATAAGAAAAGAAAAAATTCCAAAAAAAAAAAAGAAAAAAGTTTAACGGCAAAAAAGCAACGAATACCGGCACAGACGGCTATGCAACGAAGCCATTAGTGCCTCGCCAGTCCGAACCAACACCAATCCCGGTTGTCCCAAAAAGAAAATAGATCGAGAAGCAAACCGTCATGCAGGGCGCAACAGCTCATGACTCTTGATCGTCATCAATGCCAACTCCAGGCAATGAGAAAAGCGACACCCTCGACTTCGTGTGCCTCTTCGCAGTGGCAGACGACCACGCAGAGGCCTGACCTCTGAGCTTCCCGAAATACCGTCGCAAATTAAGAATACTCTAAACCTCGAGTACGACTGGGAACCGCTGGTTGCTCTCGCTGCTCTTCCGAAGGGGCTCGAGGCGGTCGACAAGGGGCTTCTCTCGGTCCGTCGAAGCAACGACGCGCACGCTGCCTCTGGTGCTCTTGACAATGTGGCCCGTCTCAACCCGGTCCTGTATCATCTCGTCCAGAATGCGACTCATCTCATCCGTGCTGCGCCGGTCCTTGTGGGAAGACCTGACGCTGCTGTGCCGGAACATCGGACGTTGGGGGCTCGTTGGCGAGGCGGGGTTAGAGCGCGGCCCGTTCTCCAGCATCATCAGTTGAGACGCACGGGTTTCGATGCTCCGGTCAGCGTTCTCCCCTCTCCTAGCCGCACTCCGCAGGGCGATGAGCATTCGGTCCTTGTCCTCCAGCTGAGCGCGCAGCTCGGCTATCTCGGCGTCCTTCTCCTTCAGAGCTGTCGACACGCTATGGTCCTCGCCAACCATGATCCCCTTGCTGCCAGAAGATAGACCGCCCGACGTTCGCGATGAGCTTGCCCTCCGGGCCTGGAGCAAGCGCTTCTCCAAGGTGGCGATGTATCGGTTCTTGTCCACAAGGTCGGCCTGCAGTGCTCGATTCTGGGCTGACAGTGATGCCGTGCCATCACCGAATTCGCCGACACTGTCTTCCTCGTCGCCTGCGGACCTTCCACTGGTTGACGCGCGGTGATCCATGCTCGGCCTTCGACCAATCGTGGACGAAGACGATGTCAAAGATGCTGAGCGCTCAAGCATGGGCCTGCCCACTTGGGATGGTGTCATCGAGGACCGCGAAGACCGCATAGATGCCTGCGAGAACCGTGGGTGTGAGCCCAGGGAGCTCCACGTACCACTGGCGTTGACGCCTATCGATTTCGAGCTCAGGATCAGTCGGTTCAGATGGTCGATGCGCTCTTTGAGCGCCGTTCGGGCAAGCTGCATCTCCAGCATCTGCTCCTCGTGCCGTGCTTCTGCCTCTTTCTCCCGGGCCAGTTCTTCCTCGGCGTCCCTGGCCTTTTCTGCGCTGTCCTCGTTCTTATCTTTCCTGGCTTGTGCTTCCAATTGTGCTTTCAGTTCCGATATTTCCATGCGGTATCGTTCGAGGAGGACTCTTGCGCCACCCTCACCACCGGCACCTAGTGCCTCCTCGGCACGTTTCGCATGGCTGACCAGATTGTTCTTTGCCCTCGACGCAAATTTAAGCGTATTGAGAGTTTCATTCGTGTGCGTGTTGGCGGCTGCGGCGCTCCCCGTCGATCCTATTTGGATTGTGCAGAGGATGCTGACAAGCGAATTGCCCGACAATGCGCCTTGGAGCAACCTGGTCAGCTTGCTGTCTCGGTAGGGCAAGTGCTTGCCGTCCTTGTCCGATTTCCCGTCCTTGTGTTCAGAGAGCTTGGACACAACAGTTCCCAGGGTTAGCAAGCTCTTGTTGATGTGCGAGCCTTCCTGCCGCCGCTCCTTGCTCTCGGCCGCCTTCTCTGAACCCGCAAGGTCGATCAGGCTCAAAGTCGAAACCCGTACGCCGCCTGGCAACAGAGCGGATCGCTTGTTGTCGGCCGGTGCTGCGGGCCCCCCAGGCACGCGCTCCCTGCTCTCGACGACAATCTGCACCACCGCATGACTTCGAGAACTTCGAGAATTGAACTGCGTGCTTGCTGTTCGCCGCGCTTGGTCGCCCCGAGCGATGACTCTCAGGAGTTGTGTTGGGCTCTGCACAATTTCTTCCTTGAGCGGACTTGCGTAGACGCCTCGCTTGCTATCCTCCCGCAATTTGATTTCCTCCTGTGCCACCGGGCCACCGACTCCCCCAGTTGTCGACATGCTAAGGAGATCATGGATCTTCTCGTTGTAGATCTCCAGATAACTGACTCGCAGGAGGAATTCCCGGGAAGGAGTCTCACGGATGTACGAGAAGATATCGGTGATCGCCAGAGGGATCACGCCAGGCGATGAAGCAGTTCCTTGCATTGAGAATGTTTTGCCGGTGCCTGTCATTCCGTATGCGAAAACTGTGCCGTGGTAGCCCTCCATGACTCGTCTGACGAGTCGTTTCGCGAGATGATCGTAGACCCGGTAGTTGTCATCATGCGTCGTGAAAACGTTGTCTGAGAAGATCAGTATGGAAAGACTCTCCCGCTGGTGTCCTTCGCTAACTTACCATAAAAGTAGTCACCCCCTTCCTTTCCGTGATACGCGATCAGAGACTTCCGCCCATCGACCATCCACTCTCCGTCAGGTCTCTGATCTTGAGCCCCAGCGTCTGGCCTCACTCTTACACTAACAACCACGTTGCCTTTGCTATCACCCTTTGATAGGTGTTTGCTCGAAGCGTCCGCGCCGGGCTTTGCTCCTGCAGCATCGACAGGGTCGTCGTAGGTCGTTGCTGACGTCGAATAGGAATCCTGTGCTGAGGAGCTTCGGCTTTGCGGGGGCGATGACACACTAATCAGCCCGTCAGAGAACCGCGCGCTCGCCCTTGTCACAGATTTGCCTTCGCCGGAACCGTTCAGCAGACTCGGCGTTCCATTGGAGCTTGAGTTGGACGTTGTTGCGGTTACTGTTTTCGACCTGCGATTGCCTGACAGAGGGCTTGGTGGGTGGCTGTTCATTCGTGTGTCTCCGCGGGGCGGCTGAGGGAATGAGTTGATGCTGACCGTCTTCCGCAAGGCCTTCGTCCCTTGTACGGCAGCGGACACAGATCGTGGCTGCGGCAAGGCGGTCGTAGGAGCTGGCGTAGCTGGCGGTGGGAGTTGGGTGGAGGAAGGAGTTCGCAGCCCACTTTTGGGGGTGGTCATTAGTGACCTGGCTGGTGTTGATGGCGGCTGGATTCCCGATGACTTGCGCGTTTTGGCGACAGGCAGCGCCGGAAGAGCCATATTCGGTGGCGCATTGGGGTTCCGTTGTGGTTTGGGAAGTGCGGTCGTCATCATGAGAGTAGTTTGCTACCCAACGGTAGCCTCGTGCCGATTTCGACCCCCTTTCGAGGAGGGCAGACGACGTTTGAAGCTCGGATCTGCTGCGGACCAGCCCTGAGAGACTATGTGGTCGGCTCTCTGGTTGTCCTAAGAAAAGGCTGTTGCAGCAGTTGAAGGGACGCCGAGGTTCCGTCCATTAACTGGCATCCGAGATCTCGGGTGGGGGAGTGCACACGGTTCAGGGTGGTGTCTGCAAATGTACCGTGGGCTCCCTGATCGTCTTCGCCCAAGGAACTTGATGAGGGTGCCAGGGATCAGCCGAAGAAAACGAGCTAGGCTGGGGGCCCAGAACCCGGGTTATCAAGGAAGAGGAAGTGAAACGGCTTCATGCAACAGCCACGGGCCGACCTCTTCAAGTACTCAGGAGCACGGGGATAGCTTGCTAGCTCAAGGATATCAGCGACTGGACAATCAGAAATAGAGCCTCAAGGGGGTTGAGCTGGTTGAAGGAAACCATTGCCTAATCAAGGGCTGTGTCGTGGACTGCATGTGAAAACGCCGGCCCAAACGCAACATAAACTGGGGTTGGCTCGAAAAGTAGTCCAGGGCAGGTGAGACTAGAAGGGGGATAGGGGTGCGATATCGAATACACAACGTCTGAAGTTTCCTGCACGCGGCAAGCTGGTGGCCCCCTGGTGAAAGGCTCCTTTGTATGGGACAGGTCGGGGAGAAAGGTCATGGAAGTTCCCGGGGTCGTAGCCTTGCATACCTTTTTTTCTTGTGGTCTCAGGCTCGTATACGCACGAAGTCCTCCTCTGTCCTCCCTGTCCAGAAGTGTTAGGCTGGGAGGAAACGATCGGTTCGCGACAGGGCAAACGGGCCCGGGCCTGGGGTAGGAATGGCACGTCTGTTGAGGCGGGATCTCGCGGCTCAGATGTCGATCATAAGATCGCAATGGCGTCGCGGTGGGAGGTGGTGACGACGAGGGGGAAAAAGTAAGGAGGTCTCGCGGTGGAGGATGTCTCGACTTTTGGAAGGTGGGGAGTGGTCTGGATCAGGGCGGCCGAGCGTGGAGGTGGAGCGTGCAATCGCAAGGCAGGAACTGGAGAGTGACAAATTGAGCAACAGAGCGGGCGAGCAGAGCGGTGGCACTCTTCAGGATTTGAGATTTTGGAAGACGAGACGGGCGGGGACGAGGAAGTCGAGATCAGTCGGGATCAGAAAAGACGGGACGGACGGTGAGGGAGTGAGCTGGTGGGAGAGAGGTGGGCGGCAGCTGTCGTGTCGTGTCGTGGTCGTGGCGGTGGTTGACCGTTTTCGAGGAATTCTGGTACCGCTCTTTGGGCCACTGGTGCTAGGAGTGACTGGTACTGTGGGCTGGCAAGTCGAGGGCTGCTGGACACGGGACGGAAACGGCCACCAGCGTAGAAAGAGGATGGGTCAGATCCGAGGTGCAGCTTGTGGTTCGTGCTCTCCTGCTGCATCGGCCAAATAATAGTCTAAATGGGAGCCAATGTTGTATAGACTTTGGTTCGAGAGTTCAAGTCGAGGCGAAGGTGGTGGTTTACTTGGAAGGTGCTGTGCAAGCCAAGATGGGATGGCTGCGTGGATGGGTTTTGGGGGGGGGCACAACAGGCGAAGGGGACGCAGGAAATTGGCCTGCAGACACAGACGAGGCCTAACGGTATGGGGCGGCGGCTGCAAGGGTAGGACCGATGGGCGACCGCGGTCCGGGGTTGGCTGATAAGTGCCACGACGATCGGCAAAGAATGCTGGACAGTGCTAATAAAATATAGCCAATATAACAATCGAGCGATGAATGAGTCGAATCGAATCGCAGAGCAGAGCAGAGCACAGGTCGACACAACTTCCAAGGATCTGCCAGTGCACACCAATCGAGACCCAAGGGGCTGGAGGCGTGGGACACGCGCACTGCACCACACATTTACACGTTCACAATCACACTCACACTCACACTCACCCTCTCTCGTCGGTGGGCGAACAAGCCACGGCCTCGCGCTCAGACTCGAGGGAAATGGAGACGACAATAAAATCAAAACCACAAATGCGTGAGGGCGCTGCGCAAGGCGGCGCAGGAGGCGTGGGGCGTCAGTCTACTTGATGGCCCCAACGTGACAGTCGACGACGTCTGTGTGTCTGCCCGTCATTGCACCCCCCGTCTGTTGTCTCTGTCGTCTGTTCTCTCCATCCCCCGTTCTGTGCTCCGTGCTCCGTGTGCCCCCTCCACCTTCCCCCCTTGATCTCTCTCTCTCTCTCTCTCACACACACACACTCACTCACTTTCCCATCTATGGCGACAGAACATGGTGACAAAAAAAATAAGCACCTGGGCAGTCTGTTCCACCGTACGACTTGTAATGTAGATTGGCGGATCGACCACCCATCCACATCCACATCCACACCCCGAACTGCGTCGCAATATGATCATGTCATGTTCAGTCACCAATCAGTCAGTCGGTCTGGCAGATCGAAGAGGATTGACCTCTCTCGTGTGGGGCAGAGCCTACGAACCGTTGCCGTTTTCGCAAGCAGCAATTTGACTTCCACCCCGGCCCGTCCAGCGCCTGCCAGGGCCAACCTTCCTTCCTCCCATAGGGGTCCCTAATTCAAGGTTGCACCTGCACCATCCCTGTCCAGCGTCACAGCGGGGGGAGCCTGTCTGATAACCGCTACCTATCGGCGTCCATCTCGCCATCTTGCCCTGCTTGCCCTGCTTGCCAGGCCCTGCTGATGATGATGACCCAGTCTTATTTACCCAGCCTAATACAGCACACAGTAATAAGTCTTTATCCCAGGTTTTGTGCTACCTGCATGTACATGCAGTTTATACTCAAATATACGCCCAGCACCGTGTGCTATCTACATGCACCCTGCACAATATTGCAGGGCACTTTGACCACGCAGAGCCCACGTCGACCTGCTTCCCCAGATCGACCAAGTTCTGGTCTGATCTTTTCCGGAAGCTGCGTGCTGACTGTGCCGTGCTGTGCTTCTATGTCACCCATCTATGTAGGGAAGCACATACCCAAGTCCTACTATTGCTTCCGTCCCCTACCTTGGCCTGCCCTATTCCATCTCTCCCGCCTGCCCGCCCGCCCGCCCGCCCATACCAAGCCATTGTTGACGCAAGGGACCCGGGATCTGTACCACACTTTTCACGCCCTCAGCCCAGCACCGTTGGGCTCTGATGACGGCCGGGGAATCGAGGATGCAACCCTCCCTTTGGTCCAAACTCTGTCCCGCGAGGACGAGTCGGGTACACAGCCAGACAGCATCCATGCCTCCCCTTTCAATCCGGCATAGCGCCGCAGCCCGTACCACAGCTTGTGCCACAGCCGACCAGTTCTGCAGTAGCGAGGCATGTGCCCCATCCCACCCTACCTGTCTGATTGCCAGCTCGGTGCTACGCAGTGCCTCTGCTCGATCAATCAGAAACCCCTTTTCTCGTCTTGTTCCTGGCGCCCTGCTCGACATGCAGCAACGACAAAAAAAAAAGGTGTGTCGAGCCGTCGAGTCCAACGCTGCTGCATATTCTAGCTCATATGTCACGGCAGAGGCCTGCGGGAATGAAGCGAGGGCGAACCCGAGGCTCATTTCAGCCCTCGCCCTTCGACGTCGTATCCTCATATCCTTTGCTCGGCGGCCGTCTCGATCTCCCAGGCTTCCCTGCCTCGTCCCCAACGGGTGTGTGGCCATCGCAGCTTTGACCATCACCGCACGCCATGGCAGGTCGCAGGTCGCAGGCTCGTCGTCTCGATCACGCCTGGCGCCACTTCCGAAAGCTTCCCCACCAGCTGTCACCACCCAGCCTCAAGAACCCCAGGCTCACAGGCCTTCCTGTGGCCCAGCACGGGGCATTCCGTGCCGCTGTCAATGGGATGAAAACTTGCCGGATTGACAGATGAGACACAGAAGAGGAAACAGTTCCGTCTCATGGCTGTCGACCACACAACACGGATGCGCTCGCCGTAATTTCCGCGGAGTGCCACCGAACGGTGATCTGCGAGCGAGTGGTCCTCAGCCGCCCAAAGCGGCAATCCATGTCCGCTCCCAGAGGTACCGCCGCTGTGCTGTCCTGATTTTCCAATGCTGTCCGGCCAGCGGAAGGGTCTCCCGCCCTTCCCTGGCAATCTTGGTATACGGCCAGTGGCGCAACTGCATCGATAAAAGCTCGGTGCTATTCTACAGAGTTTGGCTGGGAAATGACAGCGTTGATGCAGCATGCCCATATCGCTACGCAGTTGCTCCCATTTCCTATTTCAGACCTATAAGATGTCACTCTAAGACGTCACCTCAATATAAGAGGTTGTTGGCATCGTTGTCTGCTGCAATTATGCCACCCAGGGCCGTGGGGCGCGGACGAGGCGCAGGAATATTGACCTGGGCCCAGCTTGGGAGCATCAGGAATAATACCATCACGACCCTCGTTTTCTTTTTCTCACACGGCTTTGGTTTCGTCACGGGGGCTGAGAATGCTGCGCCGGCGATATCCTTGCCAGAAATCATGTCCAGAGCAACGAAACGAAACCGCCCCGTCTAGATCCAAGTTGCTGCTGCGTGGGAGTATCCTCCTCTCCCGACGCATCCGTCCTGCCGTCCTGCATACTCAACCAGACACATACATGGTTAGATGAGATGATTGATGATTGACAGATCCCCCCCTCGGTCTGAGCACCTACTGCACGCGATCGCGTTGCACTCGTCCACCCGATATATCTGCAAGTCGCTGACTCTCGTGCCGAGGAAGATCTGTGACGTTTCGGCCAGCTGCAGATTCGCAAATCAAGGCTGCACATGCGAAGGGCTATCACCACGCTCTTGTCGAAGCGGACGAAACATGTTCGCATCAAAGAGACGTGCCCAACGAAGGACCGTTCCGCACGAGAGCCAGCGAGACTTTCTGGGACAGTGATTTAGTTCGCGGGCCTGAATGCCGGGCGGACCTGGCTCACGCTCGGCATGGCAAGCTGCGAGCGGCCTTCCTGAAACGGCAGTGAAGATGCTGGTACCCTGCCAATCGCAACATGTTCTCATAGGATCGCCTTGGGAGTACGTGTGTCTGACAATTGTCTCCCCTGGTTGGACAACAACTTTCATCCGCACTTTTTGCACGTTCGTTTGGTTCTAGAAAATGGTTCTTGCCAAATTCGCTTTGGCCAGTCGCTCGTCATGTGTTGGCCTAGCCCGGGCGGCGAGGAGAACCTCAGCAAGGCCCACAAGCCAACGAGCATTTGATGGCTGTCAGTGCGTCCACGGACGGTTTCGGGTGCATGCGTTGATCATTCTCGACGCCGCAATGATTGCTCCTTTGGCTGACAAACTTTTCAGAAATATCCTCTGTCGAGAAGACTCAGTGCCCAATTCACCCTACCATCGCGATGTGTCGACACCATAACGACTCATACGTCTTATTCTTCGCTTCTGTATGGTCGGTCGATGTGCGGGCAAGGACATGCATACATTTCTGCCACGCCCGCGGGATGATCATCTTCCTGTTTGCCGGCATAATGTCCCGCATCATCGTCTCGTCAGTAGCACGATATCACTTTTGCTCGCCGGCTTGCCCTCGCTGCTCGCAGTGACAAGCGGCCGGAAGAGGGGATCAGACGCTTTGACCCCAGACAGCTTGCAAGGCTACCCCAGAGCGTGATGACCCTGCCTCGACTGTTCTGTAACCCGGCACGTGCAGCAGAAGAGCCTCCTTCCCAAGGTTCGATTCCTTTCGGACCAGGTGCACCTGTCTTCCTCTCTCGTGCAATGCCAGTGGCTGCTCTCTCAGACGTTGTTCGCCGCCCGCCGCGCATTGCGCTGCGAAGCTGTCGCGATCGATGATGTGGTGCCACTAAGACGCAATCCTACATCTTGCGCGGGCTCTGCAGGAGCTATTGCTTCAAGATATGCGAGGCAGGGCTGCGGCGGGGAAACAAGCCTCCTTAGGCTCGGCTTGGGGGTCATCCAGATCATCGTCCCCGATACAATGATGACAACTGCGCTGCGGCTCGCGAGAAGAGCAGTGCGACAGTGAGACTTCTGCAACTAGAACGGCGCTTACTGCGCGACATCGCGACAGAACACCGCCCGGCCGTATGCAAGGTCGATCACGAAGAAACTTTTTTTCTTGCCTCTTGAACGAGTGTCCAAAGGCCGAAACAGCTCGTGCTGAACGAGCCAAGTGTTCGCCTCGCAGGTGGTTGCCACGGGAAAGGCATTGCGTTGCCAGCGGAGCTCGATGCGCGTGATTCGCCTTGTTCATCCAAAACGGTTGCAATATCACAGGTCCAATATAACAATTGTGTAGCACCGGTGCCCGATAGGACAATGATAGTTTGCAGTCTTACGATTAGCTTTCTCTCACACACGGTTAGCAGAAGGATTTCGAGACACGCATATTTCTTGGCACAGCTGTTGCGATCATCCTTCCAGAGAAGGTCAAATTCGCGCAGTCAGAAAGGAAATTCTGCAGGCAGTGCCCAAACATCACAAACAAAACCTTCAGTGCACACCAACTAGTGACGTCTGATCTACCAGTCGTGCCCGCCCCACGCCTGGACATGTTTCGATAGTCCAGGCACTGCCGTGGCCACGCCGGCGCCATGGCGCTCGTCCAATAATGCCATTCCTCCGTGGGGCACTGGCTGCTCAGACGGCACTCGATGGAGGGGGACGGATGGCAGCAGTCCAGACGACGGCGTAGCGAGCTAGACAAGTTGGCACCCGTCAAAACCTGGGTGCTGGGTTTTAGGATAGGCAGGGCAGGCTGGATGGGCTGGAATGGGCTCAATGTCCCCACACGCCGCCTCCGAGCCGCCGGCGGCAGGACGGGACCGGGTTGATCCAGGATCAACGCAACGGCTTCATGTGCCCCTCGGAGGGTCATAGCTCTTGCAGGCAGCTCGGTCCCTTCACACTAGCCTATGAGCGTCTGCTAGCCCTTTAAGATAGGGGAAAGGGGAGAGGGGGCCAGGTCACCGAGAATATGCAGGCGCATTGAGGCGGTGGTAATCGTCAGACCACGCAGCTGAGTCGAGCACAACACCGCTACGTGTGAAACACAGGATGGTGGGCTTCGGGGACTGGGTACCGTGGCTCCGGGGCTGCTGGTTCGGACGGATCGATCATAATTGCCCAGAATGGGTCCGGCTATAACGTCGCAATCACATCCGAACGAGAGCGGGACCGGAGGGGACACACCGGCGCGGGCCATCGGACTGATTCTCGTACCCGGGTTATGGCCTCTATCTTCTGTGTTTCTTCACAGGAGCCTGACCCCTCTGCCCACACTCCCCGTTTCAAACACCTCCACAAGCCCGGCACCAACAGCTTCATGCAGGATCCAGTCAAAGGTCATGCCATGGAAGTCCCTCCACCTCCTCGTTCTAGCGGGCAATACCCCAGCAAACTCCCGCCTCTCCCTCTTGGATGCGTGTTGTTTCGACTCCTGCTTCGCCACGCCACCGTCCCACCTCTCCCTCAGCAGCGTCTCGGGCATCTCTCTGTAGGCCGACTTGGTGAGTATCGTTGTCAACTGCGACAGCGCCGCAGACACAAGCTTCAGGTATGGTCCCTGCCCAGGAATTGCGAGTGAAAGGTCAACGCTGGGGCCGCCCTGGGATATGCTACCACTACTACCTCCGGAGCGTGCCCCGCTGCCCCCGGATGCGTGGACGGCTCCCTTGCCTCCGACGGCGTCAATGGACCCGGCAGCAGCGCGCGACACAGCCGCGAGGCTGATATTAGTGCCTCTATCCTCCGGTCGCGCGAAGATGGACGTGACGCTCCCCACATCACGGTCATGAGCCGTGGTCAGAAAGCCCGCCCTGACGAGCTGGTCGACATGGCCCGGCTCCAGCGCCCCATCGCCGGCGCAGACCTTGAGCGCGGCCGGGTTGCCGTCCAGCCAGCGGCAGAAAGCCCCGGCGGCCTCGGCGTCCAGGGTACCGTCCCCCTCCGCCGCCCGGACGAGCCCCTCCAGGTCCCCTCCCGTGACGAGTAGCTCGCCGACGCCGCCGTCCCTGGCGCGCCGGAGGACGACGATCTTCCGCAGAGCGCCGGCGCGCGTCAGCTCCGCGGCCTCGCGGTCCACGGCCGTGGGGCTGCGCAGCAGCGCCTGCAGGTGGGCGACGGTCACGACGGGCGGCAGTGCAGACCGGGCGCGGAGGACCTCGGCCACGCGCGTGGAGCTGAGGCCCAGCGAGGACGGCTGGTCCGGCATAGGGGCGAACATGTGGCCGCGCGAGTAGCGCATCGCCTGCGGGACGTCGCGGAGGGTCAGGTCCGTCGCCAGAGCATGCACGAGGCCCGTGTCGTCCAGCTTGTCGTGGAAGTAGTCCTCCTCGTGGTCATCTCTCTGGTTCTGTGGTGGCCTTGTGGTGGCTCCCGGTTTCGTCCGGGGGAGCGAGTCGCTCCATGATGATGACGAGGGCGATGACCTGCCGCTTCTGTTGTTGTTGCTGTTGTTGCCGCTGCTGCTTGTCCGCTTGGGTGCGGCTGGCTTCTTGCGCACGCGGTTTGGGTTCTTGAGTATGGACTTTAGCCGACTGCTCATCCTGTCTCTTATAAAGACGTTGCGACCATCCAGTGTTGATGGCGAAAGACAAGAGTCTTGGAGGGTGATCAAGATTAAAGCGAGGGGATGTCGATGGTGGTCAGCCCGAGTCCTGTACTGGTGGGTGGTGCAGCGCCAGAACGCAAGGGGTTAGGTGCTTCGACGCCTATGATTCGCCGTGCGGCCGCTGCGACTTTGCCACCTGCCACCCTTAAAATGTGAGTATGACTGTAGCCCTTGTCAAAGGCACGCCCTGCGGCAGTAAGCGTGGGTTTCCACAGTACAAATCCAGACCGAAACGACGGTCATCGGTGGTAGGAATGACTTTCCAAGATGGGATGCGCACATGAGCAGAAATGAAGATGAAATTCATGTTCAGGCGTGCACCGTACTATCGCATTTGCTAAAATGCCGTCTGAACAGAACAGTCCCTTGGCTCGTTGAGAAACTGGTGCTTGTCCCGTCCTTTCTCGGACAACTCACAATACTCGTGCACACTGCCCACACCAATATCTGGTCATCTTTCAATCCTTCGACTTTGTCGAGTTCATTGCTGAGGTGTGTTTCGAGCAGCCTAGTGGCGAGACTTACTTGACTGGCATTTTCTCTCTCTGCTCCATCACCCATGCAGAACAGGATCTACCCTACCCTGGAATACTCTCGAGCAACACAACAGGTTGGTCAAACCCTTTTCTGAATGCTCTTTCTGATAGCTGTTCTTTGTGTAAGGGTGTCTAGAGTATGATGTTCGCCTGGAGAATATCTTTCAAAATTCAAATGGTTGTCAGTGCTGGGAAGTGGAATAAGAAAGAAATAGAGCAGGCCGCACGCCTTCTTCAAGCAGATCCACCTGGAGCAAAGTGAGGACCATAGTACTCGTTGTATTCGTTTTAATTCTCACTTTTGGTACAGCCTAGGATGGGAGCATTAGGGTTGCATGGCCGAATGTATAGTAACTTTGCCCTCACAGATGTGCCCAGGTGGTGGAGTATAGGCGTCTACGCAAAAGTATCTACACACTCACATGCATCCAAGACGACTTGATCATTATAAACCATACTGAAATGAAGATCATGATGAGACAGTGTCTGGTCTCGTCAGTATAAGTCTAGCTGCTTGAGATATATAAATACAAGATTAACCTCGTCGCATATGCACATGTATGCGGGCAGCCGAGAGGCATGCCATAAGATTTACCCAGAGGTCTTACTCATGTCCCTCGCAGCATCGGACACGAACTCATACCTTGCTAATCCTTCGCCCTCACCGCGCCCCAGTGGAGAACAAATAGCACCTTCTGTATGCGGCACAGTGTGCGGCGTGGTGCCTGTGGGTGTGCGGCACCATGGTTCTATCTTACAACGAAGACACATGTCGGACAACTTCCGCTCTTGTTGGGGCGCAAATCGTCTCTAGAAAAACCATGCTTGGTCTGGCCGCAAAACATTGGCTGTTGGTAGGATCGAATGGTCCAGGTGGGGCGGAAGCTCCGGTATGCTAGTATTGCCAGCTCTGGCACAAGTGGAGTAGTCCTTGGTCCTTCTGCCAACCTGCTGCTGGATTAGGAAGCTCGTGTGACGAGAGGCTTTGGCGTGAGACCCCCCCGGCCGGTTAGATTGGAACTCCTGCTTGGGATCCAATTGAGAGGCTCGGTGGCAACTGAACCGTCCACCATATTCAATCGACAAGTCGTAACTGCCTCTGCTAGCTCAAGACGTCGCCTAGCCGGCCCCACAGATGACAATAATTGCAAGACGTAAAACGGCCGTGATAACCTTGGAAGGCTTGGCAGCCTTTGTGCCCAAGTATCCGAGTCCTCGACTTTGACGACATTCTCAGCCAGGATCTGAGAGCCGTCTCAAGTCAAGCAACGTCAATTCCAAATCGAGTCATACCTCATCCAAGTGCATGGGCAGAATCTAAATCAACTTCACACCTTGCCAGCTCACTTGAACAATAAACTACGGGAGCCTGAACCTCTCAGATCTGGAATTCCTGACCTCCGCTCTATTTCCTTCCGCGAACGCCCCCCAGATCCCTTCGGCCAGCCCACCATGTCCTGGAACACGACTACTTGCCCAGACGGAATCCCCGAGTCTTCACAGGTCGACGTTCCCTCCAACATCACCTTCGCCGTCGTCCCATCCATTAATACTAGCAACCAGGCGTTTGTGACCTGCTGCGAGCCAAATCCAATCAGTATCGCGGACGGCTGTTTTGCGTGGTGCGAGGCTCCCTCAGCATCAGCCTCAGAGCAGAGCTTCTCAGACTGTCTCATCATCAATGAAAATGGTGACAGCAGATGGAGACATGGAATTTTGGGATTCCATGAGAAGAGTACGGCTTCGACCACGAGCTCGACAATGAGCCTGTTCGTCTTGGGCATCTGGGTGTTGAGTGTGGCGGCGCTCTATTGATGAAGGCACTATTTAGTTGAGGGTTAAGCATTTCATGGAAAGCAAAAGACGTGGCTTTGGGAGCACACAGCAGGGGATCGTGCAATGATTACAAAATAATCCGCTATCACCCAACAAGAGACGTCCTGAGGAGGTGACAAGGACCCTACTGTCAGAAATGAGATAACGTTTATGCTCCCATATGATAGCTTGTCTCATTTGACTTTTAGTTGAGCCTCAAATAGCAATCTGAGCGAGACCGAGAGAACAGGAGGCATGAAATTCAACCAAGATTCAGCCGAAATAAAATGTCATAAACCTGTCGGCAATTTACCTAATTACAGCGTCGAATCTTGTCCTAATCTAGAGCATTTTGGCTGGAGTAGTTCCTCTGAAGGAGATTTTTTAATACTCAAACCGTGCTCTGGGCTGTGTGGGGTCAATCAAATTAAAGGTCAGGTTCAAATAAGAGATGGCCATCGTCTGCGTCGACGGAGTGCCGCGCCAGGGGTCACGCCTTCACGTTGGGCCGCAGGGTGATTGAGAGCCGCAAAAGTTTAATTCGAGATTGGTAGTATTATTCTAGCTGTGAGGAGGCGATTTACGCCATCTTCCTATTGCTCACCACTGGCACGCTGCTGATTGCTGGGACGCTTTACCTTTAGCTAGCTTCGAGACCAGTCCCGTCCCGAATGTGAGCGACAACCCTCAAAATGAGGAATTCCACGCGCATCGACGAATTGGCCTCGTAAAGAACGGTTGCAGGGTACGCACTCTTGCCAGTGAGCTAGCAAGGCCTTTTCTCGCTTCCGGGTGGCACGAACCTTCTTGGTCTTGCTGGCCGTTTCGCGTTGGAGGGCTAAGCCGATGAGGCTGGCCACGATACCTCCTCCCAAGACAAAGCAGAATATTACACCGCGTATGAGTGTGTCAATGATAAACATGGTGGTAAGTTATTTATAGTGGTATCGAGTTGATATGCAAGGTTGTTGTTTTTGAGTGCCACAGATTGCTCGAGAGAAATATTGTCGAGAAAATACAGTAGTAAGTTGAGGGCTCGAAAAGCTGTTTCTCGTGGATTGCACCCAAGGGATGACGGGGTTGTCTCACATAAATATGATTGCATCGGGAAGATCAGTGTTCACACATGGCATTGTACTATCCACAATACCTATTATGCAAAGACCTACGTCTTTGTCAGAGTTCTTTGTGCGACGGGGAAGCAACTAAGGATTTGTAGAGAGGCATACAATGGATTGTCTATCAATGGGGCTCAATGTTGTAGGCGGGTGGGCTAGTTCACTGTAGGTAGGGATGGAGTGAATCACAAGCTGATTTCAAGATTTGCTGCTACTTTGGCTATATCGCTCTCATTGGTATCCAATCCCAGTGACCCATTCCATGACAAAAGAGACGTTTGAGCAAAAGAGCAAGACAAAGGCACCTAACTCCCATTCGTATCACACATTATGTAGCAGGAGCCGGCTCAGGCTTCGTGTCTTCAGGCTTCGAGTTGTCAGACTTTGCAGCCTCAACCGTCGATGTCTCGCTCTTCACAGCTTCACGGGCCTTGGTCTTCTCAGCCTCGCCACCCGTAGCCACCTTCTTCAGCTCAGTGGCCACAGGCTCAGGCTTCTGCGGCAGCGCCTGCACCGCCTCCTCCCCCTCCGGGATGCGCGGCGTCACAGCCCCGCTGCCGATCTTTGTCTCGGCATCGCTCGGCCTCCTGGAGCCATTGAGCGTCTCCTGCGGGCTCTCCTGGACACTCTCCTGGACCGAGTCGAGCTTGAGCCCGCCCAGGGCGGCGGGGTTCATGCGCGAGTTGCGGTACGACGACAGCCTCTTGTCCATTATGCGGGCGATGTTGTTGTCCTGCAGCTGGTGGTCCGTTGCTAGCTCCTTGTTCATGTCGTAGTGCCCAATGGAGAGGCTGATGAGGAAGGCGATCGCGCTGATACCGAGGTAGACCCTGTACACGCCCTGGAAGCCGAACACGTAGCCGTCGACGATCTTGGTCTTCTCCGGGGATGCCGGCATCTCGAGCAGCTGCACGATGAACGCCTCGGCGTTCTTGGCAATCTCCGCCCCGTCGGGCAGATCCGTCCACGACAGCTTGAGCGCCATTATGTTCTGGAAGGCGGAGCCGCCGATGCCCACGCCGAGGGCGGTGCCGAAGTGTCGCAGAAAGCCGTACATGGCTGCTGCGGCGGCCTCCTCGCCATCGTTACAGATGGCTTGCGAGGCAAAGTTTTGCGCGTTGAGGACCGCCCCGTGCCCGAAGCCCAGGAGGATCAGCGTCACGACCCAGATGGCGATGGAGGTGTCCGCATCCCACATCGTGCTCAAGCCACAAGCGATCGTTGTGACTACCCAGCCTGACCAAATGGGCCAGCGGTAGCCGTTCCAACGAGTGATTAAGACGCCAGTGATGATGGATCCCGGGACCAGGGTCAGCATGACCGGAAGGAGGGCCAGGCCGGTGTGGATTGGGGAATATTCCAACACCGACATGAAATAGAAGGGGATGTAGTAGAGCTGGCCAAAGAGTACCAGGCCTTGCACGGCGCTGCATATGAAAGTGGAGATGGCGCTGACGTTGTAGAACAGCGAATGCCTGAGGAAAGGCTCTTTCGCCATGTATTTCTCCCAGGCAGCGGTACCCGCCAGGCCGATCGTACCGAGGATCAAGGGTGCAATGGTGGCGGCGCTGGACCACTCGAACTGAGTACCGCCCCATGAGATCGCAATGAGGAACAGCGTCGCAGAAGTCATGAAGATAGCTGAGCCGACCCAGTCGACACGTGCGAGCTTCTGCCCCATGGTCTCAACCTTTGGCTTCAGCGTGAGAAGAAAGGGGATAGAAATGAGACCGAAGGCGCAGAAAGGGAACATGATGTAGAACACCCAACGCCAGGTGGTGTTATCGGCGATGGCTCCGCCCAGCACGGGCCCGACACAGTTGCCCAAAGCCCATGCTCCCTGTACCGTTCCGTACCATTTTGGTCGCTGCCGGAGGGGAACGATATCCGTGAAGATGACCAAGCTCAAAACAATAATGCCTCCGCCGCCGATGCCCTGAACGGAGCGACCGCCCAAGAGGGTCGCGATGCCCGGCGCAACGGCGCAAATGATGGAACCGGTTGTAAACATTACAATGGAAAATATTAAGAGGATCGGTCTGCCGAATATGTCGGATATTGAGGCCAAGAATGGCATAGCGACTGCTGTTGATAGCAGATATGCTGTGCCGACCCAGAAGCTCTGAGTGGCGGTTCCTCCGAGGTCTTCTACGATAGCCTGCAGAGCATTTGTGTCAGTACAACCGGGTGTCTGGAGAAGGCTGCGGCGCAGAAGATTGCGTGACAAGTGAATGGGGCCTTACACTAAGTGAAGTGACGATGATACATGCGTCGAGTGAGACCATGAAGCTGATGACACTCAGAGCGACCATGATCATTAGTTGGTGAGTTGTTGGCTTCCATTCTGTCTCTTGTCGAAGAGATTCATCAACCACCTCAAGCTTGCCTTCGGGCTGCTGCTTGCTGTTGCGTTGGAAGAGGCCCATTCTGATCCAGTGGTGAAGTGGAGCTGAAGGAGGGCGCTGTCGGTGGTGGAGATCATTGGGGCTTGTTCTTGATGACTTCTCGAAGGAATGAAACGTGAACTCTGATATCGCAGGTGACAACACTTGCGTACAGAAGTGTACTGGTTAAGAGAAAGCGAGAGCAAATGCGAGTATCCTCTGGACAATAAGTCTGAAGATTATTGTGAAGGTCGAGAGACGGAAAAGTTAAGTAAGTTGAGGTCCAGGATTTTCAAAATATTGCTGTGTAGTGGTCTCATGAAGGGCCGGTTGCGACAGGCAGAGACCTAGCCTGCTCTTATATCAGAGTCCAAGGGAATCATCGCTTGGAGGATCCACGGCTCCAATGGAGCCTTGGAGGAGCACACGTTGGAAGCAGCGAAAGCATTGGCCCTCATCAGACGACAGCACCAACACTGCTGGGCTGGGCTGGGACAGATGGGTGGGTACAGTGAGAAGGAGCCGACCACAACGCACATGGTTCTTGGCCCCCCAAAAAAGAAACAAACACCAGGCGTTCGGAGCACTTGGATCCCACATGGGCGAAGAACAAAGCCTTGCAAGCCACAACCCTTGACTTGACCAAGGCAAGTGAGCGTGGCATCAGCGTGGGAGCTGCGCCCTACCTAGATCGAGAACGTCCTAGGCAACGAAGAGCCGATCGTTGATCGGCAGCGGGCCGCACATTTTGGGACGTGGGAGAACAAACCCAAGCTCGAGGTTGGTGAGCAAGATCGGAGCTAGCGCCTAAACTGACCAATGGTCTCACATCATTCCCGACAACATGTGGGCATTCATTCCTCAAGCCGCAGTTTGCTGACCTGCAGGATCCTGCGCTGGTGCCAGGCTCAACGTGGCATCGGGCATGGAGCCGGTTAGCCCAGCGAGGATAAAGGAAGCTGCCGCGTTGCCACGCCAGACCAACGCTCAATGTAACTTTACACAGCCGCAAGTCCACTCACGTGCACCCTGTGGGACCTGTTTCAGAGAGGTAATACTCCGTACCCGGGAGGATGTCAGATGAGCGACAAACGCGGACGCGTGAAAGCTGCTGGTTTGCCTGGTACAGATGCTCGCTGGACACCGAGATTGCAGCGTTTCGGGTTGAACAAACCTGCGGCACAGCGTGTTGCCTTTCTCTTTGCTGCATTGGCTTGCTGAGATTGCAAACTTGCGAACCTTGGGATAAATGGTGTGCGGCTGAGGGTGGGGGGTGGGACTGGCCAAGCTCTGCGCATAGCGGTCAAACAACCAACAACAACGACAACAAACAAAAAAAAAAAAAAAGCAGGCCAGTTGGTTGGGCCAGAATTAGCAGACAGAGTTTTGCCGTTGCCCACGAGGTGGAGTCTGAGATCCGGAGAGGTCAGGGTGCAGACTCAAGTGCCCTCCGTGGAGCGGGCCAGGCGGGTGTGCGCGCGAAGGTTGCGTCGAGTTTGGGGGCCAGCGGCACAGGTCCGTTGCCCTGGGCAAAGGTGGGTGACATCGTCAATGTTCTCGGTACAGAAATATCTTCTGGATTCGAGTAGTGCCATTGAGATTCATACGTGCAACGCGCGAAGGATACTGCGTTAAGGGCTGAAGATTACAATAAGCTGCTCACAACCTGACGGCAGCGGCGAGACCCGTTGACAGGGAGCCCATCTAAGGCCGAGGACTAGGAGTTCAAGATGGAGACAATCTCGACCAAGGGACCAAGGAGCAGTTACCAGAGCGTTGGGTTCGGACGGAGGAGCAGTAAGGGTCGCGGATGGCGGATGACGGGTGACGGATCGTCCACCGCGTGGTTGAACAAGTCGAACCGCCAGCGCATCGGCAGACCGCTCATCGCGCACCAGCAATGGGAGCCAAGAGTGCCGTTGGTGGTTTGTTGGTGCTAAAATGCTGCAGAATGGCGGATCAGTCGACGATGGAGTCATGCTGTTGGCTCGCTGCGGCACAGCACTCCTTCGCTGTCGCGTCGATCCACCCTGCCTGCTGTGCCGTTTGCTGGGAAATGAGGGCGACGCCGGGGGCGAGAGTCAGGGAATATCGAGCCAAAAGCACAGCGGTGACGGCAGAGGAATGCCAGGCGTGCCGTGCCGTGGGATGAGGTCCAGGTGAATGTGGCGCAGATGACCCGAGGCGATGAGGTCAATGAGCATGGCAAAGCTGAGGTTGAAGGTCGGCCGGAGACATGAGGTTGTGGGAAGCGCGGGCGCGGGCGCGGGCGCGGGCGCGGATGTGGTCCGAGCTCCGAGCTCCACCCTTGTTCAGTCCAACAGGCCCGACGGGCGACTTGAAGCTCCACTTTCAGGGCGGGTTCCCAGCACCGAGACAGGGGACCAGCTCCTATCTGGGCATCCGGCCCCAAGCGAGGCCACCAGGAGGGTCAGCCAGTACAAGTGCATTTCCACAACAGATGCGTGCACAATCCCAAGAGCATGTTGTACAACATTTGTCGGCTGTCTCGGAGACGGCGTGCTGACCACTATTCGTTCAGATATTCCTCGCTGACTACGGGGATGCGCCGTACTAGGTACTGTAGTACACAGTACCTACTCTGGCAAGTTGGGGGTCATTGATGACGAGCTGCTGCAGACCGCGCTTAAGGAGTCTCCCGAACCACACGCGCATGCACGTCTCTAAAAATATCAACCCTGGACCCTACCCTCCCCGGCACGGTAGGGCACACTACATGCCGGCATCTCATCTCAGCAGCAGCTCACCCTTACATTTCCCGTCCTTGGTTCGGTGCAGCAATCTCTTTACGCCTCCATGCTGCATGGCACATTACACAACTCGACGCCCACGAGGCTGTCACACCCAATACTAGCTTGCAGCCAGTGACCAATTTCCCCGATTGCCATCAAAGGCAACCCCAGCCTGCCAACCGACGACCTGTTATTGGGCCATCTATAGCACCTTGCATTTTTGCCCGCCGCCGGATGAACCACCTCGTATCAATGGGCCAGGAATCCACTGACCAATATGCGGTAGAAGTCGTTGAGTACTGCGCGCTCTTTGGGAAGACTGTCACGCCCTCTTTGTCGAGACTGAGGTCCTCGCCTCCAAGAGGATGGCATATACGGTTGGAACAGAAACGCCGGTCATCCTTCCGAGATGGAGCATGGTCCAGCCCTCCATAGTATCAAATCGACCTCATTTCACGACATATTCTCCAATTTGCGCAACTTTGTTGCGGTCACAGAATAATTTGTATGTGTGTTTAGCCTCTTCTACGTCTTGCAGCGACGGTATGCATTGCGGTAGATCCGAGGCCAAAGAGTGTACCTGACAAGACCCGTCCTTGGTGGGATTCTTGTACGACTCCTCGGTCGTGTCCATGATCTGGTAAGTTCAGACGCAGTGCAGAGACGGCTGTGATGTTGATAATAGGTGGTGTGTGCTTCGCGAAATCAAGGCGGGTAAATTCAAGATTCCGATTTGTAGCAAGGAGACAGCCACCATGAAGAGTTTGTTCCCATGCTTGCTGCGAGAAGAGCTCTGGAATACATATGCCCCGATCTCTCCTTGTCACCTTTCGCCGTCTTTATCCATTGCATGTACGGGTTCTCGGGCTGCAAGGGTAGACTCAAAAGTTCAACTTCACCACACATCCAGAGTTCATTTATAATCACCAGCCTTATTACAGCAGGACAAATCACAGGGGCATCTTCCAATATGATTTGTCAAGCATCCATCACCAATTTTTATATTGTGCTGAATACGTTACAGTGCCTGTTGATCCTAAAAAAGCTAAATGAGTGACGGGCAAAGAGAGGCAGAAAAAAAAAAAAGAAAAGAAACCCAAGTCAAGTTCGATCCTCCAACTCAATGGCACCGCATAAACCGACGTTCATCATCAATTCACATGTGGCCGAGGTGCCGGAGACTACTATGTCAACCGCGCAGGAGGCCGTCACCTCAAACCTACTCAACCCACACCGTGCACAGCCGCTTGGAATCAGTCTGGAATTTCTCACCCAATACGAGCAGCCAAGAAGCGCGGGGCATTCACGGCCGCCTCGGTCTGGTAGGAGAAATGCCCCGGCAAGATGACGAGCGTGCCGAAGCACACGGCGTCCGTGGCAGCGCAGTAGACCTCAGTCTTGGACGTTGAGAAGTTGGGGATGCGGCCCCCGTTCTGCAGGTTCTTGGTGTACCCGAACAGCACGACACCCTTGATTTGATTCTGGATGGCCGAGCCCAGCTCCGAGATCGACGACGCCATGACCGCGGTACCCTGGCTATTCCACCGCCGTCCCACGTCAGTACTCGATTGGACAGCCGGCCAAGTTTTGGCCGAAGATTTGGGCCGTCTTACCTGTATCCGCCTGCAACGACGGCCGAGTTGGGGCACTTCGTGTTGGCCAGCGTGAACAGCCTCTTGGCCTCGTTAATAGCGGCCCGGCTGGTGCCCTCGGGCAGGGCGTTGGAAGCCAGGTCCGCCGTGTATGGCCCTCCGACTCCCTGTACCCAGACCTGGGAGGCACCGTACTGACTCTCGAGGGCATCCGCGACAGTCGGGCCTGCACTTCCTCCCTGTTTTTGGTTTTCAAAGTCAGACGAGCCCGTGCCGGAAATCTCGATAGGAAGTGGCTCACCATGTTTCCCAGCTCGGTAGAACCGCGTGCAAAAATGAAGATCACCCTGGGGCATGCGGAACTGCTGCCAGACTGAAGCTCGTCTCGGGTCAGGCCACTCTGGCGGACCTCGAGGTCGACAGCGGCCGGGGCGTCGACGGCTACTTCAACGGGACCCTCGATAGGAGCCGCAGCCACAAGGGCGGCGCAGAGAGAGAAGATGGCGAGAAACTTCATTCTGGATATTTTGCAGGACACTCTTAGCTTTGGGAGTGTAGTCTTTGGAAGAATTGTTATTTCTGGGCTTGGAGCGAGAGAATGAAGGCTTCAGGACTGAACGAGAGCTTGAGTCTGAAGAGCAAGAGACTCATGGTATGCTAGAAAGGGATTTTAGAGACTATTTATCTTATTTGAGATACTCTCTTCTGTCCGCAATTGTGACGCTCTGTCTACTTGAGATCCCCGTGAAATTCTTTGCGCATCCATGTAGTCCGCCATGTCCACCATTCAGTGTCTTCTGATGTATAGAAGCCCGGTGTAAGTCACCACCTCTCACATTGTAGAGATTCTCATGAGATTCATCGGTCCAGTCGCATTCTGCAAAGCAGATTCATTGGCAGTGGCCCAGTCTTGGCGTGGTGGAGGTCCCAAGGAAAAGGTATGTTACACTAGGGCCGCCGTTTCGCGACATAACATCGAATTGGGGAATAGTCGGAAAGCGCCTCCGCTGACCCTCTTGGTCCCATCCAACTCGAGAGCCTCGGGACAAGACCCTCGACAACTAAGCAGGACAGAACGACGAATTACAGGACGAGGAGAACATGCGGTACGAGAACTAGAACAGTGTCGATGGGCTGGGTTGAGTCAGGTATTGGCCAATGGACCGTCCCGGTTGCCATAAAACAACACCTATACCCCAGAATAGTCTACAGCCTCATTGGACGACGATGGATACTACTCGATCTGCCAATGTCTCAGTCATGACCGCCATGGCTAATTCCTAGGTCACTCAAAGGCTTACACAACAGCATCGCCCTCTTTTCTTCAATCTCATTTGCTAATTTCCGGTCGTTTCGGAAAGATAATTATAGCAGGGTGAGAGCGGCGGCGTCGCCTGAACAACTATTGAGCGGAGAGCCTCGGCTTCAACGAGCATTTATGCGTACTAGTCCGATCTGACCGTAACATTCGATTCGCATTTGTCGCCGACCGAGGTTATTTACAACTCTAAAGGTGCCAAAATTGATTAAGGAGAAGGAGACAAATTGGTGTTGCCTTCCGTGAAAACCCGAATCGAGATTTATGGAACAGGGCTGCCCAGCCCAAGTTTGTGCGATCTGTGTGTTAGTGGCGGAGCCAAAGCACTTGTGCTGCCATGAAAGCTTTAACATGACCAAGCGAAACCAAAAAGTGATCTTGTATCATATTCAAGGATTGCAGGAATCCATTACAAGGGCAGTGCTGATGGCCACACATGGTGAGAACTTGATATTTGGGCACCGAGGTACTAGTTCTAGACAGTATAATGAAAAATCAAACTCGGCTGTTCCATCTGAACGAGGGTCTAAGGCATCAGGCAAGTCAGTTTTGCTCCATATATCCAAGCTGCATGCAAAGCCTCTTATAAGCCTTCGAGGCAAAAGTTCTGATGAAACACAATTTGTTATAGCACGAGCGATTGAAAATTAAGCAGGGGTTGTTTCAAACAATACCTAGGTATGAAATCTCCGTGGCTTTCTCTTGACGACGGAAAGCATATCATCAGTATCTTACAGCATCTCACCGGGCCTGGACGAATGATCAGTGTCAATTGACCATCCTTGACTAGTTGGGGCTAACGGGTCACACAACAGGAGGACAGAAAATCACAAGACCTACCCGGGGCTCTTGAGGAGTCTCATTGGCCAGCCCTCAGGGTCGTGCTGCATTATTCACACCCATACAGCAGTCCGCAAATCGACAACAATGCGAACCAGGGTTCTTGACTGAACCGCGGCTGGGCTGGCAAGCCGCTGCCTCGGTTGGGATTCGAAGGATCTGTAATGCCGCCATTAATTCGGTCTCGGCTCCCATGTGCTGCTGATCAATCCTACTTATGCATCAGTCAGCATCGCCAACAGCCAACAGCGCGCGGGATTCAAGACTCGTCAAAATGACATCGCATTTGTGAAGAGCAAGGCCAAGGGAGCACTGACTGCCCAACCTTGGTCTATTGATGTTGTCTCTAATTAGATATAGCCCTAGTCTCTCATGCCAACCAGTCAACTGATCTGGTTTGTTTAGTCAAGAGCGACATTTCCATCCTTCTGCACGGCTTTTCAGTATGGCTACGATTTCTTGGCACAGTGAGTAGTATGGTGGTCGATATGCAGCCGCAGAGCGCCGGGGGGCTTGTCTAGAACAGACAATCCCCTCACCCACAACGTGAATTGACGCGACCCCTCGTGACCCGACTTAACATCCACCCATCCAGCAATCTCTATGCCTCTATACGACGTCCTTACTGCCGCCGAAATCTCCCGGGAGACGTGCGTCAGCGTTCCGCCTCGGGTGGAAGTCGGTGGGTGGACCGGGCCCGCCCAGTGTGGTCACCAGGTGAGAGCTTTGGATGTAGGAGGCCGCACGGCGCAGGGCCGACAATGTGATCTTTGGACACGTCCAATGACTCTAAAATCTCTTCGGGGGCTCTCCCCTCATATATTGGGTGCCAATCTTTTGAGTCTTACCTGTGCAGTTCAACATCCTTCTTACCTGGAGTGGAGTGGCCGTCCATTTGGCCTAGCTTACGCTACCTTCAGGATCGAGCTATTCATGCGTCTGTATTGCATGCAGAGCTTCGTGTGGTGTGTAAACCTCGTGTTTGGGCAAGCCACGAATTTCGCCCTGCCAGTGGTATACAGCCCGCAGCCCGCAGCCCGCAGCCCGCAGTCTTGGTGTTGATTTGTCGACCCCGGCTGCTCCACGCTTGAGGATATGGTCATCTAGAGCACTTGGACTGCATGCATCAGACTTTGAAGCCCTGTAAGGCACTGTTGTCCATGTCTTGGGGTGTATGGTATTTATGAGCAGAATCTTCCCCATCTTGGCAGACAGATGGACGCCAAGTCCCGCATACCTCGATCCACACACATATCATCGTGTTGCTAGGCCAATGCAATACATTGAACTTTTAAATAACACCATCACATTTGAATCTTCAAGCGAACAGTCGATTGCCATACTTTTCCAGGTCTTCGTAACTAGGAGCTTCGAGCAGTAGGTATGTTGCAGATGCTCGAGTGTCAATCGCGTCACTCACAATACAGTGATGTTTGAGTTAGCACCACAACATCTACTAATTACATAGGATGGGCGAGACTGCTCGTTGGCAGTGCATGGGTTGAGTGTAGTCGAGTTTGAAGGGATGAAAATCTGGAATTATATCCCAAGAATGGACTAAAGGTATGGTAGGTCAAAAAAATAAGAGAAATTGGTCCATCTATCGTACGAGATCTTCAGCCAGGCAACAAGCATGTGAGGGCTACTGGTTCTGAAACCGGGGGTATCACGAGCAGTATGTTCGTCTCGATAGGGGCCCTGCATAAAAAGCCTGTGATACCTAGCCTCTTCGTGGGTGATCCGCCAGTTAGGCATGTTTACAGATCGCAGCCCTAGGTCGTCAGGTATTGCAAGGTCTATCGAGACTACTCGCATCGGTGTGCAGTGTGAGCGGTGCGGGACGGGACCGGTAAGACCGTCTCTGCCAGAAGGTATTCGGGAAGAAACAACGCTCGGTGCGTGATTTGAAGCATCGACGGCCCTGTCTAACATACAGGGTGGTCTATACTGCTGCACCACTCAGGCTAGGCCTGACGCTTCTTGAGGCGTAGGAAGGTGCGATCGGCTTGTTGATAAGGGGCGCGCCAGGTATCCATCTGATGTTTGGGGGTTCGTTCTAGGTGGAGGTGGCCCCTCAAGTGAATGGCGGATGAGCAGCTGACATTATGACGTGTCTCATTCACACTCTCTCAGGCGAGTAAGCTGACGGCCACTGCACAGGCTGCTGTTCGTAAGAGTGAGTCTGAAGTAAATGCGTCCCAGAGCAGCAGAAACGTACCACTTGCAGGTCAAGGCAAGAGCTACCCGCCAGAAATATCACAACTACGGTTTGACACATTACACTGCTGACAAGCTTGCCAGCATGGCGATCAGGACGGGGTTGTTGAGCACGGAGACGGAGCATGGGAGTTCAACATTTCACCCAGGTGCCTAGGAATCGCAAGGGGAAGAAAGCCAGATGTACGCTTCTTCTAAGGTCCTCTTAAGACCTGAATGAATAGAGGAACCCCATCGACCTACTGTTGAGTCGTACTTGTTCCCTTCCGAAGTTGAGCCTTGGTTTTTCTGGACGAAGGAACATCACCATGAGGATGAGATACCACGAATGAAACGACAATGTCCAAATTCTTTCTGGCAGTCCATGTGAACAGCGCTTTATCTCGTTACCGTTCTCCGACTGGGATAGTGAGACTATTCGCTACCTTAGATACACCTTTAAGACCAACGCAGCCAACCTCAACTTGGTCGACCAGGTCGAGCCCATTCTTCTAAGTATGAAGTTAGTCCTGTTACAGATCCTAAAGTGTTGCATTCTAGAACATTCCAAAACAGGAAAGACGGAGATCCGTGACAGGAGAAGAGTGATGCTTACCACCACGACGACATCTCCATTCCTTCCAAAAGCAATTTCCTTGCCGTTGGCACTTGTGGAACATATCATATGCCTAGACCCTGCAACCCACTCATGTGGTACAAGGAAGTGTCGGGAGTACTTGTTCAATCCATTGTATGCGTCGGCACTTTCAAGGCCCCCCGAGCAAACCCATGACTTCTTGCCGATAAAGATATATATTCCACGAGTTTTTATTTACATCCGATAATTGATAATTCCGTGACGCAAAAGGTCGCTCTGCCCCAGTCAACACCACCCTGGGTGTCGTTCCACTCATGCCATGATCTATTTTCCTCTCGAAAGAGTCTCTCTGCGCATGGTCCTCCGTCAGAACTTCATATGTCCCATGCACTGGAATGTCGACATGGACGTCTTTGAGTATCTGGCACAAAAAGGAGGGCGTGTATTGCATCCTAAATTCCCACTCCAATAGTAATTGTTCTTGTGATGTGGTAGTATAGGATCGGATGGCCCTTAGATTGTCCCAAAGCCATATTCGGACATCTTTGCAATCGAAGCACACGACGAGAGCGGGGGTCCGTGGGTGTTGGAACCACTTTCGAGTGTTCCAGTTGCCTTCCTTTTGCTGTGTACATAATATACGCGTACCGTCTGATCCCCCCAAAGGTGGTCTGACCCACGCGTGGAAAGGACCAGTCTTTCCTCGCTCTCGCAAAGTAGAGCCTGATGAATGGAATCACCACAATTCAGCTGGGATCGGAACAGCTCCCTTTCGGGCACCCAACCTTCCCGTGGGGACTTCTGCCGTTTCCACGCAATGATGCTGTTGGATATGTCGACGCTGAGAAGCACTGAGCCCCTGGCGGACCATTCCACAATTCGGACCGGAGACTTGTGACTGTATAGCTCACGGATGATGCTCCCTGTTTTCAGATCATAGAGTGATACGGAACCGTCATATTTGCCGACAAGGGCCACGACACCAGTGGGTAGTACGACGATGGCAGTGACTTTGGCTCGGGCACCAGCTACAACGACACTGACAACTGGGCTCGAGCTATCCTCGCTACCCTCGCTACCCCCATCTCTAAGTGTGCCACTCCAAAGAGCAGTTGGCTCCCAGACATAGCACTGCGATCCTCGTAAGTCAGCCAAGCGCAGGCTGTTGTGACTGAAGCTGATTTGTCTGATATAGGAGGTGTCGGCGTGAACACGATACAACAGTTTCAAGGTGTCAAACTCGTAGATGTGAAGCACGCCGCCTCCGGGGGCGTCTGCTAGGAATCTTCCGTTTGGACTGGCAGCGATCGTGGGACATTGCGCCCGGGTGCTAACGATTTCTTGGTCATCGAAAGGGTCCAGTATGACCAGATGGCCGTCGAGGATCTCGGCATCCTGATTTGGATTAAAGACCAGGGCGGTAACAGGATGTGTGCTGCTTTCGCCACTGGGCAATTTCTTGCCAGTTTTGCCATAGTAGCTATCGGCTTCGAGGTCCCAGAGGATGACTGGCTTTCCAATATAAGCCACTGCAAGCATTTTATGCGGTATTGAAATTGAGACTGCAGATGGTTGGCCTCTGAGAGGATTCGATTCATCCTCGTCATTCCATGATCGGTCATTGAAATCAAGAGCTTTGTTGCCGAGATCCCACGCTCGGAGGTGTCCTTTGGATGTTGCAACCATAAGAACATGTTCATCGAATTCCAGAGGTATGGGCTTTTGGGGAGCAGCAAGAACGTGCAGAGGAACCCCAGTCTCAATGTCCCAGACTTTCACCGTCTTCATCCCGCAAGACGCCAGTAACCTCGGGCGAACCTTGATCCCAATACATTTCACTGGTTCTCCATGGTCCAAGGTCTTGTAGGCCTGAGAGGTATCGGCGTGGTATATCTCGACCAATCCTGTAGTGAGGCCGACGGCAAACAAATCGTGTCCGTGACAAAGAGCACTAGATTGGCCTTCACGAAAGGCTATGCAAGATAGTCGATCGCCCCACTGGCTTGAAGACAGCCCAACAACAGAAAGATTCCGATTGACATTGGATACCTTGCAAATCTCGGATCCCGGTGGACAAAGCGGTGGAATGAGGGTAAATATCGCCGGCGGAAAGTCAACAAGTGCAGTCGCGAACTTAGCTGACAGACGCACTAAATCTGTGGCCCAGCCTCGTATTCGTTGGATTTCCTTTCCAAGCGGCGGCCTTTCTGTAGCCAGAGCTCTTGCGTATTTCTGAAAAGGCTTTGCGGCTCGAATCAAGGGAGAGAGCTTCCCCATACGGGACACAAATTCGATCCATGAGAGCACGTTACATTGCAGGAAGTTGTCGAAAATTTGTAGAATATCATCGGCTAGAGGATCGGTTCGTACCAGGTGATACGAAAATGACGTATAAGCATAGGAGCGAAATTCTGATTTTGCACCAGCGGATTGTAGATTAGATCGTTGTCGAGCTGTCCGCGGAGGCTTCATTTCGTCGCTGGTCAAGTAAGTAAGGCATGCTCTTGCAAGCTGTGTGTGAGTATCCGTTTTCCGAACCCAAAATTCGGATTCAACCTCTCCGGACAATAGGAAATCTCTGACAGCCTCATGGATCATCCGGACTCTGCCTGACTTATCAATTATAACAAGTTGTCCGCACAGGGCCTTGATTGACTCGTCCAGCCTGGTGATGTCTTCTCTTAGCTGTATTCTCATGGCTCCATCTAGCTCTACCGGGAGTAGAGGTTGCATCGAGCATACTGTCCAGGTCAGAATTGCTTTGGCGAGCTGCTTCCCCCGGGAAAGCCGAGACATCGACTGCAGAGATCTATAATATAGATCCTCCACCTCTCGGGGCAATTCCTGCAGAATAGACTCAATTTCTTCCTTGCTGTATGCATTCGATATTTCGTTCAAAACAAGAACTGTCCACAAGACCGATCCTTGGGCCTTGTCAATGACCCTTTGTACAAGGACTTGTCTGTTTTCATCGCTATCGACAATGAAGCATTTCTACTTTTCCTTGACCAGGCTGTTGATATCACCAAGTGTATCAGTCGAGGATATTCTCTCGATTACCAGATACTCCTCATCGAGACTTAAGAGAGATTTGGAAAGATCTGGTGTATCCCGACCGGTGGGTATGAGTTTTAGAGGAACCTTTCGGTCCACTTTCGAAAGCATCGACTCCAGGAACGGCGCGAAATTCCCGCACTCGCCCATTGCATCAATGACCCAGAATTGTGCGGTGAACTGAACCTGAAGGATGCAGTTCACAAACAATTTTCGCCAGAGACTAGCGTCGTTAGAATCATTGAGATGTTCACCTTGTTCCTTGATGGTCGAAATTTTGTCCAGCACTTTGGGATCGTTTTGCGCCATTTGAGATGCCAGGTGGCGCAGGGCTGTTCCGACTCGAGGTTTTGATTTGTCTCCATGTCGGAGAAAGAAAGAAATGTAGGCGAGCCCCCGTCGTTGCAAGTCGTCCATTATGAACCCTGATAGTACAGATTTCCCAACTGTGGATTTGGTGACCGTTGAAGGGACCGCACGCCCGGCCCGGCTGTGGCCAATCAGAAGGGCCGGTCTGGCTTAGTCAGCAGAGGGCTGGCCACTACACCAAGTGCTTCGGCGCCCACAATGGCGATAACTTCCTTTCTTCTTTCTGTAGCAAGAATTCAAACCCGTACCCAGACACGTACGGTGGTTCCTTTTGCTCGCCCCTATTTGCACGTGCAAAGACCCCCTAACCTAAGGCATCAGGGCCGTACCAACACTAATTAGTGATTAACATTGTTAGTTCCTGACAGCTAGGTCCGAAGAGGTAGATCCATCGCCAGACCTTCGCCGACCTTGTCAGCCAGCAAGCAGTCAACAGCCGACAAAGCAGACCACGATATCTACGCTATACAATCGAAAGGAAGCAGCCACTACTGACCGGTAACCAGACCAGGCAGTCGTCGTTGCTAGTACCCCAGGAGATCCAGCCGCTGAAGACCAGAAGTTCCTTCTTCTGACGAACCCCCGGATACAGCCAGGCTCTGCGTCACGAGAAGTATTACGAGAAGACAACCGCCGCCCGTATGAACCCGTCTGTGCCAACGACGACCTTCTACGTGAAGAACCGACTGTTTAGCGGTACACACCATCGCGCCTTCCCTACACCATCACCATACCCTTCCCTCAAGCAAAGAACACCCTCACCGACCTCATTCTTTGCCCCTTCCCCTTCTTCTACAAAAGGGCTTCTCACCAGACAGTAGCCTTCTTGCCACCTAAACAACTGCCGGCAGGGCAGGTGCTGACCTCAAGCACTTACCCTACCGTTTACACACAAACCTCTTGCCCGGGCCCCCTTACGCTCCTTTGGCCGCTTGGCACAGCCGCTCGGAACACCCAAAACCGTGCCCGGAACGCCAAAACCCTCACCTACCCCTCTTTTGTTGCATTTTAGCGGTGTATAACCAAGATAACCACTCAAAAGAGCAACTCTACCCGTCAGACTATGCAGTAATAGGTGCCGTTTGCCGATAACTACCACCTGCAGGTAAATGGTTCTTGTGCCGGTCATAAGCCGTAGCAGTGAGTATCACGATACCCTCTTTTCTGCAGATCCGAGGCCACCGGGAAGGCTACGGCTACCTCGTCGCTGCTAACAACGACGCCCCTGCCCCAGCACCATTACCGCTATTTAGTAGCAGCAGGCAACAGTGTCTCTCTCTCTTTCTCTCTCTCATCTAGATCTCTTCGCCGCTTGCCATTACAGCAGTATACTGGTTCTCGTCACCACCACCGCTTGCCTAGTCGCCGCAAACAACGGCGCCCCTACCTTCCGCCGGCACCACTATTGCCGCTTGCCTGGTTACCACGGACAACGGCATGCCGGCTCTCGTCACCACTACTCACGTCAAAGCCGACGTCGCCAACTACGGCAGCGGCGGCCCCTCTGCCTTCTTTGCCTTTGGCTTGTTTGCCTTTGCCTTCTCCTCCTTCTTCTGGTCTCCCGGAAGTAAACAAACAAACCACCTACTGAAAAAGCGCGAATATCGTGGCGACTAGTCCTCCTCCTCCTTCTTCTGCTGGTCCTTCTTCTGGTGGTCCTCCTTCTTCGGTAGGCCGAAATAGCCATTCTTAACCATAACAGGAACTATACCTACGGTGGCTGGTCCTCCCCTTTTTCTTCGCCTGACCGTGGGAAGGGCGACCACGAAGATACGAGTTAGATTAGTTAGTTAGTATCCTGGATTTAGATTTTCACGGCTGGCCTGTGAATAATAGGCAATGGCCGAGACTGCTTCTTTTTTGTCAACCACTATGCCCCCGGCAGCAGGCACCACCCCAGCTAGGGAGTAGGACTACGCAGACCTCCTTAAGGCCCACCTTAATACCCTTTACCAACAATACACAGTCTTAGCAATAAGCTAGGCCCGTGTTGACCACTCCCGATAGAAAGCCCCGAGTAACCCTTTAAGCTAAAACCCTACCTGGATGACGACATACCTGCTTAGGGCACTAGACAAGCTACGGAAAATTCACGCTATTAACAACAAACTTCTTAGCAAGTATTAAACCTACTTTAAGGGGTAGACTCTCGATAGCTTTAAAGTCACCAAGAGCCGCTAGCAATTAAAGCTCTAGTACTTTTTCTAGGCCCATAGTATCTATACCAGTAATGTAAGGAGCACCCATGTTACCAACCAACTATTTACCCTCCTTAAAGAAGACTATTACCCCGAGTGGCCAGAAGACAAAGCCCATGAGGTTAAATTTACACCCAAGTCGAAAATAGCACAACAATTTCAAAGACCGCCCAGAAGGAATATACAAACACCCGTTCCTTCTACCCCAGGCGGTACCTCTTTCCCTACCACTATCATCGAGTCAATAAAACGACCAACCCAGCTACCCCCAACTACACCAGGCCTGGTAGTTGCCTGGCAAAACGTTACTCCAGGCCCAGCAAGCCGACAGGCATTACATGCCCCAGAGACCCTATATACCCAGAACAACCCTCTTTAGCCCAAGGCTCTATACAACCCCTAGGAAGAATACCCAGCCTAGACACTAATACCATACCACCATTAGCCCCAACTATAGAATAACTACCAGGGCCTCCCTCCTTACCACGTACCCAACATTTAAATAGAGCCAGAATAGATAGCTTGCTTCCTTAAAAGCTAGGACCCAGCATAGAAATAGAGTAGTAACCTATATAACCTCTTAGATAATAAAATTAAGGTGTTTTTAAATATCTACTACTTTAATAAGGTTAACCCTAGCTAATTTTATACCCTACTTCCCTAGATTCTCACTAGCTGTACTAAAAAGTACTATCTTATATATATTAGTGTTAATAATAGCTTTGCCTAGGTATATACTAAGCTAAAGATTTATTTTAATATTAATACTAACTATTAGTAGTACTTTAGTAACTAGACTAGCCTAATCTTCTCTAATATGTATAAAGACCCTAAAAATACTAAGAAGAACCTATAGGAAGTACTACAAGCCCTACTAGATAAGCTTTAGCTATATTAATAAGTACTTAGCCATGGCTATAAGGGTGATAATACTCTTAAAATAACCGTTCTTCGCGCCTACAAGGGTATACTAGACTTTAAATATGTACTATTTACGCCCTCGGCCCTATATAAGAAGTTATTTCAAGACCTCCATACCTCTCTTAATCTAAGTCTAAAGTATAAGCAGCCTTCCTAGTACTTTCTTACTAGTCCTGGCCTATTTACTACTAAAGGTAATGATAAGACTTACTATCTTAATTACTACTATACTAATAATAAGTAGAGTAGTTATAGTGCCCCTAGAAGGGCTACTATATACCTACTACTACTATAGTAGGGAGCCCCTTAACTACTAGACTTAACTAAGAAATGTTGCTTTATGTGTAGTAAAGAAGGTTATTAGTCTACTAACTATATAACTAAAGAATATTAGCATACCTATCATTAGTTCCTAATGGCTTACAAGTATGCCTAAGAGGCTACCTATAGCAGCAAAGTTGATGCCTTCTTGGCTGGTATAGAGGACGCTAAAGGTATGCCTACTGTAATGGGCTATGCACTAGGCACGATGAGCAGGTGAAGTAGGGAAGGCCAGCACGTATATTAGGTGTAGGTCTGGTACAAGACTAATTCTTGCCCCCTCCAGTCTAAGACGTGAGGGCTTCGGGCCCCTTTTAAGGGGGCCCTCGCAGGGGCCACGCCGTGGCTTCCACGTAGCTTTCGCCCGATCTACCCGGTCGTTACCAGTCGTTACAATTGTACCTTCCCCCTAGAGGCCCGTCCTCGGGCCGCTTTTGTATAGTATTCAGGCCGGTTTTTATTATAGCTTTCAGGTCACTAACTCTAGTAACTTACTAGACCTTCCGAGTTCATTTACACTTCCTTCAATGCCGCACGGCCTAGGCAAGTAGCATATAGTTCAGGCAGCGTGGTTTAAATAGCTTGCCTTCGTAACTATTTTCGACCTCTCTCGCCCTCTAACCTACAACCTACTTAAAGCTCTCGCAGTAGCTTCTTTTCTTCCTCTCTTCAGGCTACTTTTAAATATATTTTTTCTTAACTTCATTATTATCATCATTACTATGTCTAACTCGTCTTTCCGTAGCTTCTTGCCTGACTGTTAGCTAGCAAGGGAGTCTTCCTCTCCTAAGGGGTCTCGTGATTAGACTAAGTCATGGGTATCTTTATTAGGTATTACTTGCTCTACTTTATAGGCCCTTCGTAGGTACATAGCTCCTTCTTCCTTTCGTTCTTCTTCTCCTGACTCTTTTACCCTTTTAGACTCCTTGTACTCGTCCCCTATATAAAGCTTGGGTAGCCTATCTAAAGGGTGCCCTGCCTTATCAGGTTCGAATCCCAAGGAAACTAGTAGTGATTGTGCTAGTCCCATTCTCGAATCTCTTGCCACTACTTCCTCTATAGAGCTGTCCTCCTCTAAACTAAGTAATACCTTAATAGTAACTCAAGGTAGGTCCTTTAAGGTAGCTAGTAAGTAGTATGCCCCTGCTCCGCGAACCCCTTGAACTTATCGTGAGATAATAGCAAGTATTACCTCCTTGTTAGAGGATCTGAGAAAGAGTAGGCCCCTGAAAGTACCTTAAACCCCCTGGAATCTACGTACCTTAACCACGGAGTTTATATAGTCACACGTGCCTACCAAGGCCATCAAACACACGATGCCCCCCAGCTAGTAGCACGTCTCTACTAGCCCTATGGATGTTATCTAAACCTTGCGCAACCTATCTAGGCAAGACAAGAGAGTATAGTCCTAGAGCTAGGTGATCTAGTCTTAAGCTCCCTACAAGGCCTATATGTATAGCTTCTTGAAGTATATAGAGGGAAATCTACCCTCTTTATAGGAGGATATATCCTATATAGTAACTAATTTAGGAAGCTTTTGGTATAACTAATGTATTAAGAAGTATTACTTGCCCTACGTAATAGTAAGTATTCTCCCCTCTATTTATTTTACTTTAGTTAACTATCCTAGGGTAATCCTTTAATTGTTAGATTAATTACTAACCTTTACCTTGCAAGAGCCCTTTTGTAGGGAATTGCCCAGGCTGTAGATCCTGTACTATTAATAGTATAGGAGAACTAGCTATCAGTCTTGTAGCTTTGCCTAGCTTAAACTCTAATGAACCTGTCTATGAATAGTCCTAGTAGTACTCTAGCGTTTTGAAAGATGGTGGAGAATCTAAAGTATAAGGGTAGTTTATGGGGAGGTAAGGAGAAGAAATTGATTAAGGTTATAAATATAAGTCTACTATACTTCGAGATAACATTATATACTAATCTATTCAGGAATTAGCTATTATGGAAGCTAGTGTCTTTTAGTCATAAGCCCTGGCTAATTTATACCTGCTTTACCTGGTATAGTTTGGAATAGCTAACTTGGTAGGTGATCTTTATGAGAAGGTCTTAAGGGACTTGGTTAATACTTGTCATAATATGCTATGTATAGTTCTGGCTGATAATGGATTTCCGGTCTGGTATGGATTGGTTCAGGGGTTTCTCTTGGAGGTTTTGTGGGTTATGGATAATGCTTTTGGAGCCTAGCTGGAGGGTTTCCTGCTACTATTATAGGAAATAATATATAGGATGTAGATGGCTCTCCCCCTATAATTGCTAGGGGATATAGTGGCTTGGTGATTTATGCTAGTAAAGAGGGTTTGGTTTTTTGGAGTGGGGATAATAATACCCTTGCGTTGCTTTCTTGGGGACCCTTCTAGTTCCCCTAGACCTAGACCTCTCTAAGGTTATTTATTCTTAATTTAATTATATTGATTTCCAAAATCCCCTTTTCGTTCATAATATATCCTATAGCCTCTCTCTAGCCTTTGTTTAATTAAAAACCTATCTAGCATTCCTTAGGTTAGTATTAATGTCCTTGAAAACTTATTAGGTACTCATTGATACATCCTTAAGTTTATTAGCTATTCATTTAGTACTTATCAAAACATCCTCGAGTTCATTAGCTAGTTATTTAGTACTTATCAAAACATCCTTGAGTTTAGTAGCTAGTTATTACTTATATTATAGCTACTTCCTGTAGTCCTTGCTAGCCTGATCTTAGGCCCTTTTCCAGCTTTGCTTTATTCCTCTCCCTTTCTAGTACCTTGTAATGGTTTCATCTACTGACATCTTGTCTTCTAGTACTTATGAGTTATATTTACTGGGCTATCCTTTTTACTTTATTAGGTAATATATAGTATTCCTGATTTCCTGGTGGTCTTGGATCTCTTCTAGCTCCTATTTAGCTTGCTTATCCTCTAAGTCTAGTAGGCCTAAGATGTCTTCTGTTAGGTCCTTTAGGTTTCTCGCTACCTAGGGCTCTAGTTAGCTTACATGGTGTATGTAGTGTATTCGTGAGTACTTCTCTGGGAGGGCTAGGCTATAAGCCTGCTTACTTGTTTGGGATAGAATCTTGAATGGGCTGACCCTTCGTAGAACAAGTTTTTTGTCTTTTAGGTATAGATGCTTGGTTGTTAGTAATACTTATTTGCTGATCTTGAACTGTTTAGGCTAATGCTATTTATTATAGTTTTAGGCTTGTATCTTGGCTGTATGTTTCTAGTTTTCCTTATAATCTGTCTAAATTCGCTGGAGTTTCTCTAATTGCTCCTTAGCTGCTAGTGCCTCTCTCCTCGGAACACTGTCTTTAGTGGGCTATTGGTTGTAAGGAATGGTAAAGGATGGTTTGTAGCTAAAAAGAGCTTTGAATAGGCTTATCTTGATTGTGGTATTTTGTGCTGAATTGTATGTGAAGAATGTAGTATGAAGTAGATTTGGCTAGTTCCAAGTGTTTTCTATTATAAATACCCTTAGGTATTGTTCTAGGGTCTAGTTCATTCTCTCCGTTTGCCTATTATCCTGTGGGTGGTATGTGGTGGTGAATTGGTTCTTAATCCTACTTAGTTGGTAAAGGGTTTTTCAAAACCTGCTGGTAAAGATTGTGCCTCTGTTGGTTACAAGTCCTCTTGGTGGCCCCTATTTGTACTTAATCTCCTTGTAGAAGATCTTACCTAGTTCTGTAGTATTAATTATTATATTTACTAGAAAGAAGAAACTCATCTTGGTAAATCGATCTATGATTACTAAGATTATATCTACTTTCTTGCTATCTATAATGGTAGTCGGAAGCCTAGTGATAAAATCTATACTAAGTTCTTGTATGGGGTCTGATGGAATTGGTAATGAAGCGAGCTCTCCATACGGGCGATGGTGTGGTGTAGATATGTATTGGTACGTTGTGTAAGAGCGTATGTAATCTGCGACAGAGGCCCTCAAGCCTGGCTAGTAAAAGTGTCTTTTGACTAGGATTCGTGTCCTTGTCTGCCCCTAGTGACTGCTTAGCGGCTCATCATAGTAGGTTTGTAGGATCTCCTGTCTTAAGGCCTCTTGTTCTGGTATATATATGTGTTTCTTTTGGTAAAGTAGTCTGTCTTGGAACTTATAACTAGAGCTATCCGAAATAGCCCTATTTAAGGATTGAATCCTTTTGATTATAGTCTGGATCGTAGGGTCTTCCCCTTGGGCTTTGTGTATTAAGTCTAATAGTGGAGAGTAGGGCCCTTGGTGTATTATGCCTGCGTCGTATATGTGTACCCGGGCCCGGACTCTTGTTATGAACTGCCCTTGTAGGGGAGCCGTAGACTTGAGCTAACGCTCTATTAGGGAGGAATCGACTTTTGAGACCTCTTATACTTTAGTACTTCTGACTGTAGCCTTAAATTAGGCCTGTTGTTGGTCTTCTGGATAGGATTGTAAGTCCTTCTTGATGGCTATAACTATCTTTAATTCTAGAGTTGGTATCTAACTTAAATTCAGAGGCTTTTCTTCTAACATGTAGTTAGGCCTTCTTGATGGGCTATCTGCTGGGTTTGTCTTCCTGGAGTGGTGTTTGATAGTAAAATCGAATCCTGCTAAATATATAAGCTATTAAACCTGTTTCTAGGTTAGCTCTTTTTGTTTTATAAAGTTACGGAGGTTATTGTGATTAGAGAGTACTGTAACTGGTTCTTGTACCCCTTTGAGGTACTGTCGCTAGTACTTGAAACTCTTAATAATAGTACTTAGCTCCTTGTTATAGGTCGTTCAATTTAGCTTAGCTCCTGAGAATTTCTTTAACTAGAAAGTAATTGGATGCTATAGAGATTTATCCTTATAGTGATGTTACTATGAGATTACTGATGTGGTAGCTCTGTCTAATGTATTATACTTAATTTGAGTGGGAAGTATAGGGTTATAGTGTTGGAGAAGAGGTGCTTGTTAGAACCTCGTCTTAAGCTCTTCGAAAGCCTTTCGTGTCTCAGCATTTTCTAGGGTAAAGAGATTAATTCCCCCTGGCTTTTAGCTATGTTTCATACCCTTTAGTTATTCATTAAGTAGTTATGTAATTCTCGAGTAATCTCTGATGAACCTTTGATAGTGTTAAACGGAAACGCTTGTGTGGGCGCTGCACGTAAGGGGTTACCCTAGACTTCACGTAGGGAGTTACCCTAGACTTGGCACTTTTTCGGCTAAGTGCCTATGTGGCGTGCGCGCCGGCAGATGAGTTTGGTGGCCGTGAGTCGATTTTTTGGGCTATTGTAAGACCCTAACTTCGAACCTCTGCATTCCCCTTATTTCTTACCCAAAAAGCATGTAACCTAGTTCATTAGATAGCCTGATTTCTGAAGTTTATCTGTATTTAGTTTGGTTACTGTCAGGGTTAGGGTTGGCTGGTTATTTAAAGCTAAAGATGGTGGGTCCGAGGGCCGAATTTTCCGGCCTCCCTATCTGCGCACCAGAGCCAACCACAGCGTGCCCAGGGTTGAGACGATGTCGGAGGGACTGTGAGGAGGGCTGACAGAAGCCCACTCAAATTCAATGCAAAGTTGTCCGAACCATTCTCAATCGTCCCAACAAGACCTCAGTGCACCCTACTGCTACCTGACTCCCATTCGATCCACCAACCTTCATAGATAGAAGTTGTAAAAACCTAGAAAGACTTAGATGTCGTGGTAGGTTATTAGTATAAGCTATTTTTAAATAGTCTTAATCTTGTTGGGGTCTATTTAGACTCCTTTCCTCTTAACTAAAAATCCTAGAAACTTAATCTCCTCTTGAAAGAAGCTATACTTCTTAATGTTGCTATATAAATCTGCCGTTAACAAGTAGTCCACAATTATTTATATATGCTTCTTATGCTCCTCCTTACTTCTTGAGAAAATTAAAATATTATCTAGGTAAATAATTATATAGATATTGATACAATCTCCTAAAACCTTAGTAATAAAAGATTAAAATATAGTGGGTGTGTTGGTTAATCTAAATAATACTACCCTGAATTTATAATATCTGTAATAAGTATGAAAGGTAGTCTTCTATTTATTACCCTCTTGGATATGAATCTGATGGTATGTATCTGTTAAATTAATCTTAGAGAAAAACTATATACTTGATAATTGATTTAAAATCTCTGAAACTAATAGTAAGGGGTACTGATTTTTTATCGTTATCTCGTTTAGGGCCCTGTAGTTAATGTAAAGTTGAAGGGTTCCATTCTTTTTTAGAGTAAACAAGATTGGCGTGCCTGTGGGACTCTTGCTAGGGGTGATCTGCCCTAACTTTAGACTCTCTTTGATCTATTCCTTTAAGACCTTGAGCTCCTCTGATAAGAGTGGGTGTAGGGGAAGAAAAGGGGGCGAAGTCCCCTTTTTTAACTCTATTACGTGATTAGCCCTTCTTCTTGGTGGTAACTCCTTTGCCCTGGCCTTGATAAAAAATTCCTCCAGCCCTTTTAATCGTGGGTGTATTTGAGATAGATCTAGGGGTAGCTTCTCCCCTTTGTCTATCCCCTGGGGCTCCTATTAATCCTCTTGCCCTACTAGGTTAAAAGGTTTAGCTGTAGAAAAGATTGTGTAATAGTAGGAGATCTTCCCTTGATTCCTTAAAAAGGACTTTGTAGTTTGTTGTACTATGTAAATTTTATCTTGTTGAAGCTACTAATCCTTTGGATGACTTTCTAGCCTGACTTGGAAGTGTTTTAAACCTGGGGTACCTAATAGTAAAATAGATTCTAAATGCTTTCTTTTAATTGTGATATAATCTCGTGTCTCCTTCCTCTGATTTCTAAAATGATCTTTAAGTAATAAAGGTACTTGATAAATATTATAGGTGGAAACTATGGCTTCTTGGATTCCTACTACTGGTACTAATGACTTTGTGGATAATTTAAGACTAAACTTCTTGATAAATAAAATGTTAACTAAGTCTACTTGTGTCTACGTGTCTAGATTAATCTTGATATGTCTTTTACCCTACTTTGTGGTGATTTTGCTGGTGATTGTGAAGGTATCTCGGACCTTGATTGTCTCCTCCTTTACTTCCGGCTCTAGTTACTAGTCCTTCTCCTTTACCTCGGACCCTGTTTCTAGGGGTGATTGAGAGGTACCTCGGCCTCCTCTTCCTTGGTTCTGACCTTGATAGCCCCTAGACTAATAGTTGTTATGGCCTCGTACTTGATTTACTGATGTTGTGGTTTCTGCTGGTACTGGGTAATCTGGAGCATAGTAGTAGGTGCTCCCACACCTGTAGCATATAGTCGTCTTGCTTGTTTTATCTAGAGGATTTAGCTTTAGGGTTGCTTTAGAGGTACTTTCCTGAGTATTTTGATTTGACTAGGTGTAGGAACCCCTACTCTGGAATCCTCAGCCTTAGCCTTAGCCTTACTTCTAGGGGTTATTTTAAGTTCCTCCCTTTATATTTATAATACCTCCTAAGGAGTTTCCTCCTTGTTCTCTTTTATTAGGGGTTTTACCAATCCCCCCTTGTTTCAGGCCTACCTCCTTATGTTTTCTCTTTCTAACCTTCTCCAGGGTACTAACCTAGATTACTTAGGTAACCCTGACTATCTTGTCCCTGGTCTCTAGTATACTAAGGGCGTACTTTGTTTAAATTTCTAATAACACCCATCCTAACAGCTTTGAGAGAAAGAATTTAGCCCTTGAACTATTGCTTTTTATTTCTTGTTTTAATTCTAACATTTTGAGGTACTAGTGGAAGGTCTATGGGTCTTGGTTCTCTTATTAGTAGGTAGTATTAATTAAGCTTTGAATAACACCTGATATACCTTAGGGGTCCCTCTTAAAGTTAGAGCTAAAAGTCCTAAATTCGTTCTACTTATAATAGTTGAAAATAGACTTATCTCCTTTCTTTATTAACTTTATATAGGTATCCTAATAGTTTCGGTATTCTTTTTTAATATAATCTAATATATATATTACTTTTATTTTGTTATTATAGAGAGTTTATAGTTATAAGATATAGGCCCTTTCTAGGTCTATTATCTAGCTATTATATTATTAAAGGGTATAAGCTATAGGTAGTAAAGCAATATTGGCTAGCTTTAAGTCTTTTAGCTTAACTTTGATAGCTGTTTAAGCTGCTTCTAGAGTGTTGATTCTCTGTTGAAGTAGTTAATTATGTTCCCGTTCTCGTGCTAGGGTATCATTAAGCTGAAGTATTCCTAAGCTGCCCTTGGCGTTGTTATAACTTCCTTGGGATCTTCCCCTTCTTTTACTGGTCTTTGGTGGTATCGTGGGTAGTGTGTAAAGAAGAATTAGAATTGTAATGGGCTATGTACTAGGTATGATAAGCAGGTGAAGTAGGGAAGGCCAGCACGTATATTAGGTGTAGGTCTGGTGTAAGACTGATTCTTGCCCCCTCTAGTCTGAGACGTGGGGGCTTCGGGCCCCTTTTAAGGGGGCCCTCGCGGGGGCCACGCCGTAGCTTCCGCGTGGCTTTCGCCCGATCCGCCCGGTCGTTACCAGTCGTTACACCTACTAGCTAAGTAACTACTGCTAAAGAAGACAACAATAGTAGCTACATGGCCCACCACTTCCTAATAGATTCAGCCTTCCTCCATTATCTTAACCCTTTGCTAGTAGAGAAACCTAAAGAGGTCAATAGGGCTATTACTAACATCTTCCTTCTCAAAAACCAATACTCTCGCTATAAATTTCAGGGCATTATACCCGATACAGGCACGGCTAAATACTCTATAGTAGGCTATAACTAGTACTTGGCCCTCCAGCAAGAGGACCTAAAAGTCAGCCTAGATTCCTCACGTACTAACAAAGCCACCATAAGGTTCAACAAAAAGCCACATTCCTCGTTAAAGGGTATAACCACCATTATAACACCGCTTAAAAATATCACGTTTTACATAATAGATACCTCGACCCCTTTCCTATTCTTAATTATAGATATAGACGCCCTTAGTGTATTTCTCCAAAACACTACTAACAAGCTAATACAACGCCAGCCCGACAGTACTAAGATAGTTATCCCAGTAACAAAAAAGTAGGGCTACCTATAGTTTTCCCTCTTTGGGCACAGTCCCGCTTCCATGGCTACTTTCTTTACTAAAATAGAGCTTAGATAATTATATCGCTAGTTTAGACACCCTTTAGTTAACCAGCTAAACCATTTTCTAGCTAACGCTAGCTACCTAATAAAGATAGCAGCTCTAGAAGCTATATCCAAGTTTTACTACCTTTGCTAGCTAAACACCAACGCCCCTAAACGGTTTAAATTTATGTTAAAAGATAACGTCAACTTTAACTATAAACTACTGGTTGACATTATGTACCTAAAAGGTCGCCCAACACTATACGCGGTAGACTTAGGTATTTCTTTTCAAGCCGCTCGCTTCCTTAAATTTCTTTCCGCCAAAGATACATGGGAGGCCCTCTAGATGATGTGGATAGACAGCTATTTAGGACCCCCTGATTGGCTAGTCCATAATGCCAGCACCAACTTTGCCTCCGCAGAGCTTAGAAACAAGGCTAGGCTAATAGGCATTACCTGTAAGCAGGTCCCTACAGAAGCCTATTAGTCGGTAGGTAAGGTGGAGAGGTATTACCGCCTGTTATACCGTGCTTTTAATATCCTTAACGCCGAGCTATCCGGATTGTTTACCAATAACGCTATCCTCTAGATGGCCGTAAAGGCCGTCAACAATACCACCAGGCCAGACAGGCTAGTACCTATGCTGCTTGTTTTTAGCGCTTTTCCCCAGATGAACACCGATTTACCCCCTTCCTAGTTAACTCTAAAGAGGGCTAAAGCTATCGCCAAAGCTATAAAAGCACTTCGAAAGGCCTCAGCAAAACAGCAACTCAATACCATACTTTACAGCCGCAACAGACCTGACGTTACCTACTAGCTAACGTTGCCACTGTAAAGCAATATTTAGATATGGCGGGAAAAGAAAGGCTAGCAAGAGCCGTTTAAACTACTAGCCACAGAAGGGCACGACATTACGGTTAACCTGCCTAACGGCCCTGTAAAATTCCAGTCAACAGCCATTCAGCCATACTATTGTGAAGAGCCCAGCCCAGGGCCAGAACCTATAGACAATGCTGCCAACAGCCATGCCACGTACCCGGCAGGCACCCTGGGAAGCTATCCTGTAGAAGGTAGCACAATTTACATTCAGGGCAACGCCCCTACAGCACCCTGCCGCCGCAGCTGCCCACAGCACCTTACTACCAGCCCATATACTATACTGTTACAAAAAGAAGAAAACGACTTTAAATTAGCAACAAGGTTACAATTAGATAGTATTATCACAACGCCCAGCACCCTATTTAAAGAATCTAACGCTTCTAAAATAGACAATCTGGTAGTACATAACGTCTTTAACTTTAAGCATTTCAACCCTATTACCCACAAAGCTATTCAGCTATTCAAGTCCTATATAGTACGTAAAGTTAAGAATAAGAGTACTAAACTATACAAGAAGTTATACCTTGTAGTTTAAGGGTATAATAACATAGGCAAGAAGGATATCCTCACCTAATCGCTGACAATTCAACGGGTTAGCTAACAGCTAATTACAGTACTTACCCCGTCTCTATTATAGAGAGAAATAGTGGTTAAACTTCATAATATTACCCAGGCATACCCTTAGTCAAAATCAAGGCTATTCTAGCTAATTTTAGCCTAATTACCCACTAAGCTAAGGCTATAATACCCTCCAAGCATAATTATAAGGATAATAAAACCCCTATATAGCATCGCCAAGGCAGGTATACACTAGTAAGCAACATACTATCACTACTATTATAAATAGTTAAAGATAAGGATATTAACTTTTAACCTATACCTTCTTATCATAAAAGGCCTAGTAGAATTATTTAGGCTAGTAAACATACAAACTAACAATACCTTCATCCTTAAAACCCTAGTATTTTTAGCTAGAGAAGAAAAGAAGATCTAAAAGGCTAAGATCATCTATAAGCTAAAAACAACCCTTATACCTACTAGCCTTATTAACTATAATAGTACCTAGCTATTACTTTATAAGAATAAATCTCTTAATATTAACCAAAAAGGCTAGATAGAGAAAATTATAATAATTAACTAAAAGTTACCTAACTAGGTACAACATTACTTTAAATAAAGGGCCTATAAAGTATATATATAATAGGCTCTATGTTATGAACCAACACGATAGTACCTAGGGGACCCGTTTCAATAACCCCAGCAATCAGAATCAAACACCACGACACAACCTTGCAGGCACTTGAGGGCGAAGTCAGCAGGGTATACCAAGGCTAGGGTTAGGGTCAGGCTCGCAAGGCTTGCTTACAAGCCTAACAAGCCAGCTTGATAAGTAGATCGTCAAGTCTTACACCATGGATTATAGACTCGCCTTGCAAGCTAGCAAGCTACTAAAGAGTTAGAATATATAAGGACATAGTCATCACCATAGTAAATAGCTTTCATAAAACAGACTCTTTAGTTATTAATCTAAGTATTTAGTCTAATAACTAGATAGCCTTATAGCTAGTGATTATACTCGAAGAATCATCATATCTTATAATATATAGTCAAGTATCACCTCTACGCTATATTACTAACATAAACCCTATAGGTTACCTACTAAACCCTATAAAGGTTTAATATAATTATTATATTTTAATAACTCTTGTTTAGTATGGCTACATAGTTACTAACTATATAATATCAATAATATAATGGTACCTTAGACTCCTACCACCTCCCAAGTCGCCTAGCCCAAGGCTGACCCTATTAGGGAAATAGGTAATTAGATTAGCTAACTTTAGCAGGAGATTATATATCTTTATATGCTCTAGTAAGCCAGGGCTTTCAAGATAGACAAGCCTAGCCCCTATAAGGGAGACAAGGGAACCCTCTAGGGGTTCCTTATGTAGTGTCATACCTACTTTAAGCATAACTACCTCTAGTTTGAAACCTACTATAATAAGATCATCTTTACTAGATATCGCCTTAAAGGGAACATACTTGCTTAGTTTGAACCTACCCTAAGGGACTATCTAGAAAATAACGAGAAAGACTAGGACGATAATATTAAGAAAATCTTTAAGACCTTTGACTATTTCGAACAAGCTCTTAAGGATACTTTCAGAGACCCTGATGAAGATAGGACTACTAAAAGGTAGCTTATATAGCTTAGACAAACTGGGTTGACATTGACCTATATAGCCTACTTTAAGCAGCTCACCACCTACATTAGTTAGGGAGAGGATATACTCATGAGCTAGTTCTATAAAGGACTTAAGGAGGATATTAAGGACGAAATTACTAAGCTAGACTAACCTAACAACTTTACTAAATATATATCTATAGCTATATGTATTGATAACTACCTCTTTAAACGAAGGTAAGAATAACAGTGTAAGATACATAATAACTCATGGAAGCCTCAGAACTAGCTAAATACAGGAAGGAAGTACTAGTATAAAGGTAGCTTCCATAATAACCATCGACCCTAATACTAGCAGGGATATAATAGCATGGCTAGCAGAACCTATTTAGGCCTTATAGAACTTAATATAGTATAGTAAAAACCAACTAGCAAGGAATGCTATAACTATAGAAAACCTAGACACTTTATAAGAGAATGCTGCTAGCTAAAGAAATAGTAATAGAAACCCATCCCTAAGGGATAATAACAAGTTAACATGACTTAATAACAAGAACTATACCAGTAGTATAGCTACTCGCTTAATAAGCAATGCCTAGTATACCTGGAAGGTAGAACAAACTATATATATCAACCTAACCTCTGTGTGGAATGTCTAATCTACCCTGATAAATAGGAACCTAAGGATCTAGATAACCACCCACCTAACTTAGAACAAGTAGTAGATGCTAACAAACGACACGGAACCCTTAATTAGACCTTCTACTTTAACGATCAGTATGTATTATACCTTTTAGAGAAAGAAGCCTCTAGATGGTTTCCCAAGGAACCTTGATAGGAATGATAGTTAGTAATGGGAAGACAAGGACTACTGTATAACATAGTAATGAAGGATAGCGACTCGGATTGTTTAAGCACTAAGTATGTAGGAATAGAAGACTCCTAGAAAGATACCTAGAAAGAAGGTAGTCTGCCATGGACCAACCAACTAACGAAGCAAAACAAAGACCCTATTAAAAACCCTAATAAAAATCCTGAAAAATACCTAGGACATAGCATCCCTATCACTCTAGACACTAGTACTACCAGAATTGCTATTATAGGAATCCAACTAATTCAAGCAATTAAGGAACTCAGCTAACTACCTAAAAAACATAAAACAAGCAATGAACCACACCTATAGCTAGGACACCTAGTATACTAAGAGATCTCCTAGGCCTCCTATATCCAGAATCTCTACTACACCTACTTCAGGGAGAAAGCTAAGTTTAACCTATTTCCCTAATACTTTGGTAAAGGACCCATTACTAGGGTGTATAAAGAAGACGAGCTCTACTACTAGAAACCTAGTAAACATAACAAGGAAAAGGCCTATGTTATCCTTACCTTGAACCCTTAACTCCTACTAGAATACCTACACAGTAGGTGACGACCTCAAGACTATAGATTACCAGGATACCCCATTTACAGGGAACACAAGCTAATGAGCTAGCACCATGACTAATCAAAAAAGCAGTATACTATAAGAACCTAGATTAAGACCTAGTAAGAATTAGGAAAAGACAACGATTACCTATAGAGGGACAGCAGCTAATTAAGGACTAACGGTCCCTGTGTGCAACACAGACCACCAGCTATATACACATCCTACTAAGAGTAGAAATCAATAGAAAGACATACAGTATACTGTTAGACAGTGGTGCTTAGGGGTAACTTTATATTATTAAGAATCATTAACAAGGACGAGATCTTATAGTATTAGAAGGAAGACCCCTATAGACTCAGTACCATGGAAGGTATAGAAGTAGGATATAGAAATAGAGTAATTAATATGGAGACTAATTATCTACTTATCTTAATCTAAGGACACGAAACTTCCATAACTCTAGATATCATAGATATAGTATAATATAAACTGATCTTAGGACTTCCGTAGCTACAGGCTACAAATCCCTGAATTGATTAGACTACTAGCTAGATCTTTTAGGATAATGCTGTTCCCTAGAAGAAGGTTATAATTAATAGTATGGGATGGAGTTTAGTTACTAAGGATAGTAAAGAAACATACTTAAATAAACCCATAAATACCTCTAGAAGTAGTTAGGAAGGGACTCAGCTTTAGGAAAATAGAGAAGGATCAGACTACTCGACAACCTCAAGAAAAGGCCAAAGTTAATCAATACACAGTATTACTTATAAATAGGAGATAAAGTAATACCTCCTCTACCTATATTAGTACAGAGAATAAAGCATACTAGTAAGATTCAACAAATACCAAGGGAATACCACGAATTCAGGAAAGTATTTTAGGAGGAACTTGATATAGGAATCCCTAAACATAGCTAATAGGACTATGAGATACCTATATAAGAAGGAAAGATACTAAAGTTTTATAAAATCTATAGACTTAATAAAGAATAACTCAAGGTACTTAGGGAATACCTAGATAAGAACCTTAGAAAAGGATACATATAACCTTCAAGATCCCTAGCAGGATACCTAATCCTATTCATACCTAAGAAAAATGATAAATTACGACTTTATATAAACTATTAATAACTTAACAACATTACCATCAAAAACCAATACCTACTACCCCTTATCAAGGAACTATAAGACTAACTACAAGGAGTATAATGGTTTATAGCCCTCAACCTTAAAGGAGCCTACAACCTCATCTAAATAAAGAAAGGAGAAGAATAGAAAACTATATTTTGTACTTGCTATGGATATTATGAATACATAGTTATACCTTTTAAATTAACTAACATACTAGCATCATTCCAGGAAATGATTAACTATGTCCTATATAAATACCTTGATATCATTATCATTACCTACCTAGATAATATCCTCATCTTCTCACAAACCCTCGAAAAACACAAGGAACACGTCAAGCTAGTACTTTAGAAGCTTCAGGATATAGATCTCCTAGTAGAACTAGAGAAAAGCTTTTTCCATATTTAGAAAGTCGACTACCTTAGATATACCATCAAACCCAGAATCATTAGAATGTAGAAGGACAAGGTTTAAGTAATCAAGGAATAGCCCACACTAATATATATTAAGGACATCAGGGCATTCCTCAGCTACGCTAACTTCTATCAATAATTTATCAGTAGATACAGCATAATTACGAAACCCCTCACCAACCTTACAAGGAAGGAGGTCACCTTCCAATAAACAAACGAGGAACAATACACCTTCTAAGTAATCAAAGATAAGGTTATAAAGGACCTAGTATTAGAAGAAGTAGACCTAGCTAAGGAATTTAAGATATATACTAATACCTCTAATAACATAGTAGGTAGTGAACTTATATAAAAGGATGATAAAGGATAGACACGAATTATCACAAACTTCAGCAAGAAATTCAATAGACCAGAGACTTGCTACACTACACTAGATAAAGAATTCATAGCAATAGTGTATGCCTTTCAAGAATGGCAACACTACCTTATTAGAGCCAAGAAATAGATCAAGCTCTACATAGATCACAAGAACCTAACAACCTTTACTACAACTAAACAACTTAATAAAAGACAGGTCAGATATATAGAATTCCTCTCATAGTTTAACATTAAGGTTATACACATGGATAGAATTAAGAACGCTCAAGCAGACGCTCTCAGTAGGTAACCTAACCACTAGAACAAGGAATCTCCTACTAAATAGACAATCTTCAAGACTTAAAAAGACAGGAGCCTTATACTTAACTAAGAACTTAACACTATGTTTAGAGTTAACACCACACCTAAGGAGATACCTACTAATCTTAAAGAATAAAACAACTTAATTAAAGAAATACACGAAGCCCTAGTACATAGATACCAAGGCATGTTAGTAATAGTTAAAAGGATCTAATAAACTCACTAGATCCCAAATCTTAGATAAAGAACAAAAGAAATCATTAGGTAATACAACTCTTATAATAAAAACAAGATAGCTAGGTACAAACTATATAGACTTTTAAAGCCCCTACCAGTACCTATAACTATATAATCATCCATTAGTCTAGACTTCATCATCAAGCTACCTCTCTTACAAGAACCCTTAACTAAAGTACTATTCAACAGCATCTTAGTAGTAGTTTGTAGACTAAGCAAGTATATATACTTTATACCATACAAGGAAGCTAGCATAGTAGAAGAACTTGTATATACATTCCTAAGAATCATTGTAAGTAACTACGGGATACTATATGAAATCATATTAGATAAAGATAAACTATTTATATCAAACTTCTAGAAGTCACTAATAAAACAACTTAGAGCAAAACACAAACTCTCAATAACAGTATACCTGTAAACAGACGGACAAATAAAACGAATCAATCAGATTATAGAACAATACCTTCAACATTACATCAACTAGTTACAGGATAACTAGGTTGAATTGCTACCATTAGCATAGTTTACCTATAACAGCACAACAACCAGCATGACTTGATAGTCACCTTTCTTTATAGTCTATGGATACGAACCTCAGGCTTACTACAAAGCCCTGCCAGACAACACAGTTATAGAATTAGCAGAACGGAAAGTAACACGAATTAGACAAATCTAGAAGGATATTCAAGAAGAACTTTCTTTTATACAAGAACGAATAACCAAGTATATAAACTAGAAAAGAATTAAGGGACTAATTCTCAAGAAGGGAGATAAAGTCTACCTTCTCTAACAAAACATCAAAACCAAGCACCCTAGCAACAAGCTTAATTACAAGAAGATCAGACTATTCAAAATCTTAAAGAAACTCTCAGACACTAACTATAAACTTTCACTACCTTAAGGAATAAGACAGCACCTAGTTTTTCATATTTCACTCTTGGAACTAGTACTAGAAAATGCAGAACTCGAGACACAGATTGAGATAGTCAACAAGTATAACAAGGAATACAAAGTAGAAAGTATTATCAACTCACGATAATATCAAGAAATAATGGAATACCTCATTAAATAGAAAGGCTATAACACCAGCAAAAATACATAGGAACTAGTTAACAACCTTAATGGTTATGAATAACTCTTGAAGGATTACTAGGCCAGGAACTCAGCCACGACTAAGACAAGGATGACCAGAACAAGGCTAACTAACTAGCCACCCAACAATACCAGTCAACCCAGAAGATCCACAAGGCCCACGAAGTAGCCAGGACAGTAAGCTAGTCAAGGTACCTACTAGTCAAGACAAACACCCAACTAGTCAACCCCCCCCAACCAGTCAACCCCCTTGACTAGTCAACCCAGTCAACTAGTCAAGAAGAAAAATAAGGAAGTCAACTAGTCAACTAGCTCGACTAGTCAACCCAGTCAACCAGTCAACCAGCTCAACTAGTCAACTAGCTTAACTAGTCAACCCAGTCAACTAGTCAACCAGCTCAACTAGTCAACCAGCTCAACCAGTCAACCCAGTCAACTAGTCAACCTAATCAACTAGTTAATAACTCTACTAGTCAAGTAAGGATATACAGGCTAACAAAACAGGCCATAATTTCCATTCTACTAGTCTATCATTACTAGCTAGAAGGCCTACTAGCAGAAACATCTTCATTACTACTACCAATACTCAGATCCACCATTCCAAATTCAAACCAATCAACACCCTCATTTACCATGGAACTCTAGTCAAAAACACCAACCTCACCCTCAGAGCACAACCAAGCCTCCTACACCACCATCCCACTAGCCTCCTCTATAGAACTCTGATGAGCAGCCTTGGTGGATTGCTCGGCAATCTACGTATACTTGGCTTTAGCCTCCTCCTTTTCTACACAATCCAACTCATCTAGATTCTACAGGCCCCAGCAGATGGCCCACGACATCTTCTCACGCCACATGCATTTCTACTTACATAAACACAGGAGCTTCTCCTCTAATTCCTCAATCTCGTCCTCCAGCTTCTAGTGCTGAGCCGAGATATATAGAAGGTCCTTCAAGTTATTAAGCTCCAGGATATCATATTTTGATCACTACTAGTAAATGTATTTATAGCAATGACTAGAATCTTAGGTAGAGGCCTTACAGGACCTAAGGCCCTAACTAGTATAGAAAGAGCAAGGCTACATGGTAACAGTGTTTTGAAGAATAGAAGAGAGAAGGGAATCACGTTGTTCAACCTTCTTGAAATAACGAGATGACTTTAAAACCCAGGAGTCTTTAATACGGTCTAATATGACGAATCAGGAAGGTATAAATAAATACATAGACGATATACAGGAAAACTTACAGGACACCTTTAAGGATAAAGGAAGCAAGGAGGGAGATAGTGTTATGAACCAACACGATGGTACCCAGGGGACCCATTTTGATAACCCCAGCAATCAGAATCAGACACCACAACACAACCCCGCAAGCACTTAAGGGCAAAGTCAGCAGGGCATACCAAGGCCAGGGTTAGGGTCAGGCTCGCAAGGCTTGCTTGCAAGCCCAACAAGCCAGCTCGACAAGTAGATCGTCAAGTCTCATACCATAGATCATAGACTTACCTTACGAGCCAGCGAGCCACTAAAGAGTCGGAACATATAAGGACATGGTTATCACCACAATAGATAGCTTTCATAGAACAGACTCTTCAGTCATCAATCTAAGTATTCAGTCCAACAACTAGATAGCCTCACAGCTAGTAATCATACTCGAAGAATCATCATGTCTTACAACACACAGTCAAGTATCACCTCTACACCGTATTACTAACATAAACCCTACAGGTTACCTACTGAACCCCACAAAGGTTTAGTGTGATCATTACACTCTATACTAGACACAATAGTCTAGTAAACTAGGAAGGCCAGCATATATATTAGGTATAGGTATAGTATAAGACTGATTCTTGCCCCCCTTAAGTCTAAGACGTAGGGGCTTCGGGTCTCTTTTTAGAAGGGCCTTCACTAGGGCTACACTAGGGCTTCCCCGTGGCTTCTACCTAGCCATTATAATTATACCTTCCCCCCAAAGGCCCGTCCCTAGGCTATTAACTACAGCTTTCATACAGCTTTTATAGGTACCTTCTAGTTACTACCTCTAATAATTTATAGAATATTCTAAACCTATATATAACCTTTTTAGCGCTGTATAGGCTAGGTAGTATAGTTTAAATAACTCG